>CM060691.1:33397500-34631000 GCA_030686995.1 Artemisia argyi
TGTTAAGATTTTGTGAGCAGGAGGATTTTTAGGAACATGAAGTAGGAAGATTTATCATTTTCCTTAAGTTAATGGAGGTCATGTGTAAAACCTAATATGATAACTATGTTTGACGATCAAATATATATTTTACCAACTTTTTACAGAAAAAATATATAGTTTTCTATTAGCTTCAATTTTTAACAAATATTTATAAAAATAAAATCATATAGTGTATTATTGTTAGTAGTGAATATTGAATCCTCAAATCTATAGCACGATATACGTCTGAGTTCCGTAAAAACTTTGCGTAAAAACTTTGATGTCATGCGTTATCATGCATATTTTCGTTATCATGCACACTTTCGTATACGGCTATGTTGTGCATCTCAAACTTAAATGTCTTATCATCAAGGAAAGCATACTCACAGGAATATAAATATTAATTAAAAATTATTGTAGAACCTCTTTTTGCTTGTATATAAATATTAATTAAAAAATATTGTAGAACCTCTTTTTGCTTTCTTTCTTTTCAATTGTTTTACTTTAAGAAGGGAGTTTGAAAGAGTAAAGCTTGCAGCAGAAACTAAGAAAAAGCATCACTAAAAGCTTCTGTGAACACACACCAAGAGAGATAGATGTGTACATGTCCATGTATACGTGGTTGTCACCTGAATGATAGAGATTAAGATTCTTGCTAATTTTGCTGTTGCTCCTCTCCTTTTTTCCTTTCATTTTCAATCTCTAGCTTTTACACCAATAAGAAAAGAAAAAAAGTTCATAGATCTAGCAAGAGTAGAAGTACTATATATCAAATATTAATAATGGAGTCTGCAAATTTTTATCACCATCAACAACAAGATAATCAACTTGTGGATACTTCTTTTAATTGGTCCCAAAATCCCATCTTGTAAGTTCTTTATCTCTATTAATATGCTTTTCTAAACCTTTTTACAACTTTAGCTTTTGGTGCCTTTATTTTTTTTTTTTTTGGAGATTCATAAATATGTACAAGATTATTAACAGATTTGTTATATGTTTGTTAAACCAACTTTGCTAATCACAGTTTTTCAAGTATTTCGTGATAAACTTTGATGGTTAGTTTCTAGCTAGGGTTTGATTAAATCTAGCTAACACTCAATATATTTTTCGCTTATAAATTCATTTGCGTGTTTTAACAATGTTTGTTTTGCTTGTGTTGATTGTATTATGTAGGAATGGAGCGAATAACAACATAAATTCAAGAAATCTTGACACTAGTATCAATTCCATGGTTGAAGACATGGGATTTCCCTACAATGGTATCGGATATCCGATAGACAACCTCGTGACTCAAGAATTGCAACGTTTGGCACGAATCAAGGAAGAGTTCTCAGTTGCCGAATCATATCCAAAGTTTTTAGAACTTTTAAATGGCAGCCCAACAACCTCGAGTATTGAAGATTTACGCTCACAACCTTACTCTACTACTTACATGAAGACTGACCATCATGATCAACAAATTAGCTACTCAAATTATAATCAAGATTTCTTGCTAACAAATTTGCTTAATGGATGTCAAATCAAAGGTGGCCAGCTTGTAAATGATCAAAATAGTTCTAATGGAACACTTAGCCAGATTTTTCCAACTATAAGTGTTTCAAGTTTGAAGCAATCCACCACCTCATCATCATCATCATCGTCATCCTCAGCAATTTCTTCAAGCTCTTTTGATATGAACTGCTTACCAGCTTTAGACCACTTTGGCTCTCCAAGGTTCGATGCAAGCTTTAGTCGTCCTTCCTCGCTTAACGCCAATAATCTTGGTGGCTTTCCGTATGGTCTTGACCGTATGAATCAACCAAATCCCAAGCCAGCAGTTTGCCCTAGCAAGGTGAGTTTCATAATTCTTTCATTATTAAAACTGTTCATCGTCTTCTTATTGTTTTTGTTAAATAAGCTAGTACTTAGTTTGTAGTAATTGTTTATCAAAACAATTATAAACATCCAAAAATATTTTTATCTAAGTTTTTCAATATAGTTTTAAGTAGATAATTAAAAAGTTTCTAAGGCACAATCACAAATAAACACCTCTTTGCATTGACATTCATCTTTTACTTTGATCAAAAAGAAAAGATGCAGTATACTTTAATTATGACCTTTTGACAAGGTTGATATATCATGATGATATATTCGAAGTTAAAAAACTAAACTTTTTATCTGTTTCCAACTTATCAAAGATATCATCGGTCTCCACCACCGGAAGCTGTACGTATCAATCAGCAAAGAGGCCAGCTAGTAAGTATATCGACGAAAAGGTGACTCAACCCATAGCACAAAAGAAATCAAAATCGGAACCACGCGCTCCTTGTGCACCCTTTCAGGTTCAACTAAGCAAATTCATTATCATTCTTATTTTACTTCTTGTGTAAATGCATTTCTGGATTTTATTTTTTTTATTTTTTTAATCATTCTTATTCAACTAACCTGATATAGTTTCTGCATGTTTGTTATGTATTGAAATCAGGTCAGGAAGGAAAAACTAGGGGACAGAATTGCAGCTATTCAGCAGATGGTGGCACCTTTTGGCAAGGTAATGTATTTGTTTTCTTCTTTTTAGAAAGCAACTGGAAAAATAATAGTCGGTCATAAAATAATTGTCAACTTTATAATTTTAGTTCGTCGACAAGTTCTTAAATTCTGATAAAAATATACTCAAAAACTATTCGTTGATGATCCGTGGCCGATGCTTGTTGTATTTAAAAGTTCATATGTCTTAAATTATACTTGATATAATATTTCAATTTCTTAATTCTAAGGTGTTTTCTTCTCTATCTTTTTATTTCCATTTATAAATTAAAAATTTAAAGTTTTAAACCATTGAATTGGTGACTCCATCAAGTATTATGCTAAGCTTCTGGCATATATAGTTGCTAGGTTATTTCTTTTAAATTTAGATATACTGATTTCATTTGTCCTCTTTAAAAATCCAAATTTTTGGTATAATCAGAAGACAGATGCTGCATATGATCGGAAATTCTGACCATTCAATTTAGATTCTTCTTTTTGTAGAATAATTAAATATTATTATATTATATTTGACCCATACTGGTTGTCTTGTTGCATGTCTATACATTAAAATAGTGTAAATTAATAATTGAGCTTAGTTTTGTGGATTAATGAAGAATTTTCGCAGACTGATACTGCTTCGGTATTAATGGAGGCTATTGGATATATCAAATTTCTTCACACCCAAGTCGAGGTATATATACTTTCTGCTTCATTTCTCAATACATTCTTCTTGGGTTACGTTCTCTATTATTTCCACCATAATGCTAAAATAGTTAGGCTTAAGATACCTTTTAAGTGCGATAACCATTACCGATCATCTTGTCTAGGAAAAAAAACATTAAAATCCGTAGCTTATTTTGAATCAACGTTGAGTTCCTATTAGAGGCCGCAATGTTTTTTATCGATAAGATGGCCGGTGGCCGGTCATGTGAACTCAAACTGAAATGATCTTAATTCAAAGTTCGAGTTTTGCATGTCCTTGTATCTTTTGGTAATTCGCTAGCGTTATTTCGAACATGATTTGTACTCGTAGCTTCCGAAAAAATGGTGTTTGAGTATAAGTAAAAATAAATTAAAATGGTTGCAACGCTTCAAAACCAAAAGAAACCAACTTCATAGTTCATACTACAAGAAAAGTGTGCTTAAATATAGGAGTGGAGCCACCATATTTTCTTGACAAAACCCTACATAGTGTTGTAGGGCTCATGCATACTCATAACACCAACCCCCTTTAAAAAAGCAACACAAAAATAGCACAAACACACCATAGACTCTCCTCATAAGGAAATTAAGAGGTACTCATTGCAATGTCTATTCTCTCTTTAAACCCGGAAATCAAATCAAATGAATAAATTAAAAATAGTGTCTTGTGTGCATCTCTTTCTTTCATTCATTGAACTATATATGCACATATGGCATATGTAAGTGTTAATGAGTTCAAATTGTTTAAGCATCAAAATATGTGATTTCCACGCTGCTAAAATTAATATAAGTAGCAAATTGTTAAACAGAAGTACAAAACCATAAAGAATATGTTTAAAGTAGTCAGACATGCATTTAAGTCATCTCAACCGACTTAATATAGCATCAATTATTCATGTTTTTATATCTTAAACATAACACTAAGGCTATTTTTAACAAAATCCATCAATATATATGATATATACTACGTATATGCGTACTGCCAACTTTTTTGTTTTGACAAATTTACCACAACGCTATTACTAATTAGAAGGGAAAAAAAAATGTATTAGCAGTTCACAATTTTTTATTTTTTATTTTTGTTATTATTATTATTATTTTTTTCTGTAAACACGCGTACAGATAAAAATATTGAAAGACTTCTCTGAATTTATCCTTATACATATAAAAAATATTGCCACTTTTTTGTCAATTTGCATATCATTTTCTACAGTGTTTTGTGGAACGTGATAAGATACACAAGTATGTACAATAAATGAAATGCGTGTGGTAACATTTTTGTTTCTAAAAGTATATGGAACAAGAAGTGCTAACCTATGACATGCTAACTTAAGAATCTATATACGTGACCTTCAATTTTCATAGCTTCCCATGCTATGATAAAAAAGTTGTATATCTAAGTTGTACTTGGATTTGACATGAATAGATCATGTAACACTAACACCGTTGATTTTGTAGACTCTAAGCGTTCCATACATGAAGTCATCAAACAAGATTTGCGGAATATCTTCACAAGGGGTAAGAAATTTCACCTTTTTTGATTTATCTGTTGAATTGTGTATGTGTTAGGCATGCTTTTCTTGTTACAGCAAAAAGACATACAAAATTGGTGTATGTCAATACAATAAGTTGTGGATGTTGCTTAAGTAGGTAATAACTTATATATTCAATTATAAATATATTATTGGCGGTGTTATGTGATTCTATTCAGGGACGAGTGGAGGATGGAGTTACACAGGCAAAAAGAGATCTTCAAAGTCGAGGATTGTGCTTGGTGCCATTGTCATGCTTGTCGTACGTTACAGATGGATGCGAAGGCATTTGGCCACCACATTAACCAGCCAGCTTAACATAATCACCCTCAAGAACTTGAAAGAGGAGTGATTTGATGTACATCTCATTAATAGGAAGCAAGTTTACAGTAAGTTCAGTATTGGTTGTCGCGACTACAAACCAATAACTTCAAAAAGCCTTCAGATTAAAAACTATTAAGCATTTAGCTTAATACTGTTGTCCGATCTCATCCTCACAATGACAATAGGTTTATGGATTTCACGTCCCAGTTTTCTTCTTATCATTTACTAAAGTTTTAATAGTCTCGCTTTTTTCACAAAGAAAAAATGGAGCAAACTTGGTCATCTTGCAGAGGATGTTATCAAGTATGGACCATGTTTGATCCATTAGTGAGTCATGTAATAGTATTTATAATGATTGTAAACTTGAACTAGTCACTTGATTAGTGTCTTCCATCTTGGATTAATCATCCATAATGATCTTTTTCTAGTCTTCTTGTATTCTTATACTAATTCAGATGGAGATTATTTTGAAATTTGAGAAGTTTAGTCTAAACACTAAAAAAATTTCAAGGGGGCAAACTTCAGACGATGATATGGTATCTAATTTATATAATGTTTGACGACACATAGCACAACGTAGCAGTAGCAGTTAGCAATAAGCAATAGTTGTTTGTTTAAAAAACGTGTTTGATAACGTAGCAATAGACTAATTAGAAAGTGTAAAACAAGCAAATGTTGTCCCAAACTAGATCAATATATATAAAGTTGCAAATCAATGAATAAGTAAACTATGTTTTTATTTGTCTAATCTTGTAACCTTTTGTTCGATCCATACATACACATATATACAGGTTTAGAATCGGTATATTGAACCGACACAACCTTTCACAAACCGAAATAACTACCATAACTACTTTTCGGTTATTAAGTTTCTAACTAACGAGTTTGGTCCTTTATGTTCTAACTTTTACAAATGAAGCAATGTATTAAGATTATTCGGTCTTCATTCTCCTCCTTAATCTTGATCGTTGCTTCTCTTTAAATCTTGAACTCCGAGCATCTGTCGCATTGTCGTGAACTTCAATCTTGGTAGAGCCTTTGTTAGAATATCTGCTCTTTGTAGTTCTCCGCTGACATGTTCTACATTGATGTGCCCATTCTCTACGCATTCTCGAATGAAATGATAGCGAATGTCGATGTGTTTACTTCTTCCATGAAAAACGGGGTTCTTCACAAGTGCTATTGCTGAAACGTTGTCTATCTTCAGCGTTATCTTCTTTTCTTCATTTCCAGTTAATTCACTAAGTAATCTTTTCAATCATAAGGCTTGACATGCTACTGCAGTAGCCGCCATGAATTCTGATTCACATGATGATAGCGCCACTGTCGGTTGCTTCTGAGTACACCAGGTAATGGGTGACTCTCCAAAATAAAATACTATCCCAGTAGTTCCTTTTCCTTGATCAGTGTTGATTCCATAACTACTGTCGATGTAACCTGTAATCTTGCGGCCGCCTTCTTTCTTGTAAATTATGCCATGCTTTTGTTCCTTTGATATATCGAATTACTTGCTTTACTGCCTTCAGGTGGTGATCCTTTGGGTCTTGCATAAATCTGCTGAGTAGTCCGACTGAATAACTAAGATCTGGTCTTGTATGTAGTAAATACCTGATACTTCCAATTAAGCTTCTGTAGTAAGTTGCGTCAACTGAGTTTCCATCTTCCGCCTTGACCAACTTAGTACCTGGATCCATTGGTATCTTCGTATCATTACTATCCGTCATACTTGTCTCCTTTAAGATCTTGTTAATATAACCTGTTTGCTTGATTGTAATCTCTCCTCCTGTCTGTGTAACTTCTATCCCAAGGTAATAAGCTAACAATCCTAAGTCGCTCATTTCAAACTTTTCTTCCATCTGAGATTTAAATAAATCTAACTCTATCTTTGGAGTGCCCGTGATTATCAAATCATCTACATAAACTCCAACTATAATCGTAGAATTCTTGTTTCTCCTTGTATAGACTGCTTGCTCGAGATTACACTTCTTAAAATCTAATGACTTTAACGTTTGATCAAGCTTCATGTTCCAAGCTCTTGGTGCTTGCCTTAAGCAGTATAAAGCTTTAATAAGCTTATAGACTTTTCCTGAATTTTCTGGCTGTACAAATCCTTCAGGTTGTGTAACGTAGACTTCTTCCTTCAAATCTCCATGTAAAAATGCCGATTTTACATCTAAATAGTGTACTTGCCAACCATAATATGCTGCTAATGCTAGTATCAATCGTACTGTTTCTATCCTAGCAACTGGTGCAAATACTTCATCGAAGTCTATTCCTTGCTCTTGTACATATCCTTTTGCTACTAACCGTGCCTTATACTTGATGATCTTTCCTTCTGCATCCCTTTTGGTTTTAAAAACCCACTTAAGTCCTATTGCCTTTTGGTTTTCTGGCAATTCAGTAAGAAACCATGTGTTGTTCTTGTTGATTGAATCCAATTCAATCTCCATGGCCTCAATCCATTTCTTGTCTACTGATGCTTCTTTATAATTACGAGGTTCTTCTTCTATGAAAAATAGGCTTGGTGCTTCTACTATACGTGCATCCTTATATATTTCAGTTACTTCCTTGAATCCTTGTACCGGTGTATCATCAAATCTCTGATCTGAGTTTCCTAATGAACTAAAAGTAGCTTCTTGTTCATCCTCTTCTGAGTTAGGTTCGTAGGTATGTGTTGGTGGGGTGTGTGGTGAAACTGGATCTAGTATTGCATCCGGTTCCAGATACGTAAAATCAATATCATCATTGATTACTGTGTTGACTGGTGTAACATTCTCAACGTCAACTCCTTCTTCCACAAAACTAGCCCAAAAAGTGTCTTGTGTACTTGTATCTTCTCCAATCTTATTCCAATCCCACAGCTTTGTTTCCATAAACTTAACATCCCTACTAACGTGCTTCTTCTGTGTCATTGGATCATATAACCTACATGCTTTTGATCCTTCCTCTACTCCTAAGTAAACCAATGGTATGCTTCTATCGTCCAACTTCTTCAAATGAGGTATTGTCATCTTTGCATAAGTTGTGCATCCAAATATTCTTAGGTTCTCTAAGTTTGGTTTTCTACTGTAGAGTGCTTCATATGGAGTTTTATCTATCAGGGCTCTTGTAGGTACCCTATTCAGTATGTAAATAGCATGTCTAACTGCTTCTGCCCAAAAAATTAAGGGTAGCTTCATTGCTTTCATCATACTCCTAGTTATTGATAACACTGTCCTATTTCTTCTCTCCACTACTCCATTCTGTTGTGGTGAGTAAGGTGTTGTCAACTGTCGTGCTATTCCATTATCCTTACAGTACCGTGTGAATTCGTTTGATGTAAATTCACCTCCTATATCTGTTCTTAGCATCCACACTTTCATTCTTAATTCCATTTCTATTTTCTGCTTAAATTCCTTAAATGTACTAAATGCTTGATCCTTTGATTGTAGAAAGTAAGCCCACATAAAATGTGTACAATCATCTGCTAACAAGAATATTAGTTTCTTGCCTGAGTGTGTTGCTGGACTTATAGGACCACAGAGGTCTCCATATATCAAGTCCAACGGGTTCTTAGATCTGAATTTAGCGTGGTTTGGAAATGGTGTTCTGCTTTGTTTCCCTAATAAACATGCATCACAGATTTGTCCAGCATGGTTTATTCTAGGTACTCCATCCACTAGACCCTTCCTAGTCATCTTGTTCATAACATGAAAATTTAGATGACCTAATCTAGCATGCCATAACCATTCTTGGTTATCTACATTTGCTAAGAGACAAATAGGTATGTCTATTTGTAATCTAATATTGTAAAGTCTATTCTTAGATCTTTCTACTTTCATCAACAACTTCATGCTCTTATCATACAAAGTCAATTTATCTCCGTCCATTATTACCTTACAACCTATCTCCGTAAGTTGTCCTAGACTTAGTATGTTGCTCTTAAGGTTTGGTATATAGTATACATCTGTTATTACCTTATGTTCTTGGTTTTTACAACCTAATAATATAGAGCCTTTTCCCTTTATCTGTACATACGATCCATCTCCAAAACGTACTCTACCTGTTACGCTTTCATCTATATCCTTAAAATGACTCTTAGTTCCCGTCATATGGTTACTTGCACCGTTATCTAAATACCATATGCTTGTATCCTTTGAAGCATATTTCCCTGGTTGAATTTGGCCTTCATTCAACAACACTTCCTTGTGTTTGGTTTCGTGCATAGTCATTAATAGTGATGGTTCATCGTCTTCTAAGATAAGGTTTGATTGTTCCTGGGTTGTTGGTTTTGATCTACGTTTATTTTGAAAGTGTCCAAGTTTATTGCAATTATAACACCTTACGTTGCTATAATCTAACTTACTCGAATTCTTATTTTGGTTTTCTTTATGATTCGAGTTGTTTCGATTTTTATTTTTACGCCAGTTTCTTCGTGAATAGTTCGATCTACCTCCACGCTTGTTAAAACTCTTTCCTTTATCTGAGTGTTCGCCATGTGCGAAAAGTAAGTTATCCTGGCCTTCAACTTGTCCTCCCTTTCGAAGTTTTATCCTTTCCTCAAACGCCTTGAGTTTTCCAATGATCTCATCTAGGGTTATGTCGTCTAGATCATTTGTTTGTTCTATGGATGTTACTATCTGTATGAATCTATTGCGTGTGGAGTCTAATAGTTTTCTAACTAAAAGTGATTCATCTAGTGTTTTCCCTAGTTCTTTTGCCTTCGTGACATAGCCATTCAACTTGTCTGCAAATGCATCCACCGTCTCATCTTCCTTCATCTGAAGTGAGTTAAATCCAATCATCAATGATTGTAGTCGTGCTTGCTGCACCTTTTCTTCTCCAACGTGTCTCTTCCTTAATGATTCCCATAATTCCTTAGCTGTCTTACAACTCGCTACTTGTAAGATCACATCTTCGGTTAACGCTTGGTATAAGAAAGCAATTGTTGCTTTATCCTTCTTATCATCTACGTCCGTCTTATCCTTATATTCAATTGTTTCCCATAAATCTTGTGCACCTAGTATTGCCTTAATTTGTATAGCCCATACCGTGTAATTTGTGTTTTTCAATTTTGGGCATTGATATTGTGCAATCAGTATTACGGTTTTTGGTGTGTTAGATGTGCTAGTATCATCACCGACCATGTTAAAAGTGTTCTTTATTACTTTCACTTTCTAATTCGTATGGGGATTATTATCTTAGTATGGTATCTCCTAATATGGAATATATATAGTTTTCGGAAATTCCTAATAATACGGGATCAGTTAATAGTTCTCGGGATTTTCCTAATAGTATAAACTAATAAAATCTATACTATTCTAATATAAATTGAAATCCAGAAAATTTGAAACTTGTGACCTTGTTAAATTTGTATTGAATACGAGATGCATTCAATTGTTTCGATTTGTTGTAATCGGTCACCAACTTTGTTCCTTTTTCCCGCGCCCAATTCCTTTTAAAATTTCAGTGCCTCGTTGCCTTTTCCAAATGCTATTCGACTCCAAACTTAACCAACACTTCTCGGATTTCTTTTTGTTGTTGTCGTTTTCCTTGTTTTCGAACCAAACAGAAAAACGCACAACTTCCTCCTAATCCAACTTGTCGAATTGCTTGTATTTCTTGTTTGCCAACGAGTCTATATTCCTTAGTTCCGCTGCCTTCACGCTTTGTCTGAACCTTTCTATGATTCACAAAACCTCTCGGCTTCCCTTGTTACTGCTGTTGTCGAATTGTTGTTGTTGTTTTTTTTTTTGAATTCGACTAAAGTAAACAAAATTTTACCACACTACACGTTATTTCCTTTTGTGTGTTTGATCTCGGTATTTTGAGATCACGCAGTCTCCTACACACAACCTTGTGTTACCACACCTTGGTAACAACACCGAACCCAAAACAAAAAATGTTTGCTGCGCTCCTCGGTTCGTTCCAACGAAACAAAATCAGTCCTTCGTCTTGTTTCTCTCTACGTTGTTGTTGTCCTTGTGTTCCTACGACACAAACTCCACACACTCCTCGTTCCAACGATACGTTTTATCCTTACAACAACGTCTCACGCGCTTCTAGAATTCGCGTCCCAATATGCTTTGTGTCTCTTTTTTTTCTCAACCGGTTTACACATAAAGTCTCCAATTTTCTTCCTCAACACCAATATCGTTTGATGTTGTACGCTTGCAACCTCTACGCAAAACAGATCGTGCACTATATCTTCTACGCTTTCCTTATTCACACTCGTTTATTTCCTTGGAAGAATTAAGAAAACAAATGTCCCTTCGCTCAAAGAAAAAAGACCAGCGAGAGTCTCTTTCTCAGCGTGTTCAAATGGCCTCCTCGTTAAGGTTTTTTTTTGTGATGTTTAACAGATTGTTTTCGATGTGTATAACCCTTCGCTCTTGATGCCAATTGTTGTACCAAACTAGATCAATATATATAAAGTTGCAAATCAATGAATAAGTAAACTATGTTTTTATTTTTCTAATCTTTGTAACCTTTTGTTCGATCCATACATACACATATATATAGGTTTAGAATCGGTATATTGAACCGACACAACCTTTCACAAACCGAAATAACTACCATAACTACTTTTCGGTTATTAAGTTTCTAACTAACGAGTTTGGTCCTTTATGTTCTAACTTTTACAAATGAAGCAATGTATTAAGATTATTCGGTCTTCAGCAAATACTTACCGCTTATCGCTTGCCTTCTTCAGGAAATACTTATGCTGCTATTTAGTTTTCAGCAATTTTTTTGGGCTGCACAAGATCAAACCATTGAGTGGCGAAAATGTAACAATGCCTATGTCGCTAATTTAAATTTCGTCACGACCTTACTGATAAATAGTAATGAATGTTCTAGCTTCGGTTTGTGGTGATGGGAAATATGTTCTAATGTAACTTAATTGTTTCTCTGATAAATACGTCAATGCCATTTGGACGACATCATTGTCGTTATAGTGTTTCGTTATTGTCTAATATTTTAGGTTTCGGGATATAGCAAGTCCGGAATACTCCTACGGTTATGTTCAGTGCAAGCCAACACCATATGGGCTATATGACATGAAAAGTAAGCCATCTTTCAGGTCAATGATGAATATGATAATCAAGTGGTAATCCGATTCTGACAATTCGAGTTGCAATAAGTATTTTAAAAGTACTTGACATACACAAATTGATAACTACTGTATAATCAAACAAGGACACTTTGTTTATGATCATGCGTGTTAGTATTAATTATGTCGATGGTATGTTTTCTTTCAACCAAAATCTTATTATAGATTCTGATAAAACGATTTTCAAGCACACTACAACAGATACCCGATTCCCCATCGATACTTTCCCCAGCGACACTTGTCGCTGGGGTAACTGCCCTAAAAAACAAAAATAGATACTACGTGGCACAAATTCTCGTAGAAAAGTCAAATAAATTATTGTGTACTTTTCCCCAGCGACATGTCGCCGGGGATAAAGCCGTTATGTTTTGACCAAATATTTCTTCGTAAAACGTGGCGGGAACTTTTCCTGCTCATGTTTGGGCTTTAAGTTTCACAATTGGGCTTATGTTTTGGGCTTTCGTATTAAGGAAACTCCATCTTATGTTTTTATTGGACATTTTCCACGGCGACATGTCGCTGGGGATTCTCTTTGACTTCGTTGACTTTCAATGAAACTACGTTTTTTAGGTTTGTTTCGGCCCGATATTCCGTATATTTTAACAAAAAAATATATATACGTTTTTAAGGTGATATCGTTATACATAAACACAATGATAACAAGAACAATGTATGTTAATTAGTGGTTGTGAGTGGTGGATAGGTTGTGTTGGCGCGTGTGTGGTAGAATCGTAACCACGGTGGCCGGATCTACAAGTTTAGGTGATAAAAGGTGGTGGCCGGGAAAAGATTACGGTGGCCGGAAACTACTGGTGTCGCCGGAAAACGGAAACTGCTAGAGAGAGAGAGAAAGATAGTGAGAAGAGTGTGTGTATGTTAATTAGTGGTGGTGAGATGAGTGTGTGTGTGTGTGTGTGTGTGTGTGTGTGTGTGTTTATATAACCATAACATATAGACTCATCCGTTGAACGTCTAATGTCCAACCCTAACATATCCACTCATCCGTTGAATGTCTAATGTGTAACCATAGCATAACGACTCATCCGTTGAACGTCTAATGTGTAACCATAACATATAGACTCATCCGTTGAACGTCTAATGTCCAACCCTAACATATCGACTCATCCGTTGAATGTCTAATGTGTAACCATAACATAGCGACTCATCCGTTGAACGTCTAATATGTAATCATAACATATAGACTCATCCGTTGAACGTCTAACGTGTAACCATAATGTGTAACCATAACATATCGACTCATCCGTTGAACGTCTAATGTGTAACCATAACAAATAGACTCATCCGTTGAACGTCTAATGTCCAACCCTGACATATCGACTCATCCGTTGAACGTCTCATGTGTAACCATGACATAGCGACTCATCCGTTGAACGTCTAATGTGTAACCATAACATATAGATTCATCCGTTGAACATATAATGTCCAACCCTAACATATCGACTCATCCGTTGAACATCTAATGTCCAACCCTAACATAGCGACTCATCCGTTGAACGTCTAATGTGTAACCAAAACATAGCGACTCATCCGTTGAACGTCTAATGTGTAACCATAACATATCGACTAATCCGTTGAATGTGTAATGTCCAACCATAACATATCGACTCATCCGTTGAACGTCTAATGTGTAACCATAACATAGCGACTCATCCGTTGAACGTCTAATGTGTAACCATAACATAGCGACTCATCTGTTGAACGTCTAATGTAAAACCATAATATATAGACTCATCCGTTGAACGTCTAATGTCCAACACTAACATATCGACTCATCCGTTGAACGTCTAATGTGTAACCATAACATAGCGACTCATCTGTTGAACGTCTAATGTGCAACCATAACATATAGACTCATCCGTTGAACGTCTAACGTGTAACCATAACATATAGACTCGTCCGTTGAACGTCTAATGTCCAACCCTGACATATCGACTCATCCGTTGAACGTCTAATGTGTAACCATAACATAGCGACTCTTCCGTTGAACGTCTAATGTGTAACCATAACATATAGACCCATCAGTTGAACATCTAATGTGTAACCATAACATATCGACTCATCCGTTGAAGGTCTTATGTGTAACCATAACAAAGCGACTCATCCGTTGAACGTCTAATGTATAACCATAACATATAGACTCATCCGTTGAACGTCTAATGTGTAACCATAACATATAGACTCATCCGTTGAACGTCTAATGTGTAACCCTAATGTGTAACATAACATATCAACTCATCCGTTGAACTTCTAATGTGTAACCATAACATAGCGACTCATCCGTTGAACGTCTAATGTCCAACCCTGACATATCGACACATCCGTTGAACGTCTAATGTGTAACCATAACATAGCGACTCATCCGTTGAACATTTAATGTGTAACCATAACATATAGACTCATCTATTGAACGCCCAATGTGTAACCATAACATATAGACTCATCCGTTGAACGTCTAATGTCCAACCCTAACATACCGACTCATTCGTTGAACGTCTAATGTGTTATCCTAATGTGTAACCATAACATAGTGACTCATTCGTTGAACGTCTAATGTGTAACCATAACATAGCGACTCATCCGTTGAACGTCTAATGTGTAACCATAACATATAGACTCATCCGTTGAACGTCTAATGTGTAACCATAACATATAGACTCATCTGTTGAACGTCAAATGTGTAACCCTAATGTGTAACCATAACATATCGACTCATCCAATGAACGTCTAATGTCCAACCCTAAAATAGCGAATCATCCGTTGAACGTCTAATGTGTAACAATAACATAGCGACTCATCCGTTGAACGTCTAATGTGTAACCATAACATATCGACTAATTCATTGAATGTCTAATGTCCAACCCTAACATATCGACTCATCCTTTAAATGTCTAATATGTAACCATAACATAGCGACTCATCCGTTGAACGTCTAATGTGTTACCATAACATAGCGACTCATCCGTTGAACGTCTAATGTGTAACCATAACATATAAACTCATCCGTTGAACGTCTAATGTCCAACCCTAACATATCGACTCATCCGTTGAACGTCTAATGTGTAACCATAACATAGCGACTCATCCGTTGAACGTCTAATGTGTAACGATAACATATAGACTCATCCGTTGAACGTCTAATGTGTAACCATAACATATAGACTCATACGTTGAACGTCTAATGTCCAACCCTGACATATCGACTCATCCGTTGAATGTCTAATGTGTAACCATAACATAGCGACTCATCCGTTGAACGTCTAATGTGTAACCATAACATATAGATTCATCCGTTGAACGTCTAATGTTTAACCATAACATATAGACTCATCTGTTGAACGTCTAATGTGTAACCCTAATCTGTAACCATAACATATCGACTCATCCGTTGAACGTCTAATGTGTAACCATAACATTGCGACTGATCCGTTGAACGTCTAATGTGTAACCATAACATATAGACTCATCCGTTGAACGTCTAATGTGTAACCATAACATATAGACTCATCCGTTGAATGTCTAATGTGTAACCCTAATGTGTAACCATAACATATCGACTCATCCGTTGAACGGCTAATGTGTAACCATAACATAGCGACTCATCCGTTGAACGTCTAATGTCCAACCCTAACATATCGACTCATCTGTTGAACGTCTGATGTGTAACCATAACAAAGCGACTCATCCGTTGAACGTCTAATGTGTAACCATAACATATAGACTCATCCGTTGAACGTCTAATGTGTAACCCTAATGTGTAACCATAACATATCGACTCATCCGTTGAACGTCTAATGTGTAACCATAACATATAGACTCATCCGTTGAACGTCTAATGTCCAACCCTGACATATCGACTCATCCGTTGAACGTCTAATATGTAACCATAACATATAGACTCATCCGTTAAACGTCTAATGTCCAACCCTAACAGAGCGACTCATCCGTTGAACGTCTAATGTCCAACCCTAACATATCGACTCATCCGTTGAACTTCTAATGTGTAACCATAACATAGTGACTCATCCGTTGAACGTCTAATTTCGAACCCTAACATATGGACTCATCCGTTGAACGTCTAATGTGTAACCATAAGATAGCGACTCATCCGTTGAACATTTAATGTGTAACAATAACATATAGACTCATCTATTGAACGTCATATGTGTAACCATAATATATAGACTCATCCGTTGAACGTCTAATGTCCAACCCTAACATATCGACTCATCCGTTGAACGTCTAATGTGTTATCCTAATGTGTAACAATAACATAGTGACTCATTCGTTGAATGTCTAATGTGTAACCATAACATAGCGACTCATCCATTGAACGTCTAATGTGTAACCATAACATATAGACTCATCCGTTGAACGTCTAATGTGTAACCATAACATATAGACTCATCCGTTGAACGTCTAATGTGTAACCCTAATGTGTAACCATAACATATCGACTCATCCATTGAACGTCTAATGTGTAACCATAACATAGCGACTCATCCGTTGAACGTCTAATGTGTAACCATAACATAGCGACTCATCCGTTGAACGTCTAATGTGTAACCATAACATATCGACTAATCCGTTGAACGTCTAATGTCCAACCCTAACATATCGACTCATCCGTTGAACGTCTAATGTGTAACCATAACATAGGGACTCATCCGTTGAACGTCTAATGTGTAACCATAACATAGCGACTCATCCGTTGAACGTCTAATGTGTAATCATAACATATAGACTCATCCGTTGAACGTCTATTGTCCAACCCTAACATATCGACTCATCCGTTGAACGTCTAATGTGTAACCATAACATAGCGACTCATCCGTTGAACGTCTAATGTGTAACCATAAAATATAGACTCATCCGTTGAACGTCTAATGTGTAACCATAACATATAGGCTCATCCGTTGAACGTCTAATGTATAACCCTAATGTGTAACCATAACATATCGACTCATCCGTTGAACGTCTAATGTGTAACCATAACATAGCGACTCATCCGTTGAACGTCTAACGTCCAACCCTAACATATCGACTCATCCGTTAAACGTCTAATGTGTAGCCATAACATAGCAACTCATCCGTTGAACATCTAATGTGTAACCATAACATAGTGACTCATCCGTTGAACGTCTAATGTGTAACCCTAATGAGTAACCATAACATATCGACTCATCCGTTGAACGTCTAAAGTGTAACCATAACATATAGACTCATCCGTTGAAAGTCTAATGTCCAACCCTGACATATCGACTCATCCGTTGAACGTCTAATGTCCAACCATAACATAGCGACTCATCCGTTGAACGTCTAATGTGTAACCATAACATATAGACTCATCCGTTGAACGTCTAATGTCCAACCCTGACATGTCGACTCATCCGTTGAACGTCTAATGTGTAACCATAACATAGCGACTCATCCGTTGAACGTCTAATGTATAACCATAACATATAGACTCATCCGTTGAACGTCTAATGTGTAACCCTAATGTGTAACCATAACATATCGACTCATCCGTTGAACGTCTAATGTGTAACCATAACATATCGACGCATCCGTTGAACGTCTAATGTGTAACCATAACATATAGACTCATCCGTTGAACGTCTAATGTGTAACCATAACATATCAACTCATCCGTTGAATGTCTAATGTCTAACCATAACATAGCGACTCATCCGTTGAACGTCTAATGTCCAACCCTAACATATCGACTCATCCGTTGAACGCCTAATGTGTAACCATAACATAGCGACTCACCGTTAAACATTTAATGTGTAACCATAACATATAGACTCATCTATTGAACGTCCAATGTGTAACCATAACATATAGACTCATCCGTTGAACGTCTAAAGTCCAACCCTAACATATCGACACATCCGTTGAACGTCTAATGTGTAACCCTAATGTGTAACCATAACATAGTGACTCATTCGTTGAACGTCTAATGTGTAATCATAACATAGCGACTCATCCGTTGAACGTCTAATGTGTAACCATAACATATAGACTCATCCGTTGAACGTCTAATGTGTAACCATAACATATAGACTCATCCGTTGAACGTCTAATGTGTAACCCAAATGTGTAACCATAACATATCGACTCATCCGTTGAACGTCTAATGTGGAACCATAACATAGCGACTCATACGTTGAACGTCTAATGTCCAACCCTAACATATCGACTCATCCGTTGAACTTCTAATGTGCAACCATAACATAGCGACTCATCCGTTGAACGTCTAATGTCCAACCATAAGATAGCGACTCATCCGTTGAACATTTAATGTGTAACCATAACATATAGACTCATCTATTGAACGCCCAATGTGTAACCATAACATATAGACTCATCCGTTGAACTTCTAATGTCCAACCCTAACATATCGACTCATCCGTTGAACGTCTAATGTGTTATCCTAATGTGTAACCATAACATAGTGACTCATTCGTTGAACGTCTAATGTGTAAACATAACATAGTGACTAATCCGTTGAACGTCTAATGTGTAACCATAACATATAGACTCATCCGTTGAACGTCTAGTGTGTAACCCTAATGTTTAACCATAACATAGCGACTCATCCGTTGAACGTCTAATGTGTAACCATAACATATCGACTAATCCGTTGAACGTCTAATGTCCAACCCTAACATATCGACTCATCCTTTGAACGTCTAATGTGTAACCATAACATAGCGACTCATCTGTTGAACGTCTAATGTGTAACCATAACATAGTGACTCATCCGTTGAACGTCTAATGTGTAACCATAACATATAGACTCATCCGTTGAACGTCTAATGTCAAACCCTAACATATCGACTCATCCGTTGAACGTCTAATGTGTAACCATAACATAGCGACTCATCCGTTGAACGTCTAATGTGTAACCATAACATATAGACTCATCCGTTGAACGTCTAATGTGTAACCCTAATGTGTAACCATAACATATCGACTCATCCGTTGAACGTCTAAAGTGTAACCTTAACATATAGACTCATCCGTTGAACGTCTAATGTCCAACCCTGACATATCGACTCATCCGTTGGACGTCTAATGTATAACCATGACATATAGACTCATCCGTTGAACGTCTAATGTCCAACCCTAACATATCGAGTCATCCGTTGAACGTCTAATGTCCAACCCTAACATAGCGACTCATCCGTTGAACGTCTAATGTGTAACCATAACATAGCAACTCATCCGTCGAACGTCTAATGTGTAACCATAACATATCGACTAATCCGTTGAACGTCTAATGTCCAACCCTAACATATCGACTCATCCGTTGAACGTCTAATGTGTAACCATAACATAGCGACTCATCCGTTGAACGCCTAATGTGTAACCATAACATAGCGACTCATCCGTTGAACGTCTAATGTGTAACCATAATATATAGACTCATCCGTTGAATGTCTAATGTCCAACCCTAACATATCGACTCATCCGTTGAACGTCTAATGTGTAACCATAACATAGCGACTCATCCGTTGAACGTCTAATGTGTAACCATAACATATAGAGTCATCCGTTGAACGTCTAATGTCCAACCCTGACATATCGACTCATCCGTTGAACGTCTAATGTGTAACCATAACATAGCGATTCATCCATTGAACGTCTAATGTGTAACCATAACATATAGACTCATCCGTTGAACGTCTAATGTGTAACCCTAATGTGTAACCATAACATATCGACTCGTCCGTTGAACGTCTAATGTGTAACCATAACATATCGACTCCTCCGTTGAACGTCTAATGTGTAACTATAACATATAGACTCATCCGTTGAACGTCTAATGTGTAACCCTAATGTGTAACCATAATGTTGATATAAATAAATGACTAAAAACGTTATTCATATCTTTCGATGTCTCTATGTTTTGATAATCACAAAACGAAAACTCATCAAAACAAAGATTATGACATAAACAAGTATTTAGTAGTAAATACTCATCTTTACCATTAAATCACTTAAGGTATGAATAAACAAAGTGTCTAATGTATTACAAGATCAAAGGAACATTTTTGTTAATCACTAGATAATTATAAAATGTTACAAAACATTTTATATCTTTTGAAAAACATTTTTGGAATTAAAAGAATATGTTTTATTCATTACAAATTTGTGAATTCAAATTTTCAACCAAAAATGGCAAATCTAATCCAGAAAAATTCCCCTCACAAAAGGACAAGAAAATCCAACTTTCAGGAGGGCGGCCTCCTTAATTATACTAGGCGGCCCCCTTAATCATTAAGTAGACCGCCCCCTAATTAAGGGGACCGGCACGCTCCAGAACAGTATTTTCTGGCCCTATAAATATTGGATTATTCCACATATTTTTCTCACCTTTTTTCACTAAAAACTTTCTGATCTAAACATCCCTCTCCAGCTTCTAAAAATCCTTTGATCTTTGTTTCAAAGTGATTCAAGCCTCAACACTCAAGTGCAAAGAGAAGAATACTTCTACTGGAAGTATTATAACTTAGTATCATCTTGGTATCTAAGTTGTTTGGTTGTTTCATCTTGTTGATCTTTCATACTTTGGTGAATAAGGTGTATGTATTAGTTTGCTAGATTTAGTTGTAGAATCTAGAATTGTTGTAAGTGTGTAGTGGAAGTTGAAGTGAAGAAGTAGTGTTGAATATTAGTGAAGATAGAAGAGAGTGGCAATAGTGATTAGTTGTGAAGAAAATGAAGTTTTCAAGTGGGGAAGATTTGAAGACATTAGAGATTGAAGTTGTGAAGACTCTAGTAGCTTGAAGGTGCAAAGATATTATTGGCTTGAAGTTGTGAAGACATTGGTGCTTTGAAGTCATGAGGTTGCAAGACATTGAAGTCGTGAAGAATTTTGTAAAGGCGTGAAGATACTAGTGGTGTGAAGACTTAGTGAAGAAGTCAAAGGTGTGAAGAAATTGTGGTGTGTTATTTGGTGTGAGATTGGTTCTAGCTACGATTAGAACTCGACACTTTGCTTTGTGTCGTTAATTGGTGTAAGCATTTGGTGTGTACGGTTTTCTCCGCCATAAGGGAGGTTCTTGACTTAGTGAAGAAAATTCTCGAGTTCGGTGCTCGGGGAGTGGAGTAGGGCAAGGAAGGTGTCCTTGTAGCCGAACCACTATAAATCCTTTGTCTCTCGGTTTGATCTTTCCATCCCTCATTCTTTACTTGTTTTCTTACTTGCTTCTCGTACATTATTATTCTTGTATGTTCTGCATATATTGGTTTCACATAAAGATCAAACTAGGTTCCATTCAAAACATTAATTATACATTAGTAAATTAAAGTATATAGAATCATTAAAACACATATACACATATAAATACAAACTTATATTTAAGTGAGATATATGAAATTATAATTTCTATTCAACACTTTAAGTAAGAAGTATTTATGTGAAATAAGTGAATTAATTTGTAACTATACTTTAGCGTCAAAGGTTTTTACAAATTACCAATCAATTCTTTGAAAGTAAACTTATATTAAAACGAAAAAGACGCAAAACTATTCAACCCCCCCCCCTTCTAGTTTTCTACACATAACATATCAACTCATTCGTTGAACGTCTAATGTGTAACCATAACATAGCAACTCATCCGTTGAACGTCTAATGTCCAACCCTAACATATCGACTCATCCGTTGAACGTCTAATGTGTAACCATAACATAGCGACTCATCCGTTAAACATTTAATGTGTAACCATAACATATAGACTCATCTATTGAACGTCCAATGTGTAACCATAACATATAGACTCATCCGTTGAACGTTTAAAGTCCAACCCAACATATCAACTCCTCCGTTGAACATCTAATGTGTAACCATAACATAGTGACTCATTCGTTGAACGTCTAATGTGTAACCATAACATAGCGACTCATCCGTTGAACGTCTAATGTGTAACCATAACATATAGACTCATCCGTTGAATGTCTAATGTGTAACCCTAATGTGTAACCATAACATAGTGACCCATTCGTTGAACGTCTAATGTGTAACCATAACATAGAGACTCATCCATTGAACGTCTAATGTGTAACCATAACACATAGACTCATCCGTTGAATGTCTAATGTGTAACCATAACATATAGACTCATCCGTTGAACGTCTAATGTGTAACCATAACATATCGACTCATCCGTTGAACGTCTAATGTGTAACCATAACATAGCGACTCATCCGTTGAACGTCTAATGTCCAACCCTAACATATCGACTCATCCGTTGAACTTCTAATGTGTAACCATAACATAACGACTCATCCGTTGAACATCTAATGTGTAACCATAACATATAGACTCATCTGTTGAACGTCCAATGTGTAACCATAACATATTGACTCATCCGTTAAACGTCTAATGTCCAACCCTAACATATCGACTCATTCGTTGAACGTCTAATGTGTAACCCTAATGTGTAACCATAACATAGTGACTCATTCGTTGAACGTCTAATGTGTAACCATAACATAGCGACTCATCCGTGGAGCGGTTGCTGGCAGTGCTGCAGAACCCTCTGGCTCAGATGTTTTTGGAGTCTTCTTTTCTTCCTATATGGTCTTAGTGCTCTACTATCTTCAATGTAAGTTCAAATCCTTCTTTCTGTTTTTGAATCTTTTAATACTATGTTTTTAGTGTTAGTGAATATGGTATAATTTTCTAAGTTCAAATCATTATGCTTATGTCTGCTATATATAGTATGTTTTGACGAGTATCAACATAGTCAAAACCTGTCAACTAGATCCATAGTGTTACTCGTAGTTTCTTAGGTCTCTATATGCATAAAGTTGTGTTACTGCTCATAGTGTGCTTTAAAAACCAGCATTGCTATTGATTCAACTTTGATGATAAAGCATCATTATGTCATGCCTATATCAGTATGGTATGTTTCAGTTTCTAAGTAGAAGAGTTACTCCAGGATCATAGAAACCAGTAGATTAGTACTATACTACTAGTCCCTTTTTTGTAATTTTCTAATATTAGCAAAAGTTGCTAAAGCAAGGCTTGAGATGGAAACTTACTCTGTCTGAGAAATGGTTCTAGCCATTTGTCCAACATGCTTATACTATATTATTTTGTTCATGAATTTCTATATGTTATGCTAATTATACTTGTACAGATGTCATCAGCAGATGTTGCACGGTCCCACGGCGGTGACGGTGGCGGTGAGGATCGTCCCCCTCCAGACCGCGTACCCACCGGTTGCGGGGGTTGCTTCATTAATCGAGGTAAGAATTTATGGATTATTGTAATACAAGCATAAATTTGATACATATATTGAACTTGCTTGCCTTGAATTTTTATGACTTTATCACTAACTTGATTTTGCAGGCAAAGGTAAACGAAAGCCCAATTTGGGCGGCAGGGGAGCGGGCAGGCTGAATACCCACGACAAGACCCGAAACCTTTTGCTAAAGGAAATCGTGGATGCGGATGGCCCCGTCTCGATCCAGTTTGATGTGGGTGACAAACAAACCCTAAACCCTCTCGGTAACCATGCGGCTCACTGGGGAAACTACATCGGGGAGGTCGTTAGGAGTGTGCCGTTGTACTACCCTTCTTGGGAGAAGGTCCCGAAGGAGCGGAAGGCGGCGATCATTTCAGATATTGGGGTCAGTTATCCTTTTATGTTTATTTCATTATCGTGTTCATTTATTTAATTGTGTATATTTATCTAAATTCTTTTATTTATTTATATCATATAAATAAATAAACAAATTTAAATAAATATATAAATTATATCTCTAACTCTGTTTTCGTTTTGTTGTATATGATTGCAGACCATGTTTAACCTTAGGCCGCACATGGAATCCTCCCGCTGGACAGAGATCTACGAAGGCATCAACAATCATTTGCAAAAAGCCAACAATACCAACAAGGCTTCTTTCAAGGCCAAGCATTGGAAGGCAGACCCCACCACCGAGACTTACGATGTGGAGGCGATCAGGTGGGCACGTCCCGAGGAGATTACAGCGGCTGAGTGGGATAAGTACATTCAGTTTTTGAATGATCCCAAGAACCTTGCTCGAGCCGCTCAAAATCGGCTAAGCCGGCAAAAGAGCCTCGTTATATCTCGACAGGGATCCCGGTCGCTGGCTCGCCTTAGAGATGAGATGGTAATAAACATTATAATTATTTTACATGCATATATACATATGTATCTGATTATACGCTTTGGTGTGTTGTGATTTGTCGTTTTTAATTAGTTTCATCTTATATGCGTGTGTATGTACAGATGCAGGCCTCAGACCCGAAGGAGTACCCTTCACTCATTGACACCTTCTGGTGAACACATACTGTTGACGGGGTATTCCCTAACGATGAGGACCGACGCATATATGTAAGTTTTGTTTCAAAACAAACTTTAATGAATTGTCGAGAAATAATGTAGCAACCCGACTAATATATTTACTATCTTGTGTTTTTGTCACTACATAGGAGGAGATGAAAAGGCTTGAGACTACGGGTGAGTACACGGAGGATGAGATCAATGCGTTGGCAAGAGGGGTTAAGCTTCGTGGGCACATTCCTGGTGTGGGTCGGGTATTGTCATTACGGGCCACATCCAGTTCAAGTATGCCCGCCCCCGACAAGTCGTTCAAGAGCATGGAGAGAAAGATAGACTTTATGATGAGTCTTTTCAGAAGAGACGACAAATACTCGGATATGTTTAAGGAGTTTGAGTCGGGTGGTGCTAGCGGGAGTGGCGGGTGTGGTGATGACGAGGAGAGTGGCGATGATGAGGATGGCGAGGATGAGGATGGCAACGACGAGAGGTAGTTGTGTTATATATTATTACTATGCTACATTGGTACTTTAGGTTCATCTTGGCGACATTTAAACACTTGTTTCCCTATCTATCATGTTGAATATTGACTTGTAAGCCATGTTTATGACTAGGAAGCAACGTTTTGTAGACTTATTCGGATTTTGGATGATTTAGCTTTATTATCTTTCGGTTTTGGTTAAAGTTGTGATGTATTTGTATTGCGTTGATCCGTTATATTGTATTTGTGTTTTGGTACAAGTTGTGGTGAGTCTATACAGGTTTTGGTACAGGTTTGATATTTGGTAGATTTTTTTCTGAAAAAATCTGAGAATTGCCTGCTGCGCAGGCTGCACTGAAAAAAATTGCAGGTTTTCCCCAGCGATTTGTCATCGGGGATACTACCACTACATGTTGATAAGTCAACGGAAAAACACAATTTCCCCAGCGATTTGTCGCCGGGGAAACTATGCTTATTCGTTGACTTGTCAACATATAAACCTGGTTTCCCTAGCGACATGTCGCTAGGGAAAAGGGAAAATTAACTGTTGCTTTAATTAGGCATGCTAATCACTTTAGCATAACCCCGAATATTCCCCAGCGACATGTCGCTGGGGATACGTTTTCCACCGTGGCACTACTTGTTTGACTAAAAAATGAGTGGGACCCACATCATCGCCGGGGATTATCGCTGGGGATACAATCCCTGTCGAGGCTTCCCCAGGGAAGATTCCCCAGCGACAAATCACTAGGGAAACGAATCCCCAGCGATCATGTCGCTTGGGAAAGGCCCAAAGTGTCGATGGGGAAACAGGTAAATGTTGTAGTGGCATCTACAAATGGAATTTGAGGCTGCACGGGCTGCTCAAACTCATGGTAGGTTTTGTTACAATTTCTTTTCTATCTTTTGCTATCACAAAGTAAGAAAGGTGATGGTGAGCGATTGAAAGTTCGTAAGGCATAGAGAAGAGAAAACGGAAAAGTGCTAGTATGAGAAATGCTTGAATAATGAATAAGTAGTGAAACATAGAAGTAGTAAGTTAGACACGATTGATTGTTGGTGACGTAGTGAATGGTTTGATGAATGTAAGAAATAAGTTTATGTTTGATTAAAGATGTGTAAATAACAAGATTATGCTACATCCTGTTAGGGTTGGTGATTGTTTAATAATGATATGAATGATAGGTTCATGGAATTTAAAGGTTTTCTAAGCATATGTTTAAGTTATAGATGGTTTATAAGTGACATATATGTTTTATGGTAAGGAGGTGTATGTGATGTAAAATTTATGGCGGCCCAGATGTGTGTAAGTGATGAGATTGGCGTATTGGTAATTGATATAAGATTATGTGTTATAGAAGGATAACCATAGTAAGATGTGAAAAGGAATAGTAAGTGGTATTAGAGATGGGTTAGTAAGTAAATTAAGTGTTGACACTTTAAGAGGGGAATGTAGTGATAACTAGTGCGCATGAATATAATGTGTGCAGTCAAGATGGAATTGACACACTAATTGTTAGAATTAAGTGTTGACACTTTAAGAGGGGAATGTAGTGATAACTAGTGCGCATGAATATAACGTGTGCAGTCAAGATGGAATTGACACACTAATTGTTAAGGGTTATTGATATGGAGATTAAGGAATGGGATTAAGAAATGATGATATGTAACGGTTCCGGATCTATAAGGTATTGATGACCAACATATAGTCTCACTATATTTAGTGGCTTATGATTGATGTTAATATGATATAGAGACTGGTTGACGGTAGGTTAAGGTATATGAGGTCTAAGTATGAACATGAAGGTATAAAAATGACAAACGATGTTATGGTATGTTATGATGAAAGCAAAATTAAGTGAGCACATTGATTGCTAAATATGATGTAAAGTTTATAGAATTAGAGTAAAGTATGTCGGTAAGATAATGATGAGATAAATGGTAAGGCTTAAGTGCTAACGATTCAAATGAAATGAGTTAAGTACGTAAGCAAGAATGTAATGAAACATTGTATGTTAAACATGACAAGCTCATAAAACGTGTGTGAAGAATAGGTGACGCTAATGAGTGTGTTAAAGTTAATGACCTATGCAAGGCGAGACGGAATGATATTTTTTAAATACATAAATAATTAAAGAAATGAGATAAGGCATGAGAATGAGAATGTGATGAGTTAAGGGTGCGAGTAAGAATGTAAAGATGCATTGTGAAAATTAAACATGATAAGAATATGTTAACGACTTAAAAGGTGAATGAATGATGCTAATGAATGTGTTGTCAAGCTAACCTATGTAAGGTTAAAATGTGAAAAGATGTGTAGGCTAAAGTTAAAAAGGGGTAATGGTAGAAATGGTGAAATGGTTAATAGGGTTAAAAGAATGTAAGTGATAGTGAGATGAGTAAACATATAAATAATGTTTAAATATGATAAGCGGATTTTGTATGCCCTATGATGCTTGATTAAACTATATAAATGGATGAAGTAATGTGTGTGTGCGTATGTGTGTGTGTGTTAAAATGTTAAGGGCTTGGATCCAATGTTAAAAGGTGAAAGGTTAAAGATGGCATCCTTCGGGATGGCTGAGTTAATGATGATGAAAGATGGTATCTTTCGGGATGACCAAGCTAATGAATGTTAAAGAATCCTTCGGGATCTGTTAAAGATCATTTGGGATGAAATGTATTGCCTTCATCTGCAAGGGGTTGCCTACCATAATGAATGTTATAATGATAAGGATCTAAGTCTAAAAAGGTAATGTGAAGTATAATAAGAAATGAAAAATTAAAAGTAGACTTGGTAATAGGACTAGTAGTGTTATGTCAAAAGTATATAACCATGAGCCTATGTTTCTTGATCTACATTGATTGGGACGCCTCTCCATATAAATTGAAGAAGTATGAATGAGAAGGCTTATGTTTTCCCGACATGGCATGAGTAGGGTTAGAGGAGTAGAAAGCGAGAGTCTAGAATTAGTTAGAAGCCATAAGGATTAGGATAGGTGAGATAAGAATTTGAATGTGACTTTAGTTTAAGACTTACTGTAAAACCTATGTTTTGGTGTCAAGTATGAGTTGAAAGGATTAAAACTTATAATGATGCCATTGTATATAATATGGAATGATGGAAATGTGATGTGATGTATGCTAAGAGGTGTTAGTAAATAAAGACCCTAGCGGCTGTATAAGTTAATAAATACATGAGGAAAAAAGTAGGGATAATGAAGCGTTATAATAAGAATGTGAATGGGATAAAGGAAAGGCTACGGTAAATGTGGTAACAATGGTAAGAATGGAGTGTAATGTTTAAGTGACATATAGTCTTTGACGGAAAAGTTAAAAGGGAACGAGTTTGAAGTCGCGTAATAGTCATAGAGATGGTTGAATGGTATACATTAGCAATAATAATTATGTCTTGGGTGACATAAGGATGAAATAGAAGTGTATGATTAGAAAGGTTAAGCGAGAAATAAAATGAGACAAAGGTATGAAATGTGGTATAGTGTGCCTTGTGTTGCGAGATCAATTAGATCGTTGCAACGGAATGGTTAAGTAATTGAAAGTAGTAAGAACGGGAGTACGATGAGACTAAGTGTTGAATGGTACGTAATAGACGAGAGACTTCGGGGACGAAATCTAAATAAAGGGGTAGAATTTTTAGACATGTTTCCTGGATAATAGTATTATCAATACTTTCATCATCCAATATTGAATATCGTTCATATTATTGGACAAATAAATCAATTTTATTATTTTGCACTTGTTTGTTTCCTTGATGACTAATCACCAAACAATTCCAAATATTTTTTTCATAAAAATTCTTTCATGCTCCTTTTTAGGTAAAGCATAGTGTAAACCATTTTTGCATCATTATTTTTGGAAAGCATTTTCTTTTGTTCATCTTTTAGATTTAAAGAAGCGGCCTCATTTTTTCGGTAGAGATACTCTCAAATACCGGCACATAATTCCCATCAACAATAATATTTCAAAGATCAAAATCTTTAGACTTCACATATGTTTTAAATCTATTTTTCCAATATATAAAACCGTTAACTTCAAAGAGTGGTGGTCTTTGCATAGATTGCCCTTTTTTGTAGTTTTCTAAATCCATTTGATCGAAGAAGTTTTAAAATACAATGTACTTAAAAACTTTTTTAGAAAACCTCGCTCTTGATACCAATTGTAGAAAACTAGAAGGGGGTTAAATATTTTTTACCTATTTAAATTTAGTTTACAAAAACTTTAGATTGATTGTATGTGAAACCTTTAGATAGATAAGAAAACACAACAAAGCTAAAAGAAGAAGAGATAAAACCGTGACACAATGATTTATAGTGTTTCGGCTACAAGGACCCATTCCTTGCCCTACTCCACTTCCCGAGTACCCAACTCGAGAATTTTTAAGCACTATGTCAACAAGCTCCTTTAACCGGCGGAGAAGCCTCACAACGTCGCTTACACGGAAGAACCAATCTAACACAACTAACACATCAACTTAACAAGTATAATGTGATGTATCAAGTACAAGAAGCAACTCAGTGATCTTGTAGTGATGATGAAGCCTAATAATTCTTCTCTTGAAGATTGGAAGACTCGAATGAAAAGAAGTGTGATCTCGTCTTTGAAGAAGAACCTTGAGAAACACAAGAAACTAACTACAAGAATGATCCTTAGATCTTAGGTTAGAGAGATATTAGAATGACAGAAGATATCTATGTGAATGGGTGAAGAATCAAGAATAAATGGCTCACTATTTATAAAAAATAGTTCATTGATCACCCGGATCTGGAGAATCCCTTGGAAAAAGGATCCAGCCAGTGTAAACCCAGGGATCCGGCAACTAGTTAGTCCAGTCCAGATTTTAGGTTATAATTTCAGGTTTTGGGTTATAGGTCATGGACTATGGATCATGGGTACCCAACCTGATGTCATGCATGATGCAAATCATACTTTGGGTTATGGGTTATGGACTTTGGGCTGTGGGTTATGGACTTTGGGTGATTGGTTATGGACTTTGGGTCATGAGTAATGGATTTTACCCAACTTGATGTCATGCATGATGCAATGAACATGGGCCATTAGTTTTGGGTCATGGGTTAAGGGTCAAAGATAACCCAACATACTTACTTACATTTCATTTACAACAAATACATAACTTTTAAACAAATATATACACTAAGTAAAATAGATATGGTAACATGTAATTTTAGGGTGTGTTTGTTTTTACAAAAACAAGGTCTGACTACCTCTAACGTCTTACTAATCAGACGCGATCAGAGGTTTTTGTTGTTTGTTTTTTCATGACGAGCCAAACATGATAAGATGTAATAAGTCTGACTCAGTAAGAGGGTCTTAACCCTATTAACACCTTTCATCAAAACCTTTCAACCCATCATCTTCTCCACCTTCACCCCGCCGCCGGCCACCTCCAGCCTCGGTCGGCCACCTCTCACCGCCTCCTTCTTCTCCACCTATACGCCGCCTTCTTCTCCACCTCTATGCTGCCATTTTCACAACTTTTAAGGTATTTTATTTACATGTTTATGTTGTACTTCTTATTTTTTTGTTGGTTTTAAATAATTTTATTGTGGGGTTGGTTATAAACTGATATGGGTTTCTTTTTTGTTGGTCAACTATGAGGTTTATGATATGGGTTTCTTTGTATAGATCATATATGGGTAGATTTGTGTTTTGCCACAATGTTTCAGAATGCTTTTACATTTATGTATGTTTATGGCTGAAAGTTTGTTTTTGTTAATTTATGTTTTAGGAAAAAAGATAACCTAATACAAAAAATAGTCACTCGAATTGTTTATATCTGAACTTGTTAGTTTGCAAAGGTCTTGCGAGAAATTTGCGGGTTAATAGGTCATTATCCAACTTACGACGTATTAGATGGTCCAAATTAGTTTCATAGCGACAAGCCTAGTTTTGTTTATAATTGTTCATTAAGAAGTTGACTGGTACATTTATAATTGGTATTTAAGAATCTCACCACATGTTTTTTCGCTTTAGGATGTTGTTACTGAATTTTGTTTTAACTAATTTGTCACAACCAATTATAAGATTCAGCCGTTATGATAGGTGTTTAATTAAAAATCCTTTTTGGGACTTGTTTAGGACTTTGACTGTTAAAAGTTTTCACCTAAGTTGTAATTAATAAAGTTAGGTGGGTGTTTATGTGTTAATGAAACCTATGTGTCTACTGGTTTTTATTTTCTCCGTGGTAAAAGACTTGTAGAATGATAATGGACATTGAGTTCAGATGACATAAAATACATATTATTTGAAATTATGCCATAAGAAAGGTTCTAGATGTGGTAGTTGGGACTGATGTGGTTATGTATGAATAAATTGTTGTAAATGTACATATGTTGATTGAGGGGTTAGTTAAGGGGATAAGTAGTATATGAGAATTTGGTTCAAGCCGCACTTTTTTTTCGTCATAGAAACATGTTAGTAATCGAAACTTGGAAGCAACCATCTTTCTTGTATGTGTGCTGCTCGACTATGAACCTTCAAACTTACTTGTTTTGTGATGCTAAACATCTTAATGTCATTGGTCTAGTTAGGACTCATGTGCAGAACAATTTGAAACCATAATTTCAATTAGAACTTGTGTGCAGTTGTGAATTCTTGTTTGTTGTAGTTACAAACTACTGCAAGGTTAAAACTTTTTTACACCACTTTTATTAATTCAAAAAACCCACAAAAACCCTTTAAGGATCTTACCCAAATATTATTTATTTATTTTATTTTTATTTTATGTTTTTTTTACCTTTTTACCGTTATTAAAATACCACAAAAGCTCCAAACTTTTGCAGCTCAAGGTTTAATAAATCTATAAGTTATTTCCCTATATTCTAGAAGAAGAATCTGTTTGACTATTTCGAGTATAAAACCAATCATAAAGATGATCTTTTAAAATGAATAAAATTCCAAATCTGTTTCATGTTTTTAACTTTTAACTATTGCTATAAATCTTTTCCAGTATCTTTGCTAAATACTCAGTTTATATGATACCAATCTTGTTCTTTTGCTACTTGCTAAGCACTTATATGTTTCCTTTAATGTTTTGAACTTTTTAACCCCTGCGGCTTCTCACTTTTTAGTATAAGTTGATTAGCACTTTTTAGTTTCTGAAATGTTTAGAATGCTTATTTGCTTATTCTTGGTTTAAACAGGAAAAGGTTCACGGTTCCTTGGCTCGTGCTGGTAAGGTGAGAGAACAGACCCCAAAGGTCGTTAAGCAAGGCAAGAAGAAGTAGCCTCGTGGACGTGCTCACAAGTTCATCCAGTATGTAGAACCGTAGAGGGGGTGAATACGGTTTCTTAGGCTTTTAAAACGTTTAAAAGCTTCAAGCCTCAAAGAAAAACAAGTGGTTGTATAATCAATCCAAACAACCACTAACACAACCAAAGTATATAAATCGAGTAAAGAAAGACACCACAATATATACTGGTTCGGGATGGGGGCTTTATACCATCCATACGTCCAGTTGCAAATCCGCAACTCCGATACTATTCACTAGTATAATCCTTTCGGTGGACTACAAACCGTTACAATTCAATCCACCAATATTCACCAATATTGATGCTCACAAAGAAGGAGTTACTCCCCAACGGTATTCCGTTCTCGGAAACCACCCAAAAGAATCTCACGATTCGACTTTACCTAAGGATCACAAGGATCTCTACCAAGACTTCCACCCGAAAGTATCAAACCCCAACTAGATCCCCAATGATCTAGGCTTGGTCACCAAGACACAAGTCTTCCCTCACAAACAATTGAATTAATGAATATATGTTTGTTCAATCAAGTCCTAACCTAACCTAGAGACTTGATTGTAATAGAAAGGGTATAAGAAAGAACACCCTCGACACAATCACAAGAGTGAATTAGGTTCTTGTGATTCTTCCCTTGCAAGTAGATGTGTTCTTCCAAAGATATTAGTGTGATAATCAAGAACACAAGATTAGAGATAGAGAGATAGAGATATTTGAGAGTGTTTAGAGAGAAAGAATCTAGAGAGAAAGAATAATGGCAAGGGGTGAGGAATACAAGAGGCAAGGGTGGTATTTATAGGCCAAGAACCCAAACTTGGGAAAATTTACCGAGGCCGGCGCGTCACCCGCGCGTCAACGCGCGGGCAGCGCGCCAGGCGTCTGTAAATTATTCCCAAGTGTTGGGTGTTTGGATCTTACAAATACCTATCCTTGCTAAAACCCCAATTGTACTTCACACAAAACCTTAACATTAATCAATCTAAGGTTTACCAACTCAAATAGCCAATTTGGAAAATGTTTTGTGAAGTGTTTAAAGAGAAACCAAATTACCAAGGGTATAAAGTGTAGATAGGGTAATTTGGAAGAGGTAGAGGTATATCTCCTCACATGGCATAGAAAAGAGAGAAAGAATATGCCAAGGAATATTCTAATGCTTGGGGGGGGGGGGGGGAAGAATATGATGGAGGGTTGAGATGAAATGGTTTGAATTGGATGGCTAGGATCAAAGGGAGCCTCCCTTGGTTTTCAAACAATTTGGCATGTGTTGAATGTGGATGATTGAGATGAGTTCATTTGAAATGAATGGCTTGGATCAAAGATGCCTATGTTAGGGTTGAGAAAGGATATTCCAAGGAATACGCTTTGCTTGGGGGGAAAGGAGAAATCAATGGATGAAATGGTTTTGGTTTGAATTCAATGGTTAAGATCAACCACATGTGGTGGCATAGATAGGAGAGATTGGATGGATGGTTGAGATGAGTTTAGTTTGAATTCAATGGTTGAGATCAAGCACATGTGATGATATAGAGATGAGAGATTGAATGGATGGTTGTGATATGTTGTAATTTGAAATCAATGGCTAGGATGAGAGGAGCCTTATTAGGGTTTCAAACAATTCCCATGTGTTGAAATTAGAAGGTTGAGATGAGTTGTAAGGGAATGGATGGTTTAGATGTAGTGTGTAAGGGAATATGTAAGGGTGTAAGAGATTGTGTAAGAGAATATTTGATTTGGATATGATTGGTTTTGTCTTATGTATAAATGAGATTAAGAGAGGATTAAGGCATAATCTAATTGTCATTAAGAAGAAAAGGTTTAGACAATTAAGATTATAAGTTGAGAAAATCATAGGTTACTTATAAGTTCAAGTAACACAACGTCGAGAATCCATAGTTTCATATCTCGTGACTTTTCACGACTCGACGTTCTCAACTAATACCTTGGTTCAAACAAGTTAAGTGCTTTGCCTTGATGTAAAGCATAACCTAAGTGGGAAATGATGCGTTTACATAAAGTGACCTTTGACTTAGTTTGACCAATAAGGGAGTAAACTCGTTACGTAATTAGAGAAGACGTAAGCACGGGATATGAGCATATGGATGCTTCAACACGATGTTACGTGAAATATACAAGCTCCCTAAGTTTAGAAAAGCCTTTGCTAGAGGCGATAGTTAGAAAACATGAGTTGGCGTTTTCCCGTAAATGGGTGTTCTAAAAATGGGATTTCTCAAATCTCAAAACTCGTTTCATGTGTTCTCAATTAAGCACATAACATATTCATACCTATATTGAAAGATTCACATTTGTCGGGTAAGGGGAAAGCCGACTTTCAAAATTCACCCAGAACCATACAGACTCCTGGCGCGTCACCCGCGCGTTGACGCGTGGGCAGCGCGCCAGGAGCGGACATTGGCTCCGGCGATATTGAACTAACGTTTGTTATTTTATGTTGTTTCGATGGTTTGTTGTCATCATTAAAACATAAAGAGATTTTAATCATGTTGCCTCAACACAGTACATAGAGTGTAGCTCCAAGACTCAAGTGGTTCGTATTCTTTTCCTCATTATATCAATTTGAAATTTGCCAAGTTGTTAGTCTTATATTTTCATACTTAACTCTTATAATAGCAAATCTATTTGTTCTTATATGATATTTGTGTCAATTGCAGAATGTTATCTGAGTAGTATAACTTGAATTTGCGTTATTAAATTATTATTAAATTTGCGTTATCAAATTGTTTATCTGAGTAGTATAACTTGAAGTTGCAATTAGCAGTTCAAATAGCTTATAACAAATTTAAGTTTAGTTCCTCTTGCCTGCTACTAATAGATGCTTATGCAAAAGTGGATGAACATGCCCTGACTCTCTTTGTCTTGAATAGCAAGTAAATGTATGATTTTTTTGATTTTTGTTAGACGTTCACTACCTGCCATAGCCATTTTAATTCACTGTGGTGGCCAAGTGTTTTCCTGGAAATGTTCAACTTAGTAGATAGATTAGGCTGCAGATTCGTAGGTTTTAGTCCAGATATACTTCATATAGAGTAGATAGATTAGGCTGCAGATTCATAGTTTTTTCATACCAGTCTGCTTCTTTTAGATTGCGAATTTCCCTATATGAGTTTCAGTTGCATCATATAGTAAAAGAAAAGACGCTGAATACGGGTCACAAATGGAAAAACCTGTATGTTCTAAGATAACATTATTCTACTCCCCTCTGTCCCACAATTATATTCCACTATTTACTTTTGAAGTATTTAGTTTTCAACGTTGAACTTAAATATTTTTATTTGTGTTATTATTACTTGATGCAAAATGTATGAATGGATTGAGTTTTGAACGTATTTTCAATTGATATAATTTTTATCAAGTATTATATAACACAAATAAAAATATATAAAGTCAAAGTTGTCAAATGAAGATTAAAAATTCAACAGTTGACTATAATTATGGGACGGAGGTAGTACTAAATAGTACTCCGTACTAGAATGTGGTAGGCAGATTTATTTTAGTCATTATTAATCAAACTTACAGATAACTATATATTTGTATATGTGTATTTATATGTTTGCATTATTTTTTTTATACGAATGGGTGACACGATTACACTAAATTTTACTCCGAAACAATACAATATTTTTTGGACTCATGTATCGAGGAAGTCAATAGGGTAGATGCTAAGGGCAATAGCCTACATATTGAGTCGTGGGCGATAGTTGGAAAAAATTAAAGGAAACATTTGGCCTAACGACCACCCAAAAACAATTAAAAAATAAGTTTGATTACTACAAAGGAAAACATCATGTTCATGTTCATTTAAGAGGAAAAACAGGAAATATTTTCAATGCAAATACAAATACATTCAACCTAACAGATGAAGAGTGGAAAGGTTTAAACAAGGTGGGTTCATGAATACTTTGAACGTAATTATTACATACATGTAATATAGTAATGACAACGTTAATAATCTATACTTTCTTTGTGAATTTTGTTTAGAAATTTTCGAAAGCGAGAAATTTGAAAAGTAGTCCATTGCAACATTATGATCTATGTGATTACTTATTTGGAAAGTCTGCCGCATTTGGTTCTATTCGTTGACCCGTTGCTGAACAAAGACCTTCTTCTAAAAATTCTCGTGTCAAATTAGCTGAAGTTGAGGATGGTTCTATTCGTCAACCCGTTGTTGAAGGAAGGTCTTCTTCTTAAAATTCTAGTGTCAAAGTTGTTGAAGTTGAGGATGACGTGAATAGTTTGAATGAAGATGGTGGTTCTTGGCAGCTAGCGAGCATAGAAACCTTGATGCGGGTTATGACTCTGGTTTTGAAGGTGGTTCTTCTAAAGAACCAAATGTTGCATGAGGCATGAAAAAGAAAAGTAGTAAAAAGGATTCGGAGTTGTGTGCGTTGGAAGAAAATATGAAGAATGCAATTGCTAAAATTGTTGTTCAAGAAAACCAAGGTTCTACTATGGAGGAGTGTCATGAGAAGTTGAAGAAGTTGAGGTTGGAATAAGAAGATCCAATTTATTTGGCGGAACTTGGGGTATTTTGTCAGTCCAAAGAGCCAAAGGGAAGCATGGATACTATTACCGTCAGAACCAAATGTCTTAAAGAAATAGATTAATTTGATGGCACGTCAAATTGGTATTTTGAAGTAGTATTGTTGAACTATTAGGATTTTGTCGTATTTGGTACTTTGTTATGTTGAACTATTAGGATTTTGTCGTATTTGATGTTTTTTTTATGTTGAACTTCTAGGATTTTGTCGTATTTGGTACTTTGTTATGTTGAACTATTAAGAGTTTATCGTGTTTGGTACTATTTTGAACTATTTGGTATTAGTTTTGTTTGGTATTTTACGATGTTAAATTGTTTAATTACTGCTATTTTGTTTTGATGTTAAATTATTTGGTGTTTGTTTTTATTTGGTAATAATCCTAAACCCATTTGGTATATATTGTTTGTATAGGTTAAATGGATGTTGCCCAAAAACTTGTGTTCATCTATATTGTTTATCTTTATTTTAAGTATTTTCGGCGAAGTGTAAGGAAACGTAAGCGGGATAATACTTCTACAATGTCCGGGCATCAATATACTCAGGAGCTTTTGCAACGAAATAATTTATAATGTACAGAGTTGATACGGATGTCTCGTGACTCGTTTGTTCTACTATGCAACCATTTTAAAGAAAAAAATTGCTTAAGAGATAGCAAACATATATCGGTTGAGAAGAAGATGTTTATCTTCCTTATGATAATTGGCCACAACGAACGATTTTCTGTTATGAAGCGTAGGTTTCAACACTCGAAGGAAACGATTCATAAGTGCTTTCATGTAGTATTAGCTCAAATGTTGGTATTTGCTAAAGAAGTTATAAGACCGACAACATTTAATCCAAATCTAAACATTCCATGAAACAATAGAAGGGAGCGTCGAATGTTTAAGGTAACTGTCAAATTTATAACATGTGTGTCTCTTGGTTTGATTGTATTTTAACAACTTGTTGTTCTAAATTAGGGAGCCGTTGGTGCACTTGATGGAACCCTCATACATGCTGATGTTCCATCTCATAAACAGAATGTATATAGAGCAAGAGGAACAGGTGATTGTTATCAAAATGTTTTGGCAATTTGCAATTTCAACATGATCTTTACCTACATTGTCGCTAGATGGGAAGGTACGGCACACGATGCGAGAATACTAAATGAAGCTTTAGTAGATCCGGTATTTGAGTTTCCGATTCCCCCTGCAGGTATTCAGTTTGGAATTGTAATATATATGAAAACTTAGATATCAAAATATCCAAAATTAATATGTTTGTTTTTTCAGATAAATATTATCTATGTGATGCTGCCTATAAGCACACGCGTGGGTTTATGGCCGCATATCGCAATGTCAGGTATTGGTTAGGAGACTTTCATCGAAAACGTGCAATGAGCAGTAAAGAAAAATTCAATCACGTTCATGCAAAACTTCGAAACGTAATTGAGCGGGCATTTGGACTCCTAAAAGCGCGTTTTCAATCTTAAAGAGTATGCCCAAATTTCCTTTGGTAACACAAAGAGATATTACTATTTCATGTTTTGCTATTCATGATTTGTTCTCTCAATACGATCAAGGTGACGTAGATGATAATGAAAATGTACATGATGATAATGACGGTGATGTTGAAGTTGTTCAACTAATTGGGAGTGACGCGGATCAACAATACATGATTAACTTACGAGATCAAATCGCGACACAAATTATGCAAAGCTAGGTTTTAAATTATTTGGTATTGGTTAAGTTACTTAATTGTTGTTTCATTGCGTTAAGCTTATGTTTTATTTTAAGACGATGTATGCAATAGTTTTTATTATGTCAAATTTTGGATATGTGTTAAGATAATTTATTTAATAATTTATAATTGTGTTAAATTTATGATAAAAATGTTTTGTTTCAAGTTTACACTATCTACTTATTAATCATATCGCAATAGTTTAATATATAATTAAAAAAAGGAAAATTAAAACTATTCAGACAATTATAAAAGAACAAACAACAATTTTTCATTCAGATTTAGACATTGTAGCCACCTCTTACTAGTAAGATGTGGTAGTCAGATTCAGATGTGAAACATCTTAATGAAACAAACACACCCTTAGTCTTTGTACTTAATATAATTTTATGGTTGCAATCAACAAAACCTTAAAGAGACCGAGAAATATTAATAAACGCTTTTACAATTTATTTGTATTAACACGTTTTTACAATTTACTAGCAAGATGTAGTAGTCAGATTCAGATGTGAAACATCTTAATGAAACAAACACACCCTTAGTCTTTGTACTTAATATAATTTTATGGTTGTAATCAACAAAACTCTAAAGAAACCGAGAAATATTAATAAACGCTTTTACAATTTATTTGTATTAACACGTTTTTGGACGTTTCCATACTTTTTTGGCCGTTTTCAAACGTTTTCATATGTTTTCATACGTTTTTGGCCGTTTTCATACGTTTTCCTACCCTTTCGTCTGTTTTCAAACATTTTTGTGCATTTTTATACGTTTTCATGCGCTATCGTATATTTTTATCCATTTTCATATGTTTTCATCTGTTTTTATACGTTTTTGTCCGTTTTTATACGTCTTCGGTCATTTTCAGACGTTTTCGTCCATTTTCATATGTTTTGGTCCTTTTCCATACGTTTTTGTCTATTTTTATATGTTTTCAGACATTTTTGTACGTTTTCGTCCGTTTTTGAACCTATGAAAATGGACAAAAACTTATAAAACGTATGAAAATGAACAATAACCTATGAAAACGGACAGAAACGTATGGAAACAGACGAAAACGTATGAAAACTAACGAAAATAGACGAAAACATAGGAAAATGTCTTAAAACATATGAAAACTGACGAAAACATATGAGAACATATGAAAACAGACAAAAAATGTATAAAAACGGCCGAAAACGGATGAAAACATATGAAAACAGACGAAAACATATGAGAACGGATGGAAACTTATGAAAACGTATGAAAATGGACGAAAACGACAAAAATGTAATGAAAACGGACGAAAACGTATGAGAACAGACAAAAACGTAGGAAAACTTCTGAAAACGGCCAAGAACGTATGAAAACAGAAGAAAAACGTATGAAAACGGACAAAAACGTATAGAAACGTCTGAAAACGGCGTATGAAAGCGGACGAAAATGTAGGAAAGCATCTGAAAACGGCCGAAAACATATGAAAATGGACGAAACGTATGAAAATGAACGAAAACGTATGGAAACTGACGAAAACGTACGAAAACAGATGGAAACGTATGAAAACATATGAAAACAGACGAAAACGTATGAAAACGGGCGAAAACGTATAAAATGGACGAAAACATATGAAAACGGACGAAAACGAACGAAAACACATGAAAACGTCTGAAAGCGGCCGAAACGTATGAAAACAAACGAAAACGTACGAAAACAAGCGAAAAATGTTTTTATTGTGAGATTGTTATTTGCCGTTCTAAAAAAAAATTAAAATTAAAATTAAAAAATTAATAAAAAATAAAATACGTGAATAAATAAGAAAGACAAGAAAGTAACAAAAACCAAAAGGACAAGAAAAATACAAGAAAACAGGTTTAACGAATTAAATATTAAAAATTAAATTCCCATCAAATTAAATAAATGATAGAAGTGTATAGTAAAATAAAGGTATGTAAAATAACTCGGCTCTTAACTTAATTTAATATATTTGACCGCAATAATATATAGAGATTTAGGGGGGTGGCAAAGTTCCTCGGTAACCTTCGGTTTCAGTCGGCATCTTTCGGCAATGCCATTGCCTTTCTATCGGCATGATGAATTCGGTGTGTGCTTCGGTGATATTCACCGAGTCGGTAAAGAGAAAAGCAAGGAAAAAATGACCGTTGGAGCCATTATTATTTCAAACGTTTGTGACATTTTCCAAAAAAAAATAATAATAATAAAATAAAAAATAAAAAAAATAAAAAAATCTTTTAGGCATGGTTAGGCATCACATTGCCACTAAAAATAAGTAGTTAGGCATAGTTAAGCATGAAAAGTGTTGTATTGATTCTATTGGCTAATTACAAATTATTTTGAATATTTGTTAGACAACATTGTCACCCCCTTATAAACAAGGGTAGTTTTTGTTTTATAGATTTGTTTTATTTACAAAACTCAACAAAAAGAATCCTGCGAAGTATTACCAAACAATATGACTTAAAGTCACGCTATTTCTGCATGAGTTATTTAGATTACTTCAAATGTCGACAATAACACGTGAAAATCAAATCAATCCCAATAAAAGAAAATCGCAAAAACAATAGGTGCTTGGTGTAGGGTCATATGCCATAATCAATGGCAAAGGTAATGAATGATGGTGCTTGGTGTAGGGTAATGTAATGACCCATTACCCAGTAGTGGGTAATAGGGCATTACCCAATAAATTGGGGGGAAAGGGAATGCATTGCTTTGCATTCCCCACCATTTGAACCAAGCGGGCCCAATCACCAAAGTAAACGAACAACTAAACCTAAGAATTATTTGTGAAATAAATTGAGCCGAACATCGTGTCACACGTGATTCAAAATTCTAGATCCGCCACCGAATGAAGGTACTTGCAAATTTCGTCATAATATTATAAATCTTAATGAGTTTTATAATATTTTGGTAATTCTACATGTACTTGTTTTGACCCCTGTCAATTTGTTTATTTTGTTTATTTCATCCAAAGAGAGTGGACATGGACGGGGTAATATTGTAAGTAAGTGTTGGAAAAGATGTTATTCTTATAAATTGGCATATTCTCCCGCGAGAAGACGTAACATAATGACGTTACAACAGAAAACTCTCGAACCGTGTATCTTACCCTAAACGGAGTCCTCCAACATTAATCTATTCCTAAAGTTTGTAAACATCAAAATTCTATACAAGGTTGAATTAATATAGTGCATAATCTATACCATGTCTGGAGCAATACAACGTAATTCGATACCTGGTAAGAGCTTGATCATATGTATATTTTCGTTGTAAGTTTATTATTTCGTTATCAGTATCTTTTTAATCAGTTTGAGCAGTTGTATCATAGATTAGTAAATCACGCACTATATTCTGTTGCTGTTGTACAATATTGCGTTAACTAGTTAATGTGTTCTCGGACACTAGATATTGGAACTGCTTATTCAAACAGCTTAGAATATAAGATTATTTGTATCTTTAAGATTTTTATAAATAAGCTATAAGCAGTTTCAATACGCAACCCAAACATACCTTAGCATATTTGCATTTCATTTTGAGGGCTATAATTACTTTTGGGGAAAATTAGGCGGACAATTCACATACTATACCGATATGAAGTTTGCATTACTTATCAAATACGAAAATTTGCACAGAAAATTTGTAAAAAAAAAAAAAAAAAAAAAAAAAAAAGGCATTTAAGAGAGGTAGCTGTCAAAAGTACAGGTTAAGAAAAAAATTCACTATCTTTCTTTGATTACGGATCAAGATTCATTTATATCTATATAATACATTCTATAGATATTTCTATATTTAGATTTATAGCTGTCAGATTGCGGCTTGTCAGCATCATATTTACAAATTTTGAATTTTTGTGAAGCTATTCCTGATAATATGAATTGTGTCGACGATAATGCTTAAACAGTTAAACATAACTGATTTGGTTTGAAATCTGCGCCATAAGTTGTTAAATTATTGCCCTGCTTTTACAATTTAAAAGGTAAACTTTAAATGGCATGTAACATTACAATTTAATGTTACAAGTAAACTGAAGTAGCAGACGATTTTCCTCTGTTTCACAAGGTGAATATATCTTATGTGATTTTGTAAAGTAGTAGATTTGTATGGTTGACTCTTCATAGGACTATGTTGCCAAAGAGGATTTCTGTTTATTTGCTTTATTACCATTTTTTGTGGGTGTTGTTTATATGGTGCAAACATAATAGAGATGTCGATACGGGGTCTTGATTGCTTGAATTGATGTGAGGAAAAATGAGACCCACAGAATAAAGTATTGGAGGACAAAGAAACAAGACAATTACAATACGTCGCGCATAGATAGGACCTACAAAGAAAAAGAAAAATAATTCTAGTATGTGTCGCGTACATCCAAATAACTCGGGTGCATATATTTAACTTCTCTACACTCGACATGCAGAACATCCTTCAAAAATCAGCCATTCTCGAGAGATGAATAACAGAATGAAGACCATTTATCCAGCTTCTTTAACAATAGGAGAGTCTCAAGATCGTAAAGAGGCTGAGTCAGTCGATACTCTACAACAATTACTAATTGCAGAAAACTTGCTACCTGAAATACTCGATGATTATCAAATGATGTTGAGGTAAAAGTTTATTATCTTGACCAACTGTTGCTTAAAATTTTATTAGAACGATAAGTTATAAATCAATCCTTATCTGCAGATACTTGAAAGCAAGTAACTTCAATATCGAAGACACTAAAAACATGTGGATCAACATGCTTCAATGGAGGAAAGACTTTGGAACCGACACCATTTTGGAGGTAAATCCACAATTTAGTGCTAAAATTGAAAATGCCTCGTATCAAAATATGCTAACAGGTTTTTGTTTCACTTTTCCTTTTTTGCAGGATTTCAAGTTCAGTGAATTGGATGAAGTTATGAAGTACTTTTCTCAGGGTTATCATGGTATTGACAAGGAGGGACGGCCAGTTTACATAGAAATTTTAGGACAAGCTGACCCGAAGAAGCTTATGAAAGTCACAACTATTGAACGATATGTGAAATACTATGTGCAGGAGTATGAGAAGAGTTTAGCAATTCGATTCCCAGCCTGCTCAATTGCTGCAGGAAGACGTGTTACTTCAAGTACAACGATTGTAGATGTTCAGGGCGTGGTATGATTAAATACTGACAAAATTATTTAGATGAATGCTTGATCTTTGTATGTGAAGCTGTTTTAATTTTTAACTTTTATGTTTCCTCAGGGTTTAAGCAGCCTTACTAAACCTGTGATTGAACTCATTAGAAGGCTGCAACAGATTAACAACAATTATCCCGATGTAAATTTTTCTTAAAATGTCAAAATTTACATTTTTGGATCAAATTAGTATGTTGTTCCAAACTCTGATTCCCAACATTAATTATGCAGACACTTAACCAGATGTTCATCATAAACGCTACTTCAGGGTTTAAGATGCTATGGAATGTGGTTCAGTCGTTTCTTGAACCCAAAGCAAAATCCAAGATTCATGTCAGTTTTCAATAAGATTTTGTGTCAAATATTAACCCATCGTCACGACGTTTTATTCATGAACATTTTACATCCTTAGGTCTTGGGGACAAACTTCAGAAGTACTTTGCTTGAAGTAATTGATGCAAGGTAAGCCTTTGTAAATAGCAGTGTTCAGGTAGTTATATTGTTGCCATTGAACCTGATCTTGACACATCTTCATGATGTATTAGTGAATTGCCGGAATTTTTAGGTGGTAGTTGCAATTGTGCAGAACAAGGCGGTTGTATGCGATTTAATAAAGGACCATGGAAAGACCCTCATGTTTTGAAGGTAAACAGAACAAGGATTCAAATTTCTAACCCGAAAATTCATTATCTTTATTATTTTTTTTTAAACATATAATGTGGTCCGGAATGCAGGTTATTTCAAGTGGCAAAATAAAAGGCTGCAATTCAAGACTGGGGTCAACCACAGAAGGAAAAGTACATGACAGTGGACGGTGTTCCTCATCGGTATCACCTTAAGACCTTATGCTACATTAATTTATGTTCCTCTTATAGGTGACCAACTCATTTAAGTAGTCAAACAAATAAGATCTATTATATAACTAAGTAATGTGGTTTATATATATGATGAGCTAACCTGTTCTCATTTGTTATTGACATATTTCAGGAAGATGCATTTGTACATATAAATCATTCTTCATCCAAATCGACTACTTTGGTACCTGATCATCTTGCTCCAGTTGTATGTAAGCATTAAAATTTGTAAATAAATATGGTTGGGGTATAAATAAATTCTTGGTGAATGTTGATCGCTCAAAACTTACCATTTAACCCAATGAATTCTATAATTGTATATTTCATCCACCTTTCCGTTCTATCTGTATTTAGTTTTTGTAAATGGAAGTACTTGAAGCATCTCAGATTCTATACCTTATGCAAATATGATGGTTCACTTTTTAAGAATTTGCCAGATATAATCTTGGGCTGGCATGTATAATAGCGAATTGATGTCTCTTTGAGAAGCAGAACAATGTTCATATATTTGTTCCGAAATGGCGTTAGATGAGCAAAAAGGAGAAGTGATCCAAATTCGTCTCAAAATCACAATTTAGAATTTGATAAACCATTAACGCCGCTGGATGTGAGCACTAACTAATTTGTTACCACAAATGATATAGAAACTCGTGTACTTCAGGGTAAGACATTACAGAATCACTAATGAAAAGAACTCGAAGTCTCATTTTTGGTAGGTTGATGCAGTTACCAGATATATTGAAACAATGTAGTACAAAATAATTCATGAATGAATGGCACTATGGCTTTCTACTTGGCCCAATATCTCGTAAATTAATAACAGGATTGAAAAGGAAAACTGACACTGCGACAATGGTGAATAACGGTTGCCCATAATGTTTCTCTTCTTATGCTTAAAAGCATATCCAAGCATTATATACTACACCATTTATCAATGTGGGTTTAAATGAAAGAAAAGGTTCATACTCAAGATTTGTTTGGCTTCAATTCAAAGGTATATCGTTTACTTATTTCCCTTTTAATAACGCTGAGGGCTGGGGAAAAGTGTTTTGTTGGTCCAAAGCTTCTTCTCCGTTAATACTAGGTGAATATTTGTTCGCCTTCATTTGGGTCTCATCTCCTAGGCCAATTGCAGAGGAAGGGGTCACTTGTCTAGTTGGTACGACATCATGTGGTGATGTATTGACTTTGACTCACACACACATTCTGACATCTCCTGTTATATGTGCCCAAACACCTTCAGATCAACCTTTAGACCATGTCCGTAGGCTCGATAAGTTACCTATCATTCCTGTTTCAAGTCACTGTGGACCATCTTCTAGCATATCTACGTTGGCTCCTAGTGACTTGTCTCCCAAAATTGAAGGTATATCCAATCCCCTCCATTGGACATTTAGACCTAAATGTATCGTTTCATTCTGCTACTCCTATGCAACGTGACGATAGTTTCCATTAATGCCTATTGTCAAGCCTGTTTCTCAAGCTCCTTTCCATGAGCAATGCAATGATGAAATATGTGCAAAGAGCAAGGACATACTAGCACACAAGAGAGCGTGTTCCATCAAGGTCTCTTCACTCAAGACAAGGAAACTCAATACTTAAAACAACAAAGGAAAAGCTAAAAAATCCATGATCCCCAAGCGTTCTACAAATTCTGAATCGCAAGGTGAAGAACAGGTATTTTTGGGTAAGCAATGGGTTTTTGACTTTTTGGCCGACTAATCCGCTAGGTTTGAACCCAACCACAGATTCAAACCGGGTAAAACCTTCCCTTTTCAAGAGGTTGACGTAGTCACTTCAGGCTATTTGCACGGAATTGAACCTCTCCCCAAAAATAGTCTATACGGGTGTACTTTAACTGTAGTTATATACTACAGGGGGCGCTAGTGTACATTATATAAGTTGTGAAACTATATAACAATCTCCCCAGAAAAATAAAAAACCCCAAAATCCCTTGTAGATTCATCAAGCTCTGAAATTGAACTTGTTAAAGGTCCGTAATCCATCAACTTTAATTCTTGTAATCACTATTTTTATAAACCAAACACTTTGATTACAACATTGTTTGTGAATGTATTTTTTTTTTTTTTTTTTTTAATTATGTTTATGATTTATAATGTGTAACTGTTTGTGAATCTAGATATGTTTTCCTTTCTTGTTAATAAGTGAGTGCAAGTTTGGTACTCACTCGACAGGCCGGTTTTTTCGAAAAACAGTTGCTAATAGTAGGAGGAAATGCTATGAAATTTATTACGCATCCCTGGATTTTGTAAATTTGGTACATCTAATTTGCAGTATTCTATAGACTGAAGTTAAGCTGGTCGAGAAGTGCCGCCTAGCCTAATCATTTTCTCAGAATTTTATATGTACTAATTAAAGACACATTTTGGAGTTTCGCTGTTTTTAGGCCTCTGCAAGCATACAAGCCAATAACTTTATTTAGACATTCGACTTTGGGTCAATTGTAGGCACACTTGATCGATTATGATTTTCTCTAGGATCATCAGTCAACCATTGTTTACCGTCAATAAACAGAACCTTTTTGATGATATGCTGTCAACCTCCTCACGTTTGTTAGGACCTCTGTACTTGTTTCCAAAATGCAAAACGTGCAGAAACTATTCAGTTACGAAAGTCAACTCCCATATGAGAATGCAGCCCGACTCCCAAAGGAGTTACCAAGTTGTAGTTGCTGCAACTCGTGATATGGGAATCGGGAAAAATGGCAAGTTACCATGGAACTTGCCTTCGGATCTCAAGTTTTTCAAGAAACTAACAATGAGTACATCAGATGTCAGTAAAAAGAATGCTGTTATCATGGGTCGAAAAACATGGCAAAGTATCCCTTCTCAATACCGGCCTCTTCCTGGACGTCTTAATGTCGTGTTGACTAGGTCAACGACATTTGATGTTACTACTTCAGACAATGTTATGACGTGTAATAGCATTCCTTCTGCTTTGGAACGGCTAGCAGAGTCTCCTTATTCTTTGGAGATAGAAAAAGTGTTTGTCATAGGTGGTGGACAAGTATTAAGGTAAGCATATATTTTTACTTTATATATCTAGTTTTGTATATATCTTTTTTAACTCGAGATATACTTTTGTATAGGGAAGCCATGAATGGTCCACTTTGTGAAGCTATCCACATGACTGAAGTTAATGCAAATCTCGATTGTGATACTTTCACACCTCCTGTTGATATCTCTGTATTCCATCCTTGGTACTCATCTTTACCAGTTACAGAGAATGGTATTTGTTATCGTTTTCTGTCCTATGTTCGTGTACACGATTCTTCAGATTCAAGTAAATTAAAGGTCGAGAATTTTGGTTTCTTGCCAAAGATGATTTTTGATAAACATGAAGATTTGAGGTAGTAGTTCATTATTTGTGGCATGGAGGTTTGAAGTTCTTGTGTGGTTCAACAAACGCAAAGGTACATTGCAGACCTCTGTGAAATTGTCCTTAACTTGAATTTTTATTCACTATGTTCCTACATATCAAAGAACTTTGCGCTAGGATTTCGTGTGGCCTTATAGATTACCATGTGTCTAGAAACTGTAAAGGGTTCCTATGAGAGTATTCCTTTGTTGTTTGTGTTCTTTTTATTTCTATTTAAACCAAGCTTTTGTACCCTTTTGATTAGAGTATTTGAAAATCAGTCGACATGACATGTATTCATTTGAGGCTGCTGCTGGCTTTAAACTTAATGGCTGTGATCTTAACCAAATGATTGAAATGAAAATGGAAATGTAAATCAAACAACTTAATTCAGGTAATTTTGGTGTCCAAACTTATACTAGCAACCATATAATGTCTGGTTCTGCGAAGTTTGCCGCATTTTAGACCTCCAAACAACCACTTAAGAGTTAAGACTATTCTATTAGGGTGGCTTGGCCCTCATTCATCCAAAAACTCTTTCTTAACCACTATGAATATCTCAATCGCCATCAAATTTTAGTCACACTAAATCTCAATTCTGTAAACTTTACAGATACACAAGTTCAAATTCTTCATAGTAGTGGCATTTTGCACAAATTTAGATCCCGTAACATTAGACGTCTGAAGTTGGATCAAGGGTGACTAATCCTGCTCAGTCTATGTTAAGGAATGTCACTAATTATACATGTCCATGTTTGGCAGAATTTCAACAAATATATAGTTGGAATTTATTAACCAAATTACATAAATTTGTTGAATATGGCAGTAGTGAGAATTTTATTCCTTCAGCATTATTCGAATGTCAGGTTAAATGATAAATGCATCCAATTTTCTTATTCGTAGGTTATCTGGAACGTGAAAGAAACAGAAGGCTATTTCATAAATCTTGCGAAAGAACCAAGTTTTCTCTCTGGTGTGAATTATTAGTTGCTGTGTCTTATGATTAAAGAATATGGTTTCTGAGATTCAGGTGATGCACTAGAACTTCATATTTGAGTATTTAACATAGATGAACAAAATTTGGTTTATTCTTTTCATGTTGGTTGTTTATAAACAAAATATTAATATAGTTCAAAATGTTACCCCTGCTTTATAGTTTATGTTTTATGAGTCCAGTATTCTTTAGAGATTTTATTCAGGCCATGTTAGCAAAAGTCTGCTATTGCCAATTTAATTAAATCCTTTGATTTTAAGGTGATAGAATCAATGTATTTGACTCTAGCCCCCCCCCCCCCCCCAAACTTGCCATACTTACTTCACTCTGTTTGCCGGTTTCAAATCAGATTTTCCTTTATGGTTATCTGTCTCTTAAATCTCTTGATATCATTTCATTTACCATCGATGAGTTTGCTTCACTCTGTTTACCGGTTTCAAATCTGATTTTCCTTTACGGTTATCTGTCTATTGATATCATTTCATTTACCATCGATGAGTTCTATATTTTGATAATTCTAAATTTTTTTCATGACTATGCATTGCATGAAAACTTTCATTGATTACATCTCAGCCAAATTTCTGCATCTGTTGCATATATGCTACTATATCTTCATACTCGTGCGTAATTTTTCTAAAGTTGAACGAATTGACAATCACAACCAACATCACATCCATTTTTTTTTAATACAATAGCCTAATGGTTCAGTCGTACAGATAAAACATGCTAAAGTCGTGAGCGTTAAAAAGTATGAAATAGATCAAAGTGTTGAACATGCGACTCTCGAACTGATCCATAATTGAAAATTCTTTCTTATCAAATTAGAAGCACCAATTTTAATGAAGATACAAATAGTTATTCACAAAATGTTACAAGGACTAACATAATCTTGATCAATAACATACCATACATTACATCTGTGACATGGTATTGGGGTGAAAGGAATGAACACATCTTTCTTCTCGTCTTTCTTTTCTTCCTTGGCAGGTCCCACGCTTACCATATGTGCAGATCGTCTCAACTTCCTCACCTTTCTAACGATAGACACAGGATCAGCCTCACCGATAACCGTTGCTGTGTTTTTGGAAGGGTCAAGAACTATCGAGGTTATTCCTTCTATAGATGATATTAGCATCATCACCTTCTTCCTACACTTTAAACATTGTAGATCCACTGACAGAACTGTTTTCTGCAAACATAATCAAATGGTAAACAAATAGCAAAAATGTTAACGTTATGAAACATATACAAGAATTGAACCTTTGTCATTAAAGACATGATTAATAATGGCAACTTATGTTGGGTTATATATTCTCTGCAAGTCCTAGATTTGGTGCCAATTATGATATGTACAAATTCTCTTCCCTCTATACACATGACACACATATGTGTTTGTTCTACTTATTTATTTCCATGTTAAACACTAAGTGTAGGGATGCAGTTGGTTGGAGCAAAATGCCACTTTAAGACTATTAATGGTTCACCTATTAAATCCTCCACACATTTAATATGATGTACACACCCTAAGTAAATCATAACTATACCAACTTAACATTATAAACATGTTACCATTGTCACATCCAATGCCAGTTAATACCGCCAATTCTCCATAACTGCGAAATTGTAAGACCCTTAGTGTTTGGATTTTATGCCATGCTAAATAGGCATATTGAGACCTATATTCTTCAAGCGCATGAATAGTGTAATGAGACATATTAAGGGAAGAAGATTTACAGCGTTATGAACGTGTTCTTAAACAAAAATGTCGATGAGTAACATAAATGTCGAGCATATAAAGGAGGAAATGATATAATGTAAGATAGAAGAAAGATATTTGAATTACCTTCTCCTCTGAAAATCTTGGTCTAAAAAGTCAACTTTGTTATGTGACTGCAAACAATGTCACAACTGCAGTTACCTATCTCATTCAGTCCTTGAATGTTCTAATTGCAGATAGAACATTATTAGGGACAATCATATACGAGAGTTATGTGTTTCTAAATTGCACATAATAAAAGTATAGAGACAGAAATAAACTCGGTAAAGTAATTATCTGAGAGTAGCTTGTTTTTCTAATCCTTAAATAGTCAAAATTGTCAAATGCTCATATGATTAGTGATTTAGTGTATCAAACAACATAAACAAGTAAGTCCACACCATATCTCGCACATTGTATTTTACACATCGATTTATGATTCATAAAAACACTGATAACCAGTGCATAATGTGTTCGACGTTTTCAACCCATCCCTCAAATGCTAAAAAAAATTTCAAGTTAATCTCAACATGTTTCTCCGTCAAACTCTAGCATACCAAATTATCAATAGATTAAGCAACAGGTTGATTAATACCGATCAATTTCTCAACCAAGTCATTTTCAACCTTTACCTCCAATCCATTAGCTCATCTTTAACCATTTTTCAACCTCTTGACTGGAGATGCTCTTATTAGAAAAATAATTCTTCACTATATATTGGTGTAACTTTTTCAAGTGTGTCCTGTCTATTTTAGAGGGTTCTTCACTTTAATAAGGTAGCCCAATCAACCTAGTTCAACAGAATTGATTATTAGCCCAAGCCCATTACTTTGAATTTGCTTACAAGATCTAAACTCATTACTGGGTATTGTTTTATCGAAGGCTTATTACATTACGGACTTGTTCAGAAAATACATCCAAACACCAAACGACAGGAGTGGAATATGGGTCATATGGATAAGTAGAATGTAGATAGTCATACCCAAACCGAAGGTAGAGACACTGCTTCCAAAAACACATTGAGAAAATGTATGTATTTATGTGCGCAAACATGACGTTTATCAAACAACACTTAATATATATTATGTGAATTTTACGATACAACTTCTATTTTACTTACATATACTAAGTGCTACGTATAAAAGCAGACTAAAAAAATCGAATGAACATGGACTATGGTAGAAACTATCCAAGATCCAAATTACTCCTCAACAAATCAAATTTTGTAAATAAGAAGACCACTGAATCAATCAAATATATTAGTTGTTGGATAAGGTCACAAGGGGGACATTAGACCCCACTATAGCCCAACTCCCGGCCACCAATCATAAGCAAGTTCAATTATCCCTTTAAAAAGGTGAGTTCCCAAGCTCATGGTGATGGTCGAACACCAAGTGGTGTCCATGGTATTGGAACCGAACCGGAATCAGAACTAAAAGAATGAGAATCAAAAATATGGAAAACGTGAGACCAAGAACCGTCTCAAGTTCTACGGTTTGATTTCAGTACGAAAATTTTCGGTAATTCCTACAAGTACCCAAGTGTTTAAATAATTTGTTTTTTCGTCGTCAATCATTCATAAAGGACACACTAATAATGTTATAACAATACAACACACATAAAAATGTCTCCAACAATGCAAACCATTCCAAATTTCTAATAGTTCCAATAGTTCAAAATAACATAAACATAAACACAAAATGTCAAAAATTCAAAATATAAGTTTATAATTGTTCAAAAGTATTAAGAATACACATTTGTATTTCAAATCTAAAAAAATGTTTAATGTTGCATCACTTGTTTCCCTTTATAACTTCGTACCACTATCGACAAGAAAAGCTTTTGACAACATTAGTAATTACATCAAATATGATTGAACAAACATACTATAGGTGGTAAGTATTGAATTTACAATAATGATTTCAAGTTAAACTTACTTTCGTATTGATGAATGATGATGTGATCTTTGAATGGATTAAAAGTTAGGGTTTTAATTTTATTATGTGTTTTTCAGTCTTAGATTTTTATGTTACAGCTTCATAATAAGTAAGGATTTCTTTTTTTCCCCTCTTAAAATGCTATACAAACTACACAATGTCTAAAGTACCCTATAAAATTTCATACTTCTAAAGTAGTCGGTTCTTTCGGGAAAGTACCAGAATCGGATGGTTCCGACCCGCACCATACCATGGTTCTAATATACGGTTCGGTTCCGGTACGGTACCGGTACAGTTCCTCGGTTCTTTTGGTTCCTCAGTTTTTTTGGACACCCCTACGAACATCTGGTGGTAGCCTCATCACGCACCAAAACCACCAAGACCACCTCCACCACACTTCAAGGGTGTATTTTTTGCACTTGTTATGGTCCGCACCACCTAACAATTATCAAAGAAAGTGGGGGGTTTTATTATTATTTTTTGTTTGTGAGTGTGTAGGTATATTGGAGTGTATATTTGTATAAAGTGAGTATTTTCATATTTTTAGCTTAGTGGTGACCATAGCACATACAAAATGATGGTTTTAGTTGTGTGTTAAATGATGATGTAGCGCTGATGTGGAGATGATGGGTTTAGTGACCATAGTGAGTAGTCTAATAGTGAATGAGAAAAAAAAATCTAGCAACACTAAGAATATCTACGTTGTAGTAGTTTTATGTCACCAAGTTAAGAGTTGTTGAGCCAATCGTTGACGTTTCACCAATCCAAGTTTCCGGTAGTAGAAGATTCGGTCAATCAAATTCAGGATACTAACATGCATTCTTAGGTAGAAGTTTGGCCAATCTGAGTTGTGTGTGTGTGTGAATTTTAACATTGACAAAAAACGAAGATAAAAATAGCATATTTGTAATAGATAAACATTATAAGTTACCTTGGTACAAATAAACAATGTGTGTGATATAGAGCATTTCCTTATTTGGTTATGGTATACACGAATAATATGAATTTTATCATTTACAATTTTCTTTTAAACTTTTGATTACCAAAATCAGCATTAAATAATATGATTATTTAATTTGCTAGCTTAATTAAACCGAGTATATGTTAATCTTTTATCGCAAAACTAATATTGAAGGATCTTTTGTTGGGTGCAATTCTTAATCATGTGCAAATTGAAAATAATTCTAATAATATTTATTTATAATAGTTGTGAATTTTGAAGAAACATGATATGAGCATCTGAATAACTGGTTTACGTTCAAAATAAATAAATAACTGGTTTTACAAGAAAACGTGAAATAAAAACGTTGAAATTAAAATTTTGACATCAACCTATCAATTTATGGATTTCAAATAATAATAAAAACGTTGAAATGAAAATTTTGATATCAACCTACCATAGAATGTCTTGCCTTATATTCACCAATTCTCTCATTTCTTAACTATTTTAAGAGAATGCGGAGATTGAAAGAGAATCAAATATTGATTCACCGATTCCATTCTCAACACAAACAAACACGAGAATGCTTATCCATTATGTTTCTCAGCTTTCCATTCTATTGTACCAAACATCCCCTAAGATGAATGAAACAGATTTATGATTGAGGCTATGTTTGACATAATTAGCTGTGAGCAGTAGCAGTGAGTTGTGAGCAGGAGCTGTGAGCTGTAGTCGCAGCTCAATGCTCACCTCTCACAACTTCTTAAAGAAGCATTGGAAAAATGAGCTTTCATAACAAATATCAAAGGTCACCACTCTTTTACCAAACGAACACTAAAAATCAAAAAGTTCATTGCTCACCGCTTATCGCATCAAAAAGCTTTGCGCGAAACATAGCCGGTTTTTAATGTCTGTAATATATGTCCCCTGGAATTTAGGGATTGTGTTACCTTGTGCATTGTCCAATTGACATTTGTACATGTTTGTTGATTGTTTATATTAATTTGTTTTTTGCCTAATTTTGGATTATATATGTGGTTTATCGTAGATTATTAAAAAAATTGGTTTATATATACACAACAGCTGACTTTAAGGCTAATGGTTTTATAATTAACTAATTTCATTTTAAAATAAGTACTTGTACACTAATTTACCGAGTAAAGATGAAAAATAAACTGCAAATCAGCTCATTTTACATAAACAAGTCAAAGTGCACATATGTTGTAAGATAAGAGTTATTTAGGTTCGTTTTCATATAGGTTTTGAGTGCTAGAAATATGTCCGGGAGAGCAATGTCTTTTTCTTCGTAGCTTATATCTACGATATACGGAGTTGATTTGCATACTTCAAATTTTGATAGACACACTTCAATGTACAAATACGATAAGCATCATATGATATATATACAACTGCTTTACTGCGAGGAATCACATTTACATGTTCATAAGCCTCTTTTGGCATAGTCAAATGCTATCACTGCAAAAAAAAATTATATCTTTCTCAGAAAGGAAAAAAAAAAAGAAAAAAAAAAAAAAAAAATATATATATATATATATATATATATATATATATATATATTAAAATGAAACATTTATTGTTCTCACGTAAACAAATACTATTATTTTTCTTTAGCATAACCTTTTATTAGTTTATATATATATTTTTTATTGACATTATTGGTTAGAAGTATAAATACGTGGTGGTTGTCGTCTTCTAAGAAACAAATTCTGGTATACTAAACTTATTAAGAATTTAAGATAAAGTCATAATCTAGTAGTTGACAGTGACCTTTTATTCTTTAAAATTTAAAAAATCTAGTGCTCTTAATTGATTAACTTATTATATTAATTAATAAATATATAAATGAATATGAAGTAAGACTAAAAAAAAGGGTTAGTTTTATGTTTTAAAGGCTTATAATGTCAAATGACATGCTAGACCTTGAGGTAAGGCTTGTTCTGCAATGACATGGGAGATATTTTCATCATAGATAATTAAGTGGCTATTTTCATTGTTTAATATAATATGTCAATATAGATTAAGATTATTAAAAATTAGCCAAAGTGGATAATTCTCTTTTGTACTCAAGTTATATAAATTACACTATATTATAATGATTATTAAGTAGTTTATGCATGTTAAAAAAATGGTATTTTATGCATGTAATCAAGAATAATGATATATTCATGTAATGATTGCTTGCAAACCAACTTTAATATCCAAAGTGCAATTATTACTATTTAAGAATGGATATAGTCAACAAAGTGTATGGTTCTTGAATAAAAATTATGCACATTCTTTTTTTATCACAAAAAAACTTTGCTGCTTTTTCTTATAACAACACTAAAATATAAGTATTGCCTTAAAAATTATGTACATTCAACATGTAAAGAACCTTTGCTGCTTTTTTCTTATAACAACACTAAAATATAAGTACTGCCTATAAAATTGAGCTGATATATGTTTCAAATTTTTTAAGTACTCCGTATAAGTTTTTTTCTCATAACACGTATGGTGAGGAGATGAGAAAGGAGTTGAGGTGGCAATTTAGCTTTTATTTAATGTTTATTGAAACCTTTTAGATTTTTTATAATTTATTGAGTTTTAGGAATTGTGTCATATTTTTTAATTAGGTTATTATGAAATAGTTGGTTGCTTGGTAGGCAAAAAGAGTAATAAAACAAGAATGAGAATAATTATTTTTATATAAAAGTAATACATTAGCTAAATTGGATTTCTTTTGTTGGAGAAGTTGCACACATTTGGATAAGAGCAAGCCGTAAGTTTATCATTTTATATGCTACCAAGCCCCAAACTAACAACCCAATGGATTGGCTAGTTAGGTGCATACTATTTAGAGATTTTTTTTTTTTTTTTTTTTTTTAAATGAACCGTTTATAGTAATATTTTACGAATTTGAATCTCGCAAATAAATTTTTTCAAAATGAACTTTTAGATATTACTAGAATGGCGATAATCTGTCGCGTTGCGGGCGGGCCTGTTTTTTTGGCAAGATAGTTTTCTATAAATAAGAACGTTGTAATATGAAGTCGAGAGGACCTCAATACATTCAAAGTTTTCACACCAAGGACCATGTATAGAACAAACTTTTTACTTGAAAAGGATTTTAAAGAGCTTTGGCATTTTATTCATATCTGAAGTATTGAATTTGTGGAGCCTTTATAATGGTAAAAACACTTTTCCAAGACAAACAATATGATACATGTAAATAGAAGCTGGTTGCCCCGCCTAGGAAGTAGAGTTGGCACAGAAAAGAAATGGATTTGCGGCCTGGAGGGTTTTTTTGGTCATTGTAGATTTTGAAAAAATGATATTAATTGTAAGTGAAGTAGAAAGTGAATGTATGCACAAAATGTTGAGCAAATGATATTAGCTTCCTAGCAGAAAAAAAAAAAAAGTTCAAAGGACAATGTACCAAAAAAGACTAAAGACACTTAAATTACTCACTTAAGAACATGTCTGAAAAAAAAACTCCTTAGCAAGCTTACGGCTTTTAAACCGAAGAAGCTATACATCTTGTGAAAGTTTCTCGGAAGACAGCCATTCCAAAATATATGATCAACATATGACCTGCAAGTATTTGGTCTGTCGTTTTTGTCAAGCGCAGAGTGGGACAGGACCAAAACAGTGTCCGGCATCTGATCACTCAAAGAAGCTAGATCTTCCAAGTAATACGACGATGCGCTGAATGACACCAGCAGCAAAGTGAAGAATCTATGGAGTGGAACTACATGGTGGGCGAAACAACATTTATGTTGGTTCGTTAACAGAAGATACATGCTGATGGGACGGCACCGATGATACACCTGCAAACATGTCGTAACAAAATAAGGAAAATAACATAAAGATGTGCAACCGTAAGTATAATGCAAAAGGCGATTACATAGAAACTAAACATATGTTTCAAACCTTACAACAGGATCATTACGACAATCTAAACTGGTAGTAAACATTGAGTAGGAGCCAGGGTAGCACAACCTGTCCCATTAGGATAATTACGACAATCAGACCCTTTACTATAACACAAAAAAATAGGGAAAAAAATTGTTGAACCTTACGAAAGCATAGGTCTTACATCAGCTGGCCAATGCAATCTACCGGTCGCCCACCATGAAAACGATATCAAATGACACCGCTTGTCAGCGATGAATAGTATTATACTATGGTCTACAAAGAATGAATAAGAAATAGTATTATATTACCAGAATAACTAACGGCTGTAGATGACGAAAACATATCAGACCACGTCACTCAATATTATATTACCTTCATTCTATCTGGTGCATTTATCTCCAACAACTATTTTCACATCACCATCATTCTGCATCCGTGACAATCGTCAAAAAAAGAAGTTAGCTCTGAGAACAATAACAAACAAATCAAAAGCCCCAAACAAAGAACTTACATCCCCGGGAACTGGATCCGACTTGCAGAATGGTTTAAGCGTGTCGCTATAAAAGCCCTCTCCAAAAGCCTGACAAATAGAAAAATGACATCATCAGATGCGTACTCAGATTTGTAGATTCGTAACCAAAGACCGCTGTTAATTAGAATTTATTTTTTGGAGGAAAAAAAATATATTGAGTAGGAAGTAGGAACAAAAGATTTATTTGAGTTGCATATCTTACCTTAAGATTTTCAAGGGTCAAATATTCGTCAAATACAAACTTCTTACCATAGCATGTCATAAAACCAGAACCGAGTTGTAACCATGGGTTCAGCAGAGATCACGTGTTTAGCTACAATCAGGCTTTGTTGATTGAATGGATGTCGGACAGCCGATAATCGATTGGATGAGTCCAGGCCCGACATGTCATTCAATCAACAGAGCTGGATTATTGCTAAAATTCTAGTAATGCAGCCGCGATTCTGAAAATACCTTTATGTGTGAGCCAACTACAAAAAAACACCCGTTATCAAATCACCATAGACATCCAATGCGAATCCGAAACTTACTAAAACCCATTCATCCTATCTGGAGCATTTTTACTTGAGAATACATATTTCCCATCTCTGTTAGCAGCTGGATTTAGCACCATCATCTTCTGATCAATGGTTGTAATTATTATGCCGCCATCTCCCCAAAAGCCTACACAAAGTTACACCACAAATAAAGTGACGGTACACAGTAAATTATAAACTCTGGCATCATATCTGATCTCATAACCAACTATTAAATCTAACGAACTCAAAACTATCATCAAAAAGATATTGAAACACACAAATTCAGAAATAATGTATCTTAAAGGTTCCATTAGCAAACGAACTCTTTGTCAAATCCTACCCCAGAAACTTCATATACGACTGATACTACAACAAATTCATAGACCATTTTTGGCAGGAAACTCATGTGCTGGTCAAAGCATAAAAATGGCATTAATTGTACGTAAAGTGGAAATTTTGACTTGTGAGGTCAAACAGACCAGTTAACAGCTTTCCACGATAACTTACTCTAGATTATGAATGCAGTCGTGTAATGAAATAGGTACGATAACTTACTCTAGATTGTTGATGTGGGTGATTTGTCGTATCACACATCTTCTTATAGGGTCGCCCGATACAATTAGATGACTGATTCTCTGAATCTTGTTAATGTAGTCCGTCGAGATAAAAGATAGTTATGTTAGCTTGTGGATATTCCTAAGGCACGTACATGGCAACTGTTCTTGCTAAACAACAATGATGATATTCCAGCTCATACTTTCCTGGTCGTGATCTCCCTAGGATACATAATCTGCTAGTGGTCCTGGATAGTTAATAAAGAATAAGAATCAGGGAACGCAAACTACCCGAACATGAGTAAAAAGAAAATTGGTAAAAAAAAAAAGAAAAAAAAGGAAGTGGCATGTAGTTAAATTGAATCAGTTATCAACAGGTGGGCATATTACAAGTGTGCATACCGTAACACGAACGTCCTGGCGCTTGAAGATACCTTGGGCTGTTGTTCGTGGTGTTTGCCCTATAGAATGTACATGTTTGTTGGAGCCTGCTTAGCTATTTTGTGTCGCCCTCGAACACCTACAACAATAGAAGCTGTCACACAATCGAAAGGCCATAGTTATGAACAATTATATGTAGTCTGCGCAAAGATACCATGACACAGATGTGGAGCAAACTGAATATACCTAGGGTGCTTGGTCTTGGAGTTCACCCCATAGAGTGTACACGTTTTGTACCTGTGCACAACCTTGTACGACAATTTTGTATACTTCCAAGAACGGATGCAATAGGAAGAGAAGTGTTAATAATTAGTACATGAAATATTATCGTAACACAGTACGTATGGTGAAGCTATAAATAGTCTTTTATAGGCGCCAATAGCTGAAAAGTATAGTCATAATAAGACTATATGAGGGTGTTTGGGATAGCCGGTATTTTTCAGCTATTGTGACTATACTTGCACCATACGACTATACTTGCACCATACACACGTTAACATTCACGAAATTGTCAGATAACACGGAAGCTAATAAAAAGGTCAAAAATCAGTAAACACACAACCAGAGATAACGACTAATCATTACTAACCTATTTTCTCACGAATAGGAGGTTGCAACATTCGTGGAGTCTATGAAGCAGCTATAGCAACACAGCGATGTTCAGCTATGGTAGACGGTCAGGGAACCGTTGTTTTACTGAGAGGTTAGCCACCAAAAGGCGCTGGTGCAAGTTGAAAAAAACACAAAACATTTAGTATAAGTAATGGTCGAAAAGAAAGCATCGATAATAGTTTCACCGACATCTAATGCAAGACATTATTCATCTTAAACAACATAATGGTACCTTCCACTGGTCTTTTGCGCTTATGGCCAACTGTTGTGCGTGAAACCTGGGAAGGTACAGGAGGTGTACCTGTATTCCGCATATCATGGCCAACCTAAAACGTCTTGAACACAACATCGGACGTCGCATGGTGAACCATTCATGTTGCAAAGTCCAACAGCCATGTCTCTTTCAATGGGAATCAGAGACATTTGTTTCAGCAGCCATGTCTCTTTGGAAGTAGTAATCCTGAAAAGAGCGTTTGGCATAACATCAACGCCAATTCTAAAGTAGTCAAACAAATTGGAATTGGGCCACAATACCCAGCAGGCTAAAGTTTGGGCTAACAGAAGCTCACGTCAGACTGATGTCATGTAATGCAATCAAAGCAGCAACAGAAAAATCCAAGAGCGCACCAACCGCAGAGAAAGCATAGTGGAGCACACCCAGTAGCAACGAAGGCCACGTTGTGACTGAGTGTGATCCAATCTGCTTTCTATGAGATACCGAGTTCTTCATCGTTCGTTTAAACTGCAAAAAAAATCATGGAGATCTTTTTAAAATAATAAAGCTTTCTTTTTCTTTTATTTAAAATGCAACCGTGACACATAAATATGAAACTCACATTGATAAGCATTTGTAGATGGCCATGGCTGCATACTCGTGGCATGACAATGGGAATCAGAGACATTTGTTCCAGCTGTAAGAATAGTGTCAGCGGTTATTGTTACCTATATTCGTGGCAAACAGGTTGGAAAACAATTAAATCACGAACATTTAATTGTTACTCATATTCGTGCCAAACAGCGGTTATTGCTACGGCACGCAAACTAACATTTTTGCACAAACTACACGATATTGCAACAAAGGCCAAAATAAAAAATATTATACCTCGGGATTGCATTGCAACCGGCAACTGTCTTCGGGTTCGTCAATGACCTGTGAAACAAAAACCAAAAGTATGAGCTAATAATAGTGGGCGAATAGTCCATCTTTCCAAGAGCTTCGGATAACCAACATCCATTAGCTAATCATACTATAGCAGGCGATTAATTTCAGAAGCAATATAATACTACATGTAAATATACAATAATCAAGAATCCTGACATTAAATTTGCATACCTAAATCACAGTGACCCAGATGCTTAAAACAACTACCCATCAACAAATTTCATATCTTTTAAAATTTTACTACCTAACAGCAAATCAAGTACCTATCTTTTTAACTATATAAGCAATTTCAGTGTGTTTTTATGCTTGACTTACCAAATGATCAAGATGAATAGTGGCAAAAGCTACTTGACTTACCAAATGACTACAACAATAAGAAGCAACACCTAATGATTTTCATCAATAAAGCATAAAAACTAAAACCCCATTTTTTTCTTATATAAATCTAATCATTAACTTCATACCTGGGTTTGCAAATTGCAAAATTCGTTTAGAAGCAAACCCAGCGATTCTCTAATCCATACCTCATCATCCACCTCCATTTTCGCTGACCTTCTTTTCACAGCGATCCACCTAATCGGAAAAATTAAAAGATTAAAACATAATTAGATCAACCTAATATAAAAGTGATCAAGAACTGCAATAACTATTAATGAATAATTGAATATGAATAAATCAAAGACAAAATTAGGGCAAGATACATCACCACCAACTGCCATATTCCGGCAAGATACATCACCACCAACTGCCATATTTTCACATGAAATATACAAATCATTGCTCAATAATTCGTGGTTGCTATCAGCGTCGCTTGGTTCCGAACTTTCACAACGTCCGATCATCATCATCACCACCAACTGCCATATTTTATAGTTTAAAATATCTGTTGTTTATATTTTATAGTTTAATGCAGGCATTTGTATGTGATCATGTTTGTCATGTGTTAGAGGCCCATTTAACTCGAATAATGTTTCAAAATAAGTAATTAAATTTACCTCGAGTGACTGAACTTGCAGATTTGTTTTTTTAATGCGAAGTGTTGGGGCTGCTGTCATTTGTGTAAGCGCGCCTATAGTGACATTAACAATGAGAAAATTAGTATATGGTAATCCTAATTTCGAATAGATGTGATTCGAAATAAGTGGTTAGCTCACCTCGAGTGAGCAAACATTCGGGTATTCAATAGAACGTGCTACAGAAAATTAAAAATGAGCAAAAACCAAATGCACACCAGTCAATAATAGTAGGCTGAGAACGTTGCGTAGCTTGCCCCGAAATCGTATCCAAATGTCTGATTGTCCTGAAGACGATTGCAAAGATCTTGAAAATAGTTGAAAGCAAAACAAACCAAAACCGTCATTAAAATTTTTACTTAGACATTTCATCGAACAGTGGGCGTGCAACTATTTTTATTTATTTTTTTTTTTTTGCAAAAACAACATCAAATTATAATCTTTCATCCAAAAAAATCCTCCTAAATCCTAAACCCAAACATACAAAAGTAAGTCATATCATCCGACATCCAAAAATTACTGTGAACAAAAATGGTCTACACAATCCCTAATTTTTTTTAACTACAGCAACATAAAACAGTAAAATATCATAAACCCACATCACAAATCATGCAAAATACAGTTAAATATCATAGAACCACAATAATCTAATCAAAAATAAAAACCCGTAAATCAATTTTTTTTAATTTACCCGTTACTGGAAGTGGATTTGCAGATATAGGGCGTCAAATGGCCACGTCAAACGGCATCAATCCCGTGCATCATACCGCCAAAACCAAACCCAAATTACCACTAAACCCTATATAAATGAATACAAAATTGGAACCCTAACTCATCTGTGGTACGGAGGTGTGCGTGTGTCTGCGCATGTTGGAACCCTAACTCCTGTTACTATTAATTCTTTTGGATCTGGGCTAATAACGAGATCAATGGAACGGGCTAACCACTTGGCCAAGGAAATGGCGGGAAAAAAATGCGGAATTTCTGGACGCCAAAACGGCGCCGTTTGTTTCTTCTTTTAAATAAACTTATAATTCATTGGATTGATTAGTATATAAGTTTTTAACCATACATGTGTATACAAGGAGTGTTGGGCAAGTCTTGAGTCGGGGCGAGGGATAGACAAAGTGTTGGGCGAGCCTTAAAGCTCGGCGAGGTCTGAGCGAATGGTGGGCGAGGCCTAGGCGAGGCTGGGCAAGACTAGGCGAGTGCTGGGTGAGCAAGGCTCGGCGAGGGGAGTGTTGGGCGAGTGATATGACATTTTAGTTAGACCTGGGCGAACTAGCAAGGTTTCTAGACAAGGGAGTTAGGAGTATGTGAGTATGGAACATGTATCTATTCAATGCCATCACCTTTTGTTCACTGTGTAGTTCACATCATCAATTGGTTTTGTTAGTGAAAATGTACTTTTGGTTTTGTCACCATGATCCAATACTTCACCTAATTTTATTTTTTTATTTTTTATATTCATAAATTATATTAAACAGTTTAATAAAAACATAATATTTCATTAATAATTAAAGGAAATTACATAATACTTACAAAAACATAATTAAAAGAAAATTACATAATACTTAAAAAAAAATAACTAGTCATCGAGGTATGGTAAGTCTTGAGCCTCTACGTGCTCCGTAAGATCATATCGGAGACGGTAATGGATATCTTCGACGAGTAACTCCGGTAATACACTATCGTCATAAACTGGCGCGACCCGGTCGTCTTTTAAAGTCATATTGTGAAATATGATACACGTATAAACTAGTTGTCGAATCTTTTCGACCGTCATAGCCCGGAGAGGACGATTGAGAATCATCCATTTTGCCTTAAGACGACCAAAAGCTTGCTCGACATCTTTTCTTGCAGACTTTTGTAGCTTCTTGAATCTCTTTTCCTTCGGGTCAGTGGGATACTTATATGCTTTAACAAACGTTGAATACGTAGGATATATTCCATCGGTAAGATAATATCCACGTTTGTAAAGCCGTCCATTTACATGAAATGAACTATTTGGGGCCGTTTTATTTCGCTTCGTAAGATACAATGGAGACTGATTCAAAACATTGATGTCGTTGTTTGCACCGGGAGGACCAAAAAACGAACGCCAAATCCACAAATTGTTTGAAGCGACGGCTTCAAGCATAATAGTAGGGTATTGGTGATCACCTCGCTTATATTGGCCTTTCAAATGTCTAGGACAATTACGCCAAACGAAATGTGTACAATCAATGCTACCAAGCATTCCAGGAATATGATGTTTTTCTTCATGTGCCTCGAATAAGCGTGCAACGTCATGGGATGTCGTTTTACGTAAGAACTCCCGACCATATAATTCAATAATCGCATGGCAAAAATGATCAAGGCGTTCTCCTATAAAAAAATTAATAACGATAACTTTAAAAAAATAACGACAAGTTTTCAAAAAAATAAATAACATAAACTTAAAAAAAAAAATAACGAGAACTATAAAAAAAAAATTATAACCTGATGTTCTTCGGGCCATGTTTAAATAGTTATCAAATCTATCCGGAGGTTCACCCGTTGCGAGTTGCCGAATGGCCGACGTGCATTTTTGTAACGCCGTGAAACTTTTTTCCGCTAGCATCTAGGCCCTCTTGAAATCATACGAATCTCGCTTCAACGTCACCAACAATTCTTAAAAACAAGCTTTTATTCATACGAAACCTATCACGAAAAACATGGTTGGCAAACTTTGGTCGTTCCACGAAATAATCATTCATAAGGGTTTGTAAAGCTTTTTCACGAAAACGGGTTACAGACTCCCGAGTTTCGATAGAGCTTGCCGTGTCTTCAATGGAATCGTACACGGCTAAAAAGGTTGATAGGGTACTACCGAATAACAATAGTTCGGAAGAGTCGTCGGATGAAAAAGAAGAGGATGAAACCATTGTAAAAATATGTGAATTGTTTGTGTTAAATTTGATTGAAAGTGATTTTTAAAAAATGCTTTCGTCTAGTATATCTAGAAGGAAATTTTATTTTTTTCTTTTTTTTACCCCACTCCACAAACGGTCACATTGCTCCAACGTTCAAAAAATTAAATGTCAAACGATCACAAATTGCTCATGCCGTCTTGACATTTTTTGCCGCAAACCTTCATACCGCAGGCACACCACAAGGGTGGCGGCGGTGTTGCCGTGCGGTTTCAAGTGATGCCGAGTCCATGCCGAAGCCACTGCAACTACCCTAATGTGTTTTTCTTTATTATGATTATGCAAAAGATTTGTAGTGAAAGGTAAATATTAGTTTAAATGTTATTCGATAAATATACAATCTTTTTGGAGAAAACAGAAAGATATGATAGGCACATGAATTAGGGGTAAAATGTATGCTTAAAAGCCATTAATTCCGGTCTCTTTTATCCATCTCCATTTGTCACTTGATCATATACTCATCAAACAAAGCATGGCTTTTGCACTCAACTGCCCAATCATGGTCACTTTTTTATTCGTGCAAAATTATTACATTCCTTCTAAAACCCTTTATGAGTGCGTTTTAGGGTCAAAATTTTCGGTGTCAATAGTAATATCTAAATAGAGAATATATATAGAAGGATTCTCTTGGCTTATTGTTTATTGTTTGATCTATATGCATTTAAGGAGACATGATCAATTACCAAAGATTGTATGAGATAATACACTACATTTAACAATTTGTCGATATGGGTATCAAGGCGATCTTACTATGGATCGTTTTTTTCTTTGCAAGATCGGATCGAGATCGGAAGATCCTACTTAAATGTCTAAAAATCTTATTTTTCTAGTAGTTCGTATTCAAAGATGATTGTATAACAAATTAGAGAAGAAAAAATAGTTCTTAAAGTTATAGTAATATGAGAATGCGACGCGTAATGCTCTAAAATACAAAAATAGCTAATCGGTAATTAAGGACACTGAATATTTTAATTAAAAAAATCTATATATCTTGCTCTTATTAAACATTTAAGAGTAATCAACGCTTGCTATATTGTTTTAATTTAACAAAATTCATCAATTTATAGTTTATTTACTAGTTAAATTAAGGGAAGTAGGATTGAATCGGATCGAGATCTTATTATCCTATGGTAAGATCGAGATCATACTTAACATCCTATGCTTTTTAAGATCCTACGAAGGATCGACTCGTTTTTTCTTAACGGGATCGTAAGATCAGAAGATCTTAAGAGCTAGATCGAGATCTTAACAACTATGATGGGTATAACTCGAAAATGAGTTAGGGGGTGTTTCTTTTTTTCCCTTAGCTAAATGATGCAATTTAATATTATTACTTTTTTTATGGGCCTATAAAATTCCCTTGTTCCATCTATATCAACAAGGCTTAATTTATCAACCCCTAGTAGGACCCACATACACTCTTAGCTAAGAAAAAAAAGAAACACCCCATTAAATCGGCTACTTAAGAATAATAATGAAAATAAGTGCATAAAATCCCATCTTACAATACAGATTAGTGGCAATTAAGAAACTCATAATTAGCTTCAACCAACTTAACAAAGAGATTAGCTTCAACCAATTAAGAAATTCGATTCAAGGAGTAGCTCGAATACCAAATTCGAACACAACAATCAACATAGTAATATTGTCGGATTTGCTTATGAATTGCAACCCAGTCCAAGTTGATTTTAAAACATGTCAACATAGACAAGCCATCCAGAAGACATACAAGACACTAATTGAGTGGCAATTATTAGTCATTGACTTACAATCCTGTTCAGGATGCAGATGGTCACTCAAATCATCCAAGGAGAGCTTATCATTGGGTGCACTTGTGATACAACTTAGCTTTTTTCCTTAATGAGTTTATAAAAGATATTTTAAACAGAAAATCAACATTTATCAAAATATACAAAGATCCTTTTCCTCATCAAAATAAGAGAGAACCTAATCAAACAAGCCCTTTCTACATAGTGATTTCTCAATAATAGTGCTTCATCACTATCTTATATAGCTTAAAACAATAATTATTAAGAATTGATAACCCACATTTTCAACAATAAAAATTATCAATAATTAATAATTATCATATCATAGTAGTGATAAAAATTAAAGCTAGTAAGATTGTTCAACCATGGGCTGCTGCTTAATAAAAATCTGTCGCTTTGAAATAAAAGCCTCAACAGTACGCTGAAACTCTTCGTTACTCAGGCTATCAACTGACGAATCACCATCACTTTTCCGCCTATCAGTATCCAAATCTCGACCACTTCTCTGCCTATCAGTAACTGAAAGTCGAAACTCTTCATTACTCAGGCTATCAACTGTAGAATCGCTGTCACTTTTCCGCCTATTAGTATCCAAATCTCGACCACTTCTCCGCCTATCAGTAACTGACCTCCTCAATTCACGACAAGGCCTCATCGACATCTCACGCTTCAATCTAGCCGATTGTGTCCTTTTAAACCTCTCAATTTGCTTAGTAGCCTGCTTTATTGCCTCTTCAGCCACCAATTCAGATTCTGTCTTCACAACCACTTCCTCATTTTCGACAATTTGACCCTCAGTTTTCTCAGCAAGAACTATCTCCTTCATCTGAGGCGAGTTGTCCACGACAGGCAACTGCGCGGGTACAACTTCTGAAACAGTTTCATTAATCTCATATATTTTGTAAGTGTCTTCAAAACCATGTGGAACAACTAATTCTGTTACGTTCTGAACAACAGAATCTGTTGCAGTTTCTGCAACAGATTCTGTTGCATTCTCTGTGTGACCAGAGAGAACGTAACAAAGTATGACAATAAAATTCCCTAGTAGAAACACAACATGTTGGTTTAATATATAACATGAACATGCGTATATATATCCACCAACAACCTTAAAACCATTAGGAACATAACTTGTAGACCACGAGATAAAAGCAACAAGGACCAAAAACTCCATAAGCCTAAACACTTTTGTAATATTGTTAAGGCGTTTGTATCTAGCAAGTGCATTCGCCTTTTCGACTTGTATATTATCGATAACTCTATACGAATCCATAGTTTATTAACTTCCAAAGACTTATTTATACTATAAGAAGGGATCAAAGAAAAAACCGTTTAGAAAATAAATGAAAGAGTTTTTGAGTGTGTGTGAGATTTATAAAATCGGTTGTTGGAGAGGGGTAGGGGACGATGAGAATTTATAAGGTGTATAGAATCTTTTAAATAATCATTTCTAATAGCCACAATATCATTTCCATTTAGTTTGTTTTCTTTTTTATGGAAAATAAAATATCTATCTTTTTTCTTTTTAATGAATCGTATATGTTGTGTTTCAATTCATTTTCATAGACTTTATGATCCAATAATATGGAATCTTTTGCAGAAATAAAAAATTATGTTACTTAAATTCAAGACTTGTTTAATGGGTAATAAGTTGAGTGGTATAATAAAAAGAGGTGTGTAATCCTTAAAGATGTGATGTGCTATAAAAATAAAAAAATACGATGCAACATAATATATGTTACAGTGGTGATTTATACGATCGTAATTTATTCCAAAAGTAACAATTACAATATATCTAAACATTTTACAAGCATAGCAAGTTTGAAGATGTAAACATTAATAATGGAATTTATTTACACGGGCTAAAAGACTCATGGAATTCAAGGATATTTCAGAAAGATGGAAAAAAAAAAAAAAAAAAAAAAGAAGCCGATAATGACTTGTAAATTATGCAATTAGACGTTAAAAAAAACACATGATTACATGCAGTTGAAAATATAAAGTTCGTGCAAATGAAACATACGTGTAAACAAACACGTAGTCAAATAGCTAAAATAAAGAACATGCATAAATTTGGTTTTTATGAAGAAAAAAAATTATTGTGGGGATCAAAAGCGATGTTGATTCACTCGTCGACGTTTTTATGTGATCTTTGAAAACCAATACGATACATGAAGTTTCGGCCAATAATTTGACATCTTCATATATGATTTAGACACCTTATAATAATATAAGTTTGATTGATGAAAAAACGATGTGTAAGGAAAGAAGTTAGGCAAATTTGATTTTCTATTATCGCATATGAAGTAATTTTTAATTACATTTTTCTGAATAATGTTTGTTCTGTTATTTGTAAGGTTGTTGTCTTCATCACAAATAATTTTCTTCAATATATCTTTTTCGCTTTCAATGCACGACACATGCTAGCAAAAATATAAACTCTTATAATCGATTCCTTTTCAAAAACAACATTTAGAATACATGGAAAATGAAAATACCCAAATTTCTTTTTTTGATTAACCATGATTTATGACCTTTTGGCCGACTAATCCACGGGGTTTGAACCTCTGTCACAAAGACTCAAACCGGGTAAAGTCCTCCCTTTTCAGAAGGTTGGTGTGATCATTTCAGTTTGGTTGCACCTAGCAGGAATTGAACTTGAGACCTCACACATCTTATAGTGATAGTCACAAGTCATTTTGTCACTAAGCCACCCTTAAGTGGTTATGAAAATAACCAATTGGATGTGACAATCAGGTCCGGATATCGAGGACTGCATTTCACATTCTCGTCACGGATCCTAAGTCCACATCCTCATGATCTCCACCCACAATCCATTGAGGAACAGGTTTGCTTCCCCATCCCAATCCTCATTCGGTACCCCATGACTAGTCACAGAATTTTAAGCAGATATATTATCTTTTACATGTCTATGTACAAATGTGGTACAAATTCACTTTATAACAATAATTCTTATATGCAACTAAAAAGAAATATAATAAGTAGTAAGTTTTTGTAAGAACAAACCGTGTGTTTTTACTACGCATATTTCCAGCAATCTGTTAAATTATTGACAAAGATAAACTTGTTTTATTTCTAACAAATAGTTTTTCAATGTCCAACAAACCTTGTGATTATCGCACTATCTCATATTCTCATGTAGTTTGTGTAGCCGAGTAATGTGTGTTTAGGGTTGAACGTCATTTGTACAAGTTTTTAAACGTGTGTAAGTTTAGAATTAAATTGGTTGGTAACGACGTAGCTAGCGTCATGTGTAATATTGATATAATCTTGCTTTTTGCTAACTTTTTATATGTCATTGATGCCTCTAAAAAAATTTATTCAAGTGTAATATGATACTATAGTTAAAAATGTATTTGAATGAGAGGCTTTCTCTATAGTTTAACTCCCAAGACAAACAACATCGTTTAAAATATAAATAATTAGCGTTTAGAGTTTTTAATTATTTATTTTTAATTTGTAATAATCTTGGTTTCTCATGTTTTGATCAAGTAATTGTGGCTTTGACCCATTGTAATGCAAACTTAAATCTGATAAAGCTCTCTTGTTCCGAGAAGTTGACGTGAATACTTCATAATCATTTACACAAACAAGAGTGTCGGGTGCATATATGACATTTCGAGCAAATATATTGTAATATTGAAGATTAGGAATATGTGACTTGACATTGTAAACCATCTAGTCCATAGAAGTACAAGTATTCGAATCATAAAAACATGATTAAACTAATAGACAAACAAAGCTTGAAGAGACAAGACGAATATCTCCAATAGAGTTTGAACAAATGTTTGGATATGAACATGCAGCACAACTAGAAAAATAAACTTATAAATTACGAGCCTATTATTTGCTTGAATGTCTTGTCATATATATGTAGTTGAACTCCATAATTATTTTGAAAAGGATACCAACAAAGTACATTTCTGGTGAAATAACCCAAAATAGAATATCAAAGTACATTTGTTTTAAAAAAGAAAAGCAATATAGTAACTTAAATACATAGACATATTTCATCAAACAAGCATTTCTTGGTACCATTTTCTTATCACAAACTCTTAGTTTGCCTGATCAAATAAGACTGATTTGAAAAGAAAAATGGCCTGTGTTTAATCTTAATTTTCGCCAAAAAGTCAGTACGACACTTGAACATCGTTCGGTGCAAGTGCATGGAAAATGGTCAATCGATATCCACAGATACCCAAAGTCATAGTTTTCGAACACATGAATAAGTTTAGAAAGCAAATTAGCTAACCATTTCACCTTTTAAATGATTGAAATTAAACAAAGATTAGACCTTCTTTTGGAGACAGAAGGTGTATATTATTTAAAGGGTGTGTGGGTGGTACGAAGACTGCCAACCTTTGGAATATAGCACTTGTCACCAATCCCACCACATCCTCTTCTTATGTTTTTAAAGTTTATGTATAGTTTGTCTCAAATTTAAATTTATATCCAACTTTATGCATACCTATTAATCATTGCATTTGTATATACAAAGTAGACATGACACTTGATATGTGAGTCCAAAACATAATCTAGCATAGATTAACATCAAAGACTAAATACAAAAATGTGTATCTAATAGGAGTAACACAATTATTCATAACACTCCTTCCGTCTTAAAATTATTTTTCATATTTTCATTTTGTGATGACATAAAATAGTTGTCCACTTCTTATTTTAACCAATCATAAAAGAGTTTAATGAGTGAGTATGATATTTGATTAGTTGAGAAGTATAGTGACCGACTTTTCTTAAATTGTGTAAATCTTATATGTGGACAATAATGTTAAGACAGAAAGACTAGTTACAAGACTACAATTCAAAAGCAATTTCAAAGAGTTGGATGATTAGCCTCATTTATTAATCTCTAGTATGCATGGCTCAAATGTTGTTTAAAATTGCGTGGTTCAAAATTTGGTTGTAAATTGCGTGTGTGTTATGGTTCAAATGTTGAATCTCTTGTGTCTTAGATGCATGTATATATAACAGCCATTCAAAATCGAATTATAGCTAGATAGCACCAAACTAACTTATAATAAATTCTACATCTCTTAGCTTAATAATGATCGATCTTGAAACATAAATTTTTGTTGATTGATGCTGACAACATGCATTTCTTTAATTGACATCCATGGCATTTGTTTGGTTCATATTGCTCTCATAGTTTGATAATTATGCAAGTTTGATTCATACCATACGTATATTTAATTGCTAGCTAGCTAGGGACGTAGTGGCTAGATGTGGTACTTCAGTTCTGTCCGTAATAGATTTGTTTCAAAAGTCTAACATAAAATCATTTTCGAATGCTTTTGGAAAATGTAACCAGTTTATATCTATACCATGATCACTCATTTTTTTGGTGCAATGAACATACTCACGTACACTTGTGTATGTACGTGTATATGCGTACGAGTGTTGCGAGGATTCATACTTAATTGCCGCGCGAATTATGATAATGTGTTTAGCACGTACACATATGATTGGTTTTATTCAAGAAAGCCAAACTAGTGTTCTACCTAATGACACTTTAAATGATTATTCGTTAAGTCTAATAACATAAAGCATACTTTTCAATACAAATATTCATGCAAAGACAAGCTCACCAAACTTGGTTCTCATTATTAGGGTTGCAACTTGCACCTTGCAACACGTACATCACACCTCTCACTCTTGTGCCATGATAGTACATAATTTCCCATCAACATCCTCGAACAAATGACATGTAAATGTAAGTAAAGGGTCAAAATCATGGGGTTTTACATAATGACTTGGAGTAAAAAGGGTAATCGAGTGGATATATTATTATAACTAAAAGATTGTAATATGATGATAACCTTTCAAGCAAGTCAACAAAAAAATCGCACTTTGTACTTTAATCATGTTTTCTAGGTATACGTTCTTAGTAAAGTTGTTCACATTAGGGCGTCAAAAATCTAGACCCGACCCGGACTTGAACCCGACAAAGCTTATTTGGATCGGGTTACTCAAATCGAAAATTGAATTCGGGTTATTTGGTTCATCCCGAGTAATCCGAATACTAAATAGGGTCGGGTATTGAGTTAAAAATATTTGGCTAACTCGGGTTCGGGTCAACCCAATTGCACTTTTTACTTTAATCATATTTTCTAGGTATACGTTCTTAGTAAAGTTGTTCACATTAGGGCGTCAAAAAACCTGACGTGACCCGGACCTGAACCCGACTAAGCTTATTCGGGTTGGGTTACTCAGGTCAAAAATTGAATTCGGATTATTCGGGTCAACCCGAGTAACTCGAATACTAAATAGGTCCAGGTATCAGGTTGAAAATATTTTGTTAACTCGGGTTCGGGTCAACCTCATTGGCCCGAATAAGGATTTTTTTTTTCAAATTTTTAATATATTTTCATAAATTATCTATGAAAAAAAATTGAATTACGCCATTTTTTTTAATTAATTTACTCATATTCTGGTTGACCCGAACCAGAATAGACATGAACCCAACTAACCCGAGTTCAAACACGGTCGGGTTCGGATATGTTATTTTTAGCCATGACCCAACTTTGACCCGACCCGGATTGACCCGAACCCGATACACCCCTAATGACATATATAACTCAATCCACCACTTTAAAACTTCATAAGATCTCAAATTCATAAAAATAAGAGAAACATGTGTTTGTTATGACAATAATTGCGAATGAATTCAAAGCCACACACCATTTTATCCAACATCATCACTTGTATACGATCTAAATTATTTCTTTTGATTTGTAAGTTTTACTTGTGTTTGCGTCCTTACAAACATTGTTGATATATCAATTTTCATAGCCCAAAACATGCTTTGATTATTTCTGAAAACGATATTTCCCTAATAACATGTTTGTTTTCCTAAAGAAAGTTAATAATTACGACATGACGCTCTACTTGCACGTACGATATCGATTTTGTTAACATTTTCATAGGATTATTAATGTCAAAATTTTATATTTACCCTCAAATAAACAAAGATTAGACATAATCACTTCTACTAATAGTTACAACTTACAATTCAATTTATTAAAAGATAAAATAGAATGATGTTACAACACCATAATATTGGATTTAATCATATTTTATATACTTTTGGGGGTGCTTGGTAAGGGGGTTAAGGGGGGTGGGGAATGGGTAAGGAATTCAAAAGGGTCCACCTCACTCAAATTAGGTGCTTGGTTAGGGGTGTGCAAATGTATTGATTACCCCGTAGTGGGTAATCAACATTATAGAGTAAATTGAGGGGTAAGATATTGATTACCCACCTCACTCAATCCCTTTGCATTCCCTTTCCCTTTCCTTAACCCTTTACCTTTCCCCACTTTGAACCAAGCGGAATTTTCATGATTAAATCTAAACAGAGTGAGATCTTTGTATTTGTATTTAGGTATTATGGATTGTGATGTTCTAGTTAAATAATTATGTAAAGTCTAAAGTGAATTAATTAATTATTAAACAAAAGCTTGCACCATTAGATGATGCTAAGCCCTTTAAAGTTCAACTTCCAACTTTTTAATAAAATAAAGAAAAGAATGCTTTCTCTTTCAATATTGGTAATGTTGGGATAACATAGCGATATAAAAAAGCAGCAGTACCGAAAAGTAATAGGGAGTAGTAGAAAGTCGTAGTTGTTTTTTTTTTTATAAAGCGTTTGGTAACATAGATTTATAGTTATAATCAGTAAGCGGAAACGCTACTTGCTTGTAAATGCTACTAGAAGTAGCATTTTGAGTTGGAGCGCTTAGAGAAAGTAGAAATGCTAGTTGCTTATTTTCAGACAAGCATTTTGTGCAAAACGCCTAACCGCTAGTTGCTTTAAAACGCTCCTAAACATTTGCTAAGAAACATACCTATAGTGGCTGAGCAACTCGTGAAGAAAGACTGAAAGAGCAACACAAAATGATATTTTGTAAATAACAAGTTAGACTCCTCACCATATATGTCCCCCACACGAACGCCGTATCATTCGTAATTATGCAATGATTTTACGTTTTTAGTTAGGCTCGCTTTTGAGTCTTGAATATACGTTATAGATGTGGAACACTGGAATAAACGCCACACGTGATGTTTGTCGTCTAAATCAACTTGCTTCTGAGTATTGCAACGGAAAAAGAACTGAAATGAACAATTCTAAGACATGAAATTGACGGCATGTTATGACGTTTAGCTTAGCTTGGCCCGTTTTAGAATTTTGGTATCATAAGCAAGGAAATAACCAAAAGGTCTTTAGATGAGAACGAAGGACCCCGGGGCACAGCACAACCTATTTTGTAATATTAACAAGAGGCAGTCCGGATAAATGATTATAGACCATAAAATAGTGACATAAATAGGATTTATGTCTTAATCCTACCAAATCTAGAGATTTCAGAAATGGGATTTATACATCAAGATTTATATGATTTAGACTGTAATCTAATTCTATGCAACTATGCACCGTAGACGTGATTATGTGGCAACATCAGGTTCTTATGTTCCAATGGTGTGTGGTCAAATGAACTATACCGACACGTCATTATAATCGTACAGATTTTTTATGTTCATACAAGTGTCTGCTTTAAAAAAAAAAAAAAAAAAAAAAAAAAAAAAAAAAAAAAAAAAAAAAAAAAACTTTGTACTGAGAACCTTTAGATGATGCAGACACGCAATAGTCAAAATGGGAAGCCAAAAAAAAAAAAGGGTTCCATTCAGGTAATAGCTCAGTAACAGTTCAAACTTATATGGAAGCATAATCGCTTAGCAAAACTCTACATTCGGGTTGAGAAACAAAGATACTAAACAATAAATAACATCCAACACATTTCCTTTGTAGAATATGGGTCATTCTGCACAAATAGAAGTTAACAACATTGCTCATTCTCAGCGTCCTTAACCCATACATACCCGTTTGACTCAAATTCTATATAACCCCAGTCTAGTTAATTAAATGGTATCTGGTCATTTTAAAACCTGTTTGAAATGAACCTGACTAGACCAGCACTCGCCACCAGCATTGGCTGTAGTTTACAAACTTTAACAATCATTTACCAGTTTACTGATCAGCCTTTTATAATGAATTGCAGAATTATCATTTCAAGTATGCTACATATGAGTACTCAAGAGCATATACTAAGAGCCTTGTGACAGCTGACTACAAAAATAAGATATGGTTTGTTACAGGTAGTCGGTTTTACCATAACAAGTAACTAAGACTAAATGTTGTCAAGTAGTTAGTGTTTCCCTGCAAAGATGTGTTCTTTTATACATAGCAAGCAAAGTTGGACTGTTGGTTTAGATGAATGCCATTCATAAACCACTTGCTGATTGACCAAAGGGGATTAGGAGCTATAAACTTAACAAGCAACTGATTGACCAGTGGCCACTGAATCAAGCCCCAAACTCTTAACTTTTTCTATTTTTTTTATTGAAGTTTCCTATCCCCTTATTTTCAGAAAGGTAAAAAATAAGTTCTCCAGTCCTGCCATCCATAGATATTTTCTAGTTCATAAATGGGCCTATGTCAATTAAATTACAGGATTCAAAATCTAAGGGTTGAAAGTAGTATGACCCAGTATCCGGTTTCTCTTGGTGATTACAAACTTCCTTTCTTTTTTGCTGTTCAAAAGAGAAAGAGCACACAAGCGCGGAAGACAATATTGGCATAAACAACGACCTAAAAAGAAGAGCATAATATCAAGGATATATAAGTATATATATCTGTTGCAGTCTGTATCTAGTTGCAGATACAGAGTTAACCTAATTACATTAATAATTTATTAATATCAACTCATAGTTGGTCCAGCCAAATAGCACTACACCCCATCACTAGCAGGGACTCTTGACTCGTGATAGTGGTCACAAACACAAACATCTACATCATCACAGGTTGCAGCAATACCCTTGAACAATAATCGCAGAACACAACACAAACACGTGTATACTAATATAAATAACCACATCCACCATCAGCTCAGTTCTAAAGCAAACCTATTTGCATAAACAAAAAAATCAATTTTTTTAAACATTTCATCTTAATTATGAACATTTGATCAAACATGCTTTCAAGTGCATTCACTTGCGCTAGCTACGAAAAATATAACCATAAACCCTATATTCATCCTTCTACACCCAATATTCAGTCAGGTCAAAATCCATTCATACCAGTATACCACCAACAATTCCATGACACATTAAACAAAAGTCCCACATTCTAGAGGGGTGTTTGGGGCTATTTCATAACTGCATTTATTCTCTAAGTAAACACACATAATCAATTTTTTCAGAATCTTTGCCAAACACTACTCTGATTATCTACATTCTACTAACGCCATAACCAGATAATCTACCCCAAAACGCAATCCCAAAAATCAACTTAACAATAGTCACATGGTCTAATTATACTTTCGGGTCTCAAAAACCATAACAATACAAATTTAACCGAAAACATATAATAAAAACAGTAATTCATCAAATTACATTAAACCAAACGCTTAGGCGTAATAGAACCAAGAAATTCTCTATGTTTCTACTTCTTCTTGCCTTTGCCAGCGGGCTTACGCTTAGGCGGAATAACAATCTCACCCTTAAGAGTAGGAATCTGCATAAACTGATCCAAACCACCAACCCCACCAAATTTCTTCCTAAATTTCTCAACTTGGTCAGCATCAATAAGGTTAGCAGACCTGCTACCTAAATAAAAAGGATGGTTACCAGACCACACATCCACAACATATTCTTTCTTGGTCCCACCTGTTGTCAGCACATGTTCTCCACTGCAGTACACTTTTGCATCGTAATGGAATTCTGGGTGGATGTCTTTTTTCCTGCACGTCCATTTTGGCACCTTGTTGGTTGCTACCTGCAAAAAGAATGATAAAGGGTTAGTAGTGTAAATATGGGAAAGATGGAGGGGTGGAAGTGGAAATAGTTGGTACCTCCTGTTGTTGTTTGATGGAGAGTTGAGGTGGTGGTGGGTTTCTGTTAAGGAAGGTGTTGCATAGGTTTATCGACATTTTTGTTCTTGTCTTTGTGTTTGTGAGATGGAGATGATGATAAACTGGATAGAAATTGGATTTGGGTTTTGCATATCATGTTTTATGGTTTTTGGTAAATGACACTTTTGCCCCCTCTTAACAGTCAGGGAACCAGAGCTAACGTATCTGGTTCATTTTATGAAAAGTATAGAAAAATCGTAACTTAGAAATTATGGACCATGTTTGTTGTAGAAAAATTGATATATTTGATATAATTTTATACTATGTAAGAAAAATTCATGGGGTTTCCGTGCGCCTTCAGGAACCCCCTCAGTCCGCCCATGCCTCTAAATCATGTTTATTTTTTTAATTTATCGAGATGAATTAACCCGTGAGCTACTTAAATTACAAGTTAGTTCAATTATAATTAGTCAAACCTCTAGCATTAGAGCAAAGGGTGTACATGTAGTAAAGTCGGTCATCTGGTGTCAAGCCGCCATCACATCGATGGTGTTGATAATTGTGGTTCCAAGAAGCAAGAATGAGCTTGTTAGCATCTTTTTCGATTTATTATTGAAATGGTATTGTATGCGAGTTATACAATGGTCATGATGAAACATAGCTTTGGAAAAAGGGAATTGATTGGCACACTCAAAAATTGATTAGGACACTCAATGTACAAACAGTTAAAGCAGTTTATATTTACAGTACAACTGTTTAATGCACTGTTTGGAGTGTCCCAATCAAATATGGGAGTGTGCAAATCACCTCTCCAAAATGGTTAGTCGATGGTGAGAAAGAAGAGTGATGTGACGCTGATGTGACAACAATAATAGACCGCGGTAAATTGCATATTCCTTGATCCTTATGATTTTTGAATGGTAAAGATACAAACATAAAAGTATTTATCTTAAATTACGATTTTAGTCTTAATGTGTGTATTTGCATGATTAGTTGATTACTGAATTGAGAAACTGTTACACCATGTAAACGTTACTCGGTCCAATCTTCATCATAAGAATTTGACCAGCTCATCTAGCTTGAGTTTCAAAATGAAGCTTTAGTTGAGCTCGAATGTAGTGATCAAGGATGGACAACAAACATACTTGAAATGTGATTAGATGATCATATTATATCTCGGGAACTTATCAAGATAGACATGTCAAATTCTGTGTTAAAGTTGTGGCTTCATTATCTGTAGAGTCTAGAGACACTTGGAACACAACACACTTTCCCAACCAAACATCAAGCAAACCTTCATTGCTCAAATGCTGCAATCCCTATCTCAAACCTAAGAGCGCGCACACAAGCAACACCCACACAAACACCATCCAATATAACAGCAACCACCGAAAATAGCAACCTAGATCGCACCAACCATCGGATACAAATGCCGGTGCAGTAATAGCAAAGTATTGTATAACAATGTGAATGCGATTACATCTAAAGTACTTAGGATCCTTATAAAATCATGTGACAGTAATTCCTAGCAGTAATACTTTACATAACTGAAGCCACGTCTTCCAGTTATAATCAATGTTTTAAAAACCGGGTCGAACCGGCCGGTTCAACCGGTTGAACCGGGAACCGGTTGGGAGACCGGGCCGGATGTCAACGGTTTTTTGGTTGTTTCGGAACCGGATTAAACCGGCGGTTTTCTTATGAACCGGGTTGACCCGGTTCTTAAAACCCGGGCGGGTCAATCTTATTTTCTTATATTTTTTTGGAGATAACATAATCTGCCTACCTTTCATTTTTTATTTAGATAACCAACGTCCCCATCCTTTCATTTTCTACCTACTTTTTCACTTCCATCTCAAACCCCACATCACAGTCAAAATTGAACATCACATGTATTTTTTGTTTTTTTTCTATTTAGTATTTACTTTGCATATTTCTTGTATAGTAAATTTGTTGTTGCCTTGTGTTGGAATAATATAAAGTATTTACTTTCAATTCCATACTACTTAGTATTTCACGGAAATAACTTTTTTTTTTTTTTTTTTTTTTTTTTTTTTGAATAAACATAACTTCTTTTTTTCTTTTCCAAATGAAATCACACAACTATAATACATACAATTTCAGAAAATCGGGTAAATTTGTTCACTATTAAGTCCAAATGTTTTTTTGGTATTGCAGGAAATTGGAAGTAATGATGTTGCTCAATGACTTATGCATGGATCATGATATATATAACTAGATCCCTCTATGATGGCAATTTCTTTTAATGTTTAAACTATCTAACTTTTATGTAATGCCGTTTTGAAGTTTAGGACCTGTTTCTTTTGTTGGATCATGGTTGGTATTAGGACCTGTAACTTTTATGTATGTGTTTAGTACTTGGATCATGGTTGGTATTAGATTTTTAATGTATTAGACTTCTTAAAAGGCTTGTTACACTTTATTATGATGGTATCCTACAAAATTTCTGTAACAGCTATATACTTTATTTCCACCTTCATAGAACCGGTTTGACCCGGCGGTTGAACCGGTGACCCGGTCACTTGGCCGGGTCAATTAAAAAACCAGGTTTTAAAACATTGGTTATAATGAGATTGCAATAAGCAATTTATACATGTACCAACCAGTTCCTACTTTAGTTTCATATTCATATCCTGCGAATTTTTGGGCTTCTAACCATACATTCAAAGTTTAAAATGGGAAATAAATGTATGTACAAATTACACTCTTACAATACATATTTACCAAATCTGGTAAATGACTTTCAATGAATGCCACAATTTCAAGTAAATTTCCTATACCTTATAATTATTCTTACAAGATAAATTAGGTAATTGACGTGAAATTGTTTGGCTTCAATGGCTGTTGCTATCTTTCTTCCGAGTTAAATCTGTTCCAAGCAGCCTGTTGACAATATAGACAGTATAATTTAGATCAAGTTATAAAAAGTATCAAAATCAGTAGAAAGTGGTGAGAATTGCGTACCTTCAAAAGATCAAAAACCTTTTCACATATGTACTTTTGCTGAATGCTTGCACCCCTTTGTTGGAGCTTATCAGGATGCACGCAAAGTGTCGCCTTTCTGTAAGCTTTTTTAACTGCGGTAGTGGTTATGATCTCTGTTAGTGACACTGCTTGCCAGCCACTGTCAGCACCAAGGATCTGTAAAATAAAAATCAAGAAAAACTGTTAAATACTTAAATCGGGCCAAAAATTAACTCAAATCTGTTTTAAGTCCAGTGTTAACTGCAGCAATTTCTCTTTAAGGGTGGTTATTAAAAGTTGTGTTCACCTTCCTATGGGGTATTCCCTTGGAAATTACAGCATTTTTCTTGTTATGGAACGCTTTTGTGTTTAAAGTTTTATGATTCATATATCATTGCTACTGGAACCAAATTGATGATGTTGAAGATACAAAAAGGAACTCAGAAGCTTTTACATACATATTGCAGAGTTGAAAGCAGTGCACGCAAGTTCCCTTCTTTGCCAGTTGCCCACCTTTTGATTTCAGCATCAAGGTTTTCTGATAAGCGCTGCAATTACATTGAATACCAAAGTGTAAGTAGCATAAAGATTGCATCAACAACTAGTTGATTATAATTCAAAAGATCATTACACTTCTCTCAGCTTGTTCTCTAAGAACAAGCAGATCACGCTTCTCTTTCTCTGCAAGAGCTTTGGCCTGAAGTAAAACACCAAATGCAATAAGTTTAAGAGTAATTTATGTTGGGGGGAGCGGGGGAGGGGAGGTTCAAAAAGACACATACCGCGCGTTCCATGATTCTGTTATGCTTTTCCAATTTTGCTTTACTTCTCAGAGCCGACTCAGTACTTGTTCCATTGGAAATGTGTAACTCCTGCAAGGAAATGCGTCAGTCAAATTTCAAAATGTGATGAGAAAAGTATATTATATGGTCTGTAAAAAATAGTGTTGGTTTCCGACTCGACATTGCGAGCCGACTAATCCCACGGCGACTACCCTTTTGGAAAAAAAAATAGTGTTTTTTGTATAGATGCCAATGTACTTTTTTCATTTATCCCGTATTAGTCAATGAGATATGCTTGCGTTTTTTTTTTTTTTTTTTTTTTTTTTTTGAAATGCAACAATGAAATATTCTTGATACATATGAGTAAAAAATAAAATTGACTTCTGCCCCGTTGGATTCAATTTGTAACCTGTAGTCCTAATATTTTTTATATCAAAATTAAACAAAAAAATGCATACATATACTTTATATTTTTATATAAAAACTAACATTTTTAAAGCCAGTTTTTTTAGTTACAAAGTGACCCAAAGGGGACAAAAGACCATCTTATGATTACTCAGACGCATATACATTAAAAAATGACCAAAATAGTATAAATGAAGTATCTTGATATATAATGCGAAAATCCCGAAAAGTTAGCAATGACTTACAGATGAAGAGGTTTGCTTAATCTCTGTAACTTGTATACGTGGCTCAGAGATTTTCTTCTGAGACATTGCCTTTTCTAAAGCTCGTTTTCGAGCTTCTGCAGTAGCTCTCTCTACTGCAGCACGCTCAGCTCTAAGTTTGGATTGTGCAGAAGTTTTATCAGAAGAAGCTTTTGCAATCTTCTCTTGAGCATCAGCCAAAACTCTTTGTCGAACTTCAGCATTAGCTCTTTCTACAGCAGCCCTTTCAACTCTTTCCCGAGCTTCTGCGAATGCTCGTTCCCGAGCTTCACGGATAGCTCTTTCCACAGCTAATCTATTTCTTTCCCGCTCCCTATCTTCAGCGGTTACTTCTTTAATCCTTTTGATCTCCTCTTTTTCCACAGTGTGTTCTTGAGATGTTCCGGTTTCCATTTTTATTTCAATTTCGGGGCTTTCTTCTTCCTTCACAGAAACTGTCTCCTCCTCTACTGTCTCTTCCTTTTCTGTATATTCTTTAACCTCTAGCTCCATGCCATGTATCGTGTCTGAAGATGATTCAGACATAATATCAATTTGTTCAGGTGCGTTTTGTTCAAAATCCACTTCTGCTAAACCACCATTTGACGAATCATCAGACTTTGCTTCACATTCATCCTCATTGTCTTCGGAGGCCGTTTGGTCTGCAAAAATGTTTTCGAATATTTCTTTCACCTCTTTATCAACTACTTGGAACTCTGAGTTTGTGCTGACATCGTCAACCACTTGACTTGATTCCGAACTGTTGTTGTTTTGGTCAACTTTGCATGTGTCTTGCGTATCAATTACAATACGGCTTACACTATGTACACTCTCACTCTCTACTGCACTATCATAGTCACTAGATGAATTCTCATATACTTCCGGTTCATAGAACCTTTCCAATTTTTTCCACGTCTCTTCCAAACTATCATTTTCTTTATCTTTCATCTCACAATCCTCTGTAGTTTCTGCATTTACTATCATTTCCACCTCACGAACATCATAAAACTTAGCATCTGTATCTTCTTCATTATGGCGTTCAGTGTCACTATACTCTTTCAGTTCCATCTCATCTAGAAGCACCTCCTCGCTCACTACTTTCTCGTCATGTTCTTCCTTAGGAACCTCTTGCTTCTCATTTTCCAATAACCCCAATGCTTCTTCACTTGATCTCTTTTCAAAAACATTTGGATCAGACGCTTCGGTTGTTTTCTTCTCTTCTTCCACATTTTGATAAACAGTTAAGTTGTTCAGCTCCTCAACCAATTGATCGACATTACTTGGTCCCACCTCATCCTTATCAGCGTTGATTTTATCCTCTGTATCTCCTGCTTCCTTTTCACAACACTCTACAAGAAAACCATTGGGTCTCTGAACATCCTTCTTTGGAGCTACATGTGTACTATCTTGAATCGATTCGGCTTTTGTTTCCACAACAACTTCTTCTGAATTGAAAACTCTCTTGTTGTCTCTCGATTCAAGACGAGACCAGATTGGTATCTCGATGTTCTTCGCTGATTCAGCAATTTTTCCATATATATCATTTATAACCTTCTTAGCACCAAAAAGCTTCTCACCATCAGCAACATGCTTATGATGATTCCTTACTTTTATTAAATCGTCTTTTTCTTGTTGTTCTTCACCTACACTTACATTCGCCACCCTGCGTTTGACTTTCAAGCTATCTCTGAAACTTTTACTCGAATATTTAAGACCATCCTTCTTTCTGCCCACTGATTCTTTTGCAATCCGTATACTTTCTTCAGCCTTTTCTATAGCTTTTATCAAAGCAGCAGCAGAAGTAGCGGCGGCAGAATTGACATCAAGTTCCTCATCAAACCAAGTAGGAGGAATCTCTTTAGGAACATCAGTTTCAGTTGTCTCGGTATTTGAAGCATTTGATCTCATTTGATATTCTTTATGATTATCTAAGTTGCTTGCTGAAGTTTCATGTGACGATGATGCTTTAGAGGGATGTGATTTGATATCCACCTGAAACGCAGTAAAATTAATATCACCAGATAATGATTTTTGCTTCTTGGTTTCCTTCTTTGGTTGAGATGGCGGCTCATCATTGGTTGCCAAAGCTTCAGGTGGCGACGATACTTTTAAAGGTACCGATCCAACATTAGCCTGAAACGTAAAGGTATCATCAGATAAGGATTTTTGCTTCTTGGTTTCCTTCTTTGGTAGAGAAGGTGGTTCGTCATTGGTTGCTGAAGCTGGAGGTGATGATGATACTTTGGAGGAATGTGATTTGATATCTGCCTGACATGTATTAGAATTTATATCATCAGACAAGGACTTTTGCATCTCGGTCTCCTTCTTTGGTTGAGAAGCTGCTTCATCATTGGTAGATGAAGCTGCTGGTGTTGATGATACTTTTGAGGGTTGTGATCCGATATTGGCCTGAAACATTTGAAAATGTATATCATCTGATAAGGATTTTTGCTTCTCGGTTTCCTTCATTGTTTGAGAAACTGCTTCGTGATTGATCGTTGAAGCTGTTGGTGCATTGGAGGATTGTGATCTTCTGTCGGGTTGAAACGTCCTAGAATTTATATCATCAGATAAGGTTTTTTGCTTCACGGTTTGCTTTTCAGGTTGAGAAGCTGCTTCATTATTACTTGTTGAAGCTGCTGGTGACGATGATACTTTCGAGGGTTCTTCCTGAAATGACTGAAAACTTAAACCATCAGATAAGGATTTTTGCTTCTCAGGTTCCTTCTTTGGTTGAGAAGCTGCTTCCTGATTGGCCGCTGAAGCTGCAGGTGGTGATGATATTTTGGAGGGAATATCAGCCTGAAATATCGTAAAAGTACTATCATCAGATAAGGATTTTTGCTTCTCAGGTTCCTTCTTTGGTTGAGAAGCTGCTTCATGATTGGTTGTTGAAGCTGCTGGTGGCGATGATACTTTGGAGGGAATATCAACCTGAAATATCGTAAAAGTACTATCATCAGATAAAGACTTTTGCTTCTTGGTTTCCTTCTTCGGTTTAGAAGCTGCTTCATCATTGGTTGTTGCAACTGCAGGAGGTGATGATACTTTATTGGCTGGTGATTCAAAATCGGACTGAAATGTCTTAAATTTTGTATCATCAGATGAGGATTCTTTTTTATGATGTTTACTTTTAGATTCCACGTCATTAAGGGAAGTTTGTTTATCATGAAAATCCTGCTTGCTTGATACGGATGATTTTTGCTTCTTGGTTTCTTTCTTTGGTTGAGAAGCCGATTCGTCGATGAAACAAGTAAATCCAGGTACCTCGTGTAATTGTGTGACATGTGTCGTCCCATCGAACCCGTCCTTACTTCTTTGGCTAATCTTGTTATATGACAAGTTAAATTGCTTCAATGCATCAGAAGATTGATGAGAAAGATCATCCATATCTTGAGAACTTTGGCTTGTTGATGAGGGAGCCCTACAATTGCGTAAAAAATTATATACTGCTGGTAAAATTTGCACCCTTTTTGATGGAATAAATGTAAGTTAGTGGCAAAAACGCTAAATCAAATATGGCTGTATGTGCAAATAATTGTCAATCATTTTTCATATACATTCCTAAGATGTGTGCCAAAGTTAGCTGTAAAACCGTCATTATATAATCGGGAACCAAGATTTGCTACTATAAAAGGATATACCGAGTCAGAAGGTTACATTAGGTTGCAGCACAAAAGTTGAAGCACACACCAGTGATATAAGATAAGACTACATTTGATCCCTACACAAACAAGAGGGTGTGCAAGTGGTGCCGTCGCACAGGGCCCCACAATCTAAGGGGCCTCACTTTGTGTACTTATACTATATATCCGAATGCCTCTTTTTTGTAAATCCCATTAGTTAAATACAACTCATCTTGCCACAATTAGTTTTGATGGGGCCTCTTTTTAATTTTTGCCCGGGGCCCCCAAATTCACTTGCCGGCCCTTCATCAGGTGTCATAGTTCATAAAAATTCACTCAATGGAATCGAAAAGTCGCAAATCTAGAAAAAGACAGCATGCCTAATTCCAATCCCTAAAATTTCTACAAATTTAAAATAATGCGGTTTGCACCACCCTGTGAAAAAACAGGGAGTCGGTAATCCAACTCAAATAGGGCATATTCATACACTCAGGAACAATAAAAAATGTTACAATAAATAAATGTGACAACGAACAACCACAAACATTCATTTCCACTTCAAAATTCAATCCCCCCAAATCCATAACCGCAAAATTCACTACTTCGGTAAATTTCCAACCCTTTTCCCCTCAACCTTCAAAAAAATTAAGATACTGCACAAGACACTACCTAAATTACTCGTAGTCAGGGGCGGAGCCAGAAGTTTATTGTCGAAGGGGTTGATATCTTTAAATTATTAACCTACAAATCTTGTTATTAAGGGGGTGGGGGTGGGTGGGGGGGGGGGGGGGGGGGGGGGGGGGGCAGATTACAAAAATAGCCAAATATTTTACAAAATTTACTCTAGACTTTTTTTTTACTAAGGGGGCAGATTACAAAAATAGCCGAATATTTTATAAAATTTACTCTACACTTAAGGAGGCAGATGTTATGCCTAAAGTCTAAACACTAGCAGATGTTATGTGTGTTAAGCCTTTAAAGCAATATACATCCAAATTTACACTCCTTTTCCCAGATCATTTCCGTTGCATATCATACAACCATATGGCTATTTTTCAATCTCTTAGGGGGAATTTGTTTAAGCTTATGAGCTTATCTCATTTTGACTTTATATTTCACAAGCTCTATTTTTTTTTCAGCTTACCCTAAGCTTGTTATATAATAAGAAGCTAATTTAAGCCCATAACATTCAAAATAAGCCAAAATAATCGGGGCTTATGAATTATAAGCTGAAATGAGATAAGCCCATAAGCCCAAAAATAAGCTTAAACAAACACCCCTTAATCCAGCTTATAACACAATTAGGGGGTTTTTGTTTAAGCTTTTATAGCTAGCTTATGGCTTATTTGGTTTTCGGCTTATGTTTCATAACCTCACTTTAAATGGCTTATTTTAAAACCTTTCAGCTTAAACAAACTTATTATGTCAAGACACGATAACCTTATAGAATCCAAAAACTTTCAAAATAAGCCACAAAAAGCAAGCTTACGAAACATAACCCGAAAACCAAATAAACCATAAACTACCTACAAAACCTTAAACAAACACCCCATAAACCCTCAAATTTAGAAACTTTATCCTAAAAACAACATAAAAATCGAAACTTTTAAATCACCAACTTAAAAAAACACCCAAATCACATTTCTTTTTAGAACTAATTAACCCACTTCAAACGGTCAAAAAAAAAATAACTTTTTTTAATTTTTTTTTTTACCTATCCCTTGCAAGCATCTCATCATAAGTAACAGCAACATCAAAATCACGAAAGCCACCAAAAATACTCCCGTAATCACACTTCTTCATCATCATTTCCATCTCATTATTTTTATTACCAGCTTCATTCAACCCACTAAGATCAAGCACAGGTATTGAGCTACCACCACCACCAAATATCTCACGGTACTCTTCCACGTTAACTGCAGGTCCGTCGTAGTTTTTCCGGTGGCCGGAGAACACGCCGTCGTACGCGTTCTTGCTGGAAAGCTTGCGTCTGTGCATAGCACGTGACATAGAGTCCATTGGGTTTGGAAATGAAGGTGAGGTTAGGGTTTGTGTAAAGGTTTTTTTTATGTTTATTTTTTGGGTTTTGAAAATTGTTTTTTAAATGATTTGGTTTTGGTTTTTTTTGCAGGGGAATTTTATTAAAGAGAGAGAGAAAGAGAGAGAGGACAAAGTGAAGGTGGAAGAAAGAGACGAGTTTTGTACTACCCCGAGTAATTTTGGTTGTTAGAGAGCTATTGTTTTGATTATTAGGCGGCTACGTCAGTTTTTTTCTCCGGCGATCTACAGACGATTTTTTGTTACCGACCATTATTAAAATTAATTTGTAAGTGAGAGTTTTGTTTTTATGCGTGTGTTTGTTTCGGTCAGCTATACGATCGAAAAAAATAAATAAATAAATAAAACTCGATCTTATCGCCACTGATTGGCCACAATATGGCCGACTAACATTTCAATCGGTCGATCATATGGCGACCGAGATTACTGCGAGTAGCCTTACTTATCTATCCGTCTCAAAATATATGTTCAATTTGATTTTTTGAATTGAACTTTGACTTTAAATAATTTTGTTTGTATTATAAATTATTTGATAAAAATTATACCAACTGAAAATACCTTTAAAATACAATTCATTTATATATTATTATACAATATTTACAAAAATATTTAAGATCAAAGTTTGATTCAAAAAGTCAAATTAAACTTATATTTTAGAACGGAATGAGTAAAACTTAAAAGACAAAGTTAAACAAAAAAAATGTTGTTTTTTCCAAGTATCATTTAAAGAGGAAAAAATGAAGAAAAAATTACATGTAAGATGGAGCGAAGAAGCTCGCAAAGACGGAGCCATTAGTGAAACGTTGTGGGGTTGCATTTCACAGATACAGGACCAAATCAGCAACAAGATCCGCTGGAGTTTTGAGAAAAATGTGGCAGCTTCTGTATCACAACATAACCAACAATTTGGGCAAGGTGCATCAGCTTCATCTAATGCACCAATCTTTGTTGAGCAACAAGAATATCAACCTCAGCTGACTCAATTTGGGATAGTTTGTGAAGATGATGCGGGTTGGAACGAGAGTAAGAAGCGGGAGCTTAGCAGATTAGAAGCAGAGTACGAAGAGAGCAAGTTTGCGAACTACTCTGCTTACGATGATGGTTATTGCTCAGACAACTCTCAAACTTGGGATCACCTGGATTACTGAAATTTAAGTTTATGTTTATGTAATGTTTTTAATTTATGTACTGTTTTAATTATTAATGAAATTTAAGGTTTAATTATTAATGAAATTTAATTTTGTGTTAAAATGTATAAAAGAAAAAAGAAAAAAATTTGATGAAGGTCGTTTTTACTGGAGCATCCAATCATCTAAAAATCGTTGAAAAGAAAAAGCTGACGTGACAGAGAAACTAAGAATGACCCTCCTTACTTAGGCTATGTTTGGCGCAAAGTTTTGGAGTTTTTTTGGACGATGAGCGGTGAGAATGAGCTTTTTGATTTTTAGTGTTTGTTTGGCATGAGAGTTGTGAGCTTTGCTATTTTTTAAGAAATCTCATTTTTCCAATGCTTCTTTGTGAAGCTTTGAGCGGTGAACAGGAGCTGTGGCTACTGCTAACAGCCCACAACTACTGCTCACTGTTATTACTTACAGCTACTTTTGACAAACATAGTATTAGGGAGCCTAAGGTGGTTTGGATAATTGGATTTGATATGTTGTTTACTCCACTTTTTATGGTTAGGATGTAAATTATTGGATTTGACATGTTTTGACTACTAGTATTTAATTCATGATATGAATTGAGATTTATGTAATAAAGGTAACAGTAGTAAAAAGTAGCATCATTTCAAACTTCAATGTGTTTTTCACGTAGCACTCATAAAAGTATTACTCTTTCCATTTTAAAATAAGTATCCTGTTCGAACTTTTTAATATTTTTTTTTTAACTTTAACTTAATTTTTTTTGTTATACTTTACTTGATATAAAATATATTAATATATTGAGTTTTCAATATATTTTCATCAAGTATTATATAAAACAAAGGTTAAAAAAAAAAAAAAAAACATGACACTTATTTTAGGACGGATGGAGTATTTATTACGGTAATTTTTAAACAAAATTCAAAACGCTACATGCTTTTTGTCACACAAGCTGTAATTTTAGTTGCTTCGTATACACGGTAGGCATTGTACTTTTAAGTTAATTAATTAAATGCGGAGTATGTTTTTACACGATTAATGATATCAAAGTACTTATTTACAAGAGTAAATCAGTAGAGTATCTTCTTTCAAGTGTAAAATAGTCTTTTACCTGTAGTTCAACTAATAAACTAAAAAAAAAAACTGGATTGATTGATTTTGATTAGAGTAAATTACACCGTTCGTCCCTGTGGTTTGCTCCAAATCACTATCGTAGTCCCTGATCTATTTTTTTTGCTTTTTTGATCCTTATGGTTTACATATTGCACGCTGTCAGTCCCTATCACTAACTATCATTATCTTCTCCGTTAGGAGACAATTGTCAAGTGGCAACTTTAGTCCATTAACCAAACGATCATTTGCAACGGTATTCCTTTATACTAACGACCGTTACTAATTAACTCAAATTTTGGTTTTCTTAAAAAAAATCTTTTCTACGCGGTTTTTATCATTTTCGCCCGTTTTCATGCGTTTTCTTAGTTTTCGTCCGTTTTTATATGTTTTCGTCCGTCTTTATACATTTTCATATGTTTTCATCCGTTTTTATATGGTTTCATCCGTTTTTATACGTTTTCACTCGTTTTATTACGGTTTCACCCGTATAAAAACGCATGAAAACGTACGAAAAACAGACGAAAACGTATAAAGATAGACGAAAATGTATGAAAATAGAAGAAAACGTATGAAAACGGACGAAAACGTAAGAAAGCGCATGAAACGGGGAAAAACAGACAAAAACGTATAAACCGTATGACAACGTAACAAAACATATAAAAACGACTGAAAATGTAAGAAAAACAGATGAAAACGTAAAGACGGACGAAAACGTATAAAAACGGACAAAAACTAAGAAAACGCATGAAAATGGGCGAAAACGATAAAAACCGCGTAGAAAAGATCTTTTTTAAGAAAACCAAAATTTGAGTTAATTAGTAACGGTCGTTAGTATAAAGGACTAACTTTGCAAATGATCATTTGGTTAATGGACTAACGTTGCCACTTGACAATTGTCTCCTACGGAGAAGATAACGACAGTTAGTGATAAGGACTGACAGCGTGCAATATGTAAACCATAAGGATCAAAAAAAGCAAAAAAATAGATCAGGGACTACGGTAGTGATTTGGAGCAAACCACAGGGACGAACGGTGTAATTTACTCTTTTGATTATTATGCTTATGATATGATCATATGAATGATGGAAGTTTATCTTCTTTTTATTCTCTTTGTTAGTGAACAGATTTTTCTTGTGATGCAGTTAGTGTGCATAGTTTGATTATTCAGCCATGGATGATTAACACAAATATCATGAATTGCTTTTACAATCTTGTGTGTTTGAAAATGCACGAGTTGATGTGCTGATGTGGTTTCTATATTAAAGTAGAAGGCATTAAGTTCCATTGACATAAACAACTAAAACATTTACTAGTATTATTTTCTTTTTTAATGAACAGTGGATTTATTAGAAACTAGCAAGTTGCTATAAAGAATTACAAGCAAAGGGTACAAGGATTTTTCATCCAAGTAACCCAATTTAGTTTAGAATTACAACGATTAGAACACTAAGCATAAGAAATGTGAACCAAGTCATCAAAAAGAAGCTCCCTATGCGGATTCGTAGCACAGAACATTATGTTTGTTAATTGTAACGGGTTATGGGTCTCAATACCGTCTTCCACGGTGTACGGGGGAGATTGAGACGTAAACAGCCTTACACCTACCTAAGGTAGAGAGGCTGCTTCCGGTTCTACCAAAGGTAAAAAAAAGACCTCCAGCCTTGCAAAGGATGAGAATCAAACCCTTGACTCTTCGGAAGCAAAAGTGTTAACTACTTTTATCCAACCTTGCTCTTATGTTTGTTAATTGTAACATTACCAATAAATAGACAAAGGTCATACACTCAAAGTCTCAAAAGCATAATGCATGCAATGTGAATAAATAAATATGAATGATGCCCAAGATTCTACATCCAAAATAGTACAGTATTTTTCTAAATTGTTGTATTGTGTAATTTCATTTACTGAATCTCGTTATTTTATTATTATTATTATTATTATTATTATTATTATTAAAATAAATGGATGACCCAGATGAATACACAAGTTACTTACTTCATTATCATTTTAATTTTGTATAAAAGATTTATGCATCACCAAAAGAAACTAGCTACTTCTTAGAGTAGTTTTTATAGTCACTTTTATCACCGCATCAATGTTATTATCTGCAAAGGTGATGATGGCGCACTTTTATGGGGATCACTTGTGCTTAGGTTGGGTGGTGGTGATGGACAATCTATCATAAAAATCAGCCTTATAATATACTTTAAGCTAAAAAATAATAATTTATACCAACTTTTTTTGTATTACATGAACATATATTATATTTTCTATTTAAGACAATATCAATAATTCTTTTTTTATGTGAAAGTAAGCAAACTAACATCGTTACCCTACTATTATGTGTCTTTTAATACAATTGGTTAGTGGGAATATTATTTTGGTATACCAAGTCCAATCAACTATTTGCTATTTCTAAAGAGACAAACATCATTTGCATATAAAAATAGTTAAAATAACACAACACAATGCGATTATTGAGACATGGAGAGGCGTTTGCCTTGGCCGGTGGTTGTGGGACAACATTGTTATATTGTAACGCTTTTTGTTTTCAAAAGGGCAAATTATGAGTGCTAATTGCTAAATTCTACTAAAAATAAATAAATAAATAAATAAAATTAGAGAAATGCATATTGCAAAAATGATCGTAACTTATTTCAAAGTTGACGAACACTCTCCTATGGGTGTGCCGCTTTTTATAGTCTCTACATTGCATTTAAATATTGTTTGTGATAGTACGTGTAAACCAATTAGTGCTGATGATAATTAGTGACGGAATTAGGAGGTCTTGACGGAATTAGAAGGTCTTGCGGTGTCATGAAACCTTTATTAAATTTTCATTCAAGTGCTAGTTTTGTAAAGAAATATCAAACTTTTGTAAATGCGCACGGTTCAAGGGAATTGTGTTTTCTAGTTTTTTTTAGTTGATTCATTAGTGACATCAATTTAGACTTAATTTATTTTTAACTCAATCATTTCAATTAAATTCACATTCTTTTCTCTTGTACTAAGATTAAAATAAATTGTGCATCTGCTATTTTTATTCCTGGTTCCTATCAATGTTTATATGACTTCTATGATGAGTTTTCACTCTATTCCAATTTGGATTTTTTTGCATCTCTCAAGTATAACAATAATTTGTAAAAAAAAAATAAATTAAATAAATTAAAAAAAAAAAAAAAAAAAAAAAAAAAAAGACATATGCAAAATCTAGAAAGAACTCATCCATGCATAATCTTAAACAATTTTGTTAATAAAGTGTTATGTTAATAAAGAAATGCATACAAGTTAGTGCCAAACAACATGGGTGGACGACTAGACGTTAAACAAACTCGAAGGAACATTATACGTATCTAGTTACAATCTAAATGTAACTTTTTTTTGTTGAAAATCTTGTCCAAGTGTTATTAAATTACGATCACGTGATCATTATTCTGTCGAGTTCAAACTAAAATATTACTGCAATAGATTTTTTTTTGAAATGTGAGTTTCTTTGAAAACTTCGTGTCGCCAATCGACAGCGGAAGGTCTAGCTTACATTGTCTTAACCGGGCCCGCGCTAGAGAGCTCCCTCGAAGTGAAAGCCTTATCAAATACCCGATGGGAGGAGAACCCCCTACTAATCCGCCCGAAGGCACGACGATTACTGCAATAGATAGATACACATTCATGTGCGTCATTAAATTTATTAGTTTCAAATTGACAACATTCTTGGTTTTATACCAATCTTAGGTACAAAGAGGAGACATAAGTTTGTTAATTGTTATAGTCTGGCATTTGGACCTAAACTGCATATGATTCCTAAAAAAGGCAAAACAAAAGTTGTGTCAGTCACTACTTTGATTCATCCTTTTGAATAAAAACACATCTTTGTTTGCTTTAAAACGTGACACTTTTGAATGTTGATTAGTTTTCGGTATGTTTATTACTAGTAGTAACAAACTAACAACTACAAGTCTACAACCAACTGTGATTTGTAAATTGTATTTGTTTAATAATCTACAAATATGATATTATTTTAAGAGGGTTGCTACGTCCACATAAATTTTACAAAAACAAATTCACACAAAGGATGTGTCAACATTGTTAAATGTTACGTATAAACATTAATAAGTAAATGACTAGTATCGAACCCGAGACCTCGGCATTGCACACAATACAAACGAGAATTAAAGATTAATAAATATTAATAGTTATGTATATTTATTAATAACACAAGTTTAAGGACTAATGATCGTTAGTTATTAAATGTATGGACTAACTATCATTAATTGAGAAGGAAAAGGACTAGAATGAAACTTGGTGACGAGAAGGTTCCGGAAGGACCTATTGGTCCTTGTGGCCGGTCGATGCATGCAATAGGGAGGGGCAACCCTTGCCCTAACTTGCTCCTAAAGTTTCCTCTATATATATACAAGGCCAGGGTATCCCATTCACATCTTTTGTGCATACACTATACCCTAAGGCTTCTCTCTTTCTCTCTTATTTTTCCAGCCGATCGAACACCCCTAATTACTTAGGGTTTTTGATTTTTGTTTTTACAAAAACAATTCTTGTGTTTAATCTTGCAATTACTTTAATTCGGGATTAGTTTGTGTGTACAAGAACGAGATAATAACTCACTATAGTTATTATCAAGAGATCGATAAACAAAACGGTAAGGGGTTTATCGTTGATCTAATTACTTAAAGTTCAAGACTTGTTTACTTGATTCTTGTTCGGGCTAGAATCACCACGGTACGTTCCTATTATGTTTTGGTTAATATTTATGTGTTATACTTGATCATAGCTTTCGCATATACGTGTACTTTGGTTGTCATATTCTAACAGTGACATCACGAGACATGTATAACATGTAATTGATTACTAAAACATAATAAAAATCGAATCTTTAATTGTTTTAGATACATATTTGATCTAGGTTTTTTCTTTTAATTTTTTTTTTTTTGAAAAATTCGAAACCCTAACCCTAATTTAGGGGGGGTCGATTTCCATGAAACCCTAATTAGGGTTTGTGGTTTTTTGATTAACTTGTAATCACTAGAAACCCTAGGTCATTAACCGGTTATTTGAACGTATCTTGTGACCTATGTGGTAATTGTTATGCTATAATCCATGACGAACATGCATGTTAGTCATGGATTTATTAATTGTTTATTAATTGTCACATGTTTAGATAGATCTAAAATTGGGGAAGACATATATATATATATATATATATATATATATATATATATATATATATATATATATATTAAAAATCAATTTTGTGCTATGTGGTATGTGATTGACTTTGGCCTACGCAATTGACTTGTCAATGCATGTGGCTCACCTCCTTCAAGAGGTGAAGGCCCTAGTTGATTATATGCATATAAAAACCTAGAATTGATTTTGTTAGGATCTTTTCTAATCAAGATTGCATGTGGCTTATTGTTTCACCTTTTATAATTGTTGTGGTTATTAGTTGTTTTGATTTGTCTTTGATTACTTGTTTTATTGTTTTTAATTGTTAGACATGATTGTAAGCAATATAAGGGTAATTTTTTATAAAGAAAATAATATGGGCTAATAATGGTGAAACTTTATGTGATAAAGATTGAATCTTGCGGTGTCTTATGTGCCAACAACAGTTCGCTTCGCACGGTAATTCGCTCCAAGGCGAGACTAGCAAGATTCATACTTTATTACATGTTTTGAGATTGAATCCATAAACTTTTGCTTGATTGATGTTTTGTACAACATGGTTTTTAAAAGTAACTCCTTTAAGACAAATTCATAGTCGTGGTTGGAAGGCTTGGAAAGAGCCTTAGAGTCTGCCTTGGTTATCACACTTACGAATACGTCTTAAACGATTTTATTTTAAAATCATTCTTGTACAAAGTCATCTTAAGGTATTTTACCTCAAGTAAAACTTTGTGTATTAATCTTAAGAATTGGTTATAAAAAGGTTTTGAAAACTTATGCTATAAAGATGAGTGCATGCATCTTTGTACATATTTTTATTGTCACATCAAAATTGAATACCCTAAAAATTTAAGTTACATGCCATCTATTTATAAGGAACACTTGGAATTTTAATTTAGTAAACGTGAGACCTAGGCTAAATTATTATAACAAGGTAAAATTCTATTAATGCGTGAGACCATAGATAGTAATTTTACAGTTTCTAAGGTAGACGACTTAATTAAGTTGTGCGTGAGACCTAGAACTTAAGGCATGAGATGGGATGAAACTTGCTTACAAAACAAATTGATTAATCAATTTGATGTAAATCCCATAATGGTCTAGGAATTGGAAATTTTGTTTGCCAATTATTGTTTGACAGATTACCATCTTTTATACTTTCACCACTAGCAGATCAACTGATGTGGTGGAATCTATGTAAAGTTGGATCCTAGATTTTCAAGAAAATTAGTTGGTTATATGAATATAGCCTTTGGGTATTATATTTTCTTGGAGATATTGATTATCGAAAATACTAATGTTTGAACTTTTATCTGTAGATATGGCTCAACCCGATAACCCATATGTGATTTCTGCTTTGAAGAGTCATCTTGAAAGGGAAAAATTGACTGGAAAGAATTTCAATGATTGGCACCGTTCGCTCAGAATTGTCTTGAGGGCGGCCGGTAAGCTCGATTACTTGACCAATGAATGCGAAGCTGAGCCTGCTGCTACTGAACCAGAAGCAGTTAAGGCGGCTTGGAGAGTGGAACATGCTAAGTTTAATGAGTTTGCTTGTTTAATGCTCACTAGCATGAGTGCTCAGTTACAAAATAAGTTTGAGTACTACTTTCCTAAAGACTGATGTAGGTTTTACTGACCAGATTTTAATATTTATAAAGTCTCGTTTACCTAAGGTCTACCTTTTACGCACTAACGGACATTGTATCCGGTCGTGTGTGGTATAGTTAAATGGTAAAGTCGAGGTCGTCCCAAGAGCTAAGGTGCGGAAATTATCTAAGTTGTGTCACGTTTAAAAGGGAGTTTTATGATTGAAAGATTAATAAACTAATAAAAGTAAATAACAATGCAATTAAATAAATAGAAGAAAATCAGTAGAGAGAAGTAGTGTTAACCTAATTACTACTCTTGTTATGATCATGACTAGTTTTCCTATAGGTGCATCCTATCATATCGTTCGGGGATACGATATTCATTTCGGGTCAGATGGTCAAATTCGCCTAGATCTATCTTATACCTTGTCCTATCCAAAGCTATTGTAAAGCCTTGGATTTATCGGTACGAAGACATAAGAGTCATTAAGTGCCTCTACTAACATGGACAAGGCTAATGAATGCGGCATGGTCAGATCTTACACCCCTCTAACTCCGTTAAGCGTCTAGCATTCGTAGGTGGTCTGATGAACATCTAAATACTCATCATTTTATACCAATCTGAACTGCCAAAATATCCAAAAACACTCAAATATGCATCAAAATACTAAAAATATCTTAGAAGTGTGTTTTATATGTTTCAAATACAAAAACAGATAAAAAACGAACAAAGTTTGCATAATTGGCAGTTTCAGTCCCTCAAGTTTCAAAAGTTGTCAAAACTAGTCCCTGGTTATTCTAAAACATGAAAAAGTCACCAAAGGTCCTTTTTAAATCACAAATTACATATTTAGTCCTTTGGTGCAAAGTTTCACAAAATTACAAGTTTAGTCCCTGTACTTTGGAAATTGACATAAATGGTCCCTGGGATGTAAAAAACTTTGAGAAAATCAATTTTGGTCCTTATACTAATCTTCTATGGCAAGAATGGTCCTTGGTTGGAAAGTTTGGTGAAATTACATGTTTGGTCCCTGAAGTTTGAAAGTTTGGCATAAAAGGTCCTCGGAGGTTTAAAAATGGAAAATATGCATTTATGGTCCTCGGAGTATTCAAGAATGGCAAGAATGGTCCCTTTGATAAACTTGGAAAGTTGCCAAAACCCCACCCTCAAAAATCAGTTATTTACATAATTGGTCCTTGTGGTTTCCTAGGCTATTAAACAAACGGACCCTAGTTTATTAATAATCCAAACACAACCAAAAGCCCACCCTTTCCTTTTTGCTTGGCCCAACACACAACCGGCCCACACCCTAAATAAATAAAACCGGGGTCAACTCTTCAGTCAAACCCACCCTTTTTCCCTCTTCTATACCACCTCCTCCACACAGACACCAAAACCACCCACCACCTCAGTGGTTTCACCACCATTTGCTTCCACCTCAACTCCCCAGCTCTCCCACCTGTCTCTCCACCTCACACAACCATCCAATACCCATTAATTGCCTTAAAACCCTCACACGTTACCCATGACTTTTGGCGCCAAAAGATGTTTAAACGGCCAAGATGATTTGCAGTGATCCAAGGGCTAACATTGCAAGTGGGAAATGTTCTAGTGGGTCCCACAAACCCTGGAAGTCATTATAAATCAAAGAAGAAGCACAGTGGAAGGGAGATTAGTTTTAGCTTTAGTGTAGTTTAATCATAGGTAGTAAAAGTTACATTTCAGTTGTAATTTTCAGTTTAAATGAGTTATACTCAGTTTAATTTATGTAATGAAAGCTATCTTTGCAATTAAATTCAAGTTTTCTTATACGAATTCAATCTTGGCAATTTCTAGTGAATTTGACAAATTCATCTAATATTGTTAATGTTGTGATTTAATAATCTTGTGAGCTCAAATTAAGTCACTGATAAGCTTTTAAAAGCTTCCTAAGCTTTCTATTCAGTTCTTAGTCGAAAATGCAAAAATCACAAAAATACCTAAATAAATAGCTAAAAAAATAAAAATCATTGTGTATGATGATGCAAGCAAGGAACATGGTGCCAGATGTATTGCCATGGGTATTAGAACCTCTTGGGAGGTGTTAAGTTGGTTATTGGCCCTTGGTTTTCAGTTCTGAGTTTGAACACAAGTTGTAAGCCATTTCTTCAATTTTGGCATTTTACTGTGCACTTGCTTTTAGTTTTGTTTATTGCTGTTTTAATGCTTAATTAGTGTTCTTAGATAAGAAAATAACTTAATCTTACATGCTTGTTCATTAGATTTCCTTGGTGCTCATTATCATTTTTGACTGTTTTTCTTAGCATAATCTAGATTTATAAGTATCTGTTGTTATTATTTTTGTTTACATGTTTATTTAAGCTTATTACATCATATTATGACCTTAGTACTCAGTTTCATGGTGTAATTGTGTCTATTGCTTTGAAATATTCCAAGATAGTTCCATTAAAGGGTGTTTGGGTTAAGCTGTTCACATAGGTTATGTGTTGTTATTGTTTGTTGTTTTAGTATTTTTAGATTGCATTAGGTTATAGTAGTGTAATACAACCATAGAACACAAGTCTCAAGTGCTAAAAGTGAAAATCTCATATTCCACACCTACACAGTGATTTAGGATCATATAATCTTCATATCATTGCATAAACTCTTGTTCTAGTATAATTTAGCTTCATTTTAGCTTGTCATAGCTTTTTCAGTCACTTATGATCAACAAAAATCCACCAAAGTCAAACTAGAGTTCTAAATTAGAAAGTCAAAATTGTGTTCTTTGACAGAAATCCAAAAGTTATGGGAATTATTATGAATTTTGTGCTTGGATTGAGGCCTTGAAACTTCTTTTCGCTTGTAGTCTATCGCCTTAACTCTTGATTCCCACCTTTGTTATATTTTTAGTAATTTTGTTGTGGGTCCCACACCCATCCAAACTCACTTGCAGGGGAAGGTACTCCCCTGCTGCAGCCACCACAGTCCCACACCACCATCTTTGGTGGTGCTTTCTGGCCACCCCAGTGGGTCCCTCAGGCCCCCTTAGGTTCTTTGGACTCCCCTCCTAGCCATCTTTCACTTTTGAGCAAAAGTTTGAGCTTGGGCTCAGTGGACCCCACTTGAAATCACTCCAAAACCTTGTCCCATTTTCTGTCTCAGTCCACCAATAAGCAAGGGCTTATTGTGGCTTATTGGCTTATCCAGTGGACCCCATGTGCTTTTTATAGCTTAATCATGTTTACTTAACTTAGTTGAACCAGATTTTACCCTTGTAGGCCCCACATAAGTCCAATTGAGCTTATTTCTTTGTTTGGTCAAACTTAGTCAACTGTGTAAGCTTTTGTGCTTATTCTGGCTTATTTTTAAGTTCTAAAAAAAGTTGCTTTTATAAAAGTTTAATGTTTTTAGGTATAAAATAGGTTTGTAAAAGAAAAATCCAGAAAAGACAAATTAAAATTAAGTGATAGTTTCTATTTAATATTATTTATCTTTTTAATTTTACTTTTTAGTTTTTTATTAAGTAATTTGCATTTTTATATTTTTATTAATTTTCATTTGTGTTAAAGTATTTTTAGTAATTTTTCTAGAATTTTATATTGTCTTTTGGTATTAATTAGATTTAAAATTATATTTAGTAATAATTAATTAATAATTAAGTATTAAATAGCAAAATTATTTTTTATAAAGTAATACCTAGTTTTTATATTTTTCCTAACTTTTATAAGTTATAAAACAATTTTATAAATTTTTCCATATTTTTTACTGTTCATCTTCTAGTTTTTATAATTTAATTAGTTTAATTGATAATTAATTAATAATTAGAATAATAATTAGTAAATTAGTTTAAAAATACATAAAACAAACTTTTTATAATTTTTTAGGATTCCTGTGATGGTTAATTAGTTTTATAAAAATCTTCTTAATTATCTAAGTCTCTTTAGTATTTTTAATAATTTAAATCAATATAATTAGGTAAATAATAATTAAATAATAATTAATTAATAATAAATACTTAAATAGTGTGAAAAATATAATTTTAGTTCTAAAATAAGTTTTATAATATTTTAGATTTTTCTAAGTTTTAATTTTATTTTTCTAAGCTTATTTTACATTTTCTTATTTATTAGTGTATTATTAAATAATTAAAAATAGTTATTAAATAATAATAATTAATTAAATAGTTAATAATTATAAAATAAATATTTTAAGTTTATTTAATTTGCATTTAAGGCCCTAAGGCATGCAAATTCCTACTATAGTTAAAATCGTTTTTGTTTCGTACGTTTACGTAGAATTAAATTAGATGTACGCGTTTTTAGGTTTTAAAACGTTTTTTTTTTTTTTTTTTTTTTTATATCTAGCTTTCACGTTATCATTCCCCTAGCTTATTTAAGCTATTTTGTTTTATAAAACCTTAGTGTAATCACTCACTCACATTCACACACTTTACCCGTTCATAATCACTCGATCACAGATTCGTTTTTAATACCTTCGCACACCTCGTTGGGACATAACGACCCGGGGAAACACTGTATTCCACAGAAGCATTGGTTTAAGCTGTTTGACTTGTTGACCATTACTTGGTTGATATTTTCTAACCGTTTCAGACCAATCAAAATTTGGCGCCGCTGCCGGGGAGGTTGTGCGCGTATTCTATACAAATTTGAAGCATCTGTGATTATTGAATATACATCCATTGTATATTTACCATCTTTGTCCATATTTTTATAAAAATCCCAAAAATATTTTTCTTCTTATTAGTATTTCAAAAAATTTCAAAAATACCAAAAATATTCACCTTTACCCTCCTACCTTTTTGATTCTTCATTTCTTACCCTCTATTACCCTTTGATTCTTTCTATGTCTTATTCTCACCCTCTTGTTTGTCAATGGTGTGGTAGTCCTTATAATGGTGATAATTGCCCCAGTTGTGGCATGGTAGAGTCAGGAAACGGGTCTGTCTATAACCAATATCCCTATTCCTACCATGACACGACTAATTCATACCATCGGCTTCCACACCATGAGACTCAGCAGTTTAACTGTTGTGAGTACTGTGGTGGTTCACACTACAGTTCTGATTGTCAATCAGGAAGCACGCTTGTCTATGAGCAGGTTCCTGATAACAATTATGACTTAAGCACATACGACTCACAGCCACATCAGTTCAACTGTTGTGAGTACTGTGGAGGTCCTCACTTTAGCTCGAAGTGTCAAACAGGGAATCCATTTCCTTGCAACAATTATGACTATTCGTTTCAAGACCCATCTCCACAGTGCCAAATGATCCAAGCAACTCCTCAATACCCGAAAGACCTTTGTCTAGAGGTTCTTGAGAAACTTAAAGACCTTAAGGAGGAGTTGGCTAATATTTCTCTTCGCCAAGCTCCAAGTTCTTCTTGTGCGTATTGTGGGGGTCCTCACAATGATGATCAATGTCAACCGTCCGGGTTTGACACATCCACACCCCCACAAAATCCACTCATCCAACAGTCCCATGGAAAATCCATGGAAGAACTACTTGCAGAAGAACATGCAGCTAGAGACGAAAGAAGCATGGAAGACTTACTAGTCTTAGAACGAGCAGCTATAACACGTTCCAAATTTCACAAAGTTGCTTTTCTCGATGAAGATGATGAAAGTGATGATACCTCATCAAGTTCATCAGTTGAGACTCCTTCCATGGAAATACAGGGAGAAAAGAGTATGGAAGGATTACTAGCAGCAGAACAAATGGAAATTATAAAATCCATGTATGCTAGTCCTTCTCAGCTCCCTCAGTCTGATGTTATCACACCCGAGGTTCCCACTCACTCTCTGAGCATGGGGAACGAGCATCTTGACACTATTCCTACAAAGGAATCGGACGAATTCATAAAGTCTAGTGTTGAGAACCTTGTCTCAATCCCAAGTGAGTCACAGGGAATTCTTAATCATGTATGTGATATCCCTCCCCCTCTTGTCTTTCCAAATGATCATATTGAGATATTCTCTGATTCTGATGAGGACTATTCTTTATCTTGTGGAAACATAAGTTATGTGGGGGAATTACCTTCTGAGCTTGTCAGCTTAGGAGAAGAGAATGATGAAGAAATAATCCAAGACGAAGCTCTTCGTCTTACATTATTAAATGCTAATCTTCTCATTTCTAGAATCGAGGCTTTTAATGAAAAGCCTATTTCATCTCCTATCCCCATTGAGGATAGTGAGCTTTTGATCAATGATTCTATTCCAGAATTGCAAACGTTCTATTTTGATCATACGGGAGAGAAGATAAGTGGTATCACCACTTCTCATTCTTATAATTCTCTTCCCGTATATGAATCATTTACTTTTGAGGAGTTCCCCAGTAAACTCACTCAAATCAATCCCGAATACGAATCATTCACCTTTGAGGAGTTCTCCTGTGAACTCACTCATATCATATCTCCACCGGAGTATGATAATTTCTATTTTGATCTAGACACACCAGGGATATGTCTAGACCAAACGAGCTTAAAAGAGGAAATTCATGTTATTATGAATTCTCCTGTGGATGACGATTAGTTAGTCATGATTTTCATCATGACTTTCTTTCTCTTCTTCATTTATCCCGTGGCTTCTCCTGTTCTTCACTATTTCGGGAGTGAGGACATTATCTTTGACCCCGACATTTTCATTTATCATTTTTGAGTCGGGTGTCTGTACTTATCTCATCGGTGTGAAACTTTCACGTGCTTCAAATGTTTATCCAAACATCTTGAATGAAAGTCCGATGGAGATTATCTCTTCCACTTGATACTTCCCCATGAACAAATGAATTCGGGGTCGAGTCAAGCTAGCGACTCGGTAAACAAAAACAGTAGCATGTATATAGGTTTTTCACCTGTGTGTACCACCCTAGTGTGGGGGAGTTACTAACCCACATGTTGTATATATGTGTATATCCTCTAAAAAAAATGTATATAAACTTAAATAAAGACTATGAGTATTTTTCCTTCTTACGTTCTAAGTGTTGGTTTAACATCCGGTACTTTGAATATTGAGGACAATATTCAGTTCTAAGTGTGGGAGGGAATTCGTTATTCTAACGAATTTAAACACATGTTCCATCAAGAACCCCCATTTTAGCCAAAATTTTAAAATTTTTTCTCACTTAGAACGCAATAAATGGTTATTAGTCCACCATGTCTAACCCACATAAGGACTGGCTAATCCAGGAGCAAACGGCTCTTGGTAAAGATATCTCAAATCCGTTGATGGCTTGCAATTTGCCCAAAATTGTATGGTAAATCAACTCGCCATATCCTTAAAAGTGAAAGAGTTGGCTAGCCCGCAAGATTATGGCTTGTGGTAAAGGCAGTGAAAAACCATAATTGGTAATCAGCTCACCAAGATGTTGACTATTCCATCAAGAGTTGGCTAGTCCAGAAGCAAACGGCTTTTGGTAAAGACAAAACAAATCCGTTGACAGCTGGTGGTTTGCTCAAAATCACATGGTTATCAAGTGGACCATAGTTCTTACTTGAACTGATACATTTAGCTACTCCAGAAGTAATGGCTTTTGGTAAAGAGTTTCAAACCCATTAAGTTTTTCTCAAAAGATTGCTAGGGACTAGCAATATTTTAGTGTGGGGGATTGATGAGTGTCTAAATACTCATCATTTTATACCAATCTGAACTGCCAAAACATCCAGAAATACTCAAATATGCATCAAAATACTAAAAATATCTTAGAAGTGTGTTTTATATGTTTCAAGTGCAAAAACAGATAAAAAACGAACAAAGTTTGCATAATTGGCAGTTTCAGTCCCTCAAGTTTCAAAAGTTGTCAAAACTAGTCCCTGGTTATTCTAAAACATAAAAAAGTCACCAAAGGTCCTTTTTGAATCACAAATTACATATTTAGTCCTTTGGTGCAAAGTTTTACAAAATTACAAGTTTAGTCCCTGTACTTTGGAAATTGACATAAATGGTCCCTGGGATGTAAAAAACTTTGAGAAAATCAATTTTGGTCCTTATACTAATCTTCTATGGCAGGAATGGTCCTTGGTTGGAAAGTTTGGTGAAATTACATGTTTGGTCCCTGAAGTTTGAAAGTTTGGCATAAAAGGTCCTTGGAGGTTTAAAAATGGAAAATATGCATTTATGGTCCTCGGGGTATTCAAGAATGGCAAGAATGGTCCCTTTGATAAACTTGGAAAGTTGCCAAAACCGCACCCTCAAAAATCAGTTATTTACATAATTGGTCCTTGTGGTTTCCTAGGCTATTAAACAAACGGACCCTAGTTTATTAATAATCCAAACACAACCAAAAGCCCACCCTTTCCTTTTTGTTTGGCCCAACACACAACCGGCCCACACCCTAAATAAATAAAACCGGGGTCAACTCCCCAGTCAAACCCACCCTTTTTCCCTCTTCTATACCACCTCCTCTACACAGACACCAAAACCACCCACCACGTCAGTGGTTTCACCACCACTTGCTTCCACCTCAACCCCCCAGCTCTCCCACCTGTCTCTCCACCTCACACAACCATCCAATACCCATTAATTGCCTTAAAACCCTCACACGTTACCCATGACTTTTGGCTCCAAAAGATGTTTAAACGGCCAAGATGATTTGCAGTGATCCAAGGGCTAACATTGCAAGTGGGAAATGTTCTAGTGGGTCCCACAAACCCTGGAAGTCATTATAAATCAAAGAAGAAGCACAGTGGAAGGGAGATTAGTTTTAGCTTTAGTGTAGTTTAATCATAGGTAGTAAAAGTTACATTTCAGTTGTAATTTTCAGTTTAAATCAGTTATACTAAGTTTAATTTATGTAATGAAAGCTATCTTTGCAATTAAATTCAAGTTTTCTTGTACGAATTCAATCTTGGCAATTTCTAGTGAATTTGACAAATTCAGCTAATATTGTTAATGTTGTGATTTAATAATCTTGTGAGCTCAAATTAAGTCACTGATAAGCTTTTAAAAGCTTCCTATTCAGTTCTTAGTCAAAAATGCAAAAATCACAAAAATACCTAAATAAATAGCTAAAAAAATAAAAATCATTGTGTATGATGATGCAAGCAAGGAACATGGTGCCAGTTGTATTGCCATGGGTATTAGAACCTCTTGGGAGGTGTTAAGTTGGTTCTTGGCCCTTGGTTTTCAGTTCTGAGTTTGAACACAAGTTGTAAGCCATTTCTTCAATTTTGGCATTTTACTGTGCACTTGCTTTTAGTTTTGTTTATTGCTGTTTTAATGCTTAATTAGTGTTCTTAGATAAGAAAATAACTTAATCTTACATGCTTGTTCATTAGATTTCCTTGGTGCTCATTATCATTTTTTGACTATTTTTCTTAGCATAATCGAGATTTATAAGTATCTGTTGTTATTATTATTGTTTACATGTTTATTTATGCTTATTACATCATATTATGACCTTAGTACTCAGTTTCATGGTGTAATTGTGTCTATTGCTTTGAAATACTCCAAGACAGTTCCATTAAGGGGTGTTTGGGTTAAGCTGTTCACATAGGTTCTGTGTTGTTATTGTTTGTTGTTTTAGTACTTTTAGATTGCATTAGGTAATAGTAGTGTAATACAACCATAGAACACAAGTCTCAAGTGCTAAAAGTGAAAATCTCATATTCCACACCTACACAGTTAACTGTGTAGGATTTAGGATCATATAATCTTCATATCATTGCATAAACTCTTGTTCTAGTATAATTTAGCTTCATTTTAGCTTGTCATAGCTTTTTCAGTCACTTATGATCAACACAAATCCACCAAAGTCAAACTAGAGTTCTAAATTAGAAAGTCAAAATTGTGTTCTTTGACAGAAATCCAAAAGTTATGGGAATTATTACGAATTTTGTGCTTGGATTGAGGCCTTGAAACTTGTTTTCATTTGTAGTCTATCACCTCAACTCTTGATTCCCACCTTTGTTATATTTTTAGTAATTTTGTTGTGGGTCCCACACCCGTCCAAACTCACTTGCAGGGGAAGGTACTCCCCTGCTGCAGCCACCACAGTCCCACACCACCATCTTTGGTGGTGCTTTCTGGCCACCCCAGTGGGTCCCACAGGCCCCCTTAGGTTCTTTGGACTCCCCTCCTAGCCATCTTTCACTTTTGAGAAAAAGTTTGAGCTTGGGCTCAGTGGACCCCACTTGAAATCACTCCAAAACCTTGTCCCATTTTCTGTCTCAGTCCACCAATAAGCAAGGGCTTATTGTGGCTTATTGGCTTATCCAGTGGACCCCATGTGCTTTTTCTAGCTTAATCATGTTTACTTAACTTAATTGAACCAGATTTTACCCTTGTGGACCCCACATAAGTCCATTTGAGCTTATTTCTTTGTTTGGTCAAACTTAGTCAACTGTGTAAGCTTTTGTGCTTATTCTGGCTTATTTTTAAGTTCTAAAAAAAGTTGCTTTTATAAAAGTTTAATGTTTTTAGGTATAAAATAGGTTTGTAAAAGAAAAATCCAGAAAAAACAAATTTAAATTAAGTGATAGTTTCTATTTAATATTATTTATCTTTTTAATTTTACTTTTTAGTTTTTTATTAAGTAATTTGCATTTTTATATTTTTATTAATTTTCATTTGTGTTAAAGTATTTTTAGTAATTTTTCTAGAATTTTATATTGTCTTTTGGTATTAATTAGATTTAAAATTAGATTTAGTAATAATTAATTAATAATTAAGTATTAAATAGCAAAATTAGTTTTTATAAAGTAATACCTAGTTTTTATATTTTTCCTAGCTTTTATAAGTTATAAAATAATTTTATAAATTTTTCCATAATTTTTACTGTTCATCTTCTAGTTTTTATAATTTAATTAGTTTAATTGGTAATTAATTAATAATTAGAATAATAATTAGTAAATTAGTTTAAAAATACATAAAACAAACTTTTTATAATTTTTTAGGATTCCTGTGATGGTTAATTAGATTTATAAAAATCTTCTTAATTATCTAAGTCTTTTTAGTATTTTTAATAATTTAAATCAATATAATTAGGTAAATAATAATTAATTAATAATAAATACTTAAATGGTGTGAAAAATATAATTTTAGTTCTAAAATAAGTTTTATAATATTTTAGATTTTTCTAAGTTTTAATTTTATTTTTCTAAGCTTATTTTACATTTTCTTATTTATTAGTGTATTATTAAATAATTAAAAATAGTTATTAAATAATAATAATTAATTAAATAGTTAATAATTATAAAATAAATATTTTAAGTTTATTTAATTTGCATTTAAGCCCCTAAGGCATGCAAATTCCTACTATATTTAAAATCGTTTTTGTTTCGTACGTTTACGTAGAATTAAATTAGACGTACGCGTTTTTAGGCTTTAAAACGTTTTTTTTTTTTTTTTTTTTTTTTTTTTTTTTTTTTTTTTTTTTTTTTTTTATATCTAGCTTTCACGTAATCATTCCCCTTGCTTATTTAAGCTATTTTGTTTTATAAAACCTTAGTGTAATCACTCACTCACATTCACACACTTTACCCGTTCATAATCACTCGATCACATATTCGTTTTTAATACCTTCGCACACCTCGTTGGGACATAACGACCCGGGGAAACACTGTATTCCACGGAAGCATTGGTTTAAGCTGTTTGACTTGTTGACCATTACTTGGTTGATATTTTCTGACCGTTTCAGACCAATCTTGGTCCTAGGTTTAATTCGCACATGTAGGGTTAATTCCAAAAGGTGTTTAGCCACTCATGTTCATAATTGCAGTAAAACAATGTTGAGTTAATACAAATCTAAACATTAATCAAATACTAAGTAAAGGAATAAAAACACTTATGATCGGTGTGTGATTCCTCCCTTTGAATTGACTTGGATGTGGCTAGAACTTCGTTCTCCCTCCTTCTTGAGTTTCTTCCAACATTGCTGTGGTGAAGAGATGGGAAGTGATATGAAAAACTCAGAATTAGGGTTGGTATTTATAGGCCCCGACTATGTTACGGCGTAGCGTATTAGAGTTGCTACGCCGTAACCTTTGCAAATTGTGTTACGCCGTAACTTGATCAAGTGTTACGGGCGTAAAGTCTTCGTGATAAGCATCCTACGGCGTAGTAGATAAAGTTGCTACGTCGTAGCTTCTTCCTTGGCCTCGTTAGTTCTTTACTGCCTCAAATGAGATCCTACGTCATAGCTTAGAGAGTTGCTTACTACGTAGTGTTCTTTATGGACTTTTACGCCGTAGCCTGTTGTTGGGTTACGCCGTAGTCTTCATAAATTCTTCATTACGCCGTAAGTAGGAGAGCTTCTACAGCGTAATCTTCGTGAAGCCTTGCTACGGCGTAGGTAGATGAATCTCTACGCCATAGTTAGTGCAGAATCCATAATTTCCACATATTTGCTCCAAAGTCCTTCCATTTCCGCGTAAGTTCGTTCTTTTACTCATCTTTACCCTGAAACCAAAATAGGAAGAAATAAGAGTATATATTCTTCTGAGAGTGGTCCGCCATATCTTCAATAGCTTTTAATGCTTGAGCCGGAGTCATGCTAGGGATTGGACCCTGAGAATCTAGCATTTGGCGGGTTGAGATGTTGATCCTTTTGTAAAAAATGTTGACCATTTGTTGCTTTTTGAGATCATGAGTTGGGCATTTGTACAAAAGATCATTGTACCTATCCCAAGCTTGGTATAATGTTTCATCCCCATCTTGCTTGAAGTTGTGAATATCTTCAAGCTGTTTTGCCGTCCTTGAAGGAGGGCAATATCTTTGGATGAAATGCTTCTTCAAAAGAGCCCAAGTGTTCACTGTCCCTGCTTTTTGCAATATCGATCCATCTTTTTGCAGCTCCAGTCAATATCATCGGGAATACCCTGAGCATTATCGCATCATGAGACACTCCCGGAATGTTGAACAAACTGACAATGTAGAGAACATTGTCAATGTGCTCGTGAGCATCTTCCGTCTTGCTTCTTGAAAATGGGTCCTTACGCAGTTCCCTTATGAATTGATTTTTAATTTCAAACTGCACATCATCCCCAATAGCTGGCCTAACCAAACCAGGCCCTTGCTCTTCTCGTATAAGAGCCAAGTATTCTTCAAGCGTGAGGTTGTAAATGTCAATTTCTGCCATAACACCTGAAACTTGAAAATAACCGTGAGTACTTAAAAGAAAATAAAACAAATTTAAAAACTCAAATAAAATCCTAATAGCTCCCCGGCAGCGGCGCCAAAAACTTGATGCAGGTTTTACTGACTAGGTTTTAATATTTATAAAGTCTCGTTTACCTAAGGTCTACCTTTTACGCACTAACAGACACTGTATCCGGTCGTGTGTGGTATAGTTAAATGGTAAAGCCGAGGTCGTCCCAAGAGCTAAGGTGCGGAAATTATCTAAGTTGTGTCACGTTTAAAAGGGAGTTTTATGATTGAAAGATTAATAAACTAATAAAAGCAAATAACAATGCAATTAAATAAATAGAAGAAAATCAGTAGAGAGAATTAGTGTTAACCTAATTACTACTCTTGTTATGATCATGACTAGTTTTCCTATAGGTGCATCCTATCATATCGTTCGGGGATACGATATTCATTTCGGGTCAGATGGTCAAATTCGCCTAGATCTATCTTATACCTTGTCCTATCCAAAGCTATTGTAAAGCCTTGGGTTAATCGGTACGAATACATAAGAGTCATTAAGTGCCTCTACTAACATATACAAGACTAACAAATGCGGCATGGTCAGATCTTACACCTCTCTAACTCCGTTAAGTGTCTAGCATTGGTAGGTGGTCCTAGGGTTAATTCGCACATGTATGGTGACATTGCTATCACCAAGTCACATCCCTAGTGACTTGCTTCCTAGGGTTAATTCCACAAGTATCTAGAGAATAACCAACACTAATCACTACGGGAACTAGAGTGTCCCAAGCCTCGCCATGAAAGTAAACAAACAATAGATAATAGATGCGTGAAAAACTAAATCAAAATCATAACAATTTCATAACTAGGCTAACACCAAAAGGTGTTTAGCCACTCATGTTCATAATTACAGTAAAACAATGTTGAGTTAATACAAATCTAAACATTAATCAAATACAAAGTAAAGGAATGAAAACACTTATGATCGGTGTGTGATTCCTCCCTTTGAATTGACTTGGATGTGCCTAGAACTTCGTTCTCCCTCCTTCCTGAGTTTCTTCCAACATTGCTGTGGTGAAGAGATGGGAAGTGAAATGAAAAACTCGGAATTAGGGTTGGTATTTATAGGCCCTGACTATGTTACGGCGTAGCGTATTAGAGTTGCTACGCCGTAACCTTTGCAAATTGTGTTACGCCGTAACTTGATCAAGTGTTACGGGCGTAAAGTCTTCATGATAAGCATCCTACAGCGTAGTAGATAAAGTTGCTACGTCGTAGCTTCTTCCTTGGCCTCGTTAGTTCTTTACTGCCTCAAATGAGATCCTACGTCGTAGCTTGGAGAGTTGCCTACTCCGTAGTGTTCTTTATGGACTTTCACGCTGTAGCCTGTTATTGGGTTACGCCGTAGTCTTCATAAATTCTTCATTACATTGTAAGTAGGAGAGCTTCTTTAGCGTAATCTTCGTGAAGCCTTGCTACGGCGTAGGTAGATGAATCTCTACGCCGTAGTTAGTGCAGAATCCATAATTTCCACATATTTGATCCAAAGTCCTTCCATTTTTGCGTAAGTTCGTTCTTTTACTCATCTTTACCCTGAAACCAAAATAGGAAGAAATAAGAGTATATATTCTTCATAAAAGTAGAAAAGATGAGTATTTTAAGGGAGAAATTAACACTTAGATTGGGGGTAAATTTGTTGTTATCAAAGACATGCTTGAAGAACTTCAAAAGTCTTATGAAAAGTCTCCTGCAGTTGAATTATATGATGAACTTGACAAGCTACATAACTGCAAGCATGGTGATGGTAAACCAGTTGAAGATTATGTGAATGAGATGAAAGAATACTTTGATCAACTTCACAGAATTGGATTTGGTTACCCCGATAATGTGCAAATGCACTTGATCAACAGGTCCCTTAACAAGGACTTTGCTGGTTTTGTGCATAATTTCAACATGCACTGCTCGGGGAAGACAGTCTCAGAATTACTCGCATTGCTTGTTGATTATGAGAAAAGTATACCAGCCAAGGTCAAGGCTCCTACCCCGCAAGTGTTGGCGATTCATGGGGGAGAATCCAGAAGAAATCACATGTGAACAAAGGCAAAGGGAAAGGTGATAAAGGCAAGCAGGTCATGGCCTATCAACCACAACCCAAGATGAAGCAGCATCAGCCTAAGCAGAACAAGGTGAATCCTCCAAATAAGAAGGATCAGGCTTGTCACCACTGTCATTGAATGGGCCATTGGAAGCGCAATTGTCCTCTCTACATTCATGACTTGCGACAGAAGAAGCAGAATAATGAGTCTGGTAACCCCAGTACTTCAGGTGCGTTCTTTATGATTGAATTATTCACTCTTACTCCTAAATTGAATTCATAGGTATATGATACGGGATGTGGCATTCATATTTGCAATACCATGCAGGGGTTTAGAGTTGAGAGAAAGCTGGCCTATGGAGATCAATTCTTGCACGTGGGTAACGGAGCACATGCAGAAGTTGAAGCTATAGGAGTTTTTAATTTAGTGTTGCCTTCGGGCTTAGTACTATCTTTATATGTTGGTCCCTTTTACTTGGTTAACTATAACTACAAAGCTAAAGTAACCAAGTTCTATGACATTTAGACAAAGATGTATAAAAGATTAACAATAAAGTAACGTAAATATAAGAGACAATATTTTCCAACGTTTAATTCTTTATTAGAAGTTAATCAAAAAGAATCGTACCCAAGTGTTTGCGGAATAACACTTGGGATTGAAAACGACAAGTATGGTATAGACTCCTCACTAAACTCAATCAATGTTGAGTAACAACTTTCAGGACCCACTGAGCTATCTCTGGGGTTATGTTGTTATTTGGAGGAGTAAAAGTGGTTTGTGAATGCTTTGCATTAATTGCACAAACTTGTCAACTTTTACTCCTCTCTTATGCTACCTATTTATACACAAGTATAGAACAACTAGTTATACATTGGACACAAAGCTTCCTTAACAATATCTTGAAAGATATTATTTTTCTGGCAAGGAACTTTATTGAGTTAAGTCCAAAAGGCACTTTCTGATGACAGCCTGGTTTTAGCCATTTGAGGAAAGTTTGACCTTAAAGTAATAAAGCACTTTAGTGAAACAAATCAAACTTTCCCGCCCAGTCCCGCCAAAACTTCAGTCTTCTAGTCATCAGTCTTTAGTACCATGAAGTTGTTGAGGAGTCATGGGGTTCAGTGAGTTATTGTCATCCTCACTGAACCCATCACCTTCTTCTTAGCTTAGATCACACTTCACTGAGTTCCGCCTCACTGAATGGAGAACCTTTCTACTTAGGCTCGGTCTAAGCATCCTGAAGATGACTCACTGAGTTACTGTTCACTCAGTGACTTGTTTATACTTAGGTTATTTTACGTTCAAATCCTTGTTTGAAGAAGATTGGGGAATTCAGTGACCCAACAATCTCCCCGTATTTGAACATACAAATAGCCTAAGTGTTTCTTGATTCAGTGTGAGTTGGTAGGGGTCTTCATCTCTTACTGAATGTTGTTGTAATTATAAGTAGGACACATAATTTTAAACAAAACATCAAAGTTTATTCATAGTTATTACAAGTCCTACAAATTACAAAAAATAAAGGAAAGTTGTTGTAGATCAGATGTTCAGGCGGTATCCAAGGTTTTCAATCTTTGCTTTCTTTGATCTGAGTAGGTGTCTTTCAGGATGTTCATTGATCATTGCTTCCAAGTCCTTGCAGAATCTTTTGTTCTCATCACTCTTGATGGGGGACGCCAACATGAGGTATATGAGCATAGCTTTGATTCCTGCCTTATCCATATCAGACCACCTTTGGAACGCCAGGCTTCCATACTCATCAGTAAAGCATAAGCCTCTTTCAGGAGCTTCAAGGACCGTATTGTTCACAAACGTGATCCCTTCAGGAAGCGACCTGTCACACTCTAACCCTGGTACCTTGATCTCAGGCTCCAATTCTATTTGCTTCCTTTTCCTCTTGGAAGCCTTAGATGGAGCAGTCTCTTCTCCTGAGTCAGGAAAAAGTGAGGGAATGTTAAGAGCCATTGCTCTCAGTCTGTCGTACCTTTCCTTCAGTGACTTGAGAAGGTCGTGTACTACAACATTGTTTTTCCTGACAATGATGGGACGGAGTTCATCAAGTTCAGTAATCCCAAAGTCAGCAAATTTGAATGGGTTATGAATGTCAATAACTCTTTTATCAGCCCCCCTGAAGACTGTGACCATTGCGGGTTTGGTGTTCCTGTGGATTTTAATGTCAGTGATGGTTTCAGGCTTCAATATTTCCTTCATCACCCAATGATATCTTTCAACCCTGGTCTTTCTGATTTGAGCATCCCTTTTCAGCTTTACTTCCCTTTCCCTTTTAAGACCATTCATCTCTTCTTCCCGAGCCTTTTTAAAGGCTGCACCAGCTTGCTCATATGCTAGTGCCTCAGTATCCAGACCAATCTTTTCAGCTTCCTCATGAACAACCTGTATCAGTTCAAGCTTGCTCAATCTCTCTTCTTCAGCTACCTTTGCCAATTTCTCAACTCTTTCCATGTGGGCTTGTATTTGGTCGTGGGTGAGTCGATAGACTTTTCCATTGATTATATACGGGACCCTGATTGGTTCATCATGATCAACTCTGATCATTGTGGAGGCAGGCTGGAGCACAGTTGTAGGTTCAGAGGTGGTGGCAATACTTTTTCCTCTGTCCTGAATAAGTGTGGAGGAGGCTGGTTCCTCTTGAGGTGGAACTTCGGTGATTGGTGTGGCTTCAGTGACATGCTCCCCCTCATTGTGAGAGGGCTGTCCAGCTTCTTGTTCATCAGTAATAGGGGTTTCAGGAACATTCTCCCCCTCAACAGTTGTCGGAGCTGCAGTGATGGCAAGTGTTGGAGTTACTGAAGATGAAGTAGAGGTACCCTTGAAGACTTGAAACATCTCCGTCATTATTGACTTGATCTCCGCAGTATCCTGATGGATGATAGATACCTTAGAGTCAAGTGCAGCCTGAGAGCTTTCAAGGGCAGTCATTCTGGATCCCATGGTCCATGCCAGGGAAGTGGACTTCATGGATTGAGCTGCCACTGATGCTTCCAACTGAGTGAAGGAAGACTTGAGAGACTCCACCGTGGAGCTGAGATTCTGAACATTGGAACCCTTTATCAAACCAAGTAACTCAGTAAGAGCGACCGTGTTTACCTGGTACATCTCAGATGCCTGAAGAAGTTTCTTGTTGAGCTCAGGATCATCCTTGACTGATTCTTGAACCGACTTAACCCCGGTAGTCAATTCTTTAAGGGATTCCAAAAATGAGTTGATGCGAGAAGTCATTTGTGTCAGGGAGTAGGTGACAGTGGAATTTTGCTCCCTGACATCATCATTGTATTCTTCAACAGCATCTTTGAGGAGGTGATAGTGGACTGCTTGCTCAATATGCATGTCAAACACCTCGTCAGTGACCCCCCTGTACAAAACATTGGTCATTTTCTTGATGAATCTTGTGAAGACTTTTTCAGTGAGAGGAGTTTGATGGTCTCCTGAGGTTTCCGGCTTGGAATGTGTTTCATCTTCATCATGGTTAGAGGCTTGAGGAGACTGAGTAACAGGTTCAAGGACTGTCTCCTCAACCTCCATATCATCTCCGGCCGTGAAGACTTCCTCGTCACTGTTATATTCATCATCAGAAAATAGGACAGCCTGAGCATCTGCCAGGGAGGTAATCTGCAACAAGTGGAGGTTATCCGGCTCCTCTTCAAAAGAAGATTTGCCTTCGTTTTGGCCAGGTCCTGACCCCTCAAATCTGATAGGTTGGGTTTTACCTACCTGGTCTTTAAGGCTAGTTCCCAAGTAATGCACACCTCCGGGAGTGGTTTTGGGTTCCATATCAGCGGGTGGTTTATATCCCTCTGAATATTTGTCCCCCGTGACTCTTCAGACACTGGTGGGTTTTTCTCAGTGTCATCTTGAGGAATCGTGAATGTTGTGTCTCTATCAGCGGGTTGTTTGTTTCCCTCTGAGTCTTTGGGATGAGTTTTTGTGCCCTCAGACAAAAGCGTTGTTTTGCGAATGTCCTCATCAGGCACCTGAGTGGTTATGTCCCCCTTTCCAACAGGCTTGTTCTGGCCTGTCGAAGATTTAGGAACGTGAACTCCCTGATGCTTGGGTTGTGATTGACCCGAGCGTTTAGCGGGATGTGATTGTTTGTGGACCCCCTTCTCAGTGGAGTAGTGCTGCCCCACCGAGGCTTTAGGATCCCTTACTCCCTGAGACTCTGGTTGTGATTTGCCAGAGCCTTTAGCAGGATGTGAAGGTTTGGTTAGTTCCGGCTCCACTGTCTTGTTTATGACAGTAGAGTCTTTGGGAACGGGTATGCCCGAGGACACTGAGTGTGATGTCTCAGTGCCCTCCGTTGGCTTTTGTTGCAGGCCTAGTGACTGGGTTATTATTCTCATGGTTTCAGCAGTCAAGGGTGGTTGTGGTTGCCTCCTTATGGTAGGCTTGGGATCAGAGGTCTCAGTGTCGAGTGGCTTGGGTTGAGCCACCTTCCTGGACCCCTGTCCCTTATTCCTTTTTACCTTCTTGGTGGGAGAGGGGACTGGTGAAAATTTATTGTCACCCTGGATAGCAGAACGCATATACATTGTCAGGGTGACAGGTGTAACCTCAAGAGGGTCACGAGAGTAATTTGCCTTGTGTAGGACATCAGGCTCAAAACCTGCTATGTCAGGCTTAACATACTCAGACCCAAGCAAGTCTTGTAGGGCACAGGAAACGAATCTAGGATATGACATGTGTTTTTTCCTTGACTTCCCCCTAACTTTGCTATGAGGTCTCTGAAGATGATTTCTCCAAGGTCAATCATTTTACCCTCAATGAGACAGAACACTATCATTGCCTGAGTAGTGTTCAATTGTTCAGTAGAGGATTTATTTCCCCAGAGAACCCGAATGACAAAAGTCATTAGAATGCTCCTTGGAGCTGGGAACCAGGTCTTTATTATAGGGGCTTTGGATAAGAGGGACCCTGGTGTCACCTCAGGGTGATTTTTGTCATAGGGTCCCAGTTCCAGTAAGACCTCCTTCACCTCTTTCTCAGAGGGTTGGGCAGTGAATGTCGTGGTGTAGTCAAGGCCTGTGGCTTTGACAAAAGTTTTATAGTCAAGAGTTAGGGACTTGGTTCCATTCTTGACTGTGAACTTTATTTTGGCCTCTTTTGGCGCATCAGGGTTTTGAACCACCGTTGTGCACCAAAATTCCCTCAAATAGTCATGATAGATGACTGAGGGGGTTTTTGTGAATGAGGTGGTCAGAAAGCAGTTCTGAAGGAACTTCACCACATCCCTGTATTCAGGGTACCCTTCAGGGTAGGCAAAGTTCCCCACCACATTGTTCTTGGTAAGGTCTACGCTTTCCATTTGGAAATCCACATTGGGTGCGTATTTTATGACCTTAGAAGAAGCCATTTGGTTTAGATAAAAGCCTGATTTTTCTTGAAAAATAGGTATCAGTAAGGGAAACACACGCAGTTTTGAAAATGATTTGCAAGAGTTTTGTTATGATTTTAAAAGCGTGTGTGTGTTCCCTTTTTTGTGGGGGTATTTATAGGGTGAGAATTTAGGGTAGTGATGTTGTGGATACCAAAGGTTAATTTATTTAACCGAAACGGCATAATAATTTTGGTTTGATATCCGCATTAAATATCACGATTCCCATTACCCTATTTTCTCTCACATCGTGGATGAACAGTTGTGCGGCTCTGCAAATAATGCACTTTTGCAGAGTAGAAATCATCACAACTTTTGTGTGTGAGGGAGCATTTAATGCTCAGTGGTGTTTGGTGAGAGAGATGTGGGGGCCCAAGGAGTGGATGCCAGTTGTGTAAGTGACATATATTCCTATATTTAATAGGATTCAGTTACCTACCTGGGACATTAACTAACTAAATACTTAGAGCATTTAGTTAGGGTATTCAATGCCATTTTTCATCCTGAGCCCCCTGAATGAATTATCATTCAAAAAAATTTCAGGAAAGGTGTGATCAGGGACCTAGAGAATTTACATCATGTTGGAACACTTTTGATTAGTTCCCTGATTCTATGTCCAACATGCCCAGTTCAGCTTTCAATCTTGTGAAAGTGGGTTCATCCAAAGGTTTAGTGAATGTGGAAAACTAGAAAGGGGGGTTGAATAGTTTTACGTCTTTTTCGTTTTATTTGATTTGTAAAACTTGGCTTCTAAGATTTGTCAGAAATTTCAAATCACTTTAATGCCCAAATGTAGATACAAGTTAATTTATGATTTTGTATAAGCAATACTTATGTATAATGTTTGAAAAGAATATACAATTTCTTATGTCTTATATAAGCATATGTATGTGTAAGTGTTTTGATATAAAATTATGCACTTGGTTGGTTTTTGTAAAATTAGTTTTATGAATGAATTTTTGTTTGATCTTTATGTGAAATCAACATACGCACCATACAAGAAATTGTAACTATGAATGATATGCAAGTAAGTAATTAATCAAAGAGTGAGAGATGGAAAGATCAAACCGAGAGACAAAGGATTTATAGTGGTTCGGCTACAAGGACACCTTCCTTGCCTTACTCCACTCCCCGAGTCACCTACTCGAGAGTTTTCTTCACTAGATCAAAAACCTCCTTTATGGTGGAGAAAACCTTACACACCAATTAGCACACCACAACAATGTAACACCACAATCACAACTTCAACACAACTTCTTCACACCAATCTTCTTCACACCTATCTTCTACACACCTATCTTCTACACACCAATCTTCTACACTTCAAATTTCTTCACAACTTTCTACTTTGCTCCTAGCTTCTTCACAACTTAATACTTCCTAACTCTTTTTCTTCACGCCACTTGTTTCTTCACACCTTCACTACTAATTCCTATCCACTACCCCAAGATATGTACTACTTCACACCTTCTAGGCTTCAAGGTCTTTTCAACTTCAAAGCTTCAACTTCTTTGTCTTCACAACTATCTCCACTTCAATATGCAATTACGACTTATTTCTTCTAACACTAATCCTATCCACCTCTACTTCTTCACAACTAGTACAACTTCACACCTTCAATGGATCTAGATCCTATATCTAAATCTATCTAACCAATGTATACATAATGTTCACAAGGAAGAAAATGATATACAAGATGAACTAAATAAACAACTTAGATAGCAAGATGATACTAAGTTGTAATACTCCTAGTCTTGATAAGTAGGAGTATTCTTCTCTTTGCACTTGAAAGAATGAGGCTTTGGATCACTTGGGAACAAAGACTTATGAATTGTATGATCAAAGGATTTTTAGGATTGAAATGGAGATTTGAATCAGAAAGTTTTTGTGCAAAAAGGTGAGGAAAAAATCTAGGTTTAAGGTGGTATTTATAGGCAACAGATTCTGACAGAGGAGCGTGGCCAGTCCCCTTAAATCATGGCCGGTCCCCTTAATTTTAAGGGGACCGCCCAGCTGAAACGGCCAGAATCTTTGTCTTTTAGTGGGGAAAGTTTATTTGGTGAAAAACTAACTGATTTTGGTTAAAAATTTGAAATCATATATTTAGTATGATTAAAACATTTTTCTTTATTACCAAAAGTGTTTTTCAATAATATATAATATGTTTATATAATTTAAATAAACTTTGTATTAGTTGATTAAATACCCCTTTGATCATAAATTGCACTAAACACTTTGTTTATTCATACCTTAAGTGATTAGTTGGTGAAAGTGATTCTTTACCACTAAATACTTGTTTACGTCATAATATTTGGTTTGATGAGTTTAAGTTTTGTGATTATCAAAACATAGAGATATCGAAAGATATGAATAATGTTTTTAGTCAATTATTTATATCAACAATCTCCCCCTTTTTGATGATTACAAAACCTAAACTTATTAAATCCAAAAATTAATTTTTAGACAAGTATTTAGTAAGTTTACATTCACTTCTCCCCCTTTTTGTAGAATCAAAAAGGTTAGGCCGAGTAAGCTTCGTGAGAGAAGTTTAAACGGGTAGAAAACTCCCCCTTGATGTATGCTCCCCCTCGTTTGAGGGCACCAAGGGTTCGAGTAATGGAATTCTTGCAAGAAAAATATTAGAAGCACAAGCATGGCACAAGCAAACACATATATCATAACATCAACAACTAGTAAGCATGGCAAGGATAATTCGAAACATATATTAAATCATTCAATAATAGAAAATGATTATGTCAACCCATAATCATTGTTACAAAGGCCATAAAAGTAGAATTACAAACAAAGTAGAACATCCTAATGTGCCAACAAGGAGTGTCACCAAACTTTCTTGAATCCCAAATGGTTGAGGAGTCTTATTTGAAAATGAGAAACATAAGCATATAAAATGCTTGGTGGTTTAGTGGAGGTAAACTTTTGGTTGCATGGATGTTGGTGAGTTTGGAGATGTGGAACTTGGAGGTGGTGGAATTGAAGTTGGGTTTGTTGGTAGAGAGTTTTGATGTTGTTCAAGTGATGGTGTTTGTTGAGATCTAGTAAGAAGATACTCAATCCAAGTAAAGTGCTCATTCAATGCAATGGTTTGTTGTTGGAGGAAGATGCAACAAGGGCAATTGTTAACATGCTTCTCAATTTGGTATTGTTGTGTGGTGATGATGGTGAGCTTGATTGGGGTGGATCCAAATTGCGTTGAGCAAGATGTAATGCTAAAAGAGCACTAAGCTCATGAGCCTCTTTTAGCTCCTCAACGAACTTCAAGTGTTCGGAGGAAGGTGATGGTGGAGGAGCATGATAGTTATCTTGGGTGAAGGTTTAAACATGCAACATAGGAATGGCATGTGAGGTTGTAGGATGTGGTGGTGGTACTCTTGGTGGTGGAGACATGATTGAGCTTGGGTAAGCATGAAAGCATGATATGGGTGGAAGAGGTTCTTCATGAGATGATGGTGTTTTTGTTGAATGAGCAACATGTGAGGTGTTGATTGAGAGGTTGGGATTGTTGTTTTGGGATTGAGCATGCTCATCAAATGAAGAAGCATTAATGAGAGCATGAGTGGATGATAGGTTGTGAGATGAGTCATTAGTGTGGGATTGGGGTTTAGTTGTTGGTTGACTTGGAACAACATCACTTGAGTTATGACAAGAATCAAGTTTCCTCCTCCAAACGGGTTTGACGGAGATCCTTGCGGTTCTTGAAATCTTAGGTTTTTGGTTGTTGGGAGATGACATGTTTGGGTATGATGGCATTAATGATGGGAAGAGGGTATTTATAGTGTATGAGAAATGTGGTTTAGGAATGTAAATTTTGAGAGATAACATGGGACAAAATATGTTTGTGAATTTTGGGAAATATAGGTTGAAGTGGGTCAAAAAGTGATAAAGAAAACAGTATCCCCGACCATCAGATGGCCGGTCCCCTTAATTAGGGGCCGGTCCCCTTAATCATTAAGGGGGCCGCCTTATATAATTAAGGGGGCCGCCCATCTGGTGATTCCCAGAATGCCAGAAATGGGTTTTTGGCAGAAAATTTTCAAAAAGGTTGTGTTTTTGGATTTGGATTCAAGTAAGTTCAACTCTTTGAGGCAATATAGGACATACTATTCATGAATGTAGAGAGTGATATAGAAATAATTGAAATAAGCAATAGGTTTCTAATAATCATGCTATCTATTTATTTATCAATTAAGATATGCAATTAAGGAGGCAATAAGGCAAATAAGCTAAATGTGCAACTATATGAAAATGATAACATTTAGCCTAGAACAAACATATTGATGATTGTTAACAAGTAACAAATAGGTGGATATGATTATATGGACTTCAAGACTTGTTACAAACAAGATCCATATGGGCAAGTCATGATTCTCATGAAATGATTTGATTAAATTGTGAATGTCATTTCCAATAGAGATGTATGACACATGTGAGAAAGTTAAATGTGTTTTAAGCAAAACGTTTTTAGTTTTATTCAACAATGTTTTGAAGTAAATTCAAGTGTGCATTACAATAACGTAGATTGAATTTTGTTTCATAATGTGAAGAAAAACAAGACAAAAAAAATTTCAATCTTGTTTTTGATTTAAAGTAATGGTTATGAAAGAAGTTTTAGTTAAGAAAAAAAATATTTCATTCAAAAAGAGAGAAGTTTTAAACATGATGTTTTGATCATGATAATCAAGAAGTTGCAAGTGAAGGATTTGAAATGGAAGCTTGTCATGCTTCAAGAGAATCACTTAAGCCCATTGTCACACATAATCATCCTTAGTAACACCTAAAGATATTAAAGTGAAATGATAGATACTTATGATCTAAATGCAATGGGACAGGAAGGAGCAAGGTAAATAGTTCATGGATACAAGATAGACATATATATATATATATATATATATATATATATATATATATATATATATATATATATATATATATATATATATATATATATATATATATATATATATACAAAGAACATCATAATATCAAGTTGCAAACAAATATTAATTATAATGCATCTATTTATGCAACTAGTAAGATCATATAGCATAAGTGGAAGGGTTCTACTATAGATCATAGAAGATTAAGAAAAGTGATAATAGACTAAACAACAAGAGGATTAATAATGCTAATATCATACATGCATATATTAGTGTTGATAATCTAAAAGCATAGCAATTTATCAGTTAAATCGTATTCACATACTAATTAAAACAATCTAAAATATAATGTAACATTGACAAGATTTTGAAAAGAAAACTTATCTCAGGTCCAGCTTTTCAAAAAGAGTGGGCATGACGGTGATAGAAGAAATCATAAGAATTAGTCCACAACAAGTCGAAGTAGCCAAGTAATATCTAATACTCCAAGAGTGAAGAGCAAAATGCCGAGACAAGAAAATTCCCGCAACAACGTCATAGGCGAAACATATGCAGAATGTGAAACAACGTGATAGAGACCAATATCCGTCAAAGGTAATAGAGCGAGATGAGTAAATCAACACGTAATAGACTCTTCATTCGATAATTACCTAAACATGATAAACAGCTTGATACCCAGATTCTCATGGGTCCTAGTTGGTTAGATGAGGACATCCATTGCATTTGAATGCACATGATGGGATGTCGTCGATAAGTACAAGAATTCATCAATAGTTTGTTTTAATTAACAAACAATGATTTTCTTGACTAGAATAATAAGTAATGAATGTTAATAGTATTAGTCCTAAATTTATTCACTAGATTTAACAAATTTTATTTGTTTTGATACATTTGTTGAAGGATCATTTACGATAAATCGTAACCCGGTTTTATCATAAAATGGCTTTTGAATGTCGAGAAGATATTTTAAAGATTTAGAACTATTTTCGAATTTTTCCAATGTTTTTGCTTTTTCATTTTCCATTTTAATTTCATGTTTGTAGTCTCGACATTTTTTACATTCAAGATCGATTTCAATATTACTTTCAAATCTAGACATTTTATCTTCTAAAATGGTTTCTTTTTCAAAGTTGTTTTCAGCGGATGTTGAAAATTCATTCTTAAAAATAATTTTTGAGTCAATGTTGCAAAAATGTTTGAAGTTGTTTTCCATTTTTAAAGATTCTAATATAATTGATCATAGCAAAAATGTTTAGTTTTGGATTGTACCTTCTTTGTAGTTGTACATTCTTGACATGCTATACGGTGATCAATTCCATTTTCCATGTCGCTCCATGTTTTGTTTGTAGTTTCACTTGGATCTAGAACCATGTAGTTCTTGCCATCAATACTTGTGTTCTCATTTGTTTGAATATTCTCATAAGCCGTATTATCGTCGTTTTCTTTGCACTTGTTGCACCATGATTTATTCACGCTCTTTCTTCGGATTTGGCTCATGTATTCTTCGTTGTAGATACCTTCAATGATCACATTTGAACTAGTAGTACATGTGTTTAATTCAACTAAATATTTATTTACTAAATTTTCTAGATTGACTATTTCTTGTGCAATATCAAGTTTATCATCTTTGGTTTTACATTTCTCTTGGTGAATCTTTAAAAGACATTTCCAACTATCATTTGCCGTTTTACAACGAAATAATCTTTCATATTTAACTTTTGGTATAGTTTTGAAAATAAGTAATTTGGCTTTAGTGTTTTTATCAATATTAGTTTGAAGATTATTATATTGATTTTCAAAATCCATTTTGGTTGTTTTGAGATTACCAATTGAAATGATATGCCAAAGATCAAGATCTATTGATTTCACATAATTTTCAAATGAAAATGATCATTTTCAACTAATGGTGGTTTTTGCGTAAATTCCTCTTCTAGATATTTTTCAAATTCCATAGATCGTTACAAGTTTTAAAATACAATATATTTTAAAAATCTTGCTAGACGTGGCTCTTGATACCAATTGTGGAAAACTAGAAGGGGGGTTGAATAGTTTTACGTCTTTTTCGTTTTATTTGATTTGTAAAACTTGGCTTCTAAGATTTGTCAGAAATTTCAAATCACTTTAATGCCCAAATGTAGATACAAGTTAATTTATGATTTTGTATAAGCAATACTTATGTATAATGTTTGGAAAGAATATACAATTTCTTATGTCTTATATAAGCATATGTATGTGTAAGTGTTTTGATATAAAATTATGCACTTGGTTGGTTTTTGTAAAATTAGTTTTATGAATGAATTTTTGTTTGATCTTTATGTGAAATCAACATACGCACCACACAAGCAATTGTAATTATGAATGATATGCAAGTAAGTAATTAATCAAAGAGTGAGAGATGGAAAGATCAAACCGAGAGACAAAGGATTTATAGTGGTTCGGCTACAAGGACACCTTCCTTGCCCTACTCCACTCCCCGAGTCACCTACTCGAGAGTTTTCTTCACTAGATCAAAAATCTCCTTTATGGCGGAGAAAACCTTACACACCAATTAGCACACCACAACAATGTCACACCACAATCACAACTTCAACACAACTTCTTCACACCAATCTTCTTCACACCTATCTTCTACACACCAATCTTCTACACTTCAAATTTCTTCACAACTTTCTACTTTGCTCCTAGCTTCTTCACAACTTAATATTTCCTAACTCTTTTTCTTCACGCCACTTGTTTCTTCACACCTTCACTACTAAGTCCTATCCACTACCCCAAGATATGTACTACTTCACACCTTCTAGGCTTCAAGGTCTTTTCAACTTCAAAGCTTCAACTTCTTTGTCTTCACAAATATCTCCACTTCAATATGCAATTACGACTTATTTCTTCTAACACTAATCCTATCCACCTCTACTTCTTCACAACTAGTACAACTTCACACCTTCAATAGATCTAGATCCTATATCTAAATCTATCTAACCAATGTATACACAATGTTCACAAGGAAGAAAATGATATACAAGATGAACTAAATAAACAACTTAGATAGCAAGATGATACTAAGTTGTAATACTCCTAGTCTTGATAAGTAGGAGTATTCTTCTCTTTGCACTTGAAAGAATGAGTCTTTGGATCACTTGGAAACAAAGGCTTATGAATTGTATGATCAAAGGATTTTTAGGATTGAAATGGAGATTTGAATCAGAAAGTTTTTGTGCAAAAAGGTGAGGAAAAAATCCAGGTTTAAGGTGGTATTTATAGGCAACAGATTCTGACAGAGGAGCGTGGCCGGTCCCCTTAAATCATGGCCGGTCCCCTTAATTATAAGGGGACCGCCCCTTATAATTAAGGGGGCCGCCCAGCTGAAACGGCCAGAATCTTTGTCTTTTAGTGGGGAAAGTTTATTTGGTGAAAAACTAACTGATTTTGGTTAAAAATTTGAAATCATATATTTAGTATGATTAAAACATTTTTCTTTATTACCAAAAGTGTTTTTCAAAAATATATAATATGTTTATATAATTTAAATAAACTTTGTATTAGTTGATTAAATACCCCTTTGATCATAAATTGCACTAAACACTTTGTTTATTCATACCTTAAGTGATTAGTTGGTGAAAGTGATTATTTACCACTAAATACTTGTTTACGTCATAATATTTGGTTTGATGAGTTTAAGTTTTGTGATTATCAAAACATAGAGATATCGAAAGATATGAATACTGTTTTTAGTCAATTATTTATATCAACAGTGAAGATATCAGCTAGCTGATACTCAGTGGGGATGAAATGTAGTTCAATTTCTCCATTAGAGATATGGTCCCTGATGAAGTGGTATCTGATGTCAATGTGTTTGGTTCTTTGATGAAATACTGGATTGTTTGAGATGGCTATGGCACTTGTATTATCACAAAAGATAGGTACCATCTTATACTGAATGCCATAGTCACTCAGTTGGCTCTTCATCCATAGTACATTTGCACAACATCCTGCAGCAGCCATATATTCAGCTTCAGCTGAGGACATGGCCACTGACTGTTGTTTCTTTGTACTCCAACACACAAGTTTACCACCAAGAAATTGGCAGGATCCTGAAGTACTTTTCCTATCCATATTACATCCTGCATAGTCAGAGTCAGTGTACCCTTTGAGATCAAATCCTGAACATTTTGGGTAACACAAACCAAGGTTTGGAGTACCCTTCAGGTACCTGATAATTCTCTTGACAGCAGTGAGATGTGATTCTTTAGGGTCAGCCTGGTATCTGGCACATAGGCAGACTGAGAATTGGATATCAGGCCTTGAGGCAAGTAAATACATCAGGGATCCAATCATTCCTCTATATTGGGTTTGATTCACTGATTTTCCAGTGAGATAAGGGCTAAGGTTGTTAGGAGGAACCATAGGAGTCTTTACTGAAGAGCAGTCAGTGAGCTCATACTTCTTCAGTAGGTTCCTGAGGTATTTTTCTTGGCAAATGGATATTCCTTTTTCAGTTTGTTTAATTTGGAGTCCAAGGAAGTATGTGAGTTCACCCATCATGCTCATTTCAAACTTTGTGGTCATCAGTTTCTCAAACTGTTTGCAAAGTTTGTAACTTGTTGAGCCAAAGATGATGTCATCAACATATACTTGGACAAGAATGACATCATCCTTTGTTCTGTAGATGAACAATGTGTTGTCAATTCTTCCTCTGACAAACTTGTTTTGGATCAGGAAGGCTGAAAGAGTTTCATACCATGCCCTGGGTGCTTGTTTCAGTCCATAAAGGGCTTTGTTAAGCTTGTAGACATGGTTAGGGTATTCACTACTTTCGAAACTAGGAGGCTGTTGCATATAAACATCTTCTTTGATGTTACCATTCAGGAATGCACTTTTAACATCCATTTGGTAAACTTTAAAGTTCATGTAAGTTGCATAAGCAAGGAAGATCCTGATGGCTTCCATTCTAGCAACTGGTGCAAAGGTTTCCTCATAGTCTATACCTTCCTGTTGATTATATCCTTTGGCAACCAGTCTTGCTTTGTTTTTGATGACTGTGCCATTCTCATAGGTCTTGTTTTTAAAGACCCACTTCATACCAATGATTAAAACACCCTGAGGGCATTCAACAAGGGTCATGACATCATTTCTGTCAAATTGTTCCAATTCATCTCTCATGGCCTGAACCCAACTTTCATAAGTCAGGGCTTCTTTGACATTTTTAGGTTTAATCTCTGAGAGATAGTCAGCATAAAGACATATATTGGCAGTGGCACCTTGAGTTTAGCAGCCTTGCTTCTTGTGAGCATGCCTTCAGTGGGTTCACCAATGATGTTCACAAGCTCAATGATTTTGGATCTAGTCCAGCTATCCTGAGGTTTGGGATAGGAATTTGAGCTTGTAGGAGCCTGATTAGGTTCAGACTCAGGATCATAAGGTAACTCATCAATATGTGCTTCAGTGACTACTGTAGGAACAATTTGTTCTGCGGGTTCCTGAACAATTTGTTCAGTGGTGTCAGTCTCATTTGAGACAGGCTGAGTTTCAATGAACTCACTGATAGGTGGTTGGGGTAGGTTGTGAGGGATGATGTAATAGGAGACGTCAGCATTAGATTGGTATTGGGTTGAGGGATTGTTCTCAGGATGATACTCATCAGGAGGATATCTTGATGAGTCATCAATACCAATTTCTTCTACTGAGGAATTTGAGAACCTGATGGATTCAGTGCTCTCATCAACAGTAATGTGATAAGTTTCCTCAGTTTGTTGTCTCCTTGTGTTGAACACCCTGAAGGCTTTAGAAACCAGGGAATATCCCAGGAAGTATCCATCATCAGCTTTGGCATCAAATTTACCCAAGTGATCCTTGTGATTATGTATAAACACAGGACACCCAAATACATGAAAGTAGCTGATGTCAGGAATCCTTCCTTTGAATATTTCATAAGGAGTCTTGTTATGCCTTTTCACAATTATTGACCTATTTTGAGTGTAGCAGGCTGTTTTAACTGCCTCAGTCCAAAAATGTTTAGAGAGGACTGAGCCATTCAACATTGTTCTTGCTGCCTCAATGAGTGTTCTATTTCTCCTTTCAGCTACTCCATTTTGTTCAGGAGTATAAGGAGAAGTGAAATTTTGAGAAATTCCTTTCTCATCACAAAAACACTCAAGGTCATGGTTTTTGAATTCAGTGCCATTGTCAGTCCTGATCTGTTTAACTTTGACATCATTTTGATTTTCAATGTTTCTGACAAATGACATGATTGTTTCAGCTGCCTGACTCTTTTTGGTCAGGAAGTAAAACCAAGTATATCTTGAGTATTCATCCACTATGACCAGAGTATACTTATCATGGTGAATGGACATTGGACTGACAGGTCCAAAAAGGTCCATATGAAGAAGATGTAGGCAGCTTTTGATGGAAAAGGTTTGTTTGGTTTTGAATGATGCCCTGTGGTGTTTTCCTTTTTCACAAGCAGAACAAGGCTTGTCTTTGGTATACACCAGGGATGGAGGGCCCAGAACTTTGTTCTGTTTGGCCAGGTTGTTGATGTTCTTGAAGTTGAGATAAGAGAGTCTCCTATGCCATAGCCAGTTGATTGTCTCACTTGCCTTTGAGAATAGACAAGTCCCATTCTGAGTCAGGGATGACATGTCAAGGACATATACATCATCCCTTCTAGGGGCAATCAACACAACTTCCTTATTGGCATTAAAGATGGTCCCTCTCTTGTCATCAAACTGAACTATGTATTTGGCATCACATAGTTGGGAAACACTTATCAGGTTGTACTTGAGACCATTAACATAAGCTATTCTTGTAAAAACTATACCATTGCAGTTTACTGAACCATAACCTTCAGTGGGAGCTGATGAGTTATCACCAAATACTACTTTGGGTCCTGGTTCTTCCACATATTTGTGCAGAAAACTTTTCACACCAGTCATGCTTCTGGAGCATCCACTGTCTAGATGCCAAGTAGGTTCCTTGATGTGTTTCTGCACAAACAGTAAACTGGGTTAGTTTTTCTTGTTGACCCACTTTCTAGTGGGCTTGGTCCTCATGGACTTTTTGAACTCAGTTAGTGAATCATGGTCTGAAGTTGTGTGACCTGAGCTTCCACATGTTTTACATTTTGTGGAGGTTGATGCCTCAGGTGACTGAGAAGTGTTGGTCTGGTTTTTCCTTCTGGACTGAATAACTTTGTCATGTCCCCTGGTTTCATGGGAGGGATCTCCACAGATGTCATAGCAATCTTTCATCATACAATCATCATGAAGATGATCATTGAAACCACAGTGAGGACATGGTGAGAAAGGCTTAGCCTTCAGTCTTTGTTTGGAAGGTGTGGCATACTGATAGCCTTGTTTTTTGTATAGACCCCTTGCTTTTAAAGAAGCAGTGTGGGGGATGTGATCACAAGTTCTGTGGTCCTCTTGTTTGCATATCATACAGAACAGGACTCTGTAGCATTTATCAGTGCTGTGATTTGGATAATTGCACAGTTCACATCTCCCTGAGGGTCTGGGTGTGGTTTTTGGTTTGGAAGAACCTGAGGATACTGAGGGCTTTGTAGATTTTGAGTCAGAGTTTTTCTCAGTAGACTCGATTTTCTCACTCAGCATCCTAACAAGTTCAGTAAGCTGATCAACCTTTGAATCAGTGCTTTTGTGCTTCACTTCAGTGGGTACTGAAGGTTTTTGGTGTTTAGTGGGTGCAGGAGTAGGTCTTTTCAGAATAGTCTTTCCTAATCCTGATTTCTCTTTGGGAGAATGTGGTTGATAGACTAATGGTGCAAGGTCAGAATTGGGTTTCGCTCCCTGAAGTTGTTTCAGTGGAGGGAGTGGTGAATCAGACTTAGACTCAGTGATGGACTCAGTAGGACTAAGTTCATCAGTAACTCCTAGCAGCTCCTTGATAGCCTGACTTTCAGGCTCCAGAATTCTTCCAGTATTGAAATTTGGCATTTTACTATCAGGATTGTTTCTTTTAATCCAATCACTGGGTTTGGGAGCAAGTTCTTTGCTAGAGAGTATGTTGGTTAATAGAAAATTTGTAGAATGGCTGCTCTCCCCAGAAACTTCAGTGAGTTGATCATCACCCAGACCTGCCTTTTTGGGGCTGGGTGTGAGACTCAGTGTTTCATAAAGTTTGGGGTTTTTCTGAGTCCATTTCCAAATAATTTCCTTTTCTTTTTTAAGTTCTTCCTGAAGAGCTTGATTTTGTTTTACAAGTTCAGAGTTTTGAATTTGAAGTGTAACACTTTCAAGCTTGGCTTGTTTTAAAGCAAGTAATTCATCTCTACAATGATTTAATTCAAAACTCATTTTGTTAAATTTTGAAAACAAATTAAGTCTTTGCTCTTCAACATACTTAAGATCAACATTAATATAATCTAAGTAAGATTTCCAATCATCATTATCATCCATAGAAAGTAAAAGATTTACCTTCCTCATAGTGATGTTAACCCATTCACCATTTCTTGCACTCTTCCCCACAACAAGTTTGTTGTCATCTGACAGAGCCATCAGGGCACTGATGTGAACTTCATCATCATCTGAGAACACTTCAACCTCATCCCAGTCATATGTTTCAGCAACAAGCCCATTGTTCTTGGCTTGAGTAGGCTTTGGAGCCTGAGGAGGCTGTGAGACTGTTGAGGATGATTCAAGAAGGGCAAGTTTAGCTTTTGCCTTTCTGTACTTGGCTTCAAAGTCAATTTGAGGGACTTTCTCAAATCTTTGACTAGACTGAAGCATTTTTGGTTAAAATTTGCTGGGGCCTGAAAAAGAGTTATTTCCTGAAAATTTGAAGGATGGTTCTGAGGTTGTTTTTGAAAAACAATCTTTAGCAAAATGTCCCATTTTACCACATTTGAAACATTCAGTATTATCATTTGCTTTTGAAGGGAATTTGTTTTTCTTAAAAAATCTTTTTGAATTAGCAAGGAGTGCTCTTTCATGAAATTCAATTTGAAGATCATTTAGGTACTCCTCACTGGTTCTTTGGTCAACCTCATCATCAGAACCATCCTGAAAATCCTGCACAACACCTTAAGAATAGAAAGCAGTTGATATGGGTGAAATTGTCAAGGCCTTTTTGGTCTCCTGAGCTTTACCGGGGTATCTCCTGGTGATAAGATTGTCTTCATTGACAAACTTCCCATAGATGGCAGGGAGCTCAAGGTTCTGAATGTGGTTTGCATTTCTCAATCCCTGAGAGAAGTTTAACCACTTCTCAGGGAGACTGTTGACAAAACCAACATTGATCTCATGTTTTGACAGTATAACACCATCATTGGTCAGCTCATTCAGGAGGGTCTTATACCGAGTATAAATCTCAGAGAGATTTTCAGAATCCTTGGCCCTGAAGGTATTGAATTCAAGCTTCAGGTCCATGATTATATTCTCTTTGGTATAAGAAGGCCCTTCATAGCTATGAACCAGGTCAGTCCATGTCTGCTGGGCAGTGGGACAGTTGATCACTGATTCCATTATATCATCAGGAAGGCATGATATAATGATGCTTTTCAGGCGCTGGTCTTGATTGACCACCCTCCTTTCATCTAGGGTCCACTGAGCTTCAGGTTTAATTAAACCTTGGGCAGTTGTTGGGACATATGGACCATCATTAATCAACTTAATGTAGTATGGTTCCATCCCAGTTAAGTAGCAAAGCATTCGCATTTTCCACTTATTAAATTTGCCAACTTCAAGTCGAGGGGCAGTTGCTGAATAACTTCCACCCTTTTTGTCGACAAGTTGGGGAACATCTATGTCAGTCATAGTGGGATCTAGATTTTAAAAACTTGAGCACTCTTAAGTTTTGAAAACAGGTTTAAGTTTTACAAATCAGAGGCTCTGATACTACTTGTTGGTCCCTTTTACTTGGTTAACTATAACTACAAAGCTAAAGTAACCAAGTTCTATGACATTTAGACAAAGATGTATAAAAGATTAACAATAAAGTAACGTAAATATAAGAGACAATATTTTCCAACGTTTAATTCTTTATTAGAAGTTAATCAAAAAGAATCGTACCCAAGTGTTTGCGGAATAACACTTGGGATTGAAAACGACAAGTATGGTATAGACTCCTCACTAAACTCAATCAATGTTGAGTAACAACTTTCAGGACCCACTGAGCTATCTTAGGGGTTATGTTGTTATTTGGAGGAGTAAAAGTGGTTTGTGAATGCTTTGCATTAATTGCACAAACTTGTCAACTTTTACTCCTCTCTTATGCTACCTATTTATACACAAGTATAGAACAACTAGTTATACATTGGACACAAAGCTTCCTTAACAATATCTTGAAAGATATTATTCTTCTGGCACGGAACCTTCATTGAGTTAAGTCCAAAAGGCACTTTCTGATGACAGTCTGGTTTTAGCCATTTGAGGAAAGTTTGACATTAAAGTGATAAAGCACTTTAGTGAAACAGATCAAACTTTCCCGCCCAGTCCCGCCAAAACTTCAGTCTTCTAGTCATCAGTCTTTAGTACCATGAAGTTGTTGAGGAGTCATGGGGTTCAGTAAGTTATTGTCATCCTCACTGAACCCATCACCTTCTTCTTGGCTTAGATCACACTTCACTGAGTTCCGCCTCACTGAATGGAGAACCTTTCTACTTAGGCTCGGTCTAAGCATCCTGAAGATAACTCACTGAGTTACTGTTCACTCAGTGACTTGTTTATACTTAGGTTATTTTACGTTCAAATCCTTGTTTGAAGAAGATTGGGGAATTCAGTGATCCAACATTATATAATTGTCATTATGCACCGTCAATTGTTAGAGGTGTAATTTCATTTTCATGTTTGTTGAACCTTGGTTTTGATCATACTATTTCTAGCAATGGAATTTCAGTTTCTTTAAATGGTGTTTTTTATTTTAATGCTATTGGTGTGAATGGTATTTTTGAGATTGATATGAATGATAATGATAAGGCTTTTGTTAAAAATAATTCAATGTATAGCATCAATAATAAGAGAATCAAGAAAGGTCTGGATTCGTCTTATCTTTGGCATTGTCGACTTGCTCACATTGGCATGGCTCGCATGGAAAAGCTTCAACATGATGGGCTTTTAGATAAGATCAATGATGAATCATTTGATAAGTGCGAATCTTGTATTGCTGGGAAGATGACAAAGAAACCCTTTAAGAATAGGATTGAAAGGGCTAATGATCTACTTGGTCTTATTCACACATATGTATGTGGACCACTTAGACATGTGTCAAGGAAAGGTGCTAGCTATTTCTTAACATTTACGGATGATTACAGCCATTATGGTTATGTTTATTTACTTAAACATAAGCATGAGGTATTTGAAACATTCAAAGTGTTTAAAGCAGAAGTAGAGTTGCAACTTGGAAAGAAGATTAAAGCTCTTCGATCCGATAGAGGTGGTGAATACCTGAGTCAAGAGTTCATAGATTACTTAGCAAATGAGGGAATTGTCCAGCACCTTACTTATCCATATACTCCACAACAAAATGGCGTATTTGAGAGAAGGAATCGTACATTGCAAGATATGATACGATCTATGTTTAATCTAACAACTCTTCCTTTTTCATTTTGGGATTATGCCATAGAATCTGCGGTTCGCATTCTTAATATGGTTCCAACAAAGAAGGTGGAGAAGACACCATATGAGTTATGGACTGGAAAAGCTCCTAACTTGTCATATCTAAAGGTCTGGGGTTGTAAGGCGTATGTTAAACGTGACTCAGCAGACAAACTCCAATAAAGATCTGTAAAGTGCGTCTTCGTAGGATACCCTAAGGAAACTATGGGTTACTACTTTTATTACCCACCAGAAAACAAAGTTTTTGTTGCAAGGTATGGAGGCTTCTTAGAAAAGGAGCTCATATCTCAAGAATTCAGTGGGAGAGTATATGATCTGGAAGACGATCATGAAGATGTAACACCTTCTGAAAACACTAGCCAACTTCCTGTGGAACCTGAAAGTTTAGGTCCTCCACCTGAAGTTGAAGTGGTTCCCATTCGTAGGTCAACTAGACCTGTGAAAGCTTCTGAACGTCTATGTCTTAACGTAGAGTGAGAGGAAACTACACTAGGGGATCTTGATGAACCTATTAGTTATAGAGCTGCCATGAATGGTCCTGAAAAGGAGAAATGACAGGTTGCTATGAATGGGAAAATGCAATCCATGAGAGACAATGAAGTCTGGGAAGAAGTAGAGCTGCCTCCGGGTGCCAAGTTAGTTGGGAGTAAATGGCTCTACAAGAAAAAGACTGATATGGATGGCATTGTACACACCTATAAGGCCCGTTTGGTAGCTAAAGGCTATACTCAAACGTCCGTTTGGTAGCTAAAGGCTATACTCAAACGTTTGGTGTTGACTATGAGGAGACCTTTTCTCCTGTAGCCGACATTAGGGCTATTAGGATTCTTATAGCCATAACCGCTTACTATGACTATGAGATTTGACAAATGGATGTCAAAACCGCCTTCTTAAATGGTCGCCTAGATGAAGACATCTATATGGCGCAGCCTGAGGGGTTTGTGAATCCAGAATTTCCAAATCATGTATGCAAACTTCAAAGATCCATTTATGGATTGAAGCAAGCATCACGACAATGCAATAAGAGATTTGATAGTGAGATTAAAAAGTATGGATTCACTCAAAATCTTGATGAGCCATGTGTATATCACAAAGCTAGTGGGAGTGATGTAATTTTCCTTATTTTATATGTTGATGACATATTGATCATGGGAAAAGAAAATCCAAGTTTGCAAAAGGTTAAGGCATATCTTGGAAAGTGTTTTTCTATGAAAGATTTAGGGGAAGCTGCATTCATTCTGGGAATCAAGATATGTAGAGATAGATCTAAGCGATTAATTGGATTAAGCCAAAGTGCTTACATTGATAATGTTAGAGTTTGACAATCAAATACACATATTGCGGAAGCTAGGATCAAGTATAACACATAAATATTAACTAAAACATAAATAGTAAACGTACCCGATGCACTTCAATAAACCTTGATTCTTGGACAATTAGATCAATGATAAACCCCTTACCGTTTTGTTTATCGATCTCTTGATAATTACTAAAGTAAGTAATTACCTCGTTCTTGTACACACAAACTACCAACGAATAAAGGTTTTTGCAAGTAAACGAAACACTTAAGTTTTGAGCTTATGAAAAATCGATCCACAACCCTTGGGAGGTGATGAGTCGATCGGCCACAAGAAGAGAAGAAAGAAAACAAGATTTAGGGTTAGAGTGTGTGCACAAAAGATTGTTAAGTCTAACCCCAAGGCCTTGTATTTATACTAGGTGATATCTTGGAGCACAAGGAAGGCATGGGTCGACCCCTAGGAGTGGGCTTCGACCGGCCATAGAACCCACAAGGGGTTTCTAGAACCTCCTTGACTCCCAAGTTACACTCTAGTCCTTGTCTTTCTTATTTAACGATAGTTAGTCCATACGGTTAACAACTAACGACCGTTTAGTCCATTAAGTGTTATAAATATATATATTTCATACATTTAATAAATATATATATTTATTTACATTATTCTTGTTTGTAAAGTGTGCAATCCCGAGGTCTCGGGTTCGATCCTAGACATTTACCTATTAATGTTTATACGTAACATTTAACAGCTCCCACTCGTATATTCATTAATAGTAAAATGACATTGGTTAGCGTCTTGCAACACTCCAATGCCCCTAGTCCAATCCGAGCTAGGTTTCCTGGAAAAAACCTTTAATGATTCATCATTATAATTATCCTTTCATTACTAATACCACATTAATAAAGATGTGAGTTCCTTTATTAAAATTCTGTTTCTCGTTTCTTTATGATTGAACAAAATTACCAAAACATCTGAACGTATTCCAGATAGACTTTGGGCATGGCCATGCAAACATTTTGTCAACCCTACGAGGGGCCCAGTAGTATTAAACTTCTAAACAAATCAGAAGGAATGAATTCTTTCTTGACTACAAGAATAACCCATGAACTTTGCAACACTTCTGAAAACAATCCTTATGACTCCCTGTTACGGTAGATTGCTTCACAAAAATGCACTACATCCTTGACACTTATCTGGTATCTCAAGTCTGAGGATAACTTTAAATATGATTCTCACATTAAATATTAAATCATATTGTTGGGATAAGTCCAATATTCAATTCATTGAATATTATGTGAAATTGGTATGACTACGCATCAATATACTTTCAAGTATATTCTAAACCAATACTCAAATTTGTCTTAGTTTAATGATATTCCCATATCATTAATCGACAATGGACATTTAGAATAATAAATTATTCAAGGATCTTAAACATGCAAATATAGGATATATTATTAAGACAATGATAAATAAACATAAAACTTATTTTATTCCATTAAAATAATAATTGTACATTACATCCTTTATCCAAACACTAATCACAAATGGGCATGAAACTTTCAGCTAATCTAAGTCCTACACCTGCAGCATGCTTGTGAAGCTTAGTGCCAGGTAGAGGCTTTGTTAATTGATCTGCCAAGTTATCATCTGTGTGAACTTTGAGCATTTCGATTTCGCCTATTTCGACTTGTTCTCGAACATAGTGATGCTTAATCGGGAAATGTCTGGTGCCTTTCATGATTCCAGGCTCATTGGCAAATGTGATTGCAGCAGAATTGTCACAATACATTTTAATAGGTCTTTGAATCGAAGGCATGACTCCAAGCCCTGAGACAAACTTCCTAATCCAAACAGCTTCCATTGCAGCTTCTGAAGCAGCTATATACTCACTCTCTGTAGCAGACATCGCTAGTACACTCTGCTTTCTGCTCCTCCAATCCACTGCTCCTCCATTAATGACAAAGACATAACCCGTCTGAGACTTCGTATCATCCTTATCACCTTTCCAAGAAGCATCGCAGTAACCTGTAACATCAAGTTCTGCCGATGGATTTCCCCCATAAACCAAAAACATATCCTTAGTTGCCCTAAGGTACTTAAGAATATTCTTAACAGCAGTCCAGTGAGCTACACCTGGATTTTGCTGATATCGACTGGTTAAATTCTGAGCAAACGCTACATCAGGTCTTGTACTTTTCACCGCATACATAATAGATCCCACAGCCGAAGCATAAGGGACTCTTTTCATGCGTTGCACCTCTGCAGGTGTTGAAGCACAAACCTTGTTGCTCAAGCCATGTTGCTCTTGCATCGGCAAATATCCTTTCTTGGAATTTTGCATATTGAATCTCTTCAATATTTTATCAATGTAAGCACTTTGGCTTAATCCAATTAATCGCTGAGATCTATCTCTATATATCTTGATTCCCAGAATAAATGCAGCTTCCCCTAAATCTTTCATAGAAAAACAACTTCCAAGATATTCCTTAACCTTTTGTAAACTTGGAATGTCGTTCCCCATGATCAATATGTCATCGACATATAATATAAGGAAAATTACATTACTCCCACTAACTTTGTGATATACACATGGCTCATCAAGATTTTTAGTGAATCCATACTTTTTAATCTCACCATCAAATCTCTTATTCCATTGTCGTGATGCTTGCTTTAATCCATAAATGGATCTTTTAAGCTTGCATACACGATTTGGGAATTCTGGATTTACATACCCCTCAGGCTGCGCCATATAGATGTCCTCATCTAGGCGACCATTTAAGAAGGCGGTTTTAACATCCATTTGCCAAATCTCATAGTCATAGTAAGCGGCTATGGCTATAAGAATCCTAATTGCCCTTATGTCAGCTACAGGAGAAAAGGTCTCCTCATAGTCAACACCAAAAGTTTGTGTATAGCCTTTAGCTACACAACGGGCCTTATAGGTGTGTACAACGCCATCCATGTCTGTCTTTTTCTTGTAGAGCCATTTACTCCCAACTAGTTTGGCACCCGGAGGTAGGTCTACTTCTTCCCAGACATCATTGTCTTCCATGGATTGCATTTCCCCATCCATAGCTTCTTTCCATTTGGCCTTTTCAGGACCATTCATGGCAGCTTTATAACTTGTAGGCTCATCAAGATCACCCAGTATATACTCATCACTCTCTACATTAAGACATAGACGAGTAGGAGCTTTTACTGGTCTTGTTGACCTACGAATGGGAATCACTTCAACTTCAGGTGGAGGACCTAAACTTTCAGGTTCTACCGGAAGTTGGTTAGTGTTTTCAGAAGGTTCTACATCTTCTTGACCGTCTTCCAGGTCATATACTCTCCCACTGAATTCTTGAGATATGAGCTCTCTTTCAAGAAAGTCTCCATACCTTGCAACAAATACTTTGTTTTCAGGTGGGTAATAAAAGTAGTATCCCATAGTTTCCTTAGGGTATCCTACGAAGATGCACTTCACAGATCTTTGTTGGAGTTTGTCTGCTGAGTCACGTTTAACATACGCCTCACAACCCCAGACCTTAAGATAAGACAGGTTAGGAGCTTTTCCAGTCCATACCTCATATGGTGTCTTATCAACCTTCTTTGTTGGAACCATATTTAGAATGCGAACCGCAGATTCTAAGGCATAATCCCAAAACGAGAAAGGAAGAGTTGTTAGATTAAACATAGATCGTATCATGTCTTGCAATGTACGATTCCTTCTTTCAGATACACCATTTTGTTGTGGAGTATATGGAGAAGTAAGGTGCTGGACAATTCCCTCCTTTGCTAGATAATCTATGAACTCCTGACTCAGGTATTCACCACCTCTATCGGATCGAAGAGCTTTAATCTTCTTTCCAAGTTGCAACTCTACTTCTGCTTTAAACACTTTGAATGTTTCAAATACCTCATGTTTATGTTTAAGTAAATAAACATAACCATAACGGCTGTAATCATCCGTAAATGTTAAGAAGTAGCTAGCACCCCTCCTTGACACATGTCTAAGTGGTCCACACACATCTGTGTGAATAAGGCCAAGTAGATCATTAGCCCTTTCAATCCTATTTTTAAAGGGTTTCTTAGTCATCTTCCCAGCAATGCAAGATTCGCATTTATCAAATGATTCATCATTGATCTTATTTAAAAGCCCATCATGTTGCAGCTTTTTCATGCGATCTTTGCCAATGTGAGCAAGTCGACAATGCCAAAGATAAGATGAATCCAGACCTTTCTTGATTCTCTTATTGTTGATGCTATACATTGAATTATTTGTAACAAAAGCATTATCATTATCATTCATGTCAATTTCAAATACACCATTCACAGCAATAGCATTAAAATAAAAAACATTATTTAAAGAAACCGAAATTCCATTGCTTGAAATAGTATGATGAAAACCTTGGTTCAACAAACATGAAAATGAAATTACACCTCTAACAATTGACGGTGCATAATGACAATTATTTAAAGATAGTACTAGGCCCGAAGGCAACACTAAATTAAATACTCCTATAGCTTCAACTCCTGCATGCGCTCCGTTACCAACGTGCAAGAATTGTTGTCCATAGGCCAGCTTTCTCTCAACTCTAAACCCCTGCATGGTATTGCAGATATGAATGCCACATCCAGTATCATATACCCATGAATTCAATTTAGGAGTAAGAGTGAATAATTCAATCATAAAGAACGCACCTGATGTGCTGGGGTTACCAGCATCATTCCCCTGCTTCTTGAGTCGCAAGTCATGAATGTAGAGAGGGCAATTGCGCTTCCAATGGCCCTTTTCATGACAATGGTGACAAGCCTGATCCTTCCTGTTTGGCGGATTCACCTTGTTCTGCTTAGGCTGATGTTGTTTCATCTTGGGTTGAGGTTGATAGGCCATGACCTGCTTGCCTTTATCACCTTTACCTTTGCCTTTGTTCACATGCGATTTCTTCTGGATTCTCCCCCCATGAATTGCCAACACTTGCGGGGTGGGATTCTTGACCTTGGCTGGTAGACTTTTCTCATAATCAACAAGCAATGCGAGTAATTCTGAGACTGTCTTCCCCGAGCAATGCATGTTGAAGTTCTGCACAAAACCAGCAAAATCCTTGTTAAGGGATCTGTTGATCAAGTGCACTTGCACATTCTCAGGGTAACCAAAACCAATTCTGTGAAGTTGATCAAAGGAGTCCTTCATCTCATCCACATAATCGGCTACTGGTTTACCATCACCATGCTTGCAGTTGTGTAGCTTGTCAAGTTCATCATACAATTCAACTGCAGGTGACTTCTCATAAGATTGCCTGAGGTTATCAAGCATATTCTTAGGAGACGAATACTCATACTTCTTTTGTAATTGAGCATTCATGCTAGTGAGCATTAGACAAGCAACCTCATTGTACTTAGCATTAGTCACCTTCCATTCTGCCTTTGCTTCAGGTGTTGCCGTAGCAGCAGGTTCAGCAGGGCATTCCTGGGTCACATAATCCATCTTACCAGACGCCCTCAAGACAATTCTGAGTGAACGGTACCAGTCATTGAAATTCTTTCCAGTGAGTTTCTCTCTCTCAAGATGACTCTTGAAAGCATTAATCACAGTTTGGTTATCGGGTTGAGCCATATCTACAGATAAAGTTCAAATATTAGTATTTTCGATAATCAATATCTTCAAGAAAATAAAATACCCAAGGCTATATTCATATAACCAACTAATTTTCTTGAAAACCTAGGATCTATCTTTACATAGTTTCACCACATCAGTTGATCTGCTAGTGGTAAAAGTACAAAAGATAGTAATCTGTCGAACAATAATTGGCAAACAAGATTTCCAATTCCTAGATCATTATGGGATTTACTACAAATTGATTCATCAATTTGCCTTGTAAGCATGTTTCATCCCATCTCATGCCTTAAGTTCTAGGTCTCACGCACAACTTAATTAAGTCGTCTACCTTAGAAACTGTAAAATTACAATTATGGTCTCACGCGTTAAAAGAATTTTACCTTGTTATAGTAATTTAGCCTAGGTCTCACGTTTACTAAATTAAAATTCCAAGTGTTTCTTATAGGTAGATGGCACGTAACTTAAATTTAAGGGTATTAAATTTTGATATGTCAATCAAATTATGTACAAAGATGCATGCACTCATCTTTATAGCATAAATTTTCATAAAACCTTTTTATATCCAATTCGTGAAATTAATACACAAAGTTTTACTTGAGGTTTATGCCAAAACCCTAAGATGACTTTCTACAACATATAATTTTAAAAGTAATTCGTTTAAGATATATTCAAGATTGTGATAACCAAGGCAGACTCTAAGGCTCTTTTCTAAGCCTTCAAATCACGGTTATGAATATCATCTTAAAAGACTTAATTTTAAAACCATATTTGCACAAAACATCATTCAAGCAAAAGTTTATGGATTCAATCTCAAAATAGTAAGAAAGTTTGAATTTTGCTAGTCTCGACCGGGAGCTGATTACCGTGCGAATCGGACCACGAATGTCATAAGACCATTGCAAGATTCTTACTTTATCACTTTAGGGTTTCACAATTATTAGTCCGTTTTAATTTTCTTTATGAAAACACCCTTTTATTGCTTACATCAAGTCCAACTAAAAAACAATAAAACAAGTAGCAAAGAAAATCAAACAAACAATAATAAATAAGTGAAACAATTAGCCACATGCAAACCGTATTAGAAAAGATCCTAATAAAATCAATTCTAGGTATAATAACGCATGTAATCAACTAAGGCCTTCCCCTCTTAATGGAGGTGAGTCACATACATTGACGAATCAATTGCGTAGGCCAAAGCTAAAAACACACCACATAGCATATAAAATTGATTTTAATATATATATTGGAGTCTTCCCCAATTTAAGATCTATCTAAATACGTGACAATAAAACAAGATCCATGACAAACATGCATGTAAGTCACGGATTAAAACCTAACAATTAGCAATTAGGTCACAAGATACGTTCAATTAACCGGTTAATGACCTAGGGTTTCTAGTGATTACACATAATCAAGAAAACCACAAAACCCTAATTAGGGTTTCATGGGAAAATCGACCCCCCCCCAAAATTAGGGTTAGGGTTTCGATTTTTTTTTAAAAAAAAAAATAGGAAAAACCCTAGATCAAAAAAAACATGTATCTAAAACAATTAAAGATCCGGTTTTTATTACGTTTTAGTAATCAATTACATGTTAAACCTGTCTCTGATACCACTGTTAGAGTTTGACAATCAAATACACATATTGCGGAAGCTAGGATCAAGTATAACACATAAATATTAACTAAAACATAAATAGTAAACGTACCCGATGCACTTCAATAAACCTTGATTCTTGGACAATTAGATCAATGATAAACCCCTTACCGTTTTGTTTATCGATCTCTTGATAATTACTAAAGTAAGTAATTACCTCGTTCTTGTACACACAAACTACCAACGAATAAAGGTTTTTGCAAGTAAACGAAACACTTAAGTTTTGAGCTTATGAAAAATCGATCCACAACCCTTGGGAGGTGATGAGTCGATCGGCCACAAGAAGAGAAGAAAGAAAACAAGATTTAGGGTTAGAGTGTGTGCACAAAAGATTGTTAAGTCTAACCCCAAGGCCTTGTATTTATACTAGGTGATATCTTGGAGCACAAGGAAGGCATGGGTCGACCCCTAGGAGTGGGCTTCGACCGGCCATAGAACCCACAAGGGGTTTCTAGAACCTCCTTGACTCCCAAGTTACACTCTAGTCCTTGTCTTTCTTATTTAACGATAGTTAGTCCATACGGTTAACAACTAACGACCGTTTAGTCCATTAAGTGTTATAAATATATATATTTCATACATTTAATAAATATATATATTTATTTACATTATTCTTGTTTGTAAAGTGTGCAATCCCGAGGTCTCGGGTTCGATCCTAGACATTTACCTATTAATGTTTATACGTAACATTTAACAGATAAAATATTGAAGAGATTAAATATGCAAAATTCCAAGAAGGGATATTTGCCAATGCAAGAACAACATGGCTTGAGTAGCAAAGTTTGTGCTTCAACACCTACAGAGGTGCAACGCATGAAGAGAGTCCCTTTTGCTTCGGCTGTGGGATCTATTATGTATGCGGTGAAAAGCACAAGGCCTGATGTGACATTTGCTCTGAATTTAACCAGTCGATATCAGCAAAATCCAGGTGAAGCTCACTGGACTGCTGTTAAGAATATTCTTAAGTACCTTAGGGCTACTAAAGATATGTTCTTAGTTTATGGGGGTACTCCATATGCAGAACTTGATGTTACAGGTTACTGCGATGCTTCTTGAAAAGGTGATAAGGATGATACGAAGTCTCAGATGGGTTATGTCTTTGTCATTAATGGAGGAGTTGTGGATTGGAGGAGCAGAAAGCAGAAAGCAGAGTACACTAGCAATGTCTGCAACAAAAAGTGAGTATATAGCTGCTTCAGAAGCAATGGAAGCTGTTTGGATTAGGAAATTTGTTTCAGGGCTTGGGGTTATGCCTTCGATTCAAAGACCTATAAAAATGTATTGCGAAAACTCAGCTGCAATTACATTTGCCAATGAACCTGGAATCATGAAAGGCACCAGACATTTCCCGATTAAGCATCACTATGTTCGAGAACAAGTCGAAATAGGTGAAATCGAAATGCTCAAAGTTCACACAGATGAAAACTTAGCAGACCAGTTAACAAAACCTCTACCTGGCACCAAGCTCTATAGGCATGCTGAAGGCATAGGACTTCGTTTGGCGGAAAGTTTCATGCCCATTTGTGATTAGTATTTGGATAAGAGATGTAGTGTACAATTATTATTTTAATGGAATAAAATATTGTTATGTTTATTTATTCATTGTCTTAATAATATATCCTATATTTGCATGTTTAAATTCATGAATAAAATATTATTCTAAATTGTCCGTTGTCGATTAAAGATATGGGAATATCATTAAACTAAGACAAATTTGAGTATTGGTTTAGGATATACTTGAAAGTATATTGATGCGTAGTCATACCAATTTCACATGATATTCAGTGAATTGAATATAGGACTTATCCCAACAATATGATTTAATATTTAATGTGAGAATCATATTTAAAGTTATCCTCAGACTTGAGATACCAGATAAGAGTCATGGATGTAGTGCATTTTTTGTAAAGCAATCTACCGCTCACCGTAACAGGGAGTTATAAGGGTTGTTTTCAGAAGTGTTGCAAAGTTCATGGGTTATTCTTGTAGTCAAGAAAGAATTTGTTCCTTCTGATTTTTTCAAAAGTTTAATACTGCTGGGCCCCTCGTAGGGTTGACAAAATATTTGCGTGGCCACGCCCAAAGTCTATCTGGAATACGTTCAGATATTTTGGTAATTTTTTTCAATCATAAAGAGACGAGAAACAGAAATTTAATTAAGAATCTCACATCTTTATTAATGTAGTATTAGAAACAAAAGGATAATAATGATGATGAATCATTAAAGGTTTTTTCCAGGAAACTTAGCTCGGATCGTGCTGGGGGCATTGGAGTGTTGCAAGACGCCAACCAATGTCATTTTACTATTAATGGATATATGAGTGGGAGCTGTTAAATTTTACGTATAAACATTATTAAGTAAATGACTAGTATCGAACCCGAGACCTCGGCATTGCACACAATACAAACGAGAATTAAAGATTAATAAATATTAATAGTTATGTATATTTATTAATAACACAAGTTTAAGGACTAATGATCGTTAGTTATTAAATGTATGGACTAACTATCATTAATTGAGAAGGAAAAGGACTAGAATGAAACTTGGTGACGAGAAGGTTCCGGAAGGACTTATTGGTCCTTGTGGGCGGTCGATGCATGCAATAGGGAGGGGCAACCCTTGCCCTAACTTGCTCCCAAAGTTTCCTCTAGTATATATACAAGGCCAGGGTATCTCATTCACATCTTTTGTGCATACACTATACCCTAAGGCTTCTCTCTTGTTTTTCCAGCCGATCGAACACCCCTAATTACTTAGGGTTTTCGATTTTTGTTTTTACAAAAACAATTCTTGTGTTTAATCTTGCAATTACTTTAATTCGGGATTAGTTTGTGTGTACAAGAACGAGATAATAACTCACTATAGTTATTATCAAGAGATCGATAAACAAAACGGTAAAGGGTTTATCATTGATCTAATTACTTAAAGTTCAAGACTTGCTTACTTGATTCTTGTTCGGGCTAGAATCATCACGGTACGTTCCTATTATGTTTTGGTTAATATTTATGTGTTATACTTGATCCTAGCTTCCGCATATACGTATACTTTGGTTGTCATATTCTAACAAACATATGATTGCGTGATGAAAGAGAAGAGAGAGAAAGTGTATCAAAATACACCAATCATACGTTGGCACCTCTTTGTATAGATTTGTTTTTATAAAATGTATGTGAATTTAGCCATCCTTTTGTTCTAATAGTTCTATTTTTATAAACCACCCACCCAATTTAGATATCTTTGTTTTTCTTATAAATGAATAATAGTAGGTCCTCTAGCTAATGAATGGTCGAGTCATCCACATCAAAAAGCGTCATAATATACCTCCATTGGCTCATCATTACTTTTTCGTCACCTTTGTTGGAGATTGGATCTCAATTACCCTTTTCTATACATTTTGCATGGATCCTACTTTGGATTTCCTTTTATTTTTTTCTTGGTAGAGCTAGAAGGATTGGATATAGTCGGTGATTTATAAGAGCAAATTTAATTGATGCTTTTCACCACGCGTGAAGCGGTAAAAAATCGTCATCTCCGGGCCATTTAATGACTTATTTTATTTTTTTCACACATATTTTGTGTGAAAATTCTCTTTGAAATGTGTTTTCATTAAGTGAGATGGTGTTAGGGTTTGATTTATGTGTAATAGTTATTGTGTTCAAGGGTCTCATTTTTTGTTTGGTACAGGACCACCAAATTAACGAGACGATGCAGTCAAGCCTCTATAAACCTCATACTAAACACAACCCTAATCTAAAAATGATGAAAAAGTCTACTTATGAGTTCATCTTTGTTTATTCAATTTACATTTTTCAAAAATTACCTACTTAGACACTTTGAGAAGTGTTTTTTAAAACGAAGACAAGTTTCTAGCCGTTTTTCAATTTGGTCGTGTATTTGTGACCTCAAAAGAGTAAGGGGCGAAACAAACTTGGACACAACCGTCTTACGACACATGGATGTCTTGTCCCTTTTTTTGTATTAGCCGACAAGGGTTTCGCCCCATGGCCCACCACCAATCTCATATAATAGGGCGAAAAGGCCACGCGATGAGTATTAAAGTGTCATTGGTTTCTAGGGCTTTTTTTAATGGATTTTTTAAAAAAGCACATTGTACATATATATATTGGATGAAGTGGACGTTGTCGTATTTGAAAGGTTTATAAAAAAAAAATTACAGTTGTTGATAAATACAACAAAATAGAATGGTTAAAATAAAAAAATAAAAAAAGGCTTAAGGCAAGGTTAACTTATTTTTGCTATATCCATTATTAACATACAATTATTTTTCAAACCATTCTTAATAAAATGAGAAAAATTAACTTTTTAGCAAGTCACTCACTTTTATGAAAATTTGATTCTTACATGGGGATATTTAGTAGTGGGAAATGAGAATCAAGAAGTGGAAATGGATTAAATTCTATTGTTTTGTAGCTTAGATAAATAAAAAAATGGATAATCGTAAAGTATTGATAGTACCAATTTTAAAGTTTCATTTCCATTACTTTGGTTAAAAATGAGCGAAATAGGACTATTTTGTAATATTTTTTCATGTTGTGTGTTTTAGTTGCAAACAGATTTACGTGTATATTTCATATAATCAAAATTCATGTTTTTTTTTTTTTTTTTTTTTTTTTTTTTTTTTTTTTTTTTTTTTTACCTTGAAAAATGAAAGAAGGAGAATTTCTATTAGGTTTAATTTTAAATTTGTAAATAATTGTAAGTGCTTGAAAAATGATTTACGTGTGTTCTTATATTTTGGGTGAATTTTTTGGATGGTATCAAATGTGCTATGTAAATTGTTTAAATTTATTTTTCTAACAAGTTTTTTTTTTTTTTTTTTTTTTTTTTTTTTATTATTATTATTTTTTTTAAGTCTTTGGTGTTATCAAACACGATTAAAATTATCTACTGATTTTATTACTCTTAATTTCTATTTTCTAATTTCTCTCTATCAAATCCAACTTTGTGAAATCATTTGTATATTTTCGAGCGAGCTCTTGATTAAATGACCTAAAATTGCAACTTAGTAGAAAAAATAAATAAGCCAGCAACGAAGTGTGGCTAACGTCCGTACTTGCTTTCTTTATTAAAAAGTCATTGATTACCAAAGGATTTTTTTTTTTTTTTTTTTTTTTTTTTTTTTTTTTTTTTTTGTTTTGTTTTTGTTTTGTTTTTGTTTTGTTCTTAAGGGAATTGCAACTTAGCAAAGTTGGTCAGGAGGTGTTACCACATGCGCGATGTATCAAGTTCGAGTCTCTCCGTGGAGAGTTTTCCTTCTTGGTAGGATCTGTGGTGGTTCTGCCCCATAGATGCGTCGATTCGAGCCTGGCAGAGACTGTCTTCTGAGTAAGTACTGTAGATCGAATCACTAACTAAAGTATTGTACTAACTCGCCATAAAAAAAAAGAAAAAAGAAAAAGAAAAAAAAAAAGACACTTTCGTTTTATAATTTGAAGTTTTAGTTCTTACGTTCGTGAGACTGATTTTCTTAGATAGGTTTCTTTTCTTAATTTAAGTGTATGTTTTAAAAAGAAAGTTTTTTTTTTTTTTTTTTAGTTCAATATTTAGAGAGTACCCATAATGAGTTAATGGTGTTTTATTAGATCACATTTCATTTTTCAAACTGAAGTTCTTTCATACTTTCTATGATTGCATTTGGTTGATCATTCAAAATTAGGTAATGATGATAGAGCAAGTTGACCACATTTGGTACAGAACCACTCCATCTAAAAAATCTCACTTTTTTTCTTCATTTTTAGCTGGTAAAATTTTGGGCATTCCACCGAATTTCATTTTAATTTTTTTAGTCGTAACGAGCGGAGGAACCCGCGCGTTGCTGCGGAAATGCCGTGCTATTTATTTATTATTTTTTTTTTCACACCTTAGGGCTTAAGGACTAAATTGCAAAAGACTATTCTTGCTTCCACTGTGACACTCTAAATGAACTTTGTTAATGGATTTTTCAAATCTTGTTAAAAATGTATCCTCATGAAAATTTGTAATAATCAAAATACCATTTTTTTTCGCTAAAAAAAAAAAAAAATTGTTTCGTCCACTGTAGCATGCACTGTAGCTGCTACAGTGCTGATACAGTAACACGTTCCCCTTTTAGTATATATAATAATTTTTTATAACTTTTAATCAAGATTTTGACAATGATGATAGTCATATAAATATAAGATTAGTGGGATTGGCGTTTATGTGTGTATACAAAATTGGGTTGATGGGCTTAGCCCATAACCAAAGTCTAATATATTACAAGTGTATAGTTGATTGGGTTAGCCCCTAACCAAAGTCTAATATATTACTACAAGTGTATAACAAGGCTCAATAATTATTAAATGATCGTCACTTTTAAAGCTAACATCGTCGTTTAGTTAAATAATATTTTACAACACACTCCCACCCCACCGCGAATGTCCCCCTCTTTTGTGAGAATTTGGTAGTGCATACCACACATTGTGTAAGCACAAAAAACATAAAAAAATAAATAATAATAATTAATAATTAATAATAATAATAATAATAATAATAATAATAATAATAATAATAATTGTGTGTTGTAAAATATTGTGCGGTACGTTTATGTTTAGATGGTAAAGTCGATGTTTAATAGTGGAGTAAGAAACTGATGTGACGTTAAATTGATGGTGATGAACGCGACACTCATTATTAGATAACCATCTAATCTTTTGCATATGAAATGGTAACAATTATCACATCATAAAGCTTATGCGCCAGCACTCGGAAAATCACAAGTTTTGCTTTATTTTCTTTTTAGGACATAGATTGGATCTCAATTTGCCTTTTATACATAGTTAACATGTTGAATATTATTTCAATTTTCAATGAACTACTTTATGCAAGCATGCATTTCTTAGGTGTATTCACTAGTAATAAGTTAGCTTTTTCTTAATTTAATTTGAACAAATATTAAAGCATCTTACAAAGACTGATAATTGAGTACATTTTGATCTTATAAATCAAACCAAGTTTCCATGGGCATGACCACTGTTGCAATTTTTTAGTTGTTTAAATCTTACAACTAGAACGCCATCAGCTAAATCGACACATTCCTACCTATCATGTTCATTCTTAGTTTATTTTAACTGATTCAATTGCTATCTATCATGTTCAGTCTTATGTTTATTTTAGTTCACTGCATTTTCTATGCTCATAACCCTTTTTTCAGAATTTGTACACACAGTTTTTTTACCCAAGTTACATAATCGTAGATACTTGAGAAAGCTAGAGCGCTATGTTTTCATGCTCAACTTCTTCTCAAGTTATGGAGGAGAGTGCATTACTACTGACACAGTGACACCTATCTTTAAAAAGGATTTCCTATTCTTATCCTCAACCACAAAACACCTTATGAGGTCGTTCTCAGTTGTATCTCAATTCTCAAGTTATATGATCATTTAAAGTGTTCAGATGTTTTGCTATAACATGCAATCCTTCACGAGTAGCTGACAAAATTGTTCCAAAAGGGGAGTCCCTTGTGCGTTGCTGGTTATGTTAGGTTCTACCGTTCTACACACACTAGCAGTTATAGTTTAGAGTTTTAGACAAGTTTACTCATTCTATGCCTACAGCTTTACCACATAATGTTCCTCATGTCTCACCTGATCTGATTATTCTGATCAAGAACGTTATACATTTCTGAAGGACCAGTTGTATACCTTCCTCATCAATTCATTTTGTGTGAGTCTGGTTCACACTGAGCTTAAAAAATCAAGGGAATCGAATCCCACTTGTTATCTTTGTGGCTACATAACAACTAAGTTACATACAAAGACGCTAAATCCCTGGCCAGTTGCAACGCTGTGTTGCAAATGATATCTTAATGGAACATCCACTTAATCCGTATGGAAGGCATCTTGCCATTTAGCTGATTCATAGCTCTTCACAAATTAAATACTTTCACATATTATAACCGGTGCCTTTAACTCAGATTAATAACTGCAATCGGATATGTTTATAACCAGGAGTTTAAAAGAGACAAATCTTTCAAAACTAGAAAACTACAAATGATAAAAAATAAATAACTAAAAAGAACTACAATCTAAAGATTCCAACATTGCAATAACATCATATCCATTTTAAGTTCTAAAACAAACAGTAGAACCAAATAAACACCTACAATCTTCAAATATCCATAGGAGCCGCTTCAGCAGCAGCACCACCAGCATCACCGCCAGCTGGCTCTGCACCACTCTCATTTGCAGGAGCTTCTTCACCAGCGACCTCTAACTCATTAATTAATGCTTGTACAGTTGCTTGATCCAATATAGTAAATGATTCACCTACTCCAACAACAGAGACAGTGCATACAGAGCTTGTGAGCTTTTCGCCTTGTAAGGTCTCTCTTATGGCAAATAGAGCGTCCTTGATGAGGTCATCACGGGAAGAGCTTGTGAAGTTTCCAAACTTGCGCTCCAAGCAAGTTTTTGCAGCTTGTGAGCGGGACCCAATAGCAAAAGCTTGGTATTCAAAGTAATTTCCACTAGGACAGTTGTAGTAGAGATGGACCCCAGATTCGTCTAATCCAGCAACTAGTAGACCGACACCATAAGGACGTTTCCATGATCGCTGGGTACAGACCTATCAACAAGCAACAAACTCTTGATTCAGCAGTGACTTAAAACTGACTGGACACAAATATGTTTAACATAAAAAGGCATCTTGGCACATCCTATTTAATAATCTACACTAACATTCTTGGTGAAATACTCCGTAGTAAATTTTTTAAAAAGTGGAAACTTTTCGTAGGCACGCCAAAGTGGAAGAGATTTAAATACTAAGGAAGGGATAATGTGCCTATATCATCATCTAGCACTCATATTAATCATAATAAATAATTATAGTTATTAGTTTATTACTCTTCAAGAAGAATCAGCATAGGGGTTTAGGACCTAGAAACACCACATATACCAGAGAACCAGACACAAACAATGGACAGATGGATTAAAAAAAAGGGATAATTACCAAAATAGATCAGTCGCCCAAAGCACATTTCTTGAATAGATGTTTTTAAATCACTTTTCTCCGACGGATCAGGGCAACTTGGCGACTGAGCAACCTTCATATATGTGCGACATATGTCGAATATTTTATTAATATAGTAAAGAATCTAGAATCTTTTTGGAATGTATAGTACAGAATCTAGAATTTTTTTGGAATATTCTAGAATTTTTTTGGACACGTGTCGCGTTTATATTGAGTTGCTATTTTTTTAGTTGCCCTGATCTAATTTTGGAAAGTGAAATTTGAAAGTCTACAAAGTGACTAGTCAAAAAGTCAACGATCTATTTTGGTAATTATCCCTTAAAAAAAAAAAAAAAGACTATAACCACAAACGAGCAGGGCATATTTTCTTATAAAGTGAGTACCAAACAATACTCACACAACCACTAAGATAACGTGGAAAAAACACATGCTACAACAAACAATAACTTAACTACAATAGATGTTCAGCATATAGTCATTGTACAATATACCATTGTAGACCTCTCCTAAAGTCCCACCCTAAATCTATATTACCATCCGTACAATAATCTTACACATTTACACTCTTACTTTCCTCTTTTATCATACCAAACCACCAACGACCAACCACCGAATCAACATTCAATAAAATCATACTTAATCAAGATAACCATGACAGCATTGCTAACGTAACAAAGTATCCATCTCCTTCATCTTTAGCAATTTCCATACAAAGTAACAAGATTACACTCCACCAGTTTTCAAGCTTAGACCAATTCTCCAAACGTTTACTCAAAACTCGATAGAAAATCCAGGGAATTCAAGTTAAACATCATTAACCTTCCCGGATCCATAAAAATAACTTGTAACTATAGGGTGGTCGCAGCTTATTTGACTTGTATTTATTACACTTCCGATTATGTCATTTCACAGTTTTTTTTTTTTTTTTTTTTTTTTTTTTTTAAATTCTAAGTATATCTTATAATACCTAAACCATACAACAGAAAAACCTGTCATCTTGATTAAACATAGGATCACTTGACATTAATCAATTTGCCACATCAAACCTTAGCATACCAAAAGATTGTGTAAGAAGCTAGAATAACTAACATGACCATTTGGACCTTATAGGCTTAGATAAAATAACATTCGAGCTAGAACGTAGAAGAAAATTGACAAAAATACTACATGAGTTAATATAACAATGAGTAATGAAGAATACAACGAATATATAGCTCTACTCCAAAAAGTTTTAGTTTATAAAATAGTGATTTATAATGAAGTGAACACATCTATTGGTAATTCAGAAGGGAAAGAAGACAATTATTTGGGATGGAACACTGTGCGTGTTTCCATCCAGCAGTCCTATTTCTTAGAGCCTCGTTACTATCAGATTTACTGAGACTAATGAAAAACAATCCTCAAATGCCAGCCATTAATAAAGAACATACACAGTTATACACGGTAGCTACTAATGTTCTTAGAAGTAACAAACAAGACTGTAACAAACAGTAAGATGACGTGAAGAAAGCACAAACAGCAACAAACAATAACTTAACCACAATAAGAGTTCAAACCTAGAATCATATTGAGTGTAGTGCAGACGTTTGACACCCTAATGTTTGTTTACCATCCAAACAATACCCTTCAACACTAATCTCACATAACCGCTCCCACTTGCAACTTGTATGGTAACAGCCCACCGGCGATCAATAAAATCACCCCTAACCGATTATCACCGCCACAGCATTGCTAAAAGAAAGTATATATCTATCTTCTACATCTCAAACTCATTATTTCACCAATAGTAATAATTTACATTCCACTAGTTTTATAAGTAACCCACCTCTCCACAACAGTATTCGAAATACAAGTATTCTGCAACGTAATTAAACAATCGAGCTCTAATCTCTCATCTATAATCAAGCTAACCAAAAGTCCAGCGAATCTACCCCACTATATACCATAGTCAATGTAATAACCAGCTGTAAGAACCAAGCATAAACAAGAGTCCAATCTCGCAAATAAACCCTGACTACTGAAATCATATAAACACACAATTTGGCTGTGTCTAGTAATTAGCTCTTCGCCTTTTGATTTTGTTTAAAAGCTCCTAGTTGAGACACTTAGCGTTTACATCTAACACTTTACAATTACAATTATGTTACCAACTGCTTCTATAAAAACAAACAGCTACTGCTAGTTTAGCCAAACATAGCCAAGAACACACACATAAATAACCTAAAACTCACCTTCTAATCCCCTATACTCTTTACTCCATAACCAAATTAACAACCAATTATACCCTTAACAACGTAAATCAATTAATAACCACTCTGGGGGCAAAAGGTTTGTGACTATCATTAATAAAATGTGAGAGATCTGAAGTTCAATTCCTATTCCTCCTAGGTGCAAACAACCCTAAAATCCCCACGCCATCCTCCTCAAAAGGGTGGGCTTTACCTAGTTTAAGTCTGTGTGGTGGTGGGTTCAAACGCATAACAACATAACATAAACATCAGCGGAATATCACAACTAATAACAACAATTACTACAACAACATCAACAACAACCAATCCCACCAAAGCGGGGTATGAAGAGGTAGAAGAATGTGGGAGATAATTTATACTACATTATAATGCATTTGAGACTATTCTATAACTAGAAAGGCTTAAAATTCAGACTTTTGTTTTTTATTATGAAAATATTTCAAAATTAATTTGTTATGAAGCAAGTTGGTTAGGAAGTTTGTTAGGAAGCGGTTGGTTGTTCAAACTAAAATTATTTGGCTTAACCATCTCTAATATCTCTACTTATAAAGTATTAAGACAACTAAATGTGTAAACAAATAACGCAAAATATAATCACACGGTACCTGCCGCATTGAGCAGGTACCGTTCTAGTAATTATAAAAACATAACATAAATGATTAATGTCACGCTAATATCACAACTAAGCCCTAACATTCAACATAACTAAACCCTAACAGCTCATATAAATAAAAAAAGCAAATAAAAAGCAATAATAATAACCTGAGCTTTATCAGCCAGCTGAACAACAAGCCGTCCAACAGGCAAGGGACTCTCATAAGTATAACCATAATTAATACACTCAGATCTCATATATCTACTCAACACTCTTCCATCAGCAGTTAAACCAGCAATCGCTACACCGATATGATCATCCACCTTAAATATCTTCCTCTTGTGTGAAGACAGTTCCGAATTGGCTTTGTTTACGCACGCTAGAACCACGTGCGTTTTGGAACGAAGACCTACTGCTGCTGATCCTTGTTTAACGGCTTCCATTGCGTATTCTGCTTGGTATAGACAGCCTTGGGGAGACCATGTTGTGACGTCTGTGTCGTATCCGTTGCGGAACATGATTGTGTGTGTGAGGGTGGGATGGTGTTTAGGGGAGGGTTAGATAATTTAATAGCGGGTTTTCTTGTTGCTCAAGACAAGTGTAAGTGTGTTTTTGTGAGTTTTTATTTAGTTTGGGCCGGTGCCCGCCAAATATCTCTTGAACGTTAACCACGGAAGCATTTTTGCCGGAATGGAAAGTTTGCGTCTGTGTATCACATGGCACGTGACGCTGACTCCATTGGAATTTCATTATTTTTCTTTTGTTAGAGGGGGAGGCAAAATGAAGGTGGAAGGAGACACCATGCAAACAAGATCACTCACAGTAAGGAGACAAAAATTATATCGAAAATAATTTTTAGTTAAAAAGAAAATGGGCATCTAAAAAAGAAAATATAAATAATAATTTTAAGACGAGGGAATATTCGATTATATATTCTGTGATAACTTTATATATTCTTTGGTATCGATGGATGGGTTTTAGAATTTGGTGCGTGATGACTTTATATTTTATTTCTACAAAACTAGACAATTCTTCTAGATTTGCTTGACTTTTCATATTGTGTGAGCCACACTTCATTCTTGTTTATTCATTTTACTACTTATGTATTTTATTTCAATTTTTTTGTGTGGCTCCAATTAGTTGGTTTGCTTTACTTTTCATACTATGTTATATGATCGTTGTAGTTGTTTGAGAATCACTACTTATTTTACAATCATGGGCTGTGCTTAGCACAGCCTAAAGACTTCACTATGAAACAATATACGAGAAAAGATTAATTAAACATGAGGACGCTATACGAACTTATTCTTGATCTTGGAACTCATCTTCATGGTATCATATTATATCTAAATTAGTGACTTCCCTTATCAGAACGCTTGTTGTATGTGGGCGTGGTTTCAAATATTTGAAGGCTTTTTGCCACTTTTCGAAGCTCCATCTTCATGACTTTACCTGTTCCATTTTTTGGTAGCTCTTTTACAAACACTACCTTCTTTGGTACCATAAATTTTGGCATATGTTTTAGGCAATACACCAATATTTCGCTTTCAGTTATGCTTCCTGATTTTTTTAGCACTACAAAAGCGCAAGGGCTTTCGCCCCACCTTGGGTGAGGCATTGCTACCACTGCTGTTTCGAGTATGGTGGGGTGTTTGAACAAAATAGACTCTATTTCCACACTACTGATGTTTTCTCCACCTGAAATAATCACGTCTTTGGACCTGTCTTTGATTTCAATGTATCCGTCAGTATGAATAACCCCAACATCTCCAGTCCAATACCATCCTTTCTCAAAGGCCTTCGCAGTCTCCTTCTCATCTTTCAAGTACCCTTTCATGATGCTGCTTCCTCGAAGTACAATCTCTCCAATTGTGGTCCCGTCATATGGAACACTTTCCATCGTTTCCTTGTTTCTAACATTTACATCAGCAAGGGTGAGTATACTGACACCTTGGCGGGCCTTCAATTTTGCCTGATGATCTTTTGGAAGTTGATTCCACTTGGTTTGCCACTCACACACAAGAGCAGGTCCTGTGGCCTCGGTGAGGCCATATGCATGCATTATGTGGAATCCAAGATCATCCATCGTCTCCAAAAGTGCTGCAGGAGGTGGTGCTCCTCCAGTTAGTATGTTGATCTTAGAGGTTATTTCACGACGCTCGTGGGGCTTGGCTTCAATAAGGATATTAAAGACAGCAGGAGCACAACACATGTGAGTCACCTTGTGCTTAGATATACTCATGTATATTTCCTCGGCAGTGGTTTTTCGTAAGCACACATTGGTGCCCCCTTTTGCTGCTACACCCCAGGTGAATGTCCACCCGTTGCAATGGAACATTGGTAGTGACCACAAGTACACCGCCTCTGTACTCATTTCCCATCCATTAATCAAGCTCATCGTGCTCAGAAAAGAACCACGGTGGCTATACACCACCCCCTTGGGGTTAGAGGTGGTTCCAGAGGTGTAATTCAGTGCAATCGCATCCCATTCGTCCTCAAGTTCTTCCCCATGGTACTGTGGGTTACCGTGGCTAATGAGTTGCTCATACTCCCACTGGCCAAGACGAACCCCAGTTGGGGTATCAATGTCATCAATCACGATCACCAAAGGCATATCATCTTCCACTATAGAGCACTCCTTAAATTCCGTGCGCAACAAGCGTAGCGTCTCAGAGGCTAAGGGAACGTATTCATAGTCAACAAAGAAAATCTTGGCTTCAGAATGACGAAGAATGGTGGCTATGTTTCTAGCATCTAGCCTTGTGTTGATTGCATTAAGCACACCTCCTGCCATTGGCACTCCGAAATGCATCTCATATAACGCGGGTACGTTTGGTGCCAGCACTGATACCTATAATCATATCAGTTAAATTCAGAGTTAGAATCAAAAATGTTAATTTCTCATATATAAATATAATTTTGCAGCCTAAAATTCATAAGATTAATTATATGCCTAAAATCCATTGATGTATTTCATTCATCCCTAATCACTAATACTCATGTTCACGTGTTGAAACGTTGCATAATTTTGTATTAGAAACTTACAACATCGTTCTTAACAACTTTAAGGAAACGAAGGGAGGAGGCAAGACGACAACAACGTTCGTAAGTTTGGCGCCAAGTAAATTGGACTCCTGCGTAGACGACGGATGTTCGGTTGGAGTAAACCATGGAGGCTCTCTTGATGAATGTGAGAGGAGTGAGAGGGACATAGTTTGCTAGACATTTTCGAAGTTTGTTCATTATACCTCTATAGGTTTTAACTTAAAGATGAATCTCTGGAACCATTATTTAAATTTAACATAGTTGATGTAGCTCACAAAAGGGAGGCTATACGTGATCTATTTCAATTATGGCATGTTGATAGAGCATCCTACCAAAGTACGTACCTGTTAATTGCTTCCATCAAATTCAATACGTGTTTGCTTCAAGTCAATATAATTACACAACACAGAACACACGATCATTAATGTTCGATGTAAATGCAAACGTATAAATCCATGTAAATAAGGTACTTATTGTTTCTTAAGAAAAAAAAGTTGCTTATTGTAGGTGTAACTAGTAATAATACCCACGCACGAGCGGGGTTTATTTTTAATTTTTTGAATAATATATTTTTATTTATTAAAAAAAATAATTTAATCTTTGTTTTGTTTTATTTATGGTTTTTAATTATGTTTATATTTTTATTTTTATTTTTTATTATTATTATTTTTTTATTATTTTTGACTGACTTAATGAAGGGTCATATATACATTTTTATAAAGTGTTTTTTCTCAAAATTTTATAAACCAAGCGTACTTACCATTTGTTATGTAGTTGTTGAATAAATAAGCAACAATATACAATATATACCACTTACAACGAGTTGTAATCTAAATTTCAACATAAATTGGCTAATGTTGTTCATGTATCAGGGAGTGAAATATGAAGGATAGCGGGTTCATCAGTTACTATTGGTCCATTTTACTTGGTTAATAAATAACTAGAGAGTTAAACTAACAAAGATATATGGCTTTGAATACAGATGTATAAAAGATTAACAACAAAGATAAACGTAAAGAGAAAAAAGTAATTTTCAACGTTTAATTCTTATTAAAAGTTAATCAAAGAATTATACCCAAGTGTTTGCGGAATAGCACTTGGGATTGAAACGATAAGTATGGTATGTACTCCTCACTAAACTCAAACAAAGTTTGAGTGACAACTAAAGGTCTCACTGAGCTATCTGAGGGACTGTGTTGTTCTTTGGAGGAGTAAAAGTGGTTTGTGAATGCTTGGCATTAATTGCACAAACTTGTTAACTTTTACTCCTCACTTATGTTACCTATTTATACACAAGTATGAACAACTATAATACACAATGGACATAAGCCTTCCTTAATAAAATCTTGATAGATTTTATTCTCTGGCAAAGGAACCTTCTTTGGGTTAAGTCCAAAAGGTGCTTTCTGATGACAGACTGGATTTAACCATTTGGGGAAACTTTGACCTTAAAGTGATAAAGCACTTTAGTGAACCAGTTCAAACTTTCTCGCCCAGTCCCGCCAAATCTTCAGTCTTCAAGTCATCAGTCTTCAGTACCTTAATCGTTGTTGAGGAGTCTTGGGGGTTCAGTGAGTTATTGTCATCCTCACTGAACCCATCACCTTCTTCTTGGCTTAGATAGCACTCAATGAGTTCCACCTCACTGAATGGTGAACCTTTCTTAGTAGACTCGCTCTAAGCATCCTGAAGATGACTCACTGAGATAGTGTTCACTCAGTGACTTGTTTGTGTTTACGACACTTAGGTTATTTTATGTTCAAATCCTTGTTAGAGGAGGATTGGGGAATTTAGTGACCCAACAGTCTCCCCCTATTTGGATATACAAATAGCCTAAGTGTCTCATGTTCCAGTGTGAGTTGGCATGGGTCTTCATCTCTCACTGAGTGTTGATGTAATTACAGTAGGACACAGATAACTTAAAAGAACATCAAAGTTTATTAATAGTTATTACAATTCCTACTGATAATACAAAAAAAAAAAAAAAAAAAAAAAAAAAAAAAAAAAAAAAAAAAAAAGATAGTTGGTTGCAGATTCAGATATTCAGTTGATAGCCAAGTGCATCAAGCTTTGCCTTCTTGGATCTCAGGAGGTGTCTCTCAGGGTGCTCCTCAATCATAGCTTTAAGGTCCTGACAGAACCTTACGTTTTCAGCACACCTAACAGGAGAAGCCAACATCAGGTACATTAGCATCGCCTTAATCCCTGCCCTGTCCATGTTTGACCATCTTTGGAAAACAGGGTTTCCATACTCATCAGTAAAGCATAGACCTCTTTCAGGGGCTTCAAACACCACATTGTTCATGAAGGTGATTCCTTCAGGAAGAGACCTGTCACAATCCAATCCTGGGACCTTGATCTCAGGCTTTAACTCAACTTGCTTCCTTTTCCTTTTGGAGACCTTTGGTGGAGCAGTTTGAGTAGATGGAGCTGGAAGCAGAGAGGGAATGCCAAGGGCTTCAGGCATTTCCATCAGTCTTTCATACCTGAGCTGTAGTGATTTCAAGAGACTAGGAACCACCACATTCGACTTCTTGGAGATGATAGGTCGAAGCTCATCAAGCTCAGAGATGGCAAAGTCAGCGAACCTGAATGGATCATGAGTGTCCATTATTCTTTGGTCAGGTCCCCTGAAGATAGTTACAATTGCAGGCTTGGTGTTGCGATGGATTTTGATATCAATGATGGTTTCAGGTTTCAGCCTTTCTTTCATCACCCAAGTATACCTCTCAATCCTGGTCTTTCTGATCTGAGCGTCCTTCCTGAGCTTTGCTTCTCTTTGCTTTTTCAGGGTGCTCATCTCTTCTTCCTGAGCCTTTTTGAAGGCAGCTTCTGCTTGTTCAGTGGCCAGTTGTTCAATATCCAACCCAATCTTCTCCGCCTCTTTATGAACAACTTTAATGAGTGCGGGTTTGCTCATTTTCTCTTCCTCGGCCACCTTTTTCAATAATTCATCTCTCTCTATGTAGGCCTAAATTTCATCACCAGTGAGGAGACGGATTACCCCATTGATTTCAAATGGAACTCTGACTGGTTCATCAGGGTCCTGTCTGAAAATAGTGGAAGCAGGCTTTAGCACTGTTATTGGTTCAGAGTTGTAGCAATGCTTTTGCCTCTATCCTGCTGTTGAGATGAGGAAGCTGGTTCATCTTGAGGTTGAACAAAAGTAATGGGAGTAGCCTCGGTGACATGCTCCCCCTCAGTGTGAGAGGGCTCAGCTTCATATGGAACTTCAGTGTGAGGGGCATCAGTGACATTCTCCCCCTCAACTGTTGCCTGAGCTGAAGTGATGGCAAGAGTTGGAGTGACTTATGCGGAGGTAGAGGAACTCCTGAAGGCCTGGTAGATCTCAGTCATCATGGACTTGATGTCTGAGGTATCCTTCTGAACTGCTGAGACTTTGGCCTCAAGGGATACCTGAGTATTCTCCATTGTAGACAAACGAGAACCAAAGTTCCAAGCAAGAGAGGCTGACTTCTGGGACTGAGCAGCCACTGATTGATCCAGAGCAGCAAGGGAGGTTTTGAAAGATTCCACTGAGCTACTGAGAGCCTGAAGATTGAAGGACTTCATCAGGTTGAGTAACTCAGTTAGATGCACAGAGTTGAATTGATAAGTCTCTGATGCCTGAAGGAGCTTCCTGGTGAGTTCAGGATCATCCTTAACCGATTCTTGAATGGACTGAACCCCTGTGTTCAGCTTGGTGAGAGATTCAAGGAACTGGTTGAGTTGAGAGACCATCTGTGTTAGGGAGTAGGTGACAGAGGAATTTTGTTCCCTGACATCTTCATTAAATTCTTTAACAATATCTGATGAGGCAAAAAATGAACCACTTTTAGGGGGTCATTTAAGCCCGGAATTGAATTTATTTGATCAAATATTGCCCTAAATCGTTCCTTTTGTGATTTTAGGTACTTTTGGAGTGAATTCTGGAAAAGGAAGCAATTCGGACGTTTTTGGAGCATAAAAGTGAAGAAAACGGCAAAGACTTAATTTTCCATGCTGAGAACAGTACCTGACGGCGTTAAGAGGAAGATCCTGACGGCGTCAAGAGTTAAAACCATGACGACCCAGTGGAAACCTGACGGCGTCACAACAAGGGCGTCAAGACTAATTTTGGTGACGGCTTGCATAAGGGATACACATGACGGCGTCAGACCCAGATCTAGGCAGTCCGAGAAACTATTTGGCGGCGAGATGACGGCGTCAGACATTTGTTCTTGACGCCGTCACCCATCAAAATCTATATATAGTTTTCTATTTTTCATTCATAAAGGAGGAACGTGTGTGGAGAAAACTAGGGCCGAACTTTGTAAACCCTAGATCATATTTTACAGTGTTTTCAAGGGTTTTCACCCCTTGAATCCTTTCATGTTCAATTGAGATAAGTCTTCTCTTAATTCAATCAATATGTCTATGTGTTGGTTGATTATATCTTATGCTTGTCTTGATTTCAACATGCTAGGCTAGATCTATCTTGTGTTTGCTTAGATGTAATGAAACCTAGATGTTAATTATGTGTTGATTACTTGTTTATGGTTGTATTGGATGAATGATTTGAATGTTAGCTTAAGAAAACTGGTAGATCTCCATTGTGTAACATGCTTGAACGTCTTAGGAAACATGAACCGATGTGTACTAGGTTTTATTGGTTGTATTTAATGCATGAGCAAATTCTAGTGATCCCATGTTAGGAGCTTCTTAGCCGGCTCGACATAGGAATGAAGTAGGCGCTCATAGGATTGGGGAAGTAGGTACGCCACCCCATGAATGGTATTAAGGAATACAATCCATCATCCACGCAACTATAACAAGTAATTAACGTGTAAAAGATATCTAGGGAGTAGTGAAATCTAAGTAAACACAATTCTCCCACATATTGCTCACAACTCTAGTATAATTTAGTTTTATTTTCATTTTAGTATTTTATTTTGATTGCATCTTAGTATTGGGTTAGTTGACTAGCAACTAATTTCGCCAAACTCCTTCAAACCCAAGATTTTTACTTGCTTTCATAAAAATATAAAAATACAAAAAGAATCATCCCTCATCTCTAGACCTAGTCTTTAGGTTTTCTAATCATAGCGACACTATTCCTAGCTAAACGATCAATCCCCCGGTACTTGTCATTATACTATACTACATCGATCAGGTACACTGTCTGGTGGGGGTTGTAAGCTTCTCGAGATCCCTCGAGAGGTAAAGCCTGGTGCAATCCCTACGATACCAATATCTTTGAGATTGAAATAATGAACAGCTTGCTCAGTGTGCATGTCAAACACTTCATCAGTGACCCCCCCTGAACAAGGCATTGGTTGCCTTTTTTATGAACTTGGTAAAAACCTTCCTAGTGATAGGAGCTTGATCATCATCTAAGGATTCTGACTCGGAGTGAGTTTCAGCAGATTCAGTGTCAGAGGGTTGAGGAGACTGAGGGATAGGTTCAGGGACTGTCTCCTCAACCACCATTTCATCTCTGGCTTCAAAAACCTCCTCGTCACTGTGGTAGTCATCATCGGAAAATAAGGTTGCCTAAGCATCAGCCGAGGACTGAATCTGCAAAACAAGGTTATCCGGCTCCTCTTCATAAGAAGACTTGCCTTCGTTTTGGCCAGGTCCTGACCCCTCTAATCCGGTAGACTGGGTTTTATCTACCTGGTCCTTAAAGCCAGTTCCCAAGTTGTGGGCACCTCCGGGAGTGGTTATGGGTTCCATATCAGCGGGTGGCCTTTTTCCCTCTGAATCTTTGTCCCCGTGACCCCTTCAGACACTGATGGGTGTTTTTCAATGTCATCCTAAGGAATCGTGATTGTTGTGTCCCTATCAGCGGGTTGTATGTTTCCCTCTGAGTCTTTGGGATGAGTTTTTGTGCCCTCAAACAAAAGCTTTGGTTTGCGAATGTCCTCATCAGGCACCTGAGTGGATTTGCCCCCTTTCCAACAGGCTTGCGCTGGCCTGCCGAAGATTTATGGGTGGTAACTCCCTGATGCTTGGGTTGTGATTGACCCGAGCCTTTAGCAGAATGTGAAGTGGTGTGGGTCCCCTTCTTAGTGGAGTAGTGCTGCCCCATCGAGGATATAGGACCCCTTCCTCCCTGAGACTCTGGTTGTGATTTGCCAGAGCCTTTAGCAGGATGTGGAAGTTGGGTTGATTCCAACTCCACTGACTTGTTTATGTCAGTAGAGCCTTTGGGAATGGGTTTGCCCGAGGACACTGAGTGTGATGTCTCAGTGCCCTCCGTTGGTCTTTGTTTTGGGGCCAAAGATTGGCTTATGATCCTGAGGGTGTCAGCAGTCAGGGTTTGTTGTTGTTGCCCCTTTTTGTCAGGCTTAGGGGCAGAGGTCTCAGTGGCGAGTGACTTGGGTTGAGCCACCTTCCTGGACCCCTGTCCCTTCTTCCTCTTCACCTTCTTGGTGGGAGAGGGAACTGGTGAGATTTTGTTGTCACCCTGGATAGCAGCGAGCATACACGTTGTCAGGATGACAGGTGTAACCTCAATAGGGTCACGAGAATAATTAGCCTTGTGTAAGACATCAGGCTCAAAGCCTACTTCATCAGGCTTAACATACTCGGACCCTAGCAAGTCTTGCAGGGCGCAGGAAATGAATCTAGGGTATGACATAAGTTTTTGCCTAGACTTCCCACCCAACTTTGCTATAAGGTCCCTGAAGATTATTTCTCCAAGGTCAATCTTTTTACCCTCTATGAGACAGTACACTATCATTGCTTGAGTAGTGTTCAATTGCTCAGTGGAGGATTTATTTCCCCAAAGGACCTGAATGAAAAAGGTCATCAGAATCCTCCAGGGGGCTGGAAACCAGGTTTTGATGATTGGGGCTTTAGATAGGAGGGCCCCTGTTGTCACCTCAGGGTGATTTTTGTCATAGGGCCCAAGTTCCAGTAAAATTTCCTTCACATCCTTTTCAATGGGTTGGGCAGTGAAGGTTTCAGTATAGTCAAGGCCAGTGGCTTTGACAAAGGTTTTGTAGTCAAGAGTTAGGAACTTAGTTCCATTCTTTACTGAGAACCTTATTTTGGCCTCCTTTGGTGCATCAGGGTTTTCAACCACCGTTGTGCACCAAAATTCCCTCAAGTAGTCATGATAGATGACAGAGGGGGTTTTGTGATTGTGGTGGTGAGGAAACAATTTTGTAGAAACTTCACCACATCCCTGTATTCAGGGAACCCTTGAGGGTAGGCAAAGTTTCCCACCACATTGTTCTTGGTCAGGTATATATTTTCCATTTGGAAATCCACATTGGGTGCGTATTTGATGACTTTAGAAGAAGCCATTGTGTAAAGAAAGGTCTGGTTTTGAGGAAAAATTGGTATCAAATAAGAAACACACACAGTTTAATCAAACAGATTTTTCTTGAAAATAATTTTGCAAGAGTTTTGATAAGTTTTGAAAGCGTGTGTGTATTTTCTTTGTGGGGGGTAATTATAGGGAATGGATTAGGGTTAAGCTATTGCGGATATCAAAGCGTTTTTATATAAATTCAAAATTGGGTTATAAAGTTTGTTTGATATCCGCATTAAATAGCACGATTCCCGTTACCTTAATTTTTCTCAACATTATGGGGTGAACAGTTGTGTGGCTCTGCAAAAAGACACTTTTGCATAGTGATATCATCACAACTATTTGTGTGTGAGGGAGCATTTAATGCTCTGTGGTATTTGTGAGAAAGATATGGGGGCCCAAGATGTGGATGCCAGTTGCGTAAGCGACATATATTCCTATATTTAATAGGAATCAGTTACCTACCTAGGACATTTACTAACTAAGTACTTAGAGCATTTAGTTAGGGTATTCAATGCCATTTGACATCTTGAGCCCCCTGAATGATTTATCATTCAGGAATGGGTTTGTTTAGGGATCTAGAGAATTTACATAAGGATGGAACATTTTTAAATCAGTTGCCTGATTCTATGTCCAACATGCCCAATTCATCTTTCAGTCTAGTGAAAGTGGGTTCATCTAAGGGTTTGGTAAAGATATCAGCTAACTGATATTCAGTGGGGATGAAATGTAATTCAATTTCTCCATTCATGATGTGGTCCCTGATGAAATGGTATCTGATGTCAATGTGTTTGGTTCTTTGATGAAGCACTGGGTTATTTGAGATGGCTATGGCACTAGTGTTATCACAAAATATGGGTACCATCTTGTACTGAATGCCATAGTCACTCAGTTGGCTCTTCATCCAGAGTACATTTACACAACATCCTACAACAGCCACATATTCAGCTTCAGCTGAGGACATGGCCACTGACTGTTGTTTCTTTGTACTCCAACATACAATTTTACCACCAAGGAATTGACAGGATCCTGAGGTACTTTTTCTGTCCATATTGCAGCCTGCATAGTCAGAGTCAATGTACCATTTGAGATCAAATCCTGAACATTTTAGGTAATACAAACCAAGGTTTGGTGTACCCTTCAGGTACCTGATGATTCTCTTGACAGCAGTAAGATGAGACTCTTTTGGATCAGCCTGATATCTGGCACACAGACAGACTGAGAATTGGATATCAGGCCTAGATGCAAGTAAGTACATCAGGGAGCCTATCATTCCCCTGTATTGGGTTTGGTTCACTGATTTGCCAATGAGGTCAGGGCCAAGGTTGTTTGGAGGAACCATAGGAGTCTTTACTAAAGAGCAGTCAGTGAGCTCATACTTCTTCAGTAGGTTCCTTAGGTATTTTTCTTGACAAATGGATATCCCTCTGTCAGTTTGTTTGATTTGTAATCCAAGAAAGTAAGTGAGTTCACCCATCATGCTCATTTCAAACTTTGTGGTCATCAGTTTTTCAAACTGTTTGCAAATTTTGTAACTTATTGAGCCAAAGATGATGTCATCAACATACACTTGAACCAGGATGACATCACTTTTTGTTATGTAGATGAACAAGTGTTGTCAATCTTTCCTCTGACAAATTTGTTTTGGATTAGGAAGGCTGAAAGTGTTTCATACCATGCCGTGGGAGCTTGTTTCAGTCCATAAAGGGCCTTGTTAAGCTTGTAGACATGGTTGGGAAATTCACTACTTTCAAAGCCTGGAGGTTGTTGCACATAGACATCTTCTTTGATGTTACCATTCAGGAATGCACTTTTGACATCCATTTGGTAAACTTTAAAGTTCATGTAAGTTGCATAGGCTAGGAAGATCCTGATGGCTTCCATTCTAGCAACAGGTGCAAAGGTTTCCTCATAGTCTATACCTTCCTGTTGGTTATATCCTTTTGCAACAAGTCTTGCTTTGTTTTTGACGACTGTGCCATTTTCATTAGTCTTGTTTTTGAAGACCCATTTCATACCAATGACCAGAACACCATTGGGGCATTCAACAAGGGTCATGACATCATTTCTGTCAAACTGTTCCAGTTCATCTCTCATGGCCTGAACCCAACTTTCATATATCAGGGCTTCTTTGATATTTTTAGGCTCTATTTCAGAGAGATAGTCAGCATAAAGACATATATTGGCTGTGGCTGCCTTTAGTTTAGCAGCCATGCTTCTAGTAAGCATGCCTTCAGTGGGCTCACCAATAATGTTCACAAGCTCAATAACTTTGGATCTGGTCCAGCTATCATGAGGTTTAGGATAGGAGTTAGAGCTTGTAGAAGCCTGATTTACTTAAGGAGTGTGTTCAGTTACAGGAACTTGAGGTAACTCAAGATTATGTACTACAATGACATTAGTGGGAATAGTTTGTTCTGAGGGTTCCTGAACAATTGGTTCAGTGGGTGCTGTCTCATTTGAGACTTGTTGAGTTTCAATGAACTCACTGATAGTTGGTTGGGGTAGATTGTGAGGGATGATGTAGTAAGAGATATCAGCATCAGCTTGGTATTGAGTTGAAGGGTGATTTTCAGGGAGATACTCATCAGGAGGATACCTTGAAGAATCATCAATACCAATTTCTTCAACTGAGGAACTGGAGAACCTGATGGATTCAGTGCTCTCATCAACAGTTATGTGATAAGTTTCCTCAGTTTGTTGTCTCCTTGTGTTAAACACCTGAAGGCTTTGGAAACCAGAGAATATCCCAGGAAGTATCAATCATCAGCTTTGGCATCAAATTTGCCCAAGTGATCCTTGTGATGATGAATAAACACAGGACACCCAAATACATGAAAGTAGCTAATGTCAGGGATCCTTCCTTTGAATATCTCATAAGGAGTCTTATTGTGCCTTTTCACAATGATTGACCTATTTTGAGTGTAGCAATCTGTTTTGACTACCTCAGTCCAAAAATGTTTTGAGAGGACTGAGTCATTTAACATTGTCCTTGCTGCCTCAATGAGTGTTCTATTTCTTCTTTCAGCTACTCCATTTTGTTCAGGAGTATAGGGAGAAGTGAAATTCTGAGAAATTCCTTTCTCATCACAGACACACTCAAGGTCATGGTTTTTGAATTCAGTGCCATTGTCAGTTCTAATTTTTTTTAACTTTGACATCATTTTGATTTTCAATGTTCCTGACAAATGACATGATTGTGTCAGCTGCCTGACTCTTTTTGGTCAAGAAGTAAACCCAAGTGTATCTTGAGTATTCATCCACGATGACCAGAGTATACTTCTCATGATGAATAGACATGGAACTGACAAGTCCAAACAAGTCCATATGGAGAAGATGCAGGCAGCTTTTGATGGAGAATGATTGTTTGGTTTTGAAAGATGCCCTATGGTGTTTTCCTTTTTCACAAGCAGAACAAGGCTTGTCTTTGGTATACACCAGGGATGGAAGGCCAAAAACTTTGTTCTGTTTGGCCAGGTTGTTGATGCTCTTGAAATTGAGATGAGAGAGTCTCTTATGCCAGAGCCAGTTGATTATCTCACTTGCCTTTGAGAATAGACAAGTCCCGTTTTGAGTCAGGGATGACATGTCTAGGACATAAACGTCATCCCTCCTAGGGGCAATCAACACAACTTCCTTGTTGGCATTAAAGATTGTCCCTCTATTGTCATCAAACTGAACTATGTATTTTGCATCACATAGTTGACTCACACTTATCAGATTGTACTTCAGACCATTTACATAAGCTATTCTTGTAAAAAATATACCATTGCAGTTTACTGAACCATAACCTTCAGTGGGAGCTGATGAATTATCACCAAATACTACCTTGGGTCCTGGTTCTTCCACATATTTGTGCAGGTAACTCTTCACACCAGTCATACTCCTTGAGCATCCACTGTCGAGGTGCCAAGTAGGATCCCTGATGTGTTTATGCATAAATAGTAAACTGGGTTAGTTTTTCTTGTTACCCCACCTTCTAGTGGGCTTAGTCCTCAAGGACTTCTTGAACATAGCTAATGAATCATGATATGAAGTTAAGTGTACTGAGCTACCACATGTTTTACACTTTGTGGTTGTTGATGACTCAGTAGACTGAGAAGTGTTTGTAAGAGTTTTTCTTCTGGACTGAATGATTTTGTCATGCCCCTTGGTTTCGTGGGAGGGATCTCCACAAATGTCATAGCAGGTTTTCATCATATAATCATCAGGAGGATGATCATTGAAACCACAGTGAGGACATGGTAAATAAGGATTAGCCTTCTGTCTCTATTTGGAGGATGAGGCATACTGATAGCCTTGGGTTTTGTAAAGACCTTGTGCTTTTAGACAAGCAGTGTGAGAGATGTGATCACAAGTTATGTGGTCTTCTTGTTTGCATATCATGCAGAATAGAACTCTGTAGCATTTATCACTGAAGGTCTGGATGCGGTTTTAGGTTTGGAGGAACTTGAGGATGCTGATGGTTGTTTTGATTTTGAGCCAGAGGGTTTTTCAGTGGACTCAATTTTTTCACTTAGCATCCTGAAAAGTTCAGTTAGCTGGTCAACTTTTGAATAAGTGTTATCAGGTTTCTCTTCAGTAGATACTGGAGGTGTGTGGTTTTCAGGAGGTACTGAGGTAGGTCTCTTCAGGATGGTTATTCCTGGATTTGTTTTCTCCTTAGGAGAGTGAGGTTGATAAACTGGTGGTGCAAGGTCTAAACTAGGTGTTGCTCCCTGAAGTTGTTTCAGTGGAGGGAGTTGTGATTGTGGATCTGACTTAGACTCAGTGATGGACTCAGTATGACTGGGTTCATTAGTGACTCCTAGCAACTCCTTAATAGCCTGACTTTCAGGCTCTAGAATTCTTCCAGTGTTAAAGTTTGGCAGTTTACTGTCAGAATTGATTCTTTCAATCCAATCACTGGGTTTAGGAGCAAGTTCTTTGCTAGAGAGTATGTTGGCTGACAGAAAAGTTGTTGAATGGCTACTCTCCCCAGACACTTCAGTGAGTTGATCTTCACCCATAGCATCCTTTTTGGTGCTGGGTGTGAGACTCAGTGTTTCATAAAGTTTGGGGTTTTTCTGATTCCATTTCCAAATAACAGCCTTTTCTTTCTTAAGTTCTTCCTGAAGAGCTTGATTTTGTTTTACAAGTTCAGAATTTTGAATTTGAAGTGTTACACTTTCAAGCTTAGCTTGTTTTAAAGCAAGTAGTTTATCTCTACATTGATTTAATTCAAAACTCAGTTTGTTAAATTTAGAAAACAAATTTAGTCTTTGATCTTCAACATAATTAAGATCAACATTAATATAATCTAAGTAAGATTTCCAATCAACATCATCATCCATAGAAAGTAAAATGTTTACCTTTCTCATTGTGATGTTGACCCATTCACCATTTCTGGCATGACCTTTTCCAACAGCAAGCTTGTTATCCTCTGAGAGAGCCATCAGGGCACTAATGTGAACTTCTTCATCATTAGCAGAGGACACTTCAACCTCATCCCAGTTAAATGTTTCAGCTACAAGCCCCTTGTTCTTTGCCTGAGAAGGTTTTGGAGCCTGAGGTAACTGACTGATTGTGGAAGGAGACTCAAGAAGAGCAAGTTTGGCCTTAGCCTTCCCGTATTTGGCTTCAAAATCTATTTGAGGAGCTTTTTCAATTTTATTTTGAAAATACTGACTAGATTGAAGCATCTTAGGTTGAAACTTGCTTGTTCTTGAAAAAGAGTTGTTTCCTGAAAATTTGTAAAATGGTTCAGAGGTTGTTTTTGAGAAATAATCTTTTGCAAAATGACCCTTTTTACCCCATTTAAAACACTTAGAGTTGTCATTTGCTTTTGAGTTAGAAATTTTTTTGTTTCTTTTAAAGAACCTTCTTGAGTTTTCAAGGAGTGCCCTTTCAAGAAATTCAATTTGTAAATCATTTAGGTACTCCTCACTGGTTCTTTGATCAACCTCATCATCAGACTCATCTTGGAAATCCTGCACAACACCATTGGAGTAGAAAGCAGTTGATATGGGTGAAATTTTCAAGGCCTTTTTGGTCTCCTGAGGTTTACCAGGGTATCTCCTGGTTATTAAGTTGTCTTCATAGACAAACTTCCCATAAATTGCAGGGAGCTCAAGGTTGTGGATATGGTTAGCATTTCTCAACCCCTGAGAGAAGTTTAACCACTTCTCTGGGAGACTTTTGACAAAGCCAACATTGATTTCATGCTTTGAAAGAATTACACCATCATTGATCAGCTCATTCAGGAGGGTCTTATACCGAGTATAAGTCTCTGAGAGACTTTCAGAATCTTTGGCCCTGAAGGTATTGTATTCAAGCTTCAGGTCTATGATTCTATTCTCCTTGGTATCAGAAGGCCCTTCATAGTTATGAACCAGGTCAGTCCAGGTCTGCTTGGCATTAGGACAGTTAATCACTGATTCCATTATATCGTCAGGAAAACATGATATAATGATGCTTTTCAGGCGCTGGTCCTGATTGACCACCCTCCTTTCATCTGGGGTCCACTGAGCTTCAGGTTTGACTAAACCTTGAGCAGTTGTTGGGACATATGGACCATCATTAATTAACTTAATGTAATATGGTTCCATCCCAGTCAAGTAGCAGAGCATGCGCTTCTTCCACTTTTTAAATTTTCAAACTTCAAGTCGAGGGGCAATTGCTGAATAACTTTCACCCTTTTTGTTGACAAATTGGGCAACATCTGAGTCAGCCACGGTGGGATCTTGATTTTAAAAACTTTTGAGCACTCTTTAAGTTTTGAAAAACAGATTTAGAAAAGTTTTACAAACCAGAGGCTCTGATACCACTTGTTGGTCCCTTTTACTTGGTTAATAATAACTAGAGAGTTAAACTAACCAAGATATATAGATGTATAAAAGATTAACAACAAAGATAAACGTAAAGAGAAAAGAGTAATTTTCAACGTTTAATTCTTATTAGAAGTTAATCAAAGAATTATACCCAAGTGTTTGCGGAATAACACTTGGGATTGAAACAACAAGTATGGTATGTACTCCTCACTAAACTCAAACAAAGTCTGAGTGACAACTAAAGGTCTCACTGAGCTATCTCAGGGACTGTGTTGTTCTTTGGAGGAGTAAAAATGGTTTATGAATGCTTAGCATTAATTGCACAAACTTGTCAACTTTTACTCCTCACTTATGTTACCTATTTATACACAAGTATGAACAACTATAATACATAATGGACATAAGCCTTCCTTAATAAAATCTTGATAGATTTTATTCTCTGGCAAAGGAACCTTCTTTGGGTTAAGTCCAAAAGGTGCTTTCTGATGACAGACTGGATTTAACCATTTGGGGAAACTTTGACCTTAAAGTGATAAAGCACTTTAGTGAACCAGTTCAAACTTTCCCGCCCAGTCCCGCCAAATCTTCAGTCTTCAAGTCATCAGCCTTCAGTACCTTAATCGTTGTTGAGGAGTCTTGGGGGTTCAGTGAGTTATTGCCATCCTCACTGAACCCATCACCTTCTTCTTGGCTTTGATAGCACTCAATGAGTTCCGCCTCACTGAATGGTGAACCTTTTTTAGTAGACTCGCTCTAAGCATCCTGACGACGACTCACTGAGATACTGTTCACTTAGTGACTTGTTTGTGTTTACGACACTTAGGTTAGTTTATGTTCAAATCCTTGTTAGAGGAGGATTGGGGAATTCAGTGACCCAACAGTTACTTACATAAATTCTCCATTACATTAATTAACACAAACTTCATATCACATTATGTATTCGTGCCAAGGAATCTTTCTACAAAAATGAAGGTTCCAACTCTTTTGGTATGTCTAGAACAAAGTTACCAAAATGTTATTGTGTATTGATGCAAATCATAAGGTATATGCAATTATTAAGGAATCTTGATTTGCATCCCTTAAACATAAACTCTGATTATTGCAACCACAAACTTGGAAAAATGGTAATCGAAAATTGCCACTGTCTAAGATTTTTTCCATTTTAATGGCATTGAGAAGAAAATTTAGACAAACATAAATCCATGAACTCAAGATCAAAGACCATAGTTGAGTTGATAATTTTGGAAAAAAAAAATAAAAAATAAAAAAAGTCATTGTTCTAAAATTACATATTTAAAGTCCATCCCGATCCGTACAAAATTACATATTTAAATTCATTGTTTAAGTGCCCCGTTGATCATTCATTGAGATATCACCATTTATAACCAGTTCTCTTATTATAGAGCTTATTCTAAAATAATCTATAGCAGCCACCAATGCTACAATCAAACTCATACATGTATATCCTACACTATATAATAGGCTAAGGATGACACGTCATAAACCTCTAACATTTGCCACCTCATTGCCACATATTTAACTCACTGCCATGTCATTTCCTACATGACACACACTTTTCATGCATGAATTGAGCATCTTTAAAAAGTTTGCAGTTAATGGGATTCGAACCCATGACCTCTTGAACAACCAACAAACACTCAACCACTAGAGCACTAGAGTGTTTGTGTTAAAAGCTTTGAAAACAAACTATACATGCTTAAAATAAACATCCAAATCATAATGCAATAACAGAATATCTCTAATTCAAAATTTCAAATTCATAACAAATTGCTCATCAAGAGCATTTAATTTGATAGTATCAAAACAGAAACTCGTGCTATATCGCTAACAGTTCAATTCCTCTTCAATGCCGTATGAATTCAACTTGAAATCACGCAACTTTCTGTCAATCTTCTCTCGATTTTCAAAATTATTAATTATGTTGAACACATAACCGATCGGTGTTGCAAATTTTGAAATGAAATAATTGAATTTCATACAATCAACAAGGTTTGTGTAATTTTAGATTATATTTTCGATTATTATGGGTACATGCGAATTGATACATGCTTATTTCAAATTTCAAAGTTATTAATATTTTCGGATTGAAATTCACATCATTTTTTGATCACACAATCTTTTTTTCTTTTGTGTTTATAATCAACCCACAACTACTGGTTATACACCAAAGGCAATATCTTGATTAATCGTATTCATAAATCTTAATTTTCAATCTATAAAGGTTTTTAATTGTTATGTTGTAGGCTTGAATCATTAATTTTGTTTTTTCATTTATGCAGGTTCAACATCATCCAATGCAATGCAATTAACTATATGGATGATGTTGATATAAATAAATGACTAAAAACGTTATTCATATCTTTCGATATCTCTATGTTTTGATAATCACAAAACGAAAACTCATCAAACCAAAGATTATGACATAAACAAGTATTTAGTAGTAAATACTCATCTTTACCATTTAATCACTTAAGGTATAAATAAACAAAGTGTCTAATGTATTACAAGATCAAAGGAACATTTTTTTTTAATCACTAGATAATTATAAAATGTCACAAAATATTTTATATCTTTTGTAAAACATTTTTGGAATTAAAAGAATATGTTTAATTAATTACAAATTTGTGAATTCAAATTTTCAACCAAAAATGGCAAATCTAATCCAGAAAAATTTCCCTCACAAAAGGACAAGAAAATCCAACATAGGAGGGCGGCCCCCTTAATTTTACTAGGCGGCCCCCTTAATCATTAAGGGGACCGCCCCCTAATTAAGGGGACCGGCACGCTCCAGAACAGTATTTTCTGGCCCTATAAATATTGGATCATTCCACATATTTTTCTCACCTTTTTGCACTATAAACTTTCTGATCTAAACATCCTTCTCCATCCTCTAAAAATCCTTTGATCTTATATACTTTGATCTTTGTTTCAAAGTGATTCAAGCCTCAACACTCAAGTGCAAAGAGAAGAATACTTCTATTAGAAGTATTACAACTTAGTATCATCTTGCTATCTAAGTTGTTTGTTTGTTTCATCTTGTTGATCTTTCATATTTTGGTGAATAAGGTGTATGTATTAGTTAGCTAGATTTAGTTGTAGAATCTAGAATTGTTGTAAGTGTGAAGGGGAACTTGAAGTGAAGAAGTAGTGTTGGATAGTAGTGGAGATAGGAGATAGTAGCAATAGTGACTAGTAGTGAAGTAATTGAAGCTTCCAAGTGGAGAAGACTAGAAGACATTAGTAGATTGAAGTTGTGAAGACAATAGTGGCTTGAAGGTGCAAAGACATTATTGGTTTGAAGTGGTGAAGACATTGGTGCTTTGAAGTTGTGAAGTTGCAAGACATTGAAGTTGTGAAGTATTTTGTGAAGGCGTGAAGATACTTGTGGTGTGAAGAAGTATAGAAGAAGTAAAAGTTGTGAAGAAGTTGTGGTGTGACATTTGGTGTGAGATTGGTTCTAGCTACGATTAGAACTCGACATTTTGCTTTGTGTCATTAATTGGTGTAAGCTTTTGGTGTGTACAGTTTTCTCCGCCATAAGGGAGGTTATTGACTTAGTGAAGAAAACTCTCGAGTTCGGTGCTCGGGGAGTGGAGTAGGGCAAGGAAGGTGTCCTTGTAGCCGAACCACTATAAATCCTTTGTCTCTTGGTTTGATCTTTCCATCTCTCATTCTTTACTTGTTTACTTACTTGCTTCTTGTACATTATTATTATTGTGTGTTGTGCATATATTGATTTCACATAAAGATCAAACTAGGATTCCATTTAAAACCTTAACTATACATTAGTAAAATATAAGTATATACAATTATTAAAGCACATATACATATATAAATACTTGTAATTAATTGAGATATATGAAATTATAATTTCTATTCAACACTTTAAATAAGTAGTATCTATGTGATATAGGTAAATTAATTTGTATCTATACTTTAGCTTCAAAGGTTTTTACAACTACCGTTAATTCTTTGAAAGTGAACTTTTATTAAACGAAAAAGACGCAAAACTATTCAACCCCCCTTTCTAGTTTTCCACAATTGGTATCAGAGCCACGTCTAGCAAGATTTTTAAAATAGATTGTATTTTAAAACTTGTAACTATCTATGGAATTTGAAAAATATTTAGAAGGAGAATTTACACAACAACCACCATTATTTGAAAATGATCATTTTCTTGAATGGAAAAACAAATTTGAAAATTATGTGAAATCAATAGATCTTGATCTTTGGCATATCATTTCAATTGGTGATCTTAAACCAACCAAAATGGATTTTGAAAATCAATATAAAAATCTTCAAACCAAAATTGATAAAAACACTAAAGCCAAATTACTTATTTTCAAAACTCTACCAAGAGTTAAATATGAAAGATTATTTCGTTGTAAAACGGCAAATGATATTTGGAAATGTCTTTTAAAGTTTCACTAAGAGAAATGTAAAATCAAAGATGATAAACTTGATATTGCACAAGAAATAGTTAATCTAGAAAATTTAGTAAATAAATATTTAGTTGAAACAAACACATGTACTACTAGTTCAAATGTGATCATTGAAGGTATCTATAACGAAGAATACATGAGCCGAATCCGAAGAAAGAGCGTGAATAAATCATGGTGCAACAAGTGCAAAGAAGACGATGATAATACGGTTTATGAGAATATTCAAACAAATGTGAACACAAGTATTGATGGCAAGAACTACATGCTTCTAGATCCAAGTGAAACTACAAACAAAACATGGAGCGGCATGGACAATGGAATTGATCACCGTATAGCATGTGAAGAATGTACAACTACAAATAAGGTACAATCCAAAACCAAACATTTTTGCTATGATCAATTTATATTAGAATTTTCAAAAATGGAAAACAACTTCAAACATTTTTGCAACATTGACTCAAAAATTATTTTTAAAAACGAATCTTCAACATCCGCTGAAAACAACTTTGAAAAAGAAATAATTTTAGAAGATAAAATGTCTAGACTTGAAAGTAATATTGAAATTGATCTTGAATGTAAAAAATGTCAAGACTACAAACATGAAATTAAAATGGAAAATGAAAAAGTAAAAACGTTGGCAAAATTCGAAAATAGTTCTAAATCTTTAAAATATCTTCTCAACATTCAAAAGTCATTTTATGATAAAACCGGCTTAGGATTTATCGTAAATGATCCTTCAACAAATGTATCAAAACAAATAAAATTTGTTAAACCTAGTGAATAAATTTAGAACTAATACTATTAACACTCATTATTTATTACTCTAGTCAAGAAAGTCATTGTTTGTTAATTAAAACAAACTATTGATGAATTCTTGTACTTATCGACGATATCCTCATCATATGCATTCAAATGCAATGGATGTTCTCATCTAACCAACTAGGACCCATGAGAATCTGGGTACCAAGCTTTTTATCATGTTTAGAACGAAGAGTCTATTACATGTTGATTTACTCATCTCGCTCTATTACCTTTGACGACTATTGGTTTCTATCACGTTGTTTCACATTCTGCAAATGTTTCGCCTATGACGTCGTTGCGGGAATCTTCTTGTCTCGACATTTTGTTCTATACTCTTGGAGTATTGGTATCATGGTGTGTCCGTTACTATTTCAAGATGAAGCTTCCAAAGCACAATTTTTATTAGCCTTCACGACTTGTGATGATTGGTGTGATCGGTTAAGCATCTCGGATCTAGCTCCCTTGATTTCTATTGCGTTGGAATGTTACTTGGCTACTTCGACATGTTTTGAACAAACTTTTAAGATTTCTTCCATTACCCTCATGCCCACTCTTAAAGAAAAGCTGGACCTGAGATAAGTTTTCTTTTAAAAAACTTGCCAATATTACATTATATTTTAGAATGCTTTAATTAGTATGTGAATATGATTTAACTTATAAGTTGCCATGCTTTTAGATCATTAATACTAATATATGCATATATGATATTAGCATTATTAACCTTCTTGTTGTTTAGTCTATTATCATTTTTCTTAATCTTCTATGATCTATAGTAGAATACTTTCCACTTAAGCTATATGATCTTACTAGTTGCATAAATAGATGTATTATAATTGAGACTTGTTAGCAACTTGATATTATGATGTTCTTTGTATATATATATATATATATATATATATATATATATATATATATATATATATATATATATATATATATATATATATATATATATATATATACATATATATATACACATGTCTATCTTGTATCCATGAATAATTTACTTTGCTCCTTTCTATCCCATTGCATTTAGATCATAAATATCTACCATCTCTCTTTCATATCTTTAGGTGTCATTAGAGATGATTATGTGTGACAATGGGCTTAATTGATTCTCTTGAGCATGATAAGTTTCCATTTTAAATCCTTCACTTGCAATTTCTTGATTATCATAATCAAAACATCATGTTTAAAACTTCTCTCTTTTTGAATGAAAATCTTTTAAATATCTATGCTATTTTTCTTGAAACAATTTACTTAACTAAAATTTCTTTCATAACCTTATTTTAATCAAAAACAAAATTGAATTTTTTTTATTACACGTTATGGAACAAAATTCAATTTGTGTTATTGTAATGCACACTTGAATTTACTTCAAAACATTGTTGAATAAAACTAAAACCGTTTTGCTTAAAACACATTTGATTTTCTCACATGTGTCATACACTTCTATTGGAAATGACATTCACAATTTAATCAAATTATTTCATGAGAATCATGGCTTGCCCATATGGATCTTGTTTGTAACAAGTCTTGAAGTCCATATAATCATATCCACCTATTTGTTACTTGTTAACAATCATCAATATGGTTGCTCTAGACTAAATGTTATCATCTTCATATAGTTACACATTTAACTTATTTGCCTTATTGCCTCCTTAGTTGCATATCTTAATTGATAAATTAATAGATAGCATGATTATTAGAAATTAATTGCCTAATTTAATTATTTCTATATCACTCTCTACATTCATGAATAGTATGCTCTATATTGCCTCAAAGAGTTGAACTTACTTGAATCCAAATCCAAAAACACAACCTTTTTGAAAATTTTCTGCCAGGAACCCATTTCTGGCATTCTGGGAATCACCAGATGGGCGGCCCCCTTAATTATATAAGGCGGCCCCTTAATGATTAAGGGGACCGGCCCCTAATTAAGGGGACCGGCCATCTGATGGTCGGGGATACTGTTTTCTTTATCACTTTTTGACCCATTTCAGCCTATACTTCCTAAAATTCACAAACATATTTTGTCCCATGCTATCCCTCAAAATTTACCTTCCTAAACCACATTTCCCATACACTATAAATACCCTCTTCCCATCATTAATGCCATCACACCCAAGCATGTCATCTCCCAACAACCAAAAACCTAAGATTTCAAGAACCGCAAGGATCTCCGTCAAACCCGTTTGGAGGAGGAAATTTGATTCTTGTCATAACTCAAGTGATGTTGTTCCAAGTCAACCAACTACTAAACCTCAAACCCACAATAATGACTCATCTCACAACCTATCACCCACTCATTCCCTCATTCATGCTTCTTCTTATGATGAGCATGCTCAATCCCAAAACAATAATCCCAATCTCTCAATCAATACTTCACATGTTGCTCATTCAACAAAAACACCACTCACTCATGGAGAACCTCTTCCACCCATTTCATGTTTTCATGACTACCCAAGCTCAACCATGTCTCCACCACCAAGAGTACCACCACCACACCCTACAACTTCACATGTCATTCCTATGTTGCACGTTCAAACCTTCACCCAAGACAACCATCATGTTCCACCATCATCACCTTCCTCCGAACACTTAAGGTTCGTTGAGGAGCTAAAAGAGGCTCATGAGCTTAGTGCTCTTTTAGCATTACATCTTGCTCAACGCAATTTGGATCCACCCCAATCAAGCTCACCATCATCACCACACAACATCAACCAAGTTGAGAAGCATGTCAACAATTGCCCTTGTTGCATCTTCCTTCAACAACAAACCATTGCTTTGAATGAGTACTTCACTTGGATTGAGTATCTTCTTACAAGATCTCAACAAATACCATCACTTGAACAACATCAAAACTCTCAATCAGCAAACCCTACCTCTAACACACCACCTACAAATTCCACATCTCCAAACTCACCAACATCCATGCAACCAAAAGTTTATCTCCACTAAACCACCAAGCATTTTATATGCTTATGTTTCTCATTTTCAAATAAAACTCTTCAACCATTTTGGGATTCAAGAAAGTTTGGTGACACTCCTTGTTAGCACAATAGGATGCTATACTTAGTCTTAGTATTCTATATTTATGGCTTTTGTAACAATGATTATGGGTTGACATATGATGCGTGGGAATCGCAACAGGCTTTACCTCTCAAGGGATCTCGAGAAGCTTACAACCCCCACCAGGCAGTGTACCTGATCGTTGTAGTATAGTATAGTGACAAGTACCGGGGGATTGATCGTTCAGCTTAGGAATAGTGTCGCTAGGATTAGAAAGCCTAAATACTAGTTCTAAAGGTGAGGGATGATTATTTTTGTGTTTTTATATTTTTTGGAAAGCAAATTAAAATCTCGGGTTTGAAAGATTTGGGCGGAATTAGTTGCTAATCAACTAACCCAATACTAAGATGCAATCAAAATAAAATACTAGAAATGAAAATAAATTAATTTATACTAAGGTTGTGAGCAGTAATTGGAGAAAATGTGTTTACTTAGATTTCACTACTCCCTAGATATCTTTTACACGTTAATTACTTGTTATAATTGCATGGATGACGGATCGTATTCCTTAATACCATTCATGGGGTGGCACACATAACTCCCCAATTCTATGAGCTCTTATCTCCTCCTGCACCATGCCCAGCACAACTATAGGGATTGTAAACAGTGGCTCATGCATTAAATACAACCAATAAAGACCTAGTGCGCGTTGGTTCATGTTTCTTAAGACGTTCAAGCATGTTACCAATTGGAGATCTGCCAGTTTTCTTAAGCCTAACATATAAATCATTCATCCAAGACAAGAATAAACAAGTAATCAACACATAATCAATATCTAGGTTTCATTAGATCTAAGCAAACACAAGATAGATCTAGCCTAGCATGATGGAATTAATATAAGAACAAGATATGGACAACCAACACATAGACATATTGATTGAATTAGAAGAACACTTATCTTGATTAATCATGCCAGGTATCAAGGGGTTGGAACCCTTGAAAAACCTGTAAAGTTACACCAAAATTGTACTTAGGGTTTCTCCCAAAACTTCTCTTTTAAATGTGAAAAACTAGAAAACTATATATAGGAAAAGGGGTCTGACGGCGTCAAGACCAATTAGGTGACGCCGTCACCTCGCCGCCAAAACAATCCTCGGACTGCCTAGATCTACATTTGACGCCGTCAAGAACAATTCATTTCCAGGCCGTCATGACTTTTACTCTTGACGCCCTACCTTCATGACGCCGTAAAAACTCTTCTGGGTCGTCATGGAATTTTACTCTTGACGCCGTCAGGGAACTACTCTTGACGCCGACATGCACTGTTCCCAGCATGGAAAATTAAGACTTTGGCGTTTTCTTCACTTTTATGCTCCAAAAACGTCCGAATTGCTTCTTTTTCCAGATTTCACTCCCAAAGTACCTAAAATCACAAAAGGAATGATTTAGGGCAATATTTGATCAAATAAATTCGGATTCGGGCTTAAATGACCCCCTAAAACGGATCATTTTTCGCCTCATCATATACCCTTACACTTGAGATTTGCTTGTCCTCAAGCAAATGTGCTTTTATTCTACTCAAAAGACAAGTTAGGGGTCATTTAACACTAATATAAAAGTAATTACAATAAATAATCGTTCCACTAAAGACCAATAGACAAGCACGGAGATCATACACACGCACCTCACAAATAGTGTTTAGATACTCACATCTCTCGGGTGTAATAAAGTGTAAATTACAATATGGAAACGGAAGATATCTCTCACTACCTGTCATAGCAAAATAGATTACCATAGGCTTGGGAAAGGATCAAACCTCCACCACATGGCGTAAGCACCTAGGATAAACTATCAAAGAGGTCTTTTCAAGGGTTATAACGTTAGGTGTAGGGATATGAAATACACGGTTTTGTTGGATGAAGGAAGTTTTACTGGTGGCGAGTTAACAATCTTGGTTAATTACATGTACAATGTGGCGTTGCTAAGCCAAGACTAGACTCGACTTAAGCTAATAAATACAAAATAACAAAAACATAAAATGAACATAGAATGAAACGGGATGGTAGTCCGTTTTTTTTTTTTTTTTTTTTTTTTTTTTTTTTTTTTTTTTGGCATACATTCTTACCCTACCATCCAAAATAATACATCATGGGGAATTGAGCATTCCCCTTACACTTGAATTTTTACATACTTTACATTAAACTAATCTAATGACTCGAATTAAGAAAATCAAAACACTTGGAGCACTTTTAAGATTAACGTACATATGGGGGTAATAATATTATGTTCTTCCCCATTACTCCATAAAATAAGTACTTACCCATGAGTCCTGATCGTCCCAAAACAATATGTACAAGGATATGACTCGACTTAGCAACCATGTAATCAATTAGAAACTTAACTTAGGGTTTAACAAATAACAATAATGCACTAAAAATGAGCGCATACACGGAAGGCTAAGGCAATTTGGGTGTACATTTAAGTGGGGTGTAACAAATTCTTCCTTTAAGTAAGATGCTTAAAGTTAGAAACGAAAAGATAGGCTCGGAGGGGTGTACTAGGGGTATCGTGTACTAAAAATGAGTACAACGCTAAGGGTGTGGGAAAAATTAGTTGACTTAACTAGCCAAGTAATATGACTTAAATGGTCAAGTAATTATGATACGGGTTTAACACAAGGGTGATCCTAATGCCTCTTATCATGTAGTAAATCCTACTACACGAATGTAGTCTCACTAGCGGTCTCGGGATGCATCACTAACGCAAGTTCTAGAATCTAAATGCTACCGGTACACTCATAAGCACTAATAGTAAATGCTTTTCCTATCAAATCTAAAGGCGAACCTCACATATTTGGGTGGAAAATTTTTCTGAAAGTTCGGTTATGTGCTAGTCATACAATCTCCTATCCATGAGACGCTTGCTATGGCTAAAGTTTCACTCCTAAATGTTGTAAAAAAAATTAAATTTGGCGCTAAAATTACACTAACAAGTATTTCTCATAGTTTTATTACACATTTACTATTAAACAAAACAAACTCAAGCGAAAGTGCATATGTAAGGTATCATCTTTTTACCCTCCCATTACACTTAAGCTGAACATTGTCCCCAATGTTCAAGTAAAGAATGTAAAAGTGAAAAAGTAAAGAGAATGAAATCAAATACTCCCCTGATTCGCTCGGTATGGATAATAGGATGGCCATGTTATATCTTCCTCCAAGAAAATGAACAATCGAAGCTTCCCTTCTAGAATATAAATCATCTTCTTGTCATACATAACCTGTAAAACCTGACAAAATAGACAAGACAACCTCGCGTAAAATCGGCGGCATCCTATATAAGTTACTAAATCCTAGAAAACAAGATAAGATATAATGCTTGTGGAATGAAGTTTGCAGATCTCCTGGAGATTATAAAACTTAATAATTCACAAAAACCATAAGACTCCGTTAGAAAAACAAAACTGGTAAAATTTCCAGATTTTTACTCCTGACGCCGTCAAGAGTAAACCCCTGACGCCGTCAGAATTGACCTGCAGAAATTCTTATGTTAAGTTTCCGGAAAATTTCTGGAAAAACTTGGTCCTACTTCCTGGAAAATCCTGCAAAACTTCATTATGACTCAATACAAGCATTTGACTCTAACAAATACGAATATACATGTTCATTTAATATTGTGGAGAATCATGATCGGTTTGTTTCTTAAAAACATATTTGGGGTTTCCCGTTACACTTATCTTTTGCAAAAATACCTTTAAGTGGAGTTAAGACTAGGCCAAAACAACAAAGTAAAGTATTTCCACTATTTTAGTTTAGAAACATGATCTACCAACACTAAAAATAAAGCATGCATACGGAAGCAAATAACAAACAAACAAATAAAATCACACAAAACATGGGTTGCCTCCCAAGAAGCGCTTTTCTTTATTTACGAGTCTTGTAGCTAGACTCAAGGTCATGTGCTACTACGTGACTTCATCATTGGTTTCATTCTCTAGGTCTTCTTCTGAACCAGTGTCGCTTTCATAGTGCAAGTACTCCAGGTCTTCGAACTCAAAAACATCTTGTCGATACTTAGAACCAAGCTTACTAACATTCTTAAAGAATCCACATGATAAATCAGAAATGTTTTTACACCTTCTCCTAACATCTTCATCACACGATAAGTTGGGAGCTCATCTTATCAAGCCCGTCACAATCGATTTCCTTAAGATCTTTTCTCTTGTATGGCGTTTGGTATGAAATCCTCCTAATCCCATCAGTGAAGGTCATGATTCTGTTCAAGTCATCCACTATCAAATTAGTGATTTCACAGAAAGGTGCTCCCAAAACTACTTGTGATAACCTGGGGTCGACATAGTCTTCTATGTTATCCACAATCGTGAATTCCATAGTGAATGTCATATTTCCTACGAACACCTGGATTTCATGATCCTTACCAACCACTTTCTCTCCCTTGTAAATCATCCCCCATCTGCAGATATTGTTATAATGGAATAATGACATAAAATTCTTTGGCAGGAATACATTAATGTAGATGTTATCGAAGTACTTATGACCGATCATGCATGGGATTTTGAGATTATTCGGATCACGCGTCTTATCTTCCCCGACTCTCCATTCCTTGACCCATATAGATTCCCCTCAAGAGAGGGACGATACTCGTACACCTCCTCATTATCCCTACGAAAAATTACCTTCCTAACACCATTGGTGAGTAATACACTACCATCTTTCTCATCAAGGATTGCTCCCGATTCATTGATAAATGGTGTCCCAAGGACAAGGTTGGTCAACGTTTGATCGGTGAGAGGGTTCACGTCATCAACCACGGTGAGGTCAGTATTGTAAACGAGCTCCCCAATCCTAATTGGCAAATTTTCTATTACTCTCTTGCGCGCAACGCGTTCTGGGAAGGTTTCGTGGTATAGGGAAAGGGGGATTATATTGACTGGGAAGCTAGGATCTATATGACTATCGGTCAAGAGCTTTTCCTTAATGGTACAGGGGATCTTGAAAACTTTAGGGTTACTTTCCTTATTCTTATTGCTACTCCCACTAATAACATCCTCCATTTTTCTCTCGGGTTCTTCTATAATAGATTTACCCAAAATGGTTGGATTTCTCTCATGCTCTTCCGATTTCTCTTTCCCTTCATCCGGGGTGCCGGATTCTTGCGCAGTGTATTGCTCGGGTGAGTTGGTAGGTTTTCTTGCCGAATCATGGTCAACTTTTGAGGTCTCATCTTTAGCTGTCCGACTGAATTTGTTAGTTTGTTGTTGGGTTGGGCTGGACGTTGAAGCAGATATCGTGGTGATGGTGTTTACGAAGTGGATTGGTCCTAGGGGGTTGACAGGTTCTTTTCCGTTAGGAGATAGATGTTTGAATAACTTGCTAGGACTTTTTATTTTCACAGGGGAGGCTGGTGGACTCATGACGGTAGCAGATTTAACCTCATCAACGTGAATAGGCTTACTATCAACATGCTCTTTGATAGCAGTCAACAGATTACAAATCTTGTTGTTCACATCAGCCTGCTGTTGTCTAAATTTGGCCTCGAGCGTAGCGAGCTGTAATTCTTGAGATAGAATGAATTTTTTTAAAGTATCTTCACAGCTTTGCCTAGGAATGCCTTGTGATGGAAAATGCTCGGACCAAGTGAGTGGTGAGGAGTCATTGAAGGATACGCTTCGCGTTTGGTATCCTCTGAAATTAGGTTTATCCTTCCATGCCTCATAGGCTTCGCCAGAAGTTCGAGGACCCTGACCTATGTGTGATGATGTGAATTCGTTATAAGCACGTTTTGGAAGTTCCATGCAGTTATGAGTCTCATGAGGGCCATTGCATAGTTTGCATGTAGAAGCGATTCTGCTTACTTGGCTTGAGGGTTTTTGAGCTTCGTAAGATTTCATGAGAGACTTGACTCGACCTTCAAGTTCCATGATCCTACGGTCGGGAGTGCTAGAATTGTTCGAAGGCAAAGATATTGCCTTGACCGTTTTGTTCAAATCACGGGGATCATTCCAACTTTCGTTGTCATAGAGAGCAAGATCTTCTATGAGTTCCCATGATTGTTCCGCACTAAGATCACGTAGCTTACCACCGGCCGATTAGTCAATGGCTCGCCTCGTGGAGATGTCGATATGGTCATTAAAAATTTGGACTTGGAGCCAAAGATCTATGCCATGATGAGGGACTTTTTGGAGTAAGTCCTTGAAACGAGTCCATGCTTCATAAAGAGATTCATTTTGACGTTGTTGGAACATCAAGATGTCATTTCTAAGCTTAGTAGTTCTCCCCGGTGGGAAAAATTGAGCAAGGAAACGAGTGGTGAGATCATCCCATGTGGTGATGGATCCCGCGGGTAAACGCTCAAGCCATTGACTAGCTTGATCCCGTAGAGAGAATTGGAATAGGCGTAAATGGGTAGTCTCTCTAGTTTCAACACCTAGGTCTATGGAATCTACGATTTTGAGAAAGTCCTTAAGATGTTGGTTTGGATCTTCGGAACGAAGTCCATGGAATGCACATCCGCTTTGCACCAACCGGATGGTGTCGGATCGCAAGGGGGTCACATTGGCTCCGGTGAGCTCAATGGTGTTTCGGTAGCCTTGATGGCTAGGTCGGGAATACTCTCCTAAGGTTCGGGGCCTAAGGGGTTCTAGTGGTGGGTTTTGTTGTGGTGGGATGACGGGTTCAAAGATGTTACCACCTTCCATGATGTCGGATGGCAAAGAGTTACGAACAAAAGCACAAAGAAATGAGATAGACTAAAGAAGACCTAAAAATAAAAATAAAATCTTACTAGAAAGGAATCTAGCAAGTAGACCAAATAAAAAGAAATTCTAACCTAGACAATAACTATTCCCCGGGCTGTGGCGCCAAAAATTTGATGCGTGGGAATCGCAACAGGCTTTACCTCTCAAGGGATCTCGAGAAGCTTACAACCCCCACCAGGCAGTGTACCTGATCGTTGTAGTATAGTATAGTGACAAGTACCGGGGGATTGATCGTTCAACTTAGGAATAGTGTCGCTAGGATTAGAAAGCCTAAATACTAGTTCTAAAGGTGAGGGATGATTATTTTTGTGTTTTTATATTTTTTGGAAAGCAAATTAAAATCTCGGGTTTGAAAGATTTGGGCGGAATTAGTTGCTAATCAACTAACCCAATACTAAGATGCAATCAAAATAAAATACTAGAAATGAAAATAAACTAATTTATACTAAGGTTGTGAGCAGTAATTGGAGAAAATGTGTTTACTTAGATTTCACTACTCCCTAGATATCTTTTACACGTTAATTACTTGTTATAATTGCATGGATGATGGATCGTATTCCTTAATACCATTCATGGGGTGGCACACATAACTCCCCAATTCTATGAGCTCTTATCTCCTCCTACACCATGCCCAGCACAACTATAGGGATTGTAAACAGTGGCTCATGCATTAAATACAACCAATAAAGACCTAGTGCGCGTTGGTTCATGTTTCTTAAGACGTTCAAGCATGTTACCAATTGGAGATCTGCCAGTTTTCTTAAGCCTAACATATAAATCATTCATCCAAGACAAGAATAAACAAGTAATCAACACATAATCAATATCCAGGTTTCATTAGATCTAAGCAAACACAAGATAGATCTAGCCTAGCATAATGGAATTAAGATAAAAACAAGATATGGACAACCAACACATAGACATATTGATTGAATTAGAAGAACACTTATCTTGATTAATCATGCAAGGTATCAAGGGGTTGGAACCCTTGAAAAACCTGTAAAGTTACACCAAAATCGTACTTAGGGTTTCTCCCAAAACTTCTCTTTTAAATGTGAAAAACTAGAAAACTATATATAGGAAAAGGGGTCTGACGGCGTCAAGACCAATTAGGTGACGCCGTCACCTCGCCGCCAAAACAATCCTCGGACTTCCTAGATCTACATTTGACGCCGTCAAGAACAATTCATTTCCAGGCCGTCATGACTTTTACTCTTGACGCCCAACCTTCATGACGCCGTCAAAACTCTTCTGGGTTGTCATGGAATTTTACTATTGACGCCGTCAGGGAACTACTCTTGACGCCGTCATGCACTGTTCCCAGCATGGAAAATTAAGACTTTGGCGTTTTCTTCACTTTTATGCTCCAAAAACGTCCGAATTGCTTCCTTTTCCAGATTTCACTCCCAAAGTACCTAAAATCACAAAAGGAACGATTTAGGGCAATATTTGATCAAATAAATTCGGATTCGGGCTTAAATGACCCCCTAAAAATGGATCATTTTTCGCCTCATCATATACCCTTACACTTGAGATTTGCTTGTCCTCAAGCAAATGTGCTTTTATTCTACTCAAAAGACAAGTTAGGGGTCATTTAACACTAATATAAAAGTAATTACAACAAATAATCGTTCCACTAAAGACCAATAGACAAGCACGGAGGTCATACACACGCACCTCACAAATAGTGTTTAGATACTCACATCTCTCGGGTGTAATAAAGTGTAAATTACAATATGGAAACGGAAGATATCTCTCACTACCTGCCATAGCAAAATAGATTACCATAGGCTTGGGAAAGGATCAAACCTCCACCACATGGCGTAAGCTCCTAGGATAAACTATCAAAGAGGTCTTTTCAAGGGTTGTAACGTTAGGTGTAGGGATTTGAAGTACACGGTTTTGTTGGATAAAGGAAGTTTTACTGGTGACGAGTTAACAATCTTGGTTAATTACATGTACAATGTGGCGTTGCTAAGCCAAGACTAGACTCGATTTAAGCTAATAAATACAAAATAACAAAAACATAAAATGAACATAGAATGAAACGGGATGGTAGTCCGTATGTTTTTTTTTTTATTTTTTATTTATTTATTTATTTTTTTTTTCATACACTCTTACCCTACCATCCAAAATAATACATCATAGGGAATTGAGCATTCCCCTTACACTTGAATTTTTACATACTTTACATTAAACTAATCTAATGACTCGAATTAAGAAAATCAAAACACTTGGAGCACTTTTAAGATTAACGTACATATGGGGGTAATAATATTATGTTCTTCCCCATTACTCCATAAAATAAGTACTTACCCATGAGTCCCGATCGTCCCAAAACAATATGTACAAGGATATGACTCGACTTAGCAACCATGTAATCAATTAGAAAGTTAACTTAGGGTTTAACAAATAACAATAATGCACTAAAAATGAACGCATACACGGAAGGCTAAGGCGATTGTATTCCTTAATACCATTCATGGGGTGGCGCACTTAATTCCCCAATCCTATGAGTGCCTACTTCACTCGTATGTCGAGCCGGCTAAGAAGCTCCTAACATGGGATCATTAGAATTTACTCATGCATTAAATACAACCAATAAAACCTAGTGCACGTCAGTTCATGTTTCCTAAGACGTTCAAGCATGTTACCATTTGGAGATCTGCCAGTTTTCTTAAGCCTAACGTCGAAATCATTCATCCAATACAACCATAAACAAGTAATCAACACATAATTAACATCTAGGTTTCATTAGATCCAAGAAAACACAAGATAGATCTAGCCTAGCATGATGGAATTAAGACAAGAACAAGATATAGACAACCAAAACATAGACATATTGATTGAATTAAAAGAATACTTATCTCAATTACACATGAAAGGGTTCATGGGCTGAGAACCCTTGAAAAACCTGTAAAATTCATACTAAGTTCGGCCTTAGGGTTTCTCCAAAACTTCTCTCTTTTTATGAATAAAAATTAGAAAACTATATATAGGAAATTGAGGCTGACGGCGTCAGGACCAAATTGGTGATGCCGTCATCTCGCCGCCAAAAGAATTCTCGGACTGCCTTGATCTACTTTTGACGCCGTCACGTTATAACATTTTCCAGGCCGTCACGTATTTTACTCTTGACGCTCTACCTCGTGACGCCTTCAATTCTGTACTGGGTCGTCATGAAAATTACTCTTGACGCCGTCAGAATTTCCTTCTTGACGCCGTCACCTACTGTTCCCAGCAAGGAAAATTAAGACTTTGGCGTTTTCTTCACTTTTATGCTCCAAAAACGTCCGAATTGCTTCCTTTTCCAGATTTCACTCCCAAAGTACCTAAAATCACAAAAGAAACGATTTAGGGCAATATTTGATCAAATAAATTCAATTCTGGGCTTAAATGACCCCCTAAAAGTGGTTCATTTTTCGCCTCATCATATACCCTTACACTTGAGATTTGCTTGTCCTCAAGCAAATGCGCTTTTATTCTAATCAAAATACAAGTTAGGGGTCATTTAACACTAATATAAAAGTAATTACAACAAATAATCATTCCACTAAAGACCAATAGACAAGCACGGAGGTCATACACTAGCACCTCACAAATAGTGTTTAGATACTCACATCTCTCGGGTGTAATAAAGTAAAAATTACAATATGGAAACGGAAGATATCTCTCACTACCTGTCATAGCAAAATAGATTACCATAGGCTTGGGAAAGGATCAAACCTCCACCACATGGCGTAAGGAGCTAGGATAAACTATCAAAGAGGTCTTTTAAAGGGTTGTAACGTTAGGTGTAGGGATATGAAATACACGGTTTTGTTGGATAAAGGAAGTTTTTACTGGTGGCGAGTTACCAATCTTGGTTAATTACATGTACAATGTGGCGTTGCTAAGCCAAGACTAGACTCGACTTAAGCTAATAAATGAAAAATAACAAAAACATAAAATAAACATAGAATGAAAAGGGATGGTAGTCCGTATGTTTTTTCTCTTTTCCTTTTTCTATTTTTTTTTCTTTCTTTTTTCTTGGTTTTTCGAATTTTTTTTTTTTTTTTTTTTTTTTTTTTTTTTTTTTTTTTTTTTTGCATACACTCTTACCCTACCATCCAAAATAATACATCATAGGGAATGTAAATTCCCCTTACACTTGAATTTTTACATACTTTACAATAAACTAATCTAATGACTCGAATTAAGAAAATCGAAACACTTGGAGCACTTTTAAGATTAACACACATATGGGGGTAATATATGATGTTCTTCCCCATTACTCCATAAAATAAGTACTTACCCATGAGTCCCAATCTTCCCAAAACAATATGTACAAGGATATGACTCGACTTAGCAACCATGTAATCAATTAGATAGTTAACTTAGGGTTTAACAAATAACAATAATGCACTAAAAATGAGCGCATACACGGAAGGCTAAGGTGATTTGGTTGTACATTTAAGTGGGGTGTAACAAATTCTTCCTTTAAGTAAAATGCTTAAAGTTAGAAACGAAAAGATAGGCTCGGAGGGGTGTACTAGGGGTTTCGTGTACTAAAAATGATTACAACGCTAATGGTGTGGGAAAAATTAGTTGACTTAACTAGCCAAGTAATATGACTTAAATGGTCAAGTAATCATGATACGGGTTTAACACAAGGGTGATCCTAATGCCTCTTATCATGTAGTAAATCCTACTACACGAATGTAGTCTCACTAGCGGTCTCGGGATGCATCACTAACGCAAGTTCTAGAATCTAAATGCTACCGGTACACTCATAAGCACTAATAGTAAATGCTTTTCCTATCAAATCTAAAGGAGAACCTCACATATTTTGGTAGAAAATTTTTTCTGAATATACGGTTATGTGCTAGTCATACAATCTCCTATCAATGAGACGCTTGCTATGGCTAAAGTTTCACTCCTAAATGTTGTAAAAAAAATTTAAATTTGGCGCTAAAATTGCACTAACAAGTATTTCTCATAGTTTTATTACACATCTACCATTAAACAAAACAAACTCAAGCGAAAGTGTACATGTAAGGTATCATCATTTTACCTTCCCCTTACACTTAAGATGAACATTGTCCCCAATGTTCAAGTAAAAAATGTAAAAGTGAAAAAGTAAAAAGAATGAAATCAAATACTCCCCTGATTCGCTCGGTATGGATAATAAGGTGGCCAGGTTAAATCTTCCTCCAAGAAAATGAACAATCAAAGCTTCCCTTCCAGAATATAAATCATCTTCTTGTCATACATAGCCTGTGAATCCTGAGAAAATAGACAAGACAACCTCGCATAAAATCGGCGGCAGCCTATATAAGTTACTAAATCCTAGAAAACAAAATAAGATATAATGCTTGTGGAATGAAGTTTGCAGATTTCCTGGAGATTATAAAACTTAATAATTCACAAAAACCATAAGACTCCGTTAGAAAAACAAAACCGGTAAAATTTCCAGATTTTTTACACGTGACGCCGTCAAGAGTTAACTCGTGACGCCGTCAGAAGTGACCTGCAGAAATTCTTATGTTAAGTTTCCGGAAAATTTCTGGAAAAACTTGGTCTCACTTCCTGAAAAATCCTGCAAAACTTCATTATGACTCGATACAAGCATTTGACTCTAACAAATACAAATATACATGTTCATTTAATATTGTGGAGAATCATGATCGGTTTGTTTCTTGAAAACATATTTGGGGTTTCCCCTTACACTTATCTTTTGCAAAAATACTTTTAGGTGGAGTTAAGACTAGGCCAAAACAACAAAGTAAAGTATTTCCACTATTTAATTAAGAAACATGATCTACCAACAATAAAAATAAAGCATGCATACGGAAGCAAATAACAAACAAACAAAATAAAATCACACGAAACGAAGAACAATACCATAAGCACATTCAATTATTTCAAGTAAACGTAAACATGAAAATAAAATTGTTCAAGGCCAACAGAGGCCGCATCTTAAACTATTACAGCATTAATTGTTTCAAATTACACAACCATCAATGAATTGTTCAGAAATAACAGACATTAAAAGAGATCACTGGGGAGGAGGACCGAAACGGTAGTCATAGCCAGGAGGGAGGTGTCCGGTGTACCCGTAGGGAGGGTAGTCAGTCTCACGGCCGGGGAATGGGTCAATCTGCAGATGAGGCTCAAGCTGATCACGGGTGGAGAGGTGCTGCATCTGGCGGATGGTGTGATCATACATCTAATCAAAGCGCTGGTCAGTGGTGGTCCGCCATGCGTCCACCTGACCCATCCAGGCACCCTGGTGTGCCTGCCAGTCTCCCCGACTCATGTGTCGGTAGTAGTCAGCTGTCCCCTCCTCATAACCCTGGAACTGATGCTGCTGGGGCCCTACCTCATCATCATCATCATCATCCTCATCAGCAGGCCCCTGCCTCATACCAGTTATAAGTCCCGTTCCTCTTTAGCATCACGATGTTCATCTGCCTGAGGGATTTAGCCCTTACTACCTTACAAGCCCCACAGTCGCTCAAGTATCCCATGATCGGAGGAGTAAGAAGATCATAGGAACGAGCCAACCGGGTCACGAACATCCCCCCATACACCTTATCGATATCCCTCTCACCCACACTGGTCCTCAAATAACTAGCTACCCAAAATGGGATGTTGCAGTAGACATCCGCTGAAAAGATGGTGTACAGGTAGAAAAGATCTGAAGCAGTGAGACGGTGAGTGGTGCCATGACGTCCTGACAGGCTGTATGTGATGCATCTGTGGACCAACCTAACTATGGGGTCCCTGATGGATGTTGCCCCAGTAGTCGAGGTGTAAACCCCGTCCCCAATGGTCGGCCAAAAAGTGACACACCTCATATCACTCCTCTGAGTCTCCCCATTCAACAACCTCTGCATAAAACCTCCATCAACCGCCTCCTCCCTAGTGTACAACCCAATCCTCCAACCAAACTCAGTAACCGAGCATGATCGCACTTCCCCTCCTAGCCTAAAATAGATAGTGGTGCCCCCCATGTCCGTCCTAGCCTCAGCCTGATCAAAATGGAAGGTCGCAAAGAACTCCCTCACCAACTCACTATACACCGTCTCCCTAATCCTAAACAACCTTTCCCATTGAGGACCCGCAAACCCATCAGTGTGGATCCTCCCCAGAAACGCAGCCTCCAACCCTTGGGACCTAAGAAACTCCCAATCAACCACAGCCCCAGCATCAATATGATGGTTAAAAAGCTCCGCATACTTGGTGGTGGCGCCAACAGTGTCAAACTCGCCCCAACTATGGACCAATTCTCCATAGTTAACTCTTTGGGACTTAGAAGAACTGCCACGATGTTGACGAGATCGCTTGCTCATTTTCCTGGAAAAAGATAGAGTGAACGGAAACAATTAGAACGAGAATTTTATTGATTTTTTTGCTGTCAGACACATCTGACGCTGTCAGGAGGGGTCCTGGCGCCGTCAGACCTAGCAGAATCCGAATCATGCAAATGAGGGAAAAATCAATTTTCAAACTCTTAACCCATTACCCAAACGCTCCTTTAATCAGAAAACATGGGTGGGGGGTCAAAAAATCCGTGGCATGAAGGGCTTTTCCTAAACTAACGCATGATTCGAGTGGAGTAACATCATCAAAGGGTAACCCCATGTTTACAAATCACCAAATGGATGGCATTACGATTTGTCAATGATGGGTAAAAAATGGGGTTTTGGGCGAAAGGGGTTTTCAAAATTGATTGATCCTAAGGACAATTGATCGAAAAAGAGTGAAGAAAAATCACTTACCACGTGAAGATTGGTTGCGGAAGACGTCGAATTGAAGGGTGGAGATTCGGAGTAGTAGCAGCACTTTGGGTGAGAATTGTGGGGTATGGGTTGAAAGTGATTGGATTTGGGTTAATATTGCTGAATTAGCAAGGTGACGGCGTCAAGAGTTAATATCTGACGCCGTCAGATGTCCGTGTGAGGTGAGAAATGGAGTAATTCCACATTTAGTCCCTGCACTTTGTGTGAATAGCTAAACACAAGTAAAACCATGAGTAGCTATTCCATTAGTGAAGTCCACCAGGGTCGAATGTTTCATTACTGTCACGGAAAGAGGTGTGGTTGTAGAAAGGAGTGGGTGACATTTTAGTTAAGTTGTAACCTCCGCACGGGTCACTGATGTGTACAAAGAGGTGTTGTTCCATAGAGGGTTTCAAATCTGTGGTGTTTTTGAGGTGTAACCCCTTCACACTGGGTTTAAAACCAAAAGAACGTCTCTTGCACAAGTTTGGGAGCGTGGTTCGCAAGCATCCAATGAAAATGTTATGAAATTGTAAATTCTTCTCTTCCTGAGGATGCTCACAAAAGTGGGGGGTGATTGACGGTGAAGTACTTGGGGACAATTTCTCGTTATCCTTTTGGTCAAACACCAAAGGAGTTGAAACCTCAAAGACTTTTTCGATTTTTCTTGGTGTGGAATTTTCTTTAATCTTCTCTTTAATCCTTAATATGAATTGGTCTGCTAAATCCATAAAAGCATTGTGAGTGCTTTTCATGCATGCTTCTAGGTGTTGGATTTGTTTTTCCTGATTATTTATGAAGGTTACCATTAACCCTTCGAATTCCTCTTGTCGTGAACGTTCAGGAAAACTATGGTTGATAACCGCATTCCTACGTAAATTAGGATTCCAAACGGTTTCAGTAGCAGGTTTCTCAATCCTCATTAACTCTTTTACCTGCTTCTCGATGCTTCCTAACAACTGCTCTTGGGTGGCATGTGTATAGTCAAGTTTTCCTTTGCTTGGAAACATCAGGTCCTCCCATCCTTCTTCTTCGTATTGTGCCAACCCTTCAAGAACTTTCTAGCAGTTGTCAATGCTAAGTCTGTTTAGCCTGCCCTTGGCTGCGTAATCAATGGCTCTCCTTGTTTGATAGTCAACTTTATCGTAAAAGATTTGAACCTGGAGCCATGGTTCGATGCCATGATGAGGGACTTTTCGGAGCAGGTCTTTATATCGAGTCTATGCTTCATAAAAAGATTCATTTTGACGTTGTTGGAACATCAAGATGTCATTTCTAAGCTTAGTAGTTCTCCCTTGTGGGAAAAATTGAGCAAGGAAACGAGTGGTGAGATCATCCCATGTGGTGATGGATCCCGCGGGTAAACGCTCAAGCCATTGACTAGCTTGATCCCGTAGAGAGAATTGGAATAGGCGTAATCGGGTTGTCTCTCTAGTTTCAACATCTAAGTCTATGGAGTCTACGATTTTAAGGAAGTCCTTAAGATGTTGGTTTGGATCTTCAGAACGAAGTCCATGGAATGCACATCCGCTTTGCACCAACCGGATGGTGTCGGATCGCAAGGGGGTCACATTGGCTCCGGTGAGCTCAATGGTGTTTCGGTAGCCTTGGTGGCTAGGTCGGGAATACTCTCCTAAGGTTCGGGGCCAAAGAGGTTCTAGTGGTAGGTTTTGTTGTGGTGGGATGACGGGTTCAAAGATGTTCCCATCGTCCATGATGTCGGGTGGTGAAGAGTTACGAACAAAAACACAAAGAAATAAGATAGACTAAAGAAAACCTAAAAAATAAAAATAAAAACTTACTAGAAAGGAATCTAGTAAGTAGACCTAATAAAAAGAGATTCTAACCTAGACAATAACTATTCCCCGGGCTGCGGCGCCAAAAACTTGATACGTGGGAATCGCACCAGGCTTTACCTCTCAAGGGATCTTGAGAAGCTTACAACCCCCATCAGGCAGTGTACCTGATCGTTGTAGTATAGTATAGTGACAAGTACCGGGGGATTGATCGTTCAGCTAGAAATAGTGTCGCTAGGATTAGAAAACCTAAATACTAGTTCTAAAGATGAAGGATGATTATTTTTGTATCTTTATATTTTTTTAGAAAGCAAGTATATATCTCGGGTTTGAAGGATTTGGGCGGAATTAGTTGCTAGTCAACTAACCCAATACTAAAGATGCAATCAAAATAAAGTACTAGAAATGAAAATAAACTAAATTAACTAAGGTTGTGAGCAATAAGTGGAGAAGTTGTGTTTACTTAGATTTCACTACTCCCTATATATCTTTTACACGTTAATTACTTGTTATAGTTGCGTGGATAACGGATTGTATTCCTTAATACCATTCATGGGGTGGCGCACTTAATTCCCAAATCCTATGAGTGCCTACTTCACTCCTATGTCGAGCCGGCTAAGAAGCTCCTAACATGGGATCATTAGAATTTACTCATGCATTAAATACAACCAATAAAACCTAGTGCACGTCAGTTCATTTCCTAAGACGTTCAAGTATTTTACCATTTGGAGATCTGTCAGTTTTCTTAAGCCTAACATCGAAATCATTCATCCAATACAACCATAAACAAGTAATCAACACATAATTAACATCTAGGTTTCATTAGATCCAAGCAAACACAAAATAGATCTAGCCTAGCATGATGGAATTAAGACAAGAACAAGATATAGACAACCAACACATAGACATATTGATTGAATTAAAAGAATACTTATGTCAATTACACATGAAAGGGTTCAAGGGCTGAGAACCCTTGAAAAACCTGTAAAATTCGTACTAAGTTCGGCCTTAGGGTTTCTCCAAAACTTCTCTCTTTTTATGAATGAAAATTAGAAAACTATATATAGGAAATTGAGGCTGACGGCGTCAAGACCAAATTGGTGGCGCCGTCATCTCACCGCCAAAAGAATTCTTGGACTGCCTTGATCTACTTTTGACGCCGTCACGTTATAACATTTTCCAGGCCGTCACGTATTTTATTCTTGACGCTCTACCTCGTGACGCCTTCAATTCAGTACTGGGTCGTCATGAAAATTACTCTTGACGCTGTCAGAATTTCCTTCTTGATGCTGTCACCTACTGTTCCCAGCAAGGAAAATTAAGACTTTGGCGTTTTCTTCACTCTTATGCTCCAAAAACGTCCGAATTGCTTCCATTTCCAGATTTCACTCCCAAAGTACCTAAAATCACAAAAGGAACGATTTAGGGCAATATTTGATCAAATAAATTCAATTCCGGGCTTAAATGACCCCCTAAAAGTGGTTTATTTTTCGCCTCATCATTAATCTTTCATATTTTGGTGAATAAGGTGTATGTATTAGTTATCTAGTTTTAGTTGTAGAATCTAGAATTGTTGTAAGTGTGAAGGGGAACTTGAAGTGAAGAAGTAGTGTTGGATAGTAGTGGAGATAGGAGATAGTAGCAATAGTGACTAGTAGTGAAGTAATTGAAGCTTCCAAGTGGAGAAGACTAGAAGACATTAGTAGATTGAAGTTGTGAAGACAATAGTGGCTTGAAGGTGCAAAGACATTATTGGTTTGAAGTGGTGAAGACATTGGTGCTTTGAAGTTGTGAAGTTGCAAGACATTGAAGTTGTGAAGTATTTTGTAAAGGCGTGAAGATACTTGTGGTGTGAAGAAGTATAGAAGAAGTAAAAGTTGTGAAGAAGTTGTGGTGTGACATTTGGTGTGAGATTGGTTCTAGCTACGATTAGAACTCGACATTTTGCTTTGTGTCGTTAATTGGTGTAAGCTTTTGGTGTGTACGGTTTTCTCCGCCATAAGGGAGGTTATTGACTTAGTGAAGAAAACTCTCGAGTTCGGTGCTCGGGGAGTGGAGTAGGGCAAGGAAGGTGTCCTTATAGCCGAACCACTATAAATCCTTTGTCTCTCGGTTTGATCTTTCCATCTCTCATTCTTTACTTGTTTACTTACTTGCTTCTTGTACATTATTATTATTGTGTGTTATGCATATATTGATTTCACATAAAGATCAAACTAGGATTCCATTTAAAACCTTAACTATACATTAGTAAAATATAAGTATATACAATTATTAAAACACATATACATATATAAATACTTAAACGTCATCCCTCCTAGGGGCAATCAACACAACTTCCTTGTTGGCATTAAAGATTGTCCCTCTATTGTCATCAAACTGAACTATGTATTTTGCATCACATAGTTGACTCACACTTATCAGATTGTACTTCAGACCATTTACATAAGCTATTCTTGTAAAAAATATACCATTGCAGTTTACTGAACCATAACCTTCAGTGGGAGCTGATGAATTATCACCAAATACTACCTTGGGTCCTGGTTCTTCCACATATTTGTGCAGGTAACTCTTCACACCAGTCATACTCCTTGAGCATCCACTGTCGAGGTGCCAAGTAGGATCCCTGATGTGTTTATGCACAAATAGTAAACTGGGTTAGTTTTTCTTGTTACCCCACCTTCTAGTGGGCTTAGTCCTCAAGGACTTCTTGAACATAGCTAATGAATCATGATCTGAAGTTAAGTGTACTGAGCTACCACATGTTTTACACTTTGTGGTTGTTGATGACTCAGTAGACTGAGAAGTGTTTGTAAGAGTTTTTCTTCTGGACTGAATGATTTTGTCATGCCCCTTGGTTTCGTGGGAGGGATCTCCACAAATGTCATAGCAGGTTTTCATCATATAATCATCAGGAGGATGATCATTGAAACCACAGTGAGGACATGGTAAATAAGGATTAGCCTTCTGTCTCTATTTGGAGGATGAGGCATACTGATAGCCTTGGGTTTTGTAAAGACCTTGTGCTTTTAGACAAGCAGTGTGAGAGATGTGATCACAAGTTATGTGGTCTTCTTGTTTGCATATCATGCAGAATAGGACTCTGTAGCATTTATCACTGAAGGTCTGGATGCGGTTTTAGGTTTGGAGGAACTTGAGGATGCTGATGGTTGTTTTGATTTTGAGCCAGAGGGTTTTTTAGTGGACTCAATTTTTTCACTTAGCATCCTGACAAGTTCAGTTAGCTGGTCAACTTTTGAATAAGTGTTATCAGGTTTCTCTTCAGTAGATACTGGAGGTGTGTGGTTTTCAGGAGGTACTGAGGTAGGTCTCTTCAGGATGGTTATTCCTGGATTTGTTTTCTCCTTAGGAGAGTGAGGTTGATAAACTGGTGGTGCAAGGTCTAAACTAGGTGTTGCTCCCTGAAGTTGTTTCAGTGGAGGGAGTTGTGATTGTGGATCTGACTTAGACTCAGTGATGGACTCAGTATGATTGCGTTTATCAGTGACTCCTAGCAACTCCTTAATAGCCTGACTTTCAGGCTCTAGAATTCTTCCAGTGTTAAAGTTTGGCAGTTTACTGTCAGAATTGATTCTTTCAATCCAATCACTGGGTTTAGGAGCAAGTTCTTTGCTAGAGAGTATGTTGGCTGACAAAAAAGTTGTTGAATGGCTACTCTCCCCAGACACTTCAGTGAGTTGATCTTCACCCATAGCATCCTTTTTGGTGCTGGGTGTGAGACTCAGTGTTTCATAAAGTTTGGGGTTTTTCTGATTCCATTTCCAAATAACAGCCTTTTCTTTCTTAAGTTCTTCCTGAAGAGCTTGATTTTGTTTTACAAGTTCAGAATTTTGAATTTGAAGTGTTACACTTTCAAGCTTAGCTTGTTTTAAAGCAAGTAGTTTATCTCTACATTGATTTAATTCAAAACTCAGTTTGTTAAATTTAGAAAACAAATTTAGTCTTTGATCTTCAACATAATTAAGATCAACATTAATATAATCTAAGTAAGATTTCCAATCAACATCATCATCCATAGAAAGTAAAATGTTTACCTTTCTCATTGTGATGTTGACCCATTCACCATTTCTGGCATGACCTTTTCCAACAGCAAGCTTGTTATCCTCTGAGAGAGCCATCAGGGCACTAATGTGAACTTCTTCATCATTAGCAGAGGACACTTCAACCTCATCCCAGTTAAATGTTTCAGCTACAAGCCCCTTGTTCTTTGCCTGAGAAGGTTTTGGAGCCTGAGGTAACTGACTGATTGTGGAAGGAGACTCAAGAAGAGCAAGTTTGGCCTTAGCCTTCCTGTATTTGGCTTCAAAATCTATTTGAGGAGCTTTTCAATTTTATTTTGAAAATACTGACTAGATTGAAGCATCTTAGGTTGAAACTTGCTTGTTCTTGAAAAAGAGTTGTTTCCTGAAAATTTGTAAAATGGTTCAGAGGTTGTTTTTGAGAAATAATCTTTTGCAAAATGACCCTTTTTACCCCATTTAAAACACTTAGAGTTGTCATTTGCTTTTGAGTTAGAAATTTTTTTGTTTCTTTTAAAGAACCTTCTTGAGTTTTCAAGGAGTGCCCTTTCAAGAAATTTAATTTGTAAATCATTTAGGTACTCCTCACTGGTTCTTTGATCAACCTCATCATCAGACTCATCTTGGAAATCCTGCACAACACCATTGGAGTAGAAAGCAGTTGATATGGGTGAAATTTTCAAGGCCTTTTTGGTCTCCTGAGGTTTACCAGGGTATCTCCTGGTTATTAAGTTGTCTTCATAGACAAACTTCCCATAAATTGCAGGGAGCTCAAGGTTGTGGATATGGTTAGCATTTCTCAACCCCTGAGAGAAGTTTAACCACTTCTCTGGGAGACTTTTGACAAAGCCAACATTGATTTCATGCTTTGAAAGAATTACACCATCATTGATCAGCTCATTCAGGAGGGTCTTATACCGAGTATAAGTCTCTGAGAGACTTTCAGAATCTTTGGCCCTGAAGGTATTGTATTCAAGCTTCAGGTCTATGATTCTATTCTCCTTGGTATCAGAAGGCCCTTCATAGTTATGAACCAGGTCAGTCCAGGTCTGCTTGGCAGTAGGACAGTTAATCACTGATTCCATTATATCGTCAGGAAAACATGATATAATGATGCTTTTCAGGCGCTGGTCCTGATTGACCACCCTCCTTTCATCTGGGGTCCACTGAGCTTCAGGTTTGACTAGACCTTGAGCAGTTGTTGGGACATATGGACCATCATTAATTAACTTAATGTAATATGGTTCCATCCCAGTCAAGTAGCAGAGCATGCGCTTCTTCCACTTTTTAAATTTTCAAACTTCAAGTCGAGGGGCAATTGCTGAATAACTTCCACCCTTTTTGTTGACAAGTTGGGCAACATCTGAGTCAGCCACGGTGGGATCTTGATTTTAAAAACTTTTGAGCACTCTTTAAGTTTTGAAAAACAGATTTAGAAAAGTTTTACAAACCAGAGGCTCTGATACCACTTGTTGGTCCCTTTTACTTGGTTAATAATAACTAGAGAGTTAAACTAACCAAGATATATGGCTTTTAACACAGATGTATAAAAGATTAACAACAAAGATAAACGTAAAGAGAAAAGAGTAATTTTCAACGTTTAATTCTTATTAGAAGTTAATCAAAGAATTATACCCAAGTGTTTGCGGAATAACACTTGGGATTGAAACAACAAGTATGGTATGTACTCCTCACTAAACTCAAACAAAGTCTGAGTGACAACTAAAGGTCTCACTGAGCTATCTCAGGGACTGTGTTGTTCTTTGGAGGAGTAAAAATGGTTTATGAATGCTTAGCATTAATTGCACAAACTTGTCAACTTTTACTCCTCACTTATGTTACCTATTTATACACAAGTATGAACAACTATAATACATAATGGACATAAGCCTTCCTTAATAAAATCTTGATAGATTTTATTCTCTGGCAAAGGAACCTTCTTTGGGTTAAGTCCAAAAGGTGCTTTCTGATGACAGACTGGATTTAACCATTTGGGGAAACTTTGACCTTAAAGTGATAAAGCACTTTAGTGAACCAGTTCAAACTTTCCCGCCCAGTCCCGCCAAATCTTCAGTCTTCAAGTCATCAGCCTTCAGTACCTTAATCGTTGTTGAGGAGTCTTGGGGGTTCAGTGAGTTATTGTCATCCTCACTGAACCCATCACCTTCTTCTTGGCTTTGATAGCACTCAATGAGTTCCGCCTCACTGAATGGTGAACCTTTTTTAGTAGACTCGCTCTAAGCATCCTGACGACGACTCACTGAGATACTGTTCACTTAGTGACTTGTTTGTGTTTACGACACTTAGGTTATTTTATGTTCAAATCCTTGTTAGAGGAGGATTGGGGAATTCAGTGACCCAACAGTTACTTACATAAATTCTCCATTACATTAATTAACACAAACTTCATATCACATTATGTATTCGTGCCAAGGAATCTTTCTACAAAAATGAAGGTTCCAACTCTTTTGGTATGTCTAGAACAAAGTTACCAAAATGTTATTGTGTATTGATGCAAATCATAAGGTATATGCAATTATTAAGGAATCTTGATTTGCATCCCTTAAACATAAACTCTGATTATTGCAACCACAAACTTGGAAAAATGGTAATCGAAAATTGCCACTGTCTAAGATTTTTTCCATTTTAATGGCATTGAAAAGAAAATTTAGACAAACATAAATCCATGAACTCAAGATCAAAGACCATAGTTGAGTTGATAATTTTGGAAAAAAAAAATAAAAAATAAAAAAAGTCATTGTTCTAAAATTACATATTTAAAGTCCTTCCCGATCCGTACAAAATTACATATTTAAATTCATTGTTTAAGTGCCCCGTTGATCATTCATTGAGATATCACCATTTATAATCAGTTCTCTTATTATAGAGCTTATTCTAAAATAATCTATAGCAGCCACCAATGCTACAATCAAACTCATACATGTATATCCTACACTATATAATAGGCTAAGGATGACACGTCATAAACCTCTAACATTTGCCACCTCATTGCCACATATTTAACTCACTGCCATGTCATTTCCTACATGACACACACTTTTCATGCATGAATTGAACATCTTTAAAAAGTTTGCAGTTAATGGGATTCGAACCCATGACCTCTTGAACAACCAACAAACACTCAACCACTAGAGCACTAGAGTGTTTGTGTTAAAAGCTTTGAAAACAAACTATACATGCTTAAAATAAACATCCAAATCATAATGCAATAACAGAATATCTCTAATTCAAAATTTCAAATTCATAACAAATTGCTCATCAAGAGCATTTAATTTGATAGTATCAAAACAGAAACTCGTGCTATATCGCTAACAGTTCAATTCCTCTTCAATGCCGTATGAATTCAACTTGAAATCACGCAACTTTCTGTCAATCTTCTCTCGATTTTCAAAATTATTAATTATGTTGAACACATAACCGATCGGTGTTGCAAATTTTGAAATGAAATAATTGAATTTCATACAATCAACAAGGTTTGTGTAATTTTAGATTATATTTTCGATTATTATGGGTACATGCGAATTGATACATGCTTATTTCAAATTTCAAAGTTATTAATATTTTCGGATTGAAATTCACATCATTTTTTGATCACACAATCTTTTTTTCTTTTGTGTTTATAATCAACCCACAACTACTGGTTATACACCAAAGGCAATATCTTGATTAATCGTATTCATAAATCTTAATTTTCAATCTATAAAGGTTTTTAATTGTTATGTTGTAGGCTTGAATCATTAATTTTGTTTTTTCATTTATGCAGGTTCAACATCATCCAATGCAATGCAATTAACTATATGGATGATGTTGATATAAATAAATGACTAAAAACGTTATTCATATCTTTCGATATCTCTATGTTTTGATAATCACAAAACGAAAACTCATCAAACCAAAGATTATGACATAAACAAGTATTTAGTAGTAAATACTCATCTTTACCATTTAATCACTTAAGGTATGAATAAACAAAGTGTCTAATGTATTACAAGATCAAAGGAACACTTTTGTTAATCACTAGATAATTATAAAATGTCACAAAACATTTTATATCTTTTGTAAAACATTTTTGGAATTAAAAGAATATGTTTAATTAATTACAAATTTGTGAATTCAAATTTTCAACCAAAAATGGCAAATCTAATCCAGAAAAATTTCCCTCACAAAAGGACAAGAAAATCCAAAATTCAGGAGGGCGGCCCCCTTAATTTTACTAGGCGGCCCCCTTAATCATTAAGGGGACCGCCCCCTAATTAAGGGGACCGGCACGCTCCAGAACAGTATTTTCTGGCCCTATAAATATTGGATCATTCCACATATTTTTCTCACCTTTTTGCACTATAAACTTTCTGATCAAAACATCCTTCTCCGTCCTCTAAAAATCCTTTGATCTTATATACTTTGATCTTTGTTTCAAAGTGATTCAAGCCTCAACACTCAAGTGCAAAGAGAAGAATACTTCTATTAGAAGTATTACAACTTAGTATCATCTTGCTATCTAAGTTGTTTGTTTGTTTCATCTTGTTGATCTTTCATATTTTGGTGAATAAGGTGTATGTATTAGTTAGCTAGATTTAGTTGTAGAATCTAGAATTGTTGTAAGTGTGAAGGGGAACTTGAAGTGAAGAAGTAGTGTTGGATAGTAGTGGAGATAGGAGATAGTAGCAATAGTGACTAGTAGTGAAGTAATTGAAGCTTCCAAGTGGAGAAGACTAGAAGACATTAGTAGATTGAAGTTGTGAAGACAATAGTGGCTTGAAGGTGCAAAGACATTATTGGTTTGAAGTGGTGAAGACATTGGTGCTTTGAAGTTGTGAAGTTGCAAGACATTGAAGTTGTGAAGTATTTTGTAAAGGCGTGAAGATACTTGTGGTGTGAAGAAGTATAGAAGAAGTAAAAGTTGTGAAGAAGTTGTGGTGTGACATTTGGTGTGAGATTGGTTCTAGCTACGATTAGAACTCGACATTTTGCTTTGTGTCATTAATTGGTGTAAGCTTTTGGTGTGTACAGTTTTCTCCGCCATAAGGGAGGTTATTGACTTAGTGAAGAAAACTCTCGAGTTCGGTGCTCGGGGAGTGGAGTAGGGCAAGGAAGGTGTCCTTGTAGCCGAACCACTATAAATCTTTTGTCTCTCGGTTTGATCTTTCCATCTCTCATTCTTTACTTGTTTACTTACTTGCTTCTTATACATTATTATTATTGTGTGTTGTGCATATATTGATTTCACATAAAGATCAAACTAGGATTCCATTTAAAACCTTAACTATACATTAGTAAAATATAAGTATATACAATTATTAAAGCACATATACATATATAAATACTTACTTGTAATTAATTGAGATATATGAAATTATAATTTCTATTCAACACTTTAAATAAGTAGTATCTATGTGATATAGGTAAATTAATTTGTATCTATACTTTAGCTTCAAAGGTTTTTACAACTACCATTAATTCTTTGAAAGTGAACTTTTATTAAACGAAAAAGACGCAAAACTATTCAACCCCCCCTTCTAGTTTTCCACAGATGATGTTATTTACAAAATGTTTTTATAATTTCAGCTATTCAACTATTGAAATATGAATTTATTTTAGGTGTCATGATAGCTTATGAATGTATTTAAGGGGATACTACTTCTTGAACTCATGGCTACAAAACCAAAGCTTATCTTAGATGAGGTATATAGATACAGTTTAGACATAGTTATATGGTTACGGTTTAATTTTTGTAGTGTGTTTTTAGTTAACATAAGTTATCATTTATCCCTTTTATATATATTTTTTAGTGTGTTTTTAGTTATTTATTTATTTATTTTCGGTGCATTTGCTTTAAAATCCTTGCATAGTACTGTTTATAATTTTCAAATATATTTATTTATTTGATTGGGGTTTTATTGAGATATATTCGTGTGATCTCAAATAACAATTTTTGTTTGATGATTCATAGGTGGAATTGATGATTGACAATCACATATCATTGTAAGGTATGTTATAAAAAGTTGCATTGGAGTCTCTGTATGGTCTATTTGATGTACTTCTTATATATATTATTAAAGCAAGATAATTTATTAAATAAGTTATCCGTCAATGCAAACAATAGAAAGCACACTCCGTGATACTTCAGACTGTGTGAGATCCTTTGTTTCAAGTCTGGTATGTTTCACCATTTGAATTTGATTGTATATACCAATTCGAGGAGTATAATGTGATAGACAACAAAGTAAAACCATATAAGTTGCAATGTTGTGAATAACTTTGTAGATTTAACGGGAAGTGAAACAACATCACAGTCAAATGCTGATGGTGCTATGATAGGAAGCTGAAGTCAGTTGACAATAGAACTTAATCAGTTGGAGTATTGAAATTTTGATCCCGAATCAATGGTTCCAAGTCTTGGAAGAGGGAATGAGGTTAATTCTTTTACTTTATTTTGGCCTGTGCAATGCTTATGTCTCATGATGGTAGCTTTTTAATCGTCACTGGTTTTAATTGCAAATCTTATCTACTGTTTGAATTGTTATTGATTCTTATTTGAGTTGTTGGAATATGTTTTCCAGATAGTTCTTGGTCAAATTGTTCCATTAATGGAGCAACAACTAAGGGCAATATGTGAAGTACAACAACCAACACAAGAGGCAGAAGAAGCACTCTCTCAAAGACTTGATGCACTGAATCAATCTCTAACTGACACCATTGCTTCTGTTGATTTAAGCTGTCACACCCCCAAAATACCTGAATGGCAGCGGAATAGAATACCTGGGGGTGACTGTCATAGCACCACAGTTACAGTTATATTGAACGACCTAAAGTGTCATTTTGAAAATACATTGTTTGATTCATTCAAAATATTTAGAGTTATAAAACATAGGTCCCAAAAGTCTTGGAAATTTTAAGGAAATAAGTTTAGTACAATCAAACGATAGTTCATAAGTGCATGAAAATCTAAAATGAGACGCGTCATCCTTGTTACTCAATGATATGACTCCATGCATGCCATGAAGAATATGTCTTAATTACCTGAAAATACATTGCGAAAACGGTCAACAATAATGTTGGTGAATAATCATAGGTTTGTAAGTTAAATCGTATGTACATTGGCCACAAGTATAAAGTAAACCGACAAAATGTCAAAAGTAATACATTGGCTCTTAAGCTCATGACCCCGAAGCTAGACGTTACTTGGCCCCAAATGAGTGTTTACCAGACACTCTAAATATATTAGACATGAAATGCATCCGTTTTCCCGTTGGAGCAACCCAAACACGGATGGAGGAGTCACCCTCAATAGATCTATTCACTCACTCTCGCTTGTAGATTAATTAACAGTCCATGATAATAAAGGGGACTTGTCGTGACGTGGTAATAAGGCAACTTAAGCAATGTAAGGAATTTAATACTTTGGCATGTACAAAAATAAGTGATGCAATGTATTCTCCCCCGTGGGATTTGAAATCAAAATATTGAATTAAAACGGGGCTATGAGAACTCACCTGAAGTGATAGTACAATGTGATGAAATAATCAGGACAACAAGGCGCGAACACTAGCCGCAACCTAATATGAGTAATAACGATCTACTTTAGATCATGCCGTGATGTAATGAATGCACATGCACATGATACCTATACCACTCGTAACTTGAAAATACTAGTTATTGTCAAAGTAAAGTATTTTCCATACTTAGAAAAACTAAGTCCAACTAGACTTATAGAAACTTGTCGTAATATATCGTATATAAAATGCTAGTGTTATATTTCTCGTTTTAAAAACCTTGGAATAACGCCTAGTAGTCGTATAAATAAGCCTTGGGTCATACGTACTTCGTTAGTTAAGAATATAATTCTTGAACAATAAATCTAGAAAATATAGTATTTAGTACGTAGTTATATTATTTCTATTAGTGACTATAAATATATATATAGTTTTGACGATTTTAAAACACGTATAACTTTGTCGTTTTAAGTTCATTTTCCTCGTTCTTTATATCCACGGATTCGTCTTAACATGTATTAATATATTTTTGATAGTTCGGCTCCATTAGATTACGTCTAAAGCCTCTCTTTATCCATCGAAAATCGTCCAACAGCACGTTATATTTCCATAAAATAGTTTTCGTCGTTAAATTTGCAAAAATCATAACTCCTTCGTTATAAGCTCGTTTTAATCCGTTCTTTCGCCCACGGCTTCGTTTTTGAAAGTATTTTCTAAATCTTTGGTCAAAAATTACCCATCATCTAATGATTTTTCCACGTTTTCAAAATAGGGACAGTAGGTATATATATAGTTTCAAAAATCATTTCCATGGTTCCAAACTAGTTTCAACTTCAACCAAAATACTTTCAATCACCACAAATCTAGTCTAATCTTATCATACACTTTCTTAGGGTGTCATGGGTTCCTAAACATTATAAATCAAGTGGATCTAACAAGGATCTAACTATAATCTATTTCTAGGGATCAAAAGTTAGATATGTATAAAATGGAGTGGTATAAATAACATATGCATGTAGATCTTGTATATATATCATATGAATCTTGTAAAAACTTGGTAAAATTATAAAGATGAGTTTTATACACTTACTTGAAAGATTAGTGAGCTTTTGATGAGAAATACTTAATTATCCTTGAGGTTTTTATTTCAAAACCTTAACAAGGAGTATATAATCAACTAGTTTATTGCTTGATCTTGAGAATTTCCATGGTTTCTTCATTCTTGTTGTTTTGGCCGTGCACCCCCAAGGAAGGAAAAAGATAAAACGTTATCTTGATTGTTTTGGTGAAATGAAAGGAAATGTGTAGGTTTAGGTTATATATATTTTATGTTAGACAAATATATGACAAGTTTTAATGAGTTGCAAGAATTTCAAGGCTTGTAAGATGATTGGTATGGAGGGGGGAGGGGGGGGCTGCATTTATGGAAGGGGGAAGAAAAATGAGGTGTTGTGTAAGATATTTGGTAAATCTTGCATTATAATGCATATATTAATAGTTTTAGGGAATACCGGGTACCGAGTTAAATAAAAAAATAAATTTTAACAGAGTTAACCGGGACATAATAAAGTCATAAAAATTGTAAAAATATGTTGGGTACAAGTATTGAGTATTTGGAAAATTATTGTTTAATTTTTACGAAAACCGTCGTAAATAAATTAGGCGTACGATATAAATTAAATAAATTTCCAAAACACCGGGTAAATTAAAATTATAATTTTTATATTATTAAAATGAATATAAAAATATATTGAGATCATAGTCGGGAGTGTCGGACATGTTAGTCACATTATTGGTCGCGTGTTAACGTTTATTTAGAAATAAATATACTTAAAAGTCAATTATACCAAAAGTATTAATTTAATATCCAACGAGTGGAATAATATGCAAATGCTATAATGATGATATGCAAGCCATTTCTAGTCCATATGAAGTGTCCCTACCGATGATTTCATGAATTCGCAGCTAAACGTGACTGGTTTCGCGAATGTAAATATTGACGATGCATGAATTCGCAGCTTAACCTGATCGGTTACCCGAATTTAATTACCCGTAAACTAAATTTACGATGAAATGAATAAAGTACATGAATAGTGTTTTCTCTTCGGAAATGAATAGTGTCATGTGAATAGTAAATTTTCTGAACGCTTCTCGGAATCTCAAACTGACACTAAAAATGATGAATAGTGATCGGTAAATAGTAACTGATGAATAGTAAATTTCCGAGATGAATAATGAAATTTTGATATCTGAACAAGGACCTGAAATTACGAATTGTGACATAAGCTCCCCTACAAACATGGCTAACTACATGGGTCAAATCGCTGCGCAACGAACAACCTCTCTATTCTTGAAAGTCATTCACAGGTACATTTTTTTCTGATCAGAATCCTAAACATGGTATATTACACAACATAATTATACAACTAGCTTAGTTCAAAGTGAAATTAGACAAGCTGATCCATAAACGTCTGATGAAACTATGCCTGAGGTGGAAAATTAATAATTATATGGGTTTCATTATTTATTTTACGAGTTTAAATATTCGATAAACAATTTTATGAAGCGTACCCGCCCATCGGGCGGGTTATGAAGTTAGTTTACATATAATGAGAATACACAGGAATCATGATTTTGAATTCGAATACTAAGCAATAAAAGTGGTACCTTTCTGGATTTAACCCAAAAAAAAAAAAAAAAAAAAAAAAAAAAAAAAAAAAAAAAAAAAACTTTAGCCCTTTAGTGTCTTCACCTCAAAATGACAAGACATTGTTTAGCATTAACAAATACATGCTCTTCTCCTCTTCTATTGTTAAGCCTACCAATATACAACGCGACTTACATTTATGTAAAAAGGAGGATAGCACTCCTGAGTGACCTATAAGAAGCTGGTTATAGGACCTTAGATATAACAACTTTATCACACAATATAGCACAAAGATAAATTAAAGATGGTGACTTGAATAGATGTATATGGATCTTGTATGTATGGAGAGAAAGAGATGAATGAGAGAACTGTATTTCATAAGCAAGACACACGCAATACATACTCAAGCACACACCTCAAATGAGCTTTGAGGTGTTTATATAATGAGATACATAATGCCCTAAAGGCTTTTTATGGGCTTGGGCTTGGACTTGTTTACATAAACATTACAAGGCTTAACTAACCTAACACTTAACATATTAGCTTACCAAGTCCAAAGCCCAATGACTAATCTATATTCCATATCCTAACGACACAATAACAAAGTTCCTAATATGAGAATGACCAACACTTTTTCTTTAATGCTAACAATCTCCCCCAAAGGGTTGGTCATTCGAATGATGCTCCACGTGATTAGGTTTTTTGTCTTCATTGTCTTGAACTTTGTTTGCCGTTGTAGAATAGTCTTGATTCTTTGTTCCTTCATGCTTTGTGATCTTTGAGGTAACGTCTTTTGATCTTCCTTGCCTTTGATCAACATCTTCACAGATTTGTCGTGTCATCTTTTCCAATATACTCATACTTCTTGATAATACTTTGAACTTCATACTTATGCCTTCCTCACTTGATACTTGAACTTGTTCTTAACATTCTTGATTAGCACTTTTACTTTTACGTAACTCATTGTCTTTCACTTGATATTTTGTCTTTGAACATTCTTGATTTGAGCTTGTTGAGGATAATCTTCATAAGTTTGAGTATGTGGAGGTGATGATGTTGATGAATGAAATGATGGTGTACGGTCTTTCTCCAAGGGGACTTTCATCAGTACCTGCATAAAAATGTTAGTTGAAATCACCAATCGATCATCATGGAGTTTTCTTAGAGATTGGACCACTACGATTGTTATACTGATGAATGTCTTGATTCCATTCACCTTGGTCGGGCACATCAGTCGTCCTAATCCCGTTGAGGGACAATTATCAATACTATGGATGAAATCCAAGTAAAGACCCACGTCATAAGGACTCAATTCGTGAAAGGAATCTCCTTGGCGGTATTTCCAGCACTTACAGGTTCAGACTTCGAGATAATCAACAACATAGTGTGAAGACTCTCTCTAATCCTTACAAAGGCTGTTCCTGAATTGGATACCCTCAAGAAGGCTTACAACAGATATGTAGAAGTATACCCACAATTCAAGTGAGCCACTGAAGTATACCGAAGTATCACTCCACGACTGTAGACCGTTTGAAACAAGTGTGACTACCATCATGATGTAAATGGCAAGATCCGTAGATCATATAAGACTCTTATACAACTTGTGTCCTTTTTGGCGAGCACAAGTGTAAGCTTTGGAAGTGTTCCTAAGAGATCTTTTGATGAATCTCATGGCTCTAGACTCGATTAAGTGAGCTTTGGTTTTAGTCGTCGGAAGCATGGAGCAAAGTGCCACCTTTTCAATATCAACACATCTTGGAGTGAGAGGCTGATAGATTATGAAAGGTTCTCCGTGAGAATGAAACAAATATCTTTTAATAGATTGTGACACTAGGTCCATGACGTCTTGTCTTCAATACCGGTGTCACCTTAGCAACAACCAGTAGCATATGTATTGAACCCGGTTTCTGCCCTAAGGTTGAACATTTGGAGGGCTATTTCTTTTCACCCTTTCATTAACTTTTCCTTTTAATTCTTCAACCCCTTCTTTCTCCTTTCATTTCTTTACTCATTTTTTCAATCATACCTAAGGACTTCTAATTCTAATCTATTGGATTTGTCCTTGGGTAGATCCCTCCGGCTCTGGTGGATCATTGGACATAAACCTAACCATAATCACCTTATTACTCCATGATTATCCTAGGTTCATAGATCACATTCCGTAAAACCTTTTGTAAAATCTCTCAAAGTGTTTATGATTATAAAACATACTTTGTTAACACTTCGAGAGTTTTGCGTTTTCTTAAATACTCCCCCTTCACATGTGCTTATGAGATATAAAGATAAATTTACACATATTGGGTAGAGTTTCCACTTTTGAATTGATTGATTTTCAATGAACATGACCGATTCAAGACACGCTTACATCACTAGTTAGACTAGCTTGAAATTATTACCCGTCCTGGTCAAGTTCAAAGAAAGTCTCTCGAGACGGTACATTCTACTTAGACAAGTCCTATTCGAGACACGCTTACATCACTAGTTAGACTAGCTTGAAATTATTACCCGTCCAGGACAAGTCTTTTCAATTAATGACATTGAAGAAATTGTGGAACTTTTTAGTAATTATTAATTTTTAGTTTCGTTAGAACTAATACATATACATTGGGTTTTCAAAAAAATTATTATCTTATTATTTTATTGATTGGTGTCTAAATTTGCACTGGTCCGAACTTGGGACTGAACAAATTATTAATTTTTTAGAAGTTATTAATTTATCGAGTATTAATTTATAAATGTTTTACTGTAGTAGTTCAAGGTGAGGCTATCGTTGAGGTAAAATCTTGCGACTACCCCAAACAAGCAGGAGAGTTCCTCCGGACTGTCGTGGATCCTTCGGAAGTTCTTCTGTTCCGCTGAATGGTTTTAGTAACCTTTGGGTGTATGCAAAACAGATACGTCTGCTAGTCTCGCCCCGAGTTTTATCCCAGGACCAACCTCCGGCGTGAGAGTAAGTACTTGCTTTTAGAGAGATAAAGTATAAGAGTTTTTTAGAGTGAGAAAGAATTCGTTACCATACAGTGAAGATTTCTCTTCTTTATATAGGCGAGGAATAGTTGTCCTTGTCGACCATTTGTGCATATTTTTCGGGTTTGTACATTTTCTTTGTCGTTAGCTTATCTTTATCCCACTATCGTGTACTTTCTTGTACTATCTGTCCTTTGGTTTACATAGTTATCGTGTATCCGGATGGTTGGTTAAATCAGAGAGGTGACATCGTCCGTATATTTGAGCCATCCGGCTGTTGGAATCTTCCGGATGTTACTGTCTTCCGGATATCGGAGTGGATCCTTCGGATACCTACGCCAACATGTCCCCCCCAGTATCATAGTATTGGTTATGCCAATGGTGTGATACTTGAGAGTTGTGGTTGCAATGTTTTCAGATGTCATGTGTCTGGAGGTATCGAAACGGTTTTGTTATTCCGACACTTCCGGAAGCAACGTTTCCGGAGGTGCCAAAATAATTTTTGTCGTGTTGGTTTTTATGTGCAAAACATCAAAAATGATAATTATTCGTCGTTTAAGGAGCACCGCCATTTTTTACCGCTTCTACCAGATTCTGACACGTGTACGTGTTCCTTTGTTGTGTGGTTCAGATGATGCCACGTCAGCCATCTGTACGGTGTGTCGTTTCACGCGCTTCTTTTTTCCCTATAAATAGTGCATTTCATTTCAGTTTTACCACTGTAATTTTCTCTGTCTGGCACATTTTTGCTCCGCGTCTTCCGAACGATTTTTCTGAACGTTTTTTTAATGAATGATTCATCTAGTGCTCATTTTGTTGTTGCGTTTTAAGAGGTACGTGTTGCTCATCTTTAAGTGTTTTGGTTTTATTTGGCTATACCTCTTCTCTACTTGTTCCTCTTATGTCCGAATCTTCTGTGTCGGCGGGTCCGGATGATATTATCACAGGGTATGATCTATCGGTAAAACATGATATACAAAAGAGATATTCTAAAACACGTCCGTCGGATGTGCTTGCTTTGGTTGAGGCTTTTGGAGTACCTTCGGATCTTCATCCGAGGGTCCCTCCGAAGGGTATGACGACAGATCAGCTTCCAGCCGATGCCATAGGTCTTTATTTCGAGTACTTTTTTGAAGGAGGTCTTAAGGTTCCTTTTTCTACTTTTCTCTTGGGAGTCATTAAGTATTTCAAAGTTCATATCTCTCGGCAGGTTCCTCTTGGTCTGCATCGTGTGACCTTTTTTAAGGTATATTGCCGGAGCTTGCATATTCCTCCGACTATTCCTTTATTTAGGGTATTTTACAAGTTAAGCAAGCAAGGCTGTTGGTTTTCGTTTGAGAAACGAACGAGTAGTGGTAGGAAGGTTTGTTTTGGTGATTTTTCCGTCTTGTCTGAAGGGTTGGAAGGAAGAAATTTTCTTGATTGATAGGCGTGCTATTCCTTTTGCTATGCCGTGGAGGCATCATGACTCGGATGTCTCGGATCCCTTTTCGAAGAATGAGTTTAATGTTGCTCATGCCGAGAAACTGGCTGAGTCTGTTATAGAGCCCTTCCAAGTTCCACACGATTTTTTGTATATGTTGGGCTTATCTACTTATTGGAAGTTTCCCGGATACCGGGCAGCGTTAAGGGATGAGGAGGGAAGGGGTATAGCCTTTGCCTTTTTTTTATTATTATTATTATTTTGTGTGTGTTTCTTTATGTTCCTATTGTCTAACCATCATATATTTTCGTTCGCAGGTGTTACTATGGCTGATTATTTGAAGAAACCATCCTTGCGTAAAGGTGTGAATGTGGTGAAGGGAGATAGGCTCCGAGAGGGTCAGAGTGTGGAGATGCACTTGACTCAGCCGTTGGCTTCAAATGCTGATGTTCCGGAAAAGACTGCCGAACTTCGGAGAGTTGAAGTTCCTGATGATAAGGTCCTTGCTGCCAAAGAAAAGAAAAAAGAGCAGGCGGCTCAGGCGGGTGTTAAGAAACCCCCGGTTGGTGTTGGTAGCAAGTCGACTGCTCCGGTTAAGAGGTCTGGGGAAGATATTTCTTCCCGTGTGCTTAAGAGGAGCAGACCAGCTGTTGACTCTCCGGTCATAGATTTGGACTCTGCTGAGAGCGTTCCTAATCCTACTCCGATCCGTTCAATTCATCCGAAGGATCGATCGTCCGTTGGTGGGGGAGGAGGGAGCAACCAGACGAGAGGTGTTGGGACTGGTATGTTATGGAGTGTTTTGTACTTTCTATATATTTTTTTGTTGTTGTTGCTATCTTATCGTTAGTCTTTACTCATCGTATATATTTGTTTTATTTTGGTTATTTTAGGTGGTTTGAAGGGTGCCACTTCTGGACGGGGTAAGGAGACGATTGACGAAGAGGATGTTGATATTGAAGGTGATTCTTCTCATGAGGCCTTTGTTCCTGAGTGGTCAGTTAAGAGGGGAACCGGGATGAAAAATTCCTCCGTGTGCCGGGATATGATGATCCATCTTGCCACCCTTGGTGAGGAAAAATACATAGATGCTCATGATGATGAGGAGGCTACTCAGCGTGCCTGGATTTTGTTGGGTAAAAATGCTACTGCCCAAGCAGATCTCTTGTTCCATTTTGAGAACGTTGTGGAGGAACGCAAGAAGGTTGTTGCAGCCCACAAGGATTGTGACAGGAAGGCTAAGGATAGTCTCAAGAGATTTCAGGCGGTGCACGGTGAGTTGGAGAAGCTTAAGGCTGAACATGCTGGTTGTGCTTCTGGTGAGCCGGAGGAGTTGAAGAGATTGAGGTCTGAGAATTCTGGTTGTTCGGCTAAGGAGCTTAGTTTGTCGGGAGGGTTTCTGATTTAGAGAAAGAGAAGGAACAATGGAGGAAGGTCTCTAGTGATCAGACCGAACAAATCAAATCTTTGGAGGCTGAATTGAAGAAGACCAGACTGTTGTTGAGTGATGAGGAGATGTCATGCCAAGAGCTAAGGAAGGAGAAACAAGATTTGGCCATTTTCTGCTGGTAACACCGAGGTAGACCAGAACAGGATTGTTAATGAGTTTATTCCGGAGGCGGTTCGCCGGTTGTTGGGTAGTCACGAATACAAACAAGCTTTGGCCGAGCCATTCAACCTGTACTCGCAATCAGGGTTTTTGGATGGAGTATCCTTGGGAAGGAATCCGGAGGATGTGGCTAAATTGCTGGAGGATGTGGAGGGTCTTGATGTGGATGCTGATGCAAAGTACCAGCCCTTATATGATCAGTTGTTTGTCAAGGAGTACCCGTATGTCCAGAAGATCTGCAAGACCATCTATCGAACCTATGATGAACTGATGAAGATCTTTCCTGACCCTGCTCCTGCTCAGGTTGTCGAAGGGATTGTTACTTCAGGTTCAACCTCTGAGCCGGTTGTTGAACCTCATGTTGAGAATACTTCCGTCCAAGATTCCGCAAACCAAGATGCCTCGGCCTTTGTCTAGTGATTGAAGAAGTTTGTCCTTTTTAGGGTTCGTATACCTCCATTTTGACTATGGATCAAGGTATTGTGGACTCTAAATGAAGCTTATTTTAATCTTTTTCTGTGTTCTGATAGCTGATGTTGGGCCGGTGTGGCCGTAGGGGAAGTACCTATGATAGTATCTTTGGGGTTTTAGTTTGTAGGGGTACCTCACTTTTTGATCATGATGTGAGGTATTCCGGTCTTTTGTAATGTTTCATCATTGTCCTTTTATAATGTAAGGTCTTTTGGCCGTTCGGAACATCTTATGTACTCATCATCGGATTCTATTGAATATGAATGTTGTTCTTATTATATGTATATATATATATATATATATATATATATATATATATATATATATATATATATATATATATATATATATATATATATATATATATATATATATATATATATTTTATGTTTATGTATCTATATGTTTCTTATTTTTGAAATGTCCATTCCTAGAGGTCACTAATACCCTTCATCGTTTGGTCGTTTTTTTTTTTTTTTTTTTTTTTTTTTTTTATTATTATTATTTTTATGTATATATATATATATATATATATATATATATATATATATATATATATATATATATATATATATATATATATATATGCTGGCTACCCTTTTAGGGTGTAAATTGTTTCGGACGTCTTGCGTCCTTCGGCTCTTGGCCGTAATTGTTTGTTATTTACCCTCTTGGGGTGTAAATTGTTTTGGACGTCTTGCTTCCTTCGGCTCTTGGCCATAGTTGTTTGTTCTCTACCTTCTTGGGGTGCAAATTGTTTTGGACATCTTGCGTCCTTCGGCTCTTGGCTGTAGTTTGTTATCTACCCTCTTGGGGTGCAAATTTTTTTGGACGTCTTGCGTCCTTCAGCTCTTGGCCGTAGTTGTTTGTTATCTACCCTATTGGGGTGCAGATTGTTTTGGACGTCTTGCGTCCTTCGACTCTTGGCCGTAGTTGTTAGTGTAATTTTTATCAATAATGTTCGAAAAAAGTAGCTTCCCTTCATCCAAGAGATAGTTGCATTAAACTTTTATTAAAGATAAGAAATGGCTTCTATGAGCCTTCCAACTAGTCTTTCGGATGTTACCGATTACATGAAAAATTTCTTAAGGTTAATTGCGTGCCAGGTTCGGGGCACTTCTTCTTCATCCATGGTTTGGAGCTTGTAGCTGCCATGCTGATAGGCTTCCTGATGAGGCGAAAAATGATCCGTTTTTAGGGGGTTATTTAAGCCCGGAATTGAATTTATTTGATCAAATATTACCCTAAATCGTTCCTTTTGTGATTTTAGGTACTTTGGGAGTGAAATCTGGAAAAGGAAGCAATTCGAACGTTTTTGGAGCATAAAAGTGAAGAAAACGCCAAAGACTTAATTTTCCATGCTGTAAACAGTGTTTGACGGCGTCAAGAGGAAGTATTTGACGGCGTCAAGAGTAAATACCATGACGACCCAGTACAAACATGAAGGCGTCAAAAGTAGAAGGTCAAGAGTTAAATGTGTGACGGCCTGCAAAATAGGACTACGTGACGATGTCAGATGTAGATCTAGGCAGTCCGAGGATTTATTTGGCGGCGAGATGACGGCGTCACCCATTTGTTCTTGACGCCGTCACCTCCTAATATCTATATATAGTTTTCTAATTTTCATTCATAAGGAGGAACTTGTGTGGAGAAACCCTAGGGCCGAACCTTGTACGAATTTTACAGCTTTTCAAGGGTTTTCAACCCTTGAATCCTTACATGTGCTATTGAGATAAGTCTTCTCTTAATTCAATCAATATGTCTATGTGTTGGTTGTCTATATCTTGTGCTTGTCTTGATCTCAACATGCTAGGCTAGATTTATCTTGTGTTTGCTTAGATCTAATGAAACCTAGATGTTGATTATGTGTTGATTACTTGTTTATGGTTGTATTGGATGAATGATTTCAATGTTAGGCTTAAGAAAACTGGCAGATCTCCATTGTGTAACATGCTTGAACGTCTTAGGAAACATGAACCGATGTGTACTAGGTTTTATTGGTTGTATTTAATGCATGAGTAAATTCTAATGATCCCATGTTAGGAGCTTCTTGCAGGCTCGACATAGGAGTGAAGCAGGCACTCATAGGATTGGGGAAGTAAGTACACCACCCCATGAATGGTATTAAGGAATACAATCCGTCATCCACGCAACTATAACAAGTAATTAACGTGTAAAAGATATCTAGGGAGTAGTGAAATCTAAGTAAACACATTTCTCCCAGTTATTGCTCACAACTTTAGTTTAAAATAGTTTTATTTTCATTTTAGTATTTTATTTTGATTGCATTTTTAGTATTGGGTTAGTTGACTAGCAACTAATTCCGCCCAAATCCTTTAAACCTGAGATTTTTACTTGCTTTCCTAAAAATATAAAAAATACAAAATGAATCATCCCTTATCTCTAGATCTAGTATTTAGGTTTTCTAATCCTAGCGACACTATTCCTAGCTGAACGATCAATCCCCCGGTACTTGTCATTATACTATACTACATCGATCAGGTACACTGCCTGGTGGGGGTTGTAAGCTTCTCAAGATCCCTTGAGAGGTAAAGCCTGGTGCAATTCCCACGCAACAAGTTTTTGGCGCCGCAGCCCGGGGAATAGTTATTGTCTAGGTTAGAATCTCTTCTTATTAGGTCTAGTTGCTAGATTCCTTTCTAGTAAGATTTTATTTTTATTTTTAGGTTTTCTTTAGTCTATCTTATTTCTTTGTGTTTTTGTTCGTAACTCTTCACCACCCGACATCATGGACGATGGGAACATCTTTGAACCCGTCATCCCACCACAACAAAACCCACCACTAGAACATCTTAGGCCCCGAACCTTAGGAGAGTATTCCCGACCTAGCCACCAAGGCTACCGAAACACCATTGAGCTCACCGGAGCCAATGTGACCCCCTTGCGATCCGACACCATCCGGTTGGTGCAAAGCGGATGTGCATTCCATGGACTTCGTTCTGAAGACCCAAATCAACATCTTAAGGACTTCCTTAAAAATGTAGATTCCATATACCTAGATGTTGCAACTAGAGAGACAACCCGATTACGCCTATTCCAATTCTCTCTACGTGATCAAGCTAGTCAATGGCTTGAGCGTTTACCCGCGGGATCCATCACCACATGGGATGATCTCACCACTCGTTTCCTTGCTCAATTTTTCCCACCGGGGAGAACTACTAAGCTTAGAAATGACATCTTGATGTTCCAACAACGTCAAGGTGAAACCTTTTACGAAGCATGGACTCGATATAAAGACCTGCTCCGAAAAGTCCCTCATCATGGCATTGAACCATGGCTCCAGATACAAATCTTTTACGATAAAGTTAACTATCAAACAAGGAGAGCTATAGATTACGCAGCCAAGGGCAGGCTAAACAGACTTAGCATTGACGAATGCTGGAAAGTTCTTGAGGGGTTGGCACAATACGAAGCAGAAGGATGGGAGGACCTGATGTTTCCAAGCAAGGGAAAATTTGATTACGCACATGCCACCCAAGAGCAGTTATTAGGAAGTATTGAGAAGCAGGTAAAAGAATTAATGAGAGTTGAGAAACCTGCTGCTGAAACCATGTGGAATCCTAATTTACGTAGGAATGCGGTTATCAACCATAATTTTCCTGAACGTTCACGACAAGAGGAGTTCGAAGGGATAATGGTAACCTTCATGAATAATCAGGAAAAACAAATCCAGCACCTAGAAGCATGCATGGAAAGTACTCGCAATGCTTTTATGGATTTAGCAGACAAATTCATATCAAGGATCAAAGAGAAGATTAAGGAAAAATCCGCACCAAGAAAAATCGAATAAGTCTTCGAGGTTTCAACTCCTTTGGTGTTTGACCAAGAGGATAACGAGAAATCTTCCCCAAGTGCTTCACCGTCAATCACATCCTACTTTTGTGAGCATCCTCAGGAAGAGAAGAATTCGCAATTTCATAACATTTTCGTTGGATGCTTGCGAACCACGCTCCTAAATTTGTGCAAGAGACGTTCTTTTGGTTTTAAACTCGGTGTAAAAAGGTTACACCTCAAAAACACCACAGTTTTGAGACCCTCTATGGAGCAACACCTCTTTGTACCCACCGTTAACCAACGCAAAGGTTACAAGTTAACTAAAACCTCACCCACCCCTTTCTACAACCACGCCTTTTTCCGTGACAGTAACGAAACGTTCGACCCTGGTGGACTTCACTAATGGAATAGCTACTCATGGCTTTTACTTGTATTTAGCTATTCACACTAAGTGCAGGGACTAAATGTGGAATTACTTCTTTTTACACCTCATACGGGCATCTGACGGCGTCAGATGGTAACTCTTGACGCCGTCACCTCGCTATTTCTGCAATAATAACCCAAATTCCATACTTTCAACTCATACCTCACAAATCTCACCCAAATTGCTGCTCCCACTCCGAATCTCCATCCCCCAATTCGACATCTTCTGTGACTAATCTCCACTTGGTAAGTAGTTTTTCCTCACTCTGTTTCGTTCTATTGTCCTTAGGATCAATCAATTTTGAAAACCCCTTTCATCTGAAACCCCATTTTTTTGACCCATCATTGACAAATCGTAATGCCATCCATTTGGTGATTTGTAATCATGGGGGTTACCCTTTGATGATGTTAACCCACTTGAATCATGCGTTAATCTATGAAAAATCCTTCATGCCACGAAGTTTTTGACCCCCCACCCATGTTTTCTGATTAAAGGAGTGTTTGGGTAATGGGTTAAGAGTTTGAAAATTGATTTTTCCCTCGTAAATGCATGGTTCGAATTCTGCTTGATCTGACGGCGTCAGGACTTCCTTCCTAACGGCGTCAGATGTGTCTGACAGCTTGAGACAATTAAGTTCTCGTTCTAATTGTTTCCGTACACTCTATCTTTTTCCAGGAAAATGAGCAAGCGATCTCGACAACATCGTGGCAACTCCTCTAGGTCCCAACGGATTAACTATGGGGAATTGGTCCATAGTTGGGGTGAATTCGACAATGTTGCCGCTACAACTAAGTATGCAGGACTTTGTAATCACCACATTGATGCTGGTGCTGTGATTGATTGGGAGTTTATGAGGTCCCAAGAGTTGGAGGCTGCGTTTCTGGGGAGGATCCACACTGATGGGTTTGCGGGTCCTCAATGGGAAAGGTTGTTTAGGATGAGAGAGACTGTGTATAGTGAGTTGGTGAGGGAGTTCTTTGCGACCTTCCACTTTGATCAGGCTGAGGGTAGGACGGACATGGGGGGGTACCAATATTTACTTTAGGTTAAGAGGGGAGGTTCGATCATGTTCGGTTACTGAATTTGGGTGGAGGATAGGTTTGTATACTAGGGAGGAGGCTGTTGAGGGAGGTTTTATGCAGAGGTTGTTACATGGGGAGACTTTGAGGAGTGATATGAGGTGCGTCACTTTTTGGCCGACCATTGGGGACGGGGTGTACACCTCGACTACTGGGGCAACATCAATCAGGGACCCCGTGGTCAGGTTGGTCCACAGATGCATCACATACAGCTTGTCGGGACGTCATGGCACCACTCACCGTGTCACTGCTTCAGATCTTTTCTACCTGTATACCATCTTTTCAGCGGATGTTTACTGCAACATCCCATTTTGGGTAGCTAGTTATTTGAGGACCAGTGTGGGTGAGAGGGATATCGATAAGGTGTATGGGGGGATGTTCGTGACCCGGTTGGCTCGTTCCTATGATCTTCTTACTCCCCTGATCATGGGATACTTGAGCGACTGTGGGGCTTGTAGGGTAGTGAGGGCTAAATCCCTCAGGCAGATGAGCATCGTGATGCTGCGGGGGAATGGGGCCTATGATTGGTATGCTGCAGGGGGACCTGATGATGAGGATGATGATAATGATGAGGGAGCGCCCCAGCAGCATCAGTTTGAGGGTTATGAGGTGGGGACAGCTGACTACAACCGACACATGGGTCGGGGAGACTGGCAGGCACACCAGGGGGCCTGGATGGGTCAGGTGGACGCATGGCGGACCACCACTGACCAGCGCTTTGATTGGATGTATGATCACACCATCCGCCAGATGCAGTACCTCTCCACCCGTGACCAGCTCGAGCCCCACCTGCAGATTGACCCATTCCCCGGTCGTGAGGCAGACTACCCTCCCTACGGGTACACAGGACACCTCCCTCCTGGCTATGACTACCGTTTTGGTCCTCCTCCCCAGTGATCTTTCTTGATGTTTGTTATTTCTGAACGATTTATTGATGGTTGTGTAATTTGAAACAATTGGTACTGTAATAGTTAAGGATGTGGCCTCTGTTGGCCTTGGACAATTTTAATTTTCTTTGTTCACGTTTATTAGAAATAATTGAATGTGCTTATGGTGACATTCTCCACTTTGTGATTTTATTTTGTTTGTTTGTTATTTGCTTCCGTATGCATGCTTTATTTTTATTGTTGATAGATCATGTTTCTAAACTAAAAAGTGAAAATATTTTACTTTGTTGTTTTGGTCCAGTCTTAACTTCACCTAAAGGTATTTTTGCAAAAGATAAGTGTAAGGGGAAACCCCAAATATGTTTTTAAGAAACAAACCGATCACGATTCTCCACAATATTAAGTGAACATGTATATTCGTATTTGTTAGAGTCAAATGCTTGTATCGAGTCATAATGAAGTTTTGCAGGATTCTCCAGGAAGTAGGACCAAGTTTTTCCAGAAATTTTCCGGAAACTTAACACAAGAATTTCTGCAGGTCACTTCTGACGGCGTCATGAGTTTACTCTTGACGGTGTCACGTATAAAAATCTGGAAATTTTACCAGTTTTGTTTTTCTAACAGAGTTTTAAAGTTTTTGTTGAATTATTAAGTTTTATAATCTCCAGGAAATCTGCAAACTTCATTCCACAAGCATTATATCTTATTTTGTTTTCTAGGATTTAGTAACTTATGTAGATTGCCACCGATTTTATGCGAGGATGCCTTGTCTGTTTTCTCAGGATTTACAGGTTATGTATGATAAGAAGATGATTTATTTTTGTGGAAGGGAAGCTTTGATTGTTCATTTTCTTAGAGGAAGATCTAACATGGCCACCTTATTATCCATACCGAGCGAATCAGGGGAGTATTTGATTTCATTCTTTTTATTGTTTCACTTTTACATTCTTTACTTGAACATTGGGGACAATGTTCATCCTAAGTGTAAGGGGAGGGTAAAATGATGATACCTTACAGATACACTTTCGCTTGAGTTTTTTTGTTTAATGGTAGATGTGTAATAAAACTATGAGAAATACTTGTAATGAGTGTGTAAATACTCATCATTTTTACCATTTCTGAACTGCCAAAACATCCAAAAACACTCAATAATGAATCAAAATAGTGAAAATATCCCAGGAAAGTGTTTTACATGTCTCAAATGCAAAAATACCAAAAACAGATGAAAAACGCCCAAAGTTTGCATAATTGGCAGTTTCAGTCCCCCAACTTTCAAAAGTTGTCAAATCAAGTCCCTGGTCATTCTAAAAACTTGAAAAAGTCACCAAAGGTCCTTATAAATCAAAAAGTTACATAATTAGTCTTTTGGTGCATAGTTTCACAAAATGTCAAGTTTAGTCCCTGAAGTTTAGAAAATTGTCAAAAATGGTCCCTGGGATATAAAAAACTTTGAGAAAATCAATTTTGGTCCTTGTGTTACTCATATTTGGCAAGAATGGTCCTTGGATGGGAATTTTGGAAAAGTTTCATGATTGGTCCCTGGAATTACAAGGTTTGGCAGAAATAGTCCCTGGAAGGGTAAAATTGGAAAAAATCATTTGGAACTCTCACACTATTCACCATTGGCACTTTTAACCCTTATGAATATTTTGAAAAGTTGCCAAGTTTAACCCTTCATAAAATCAGAAATTACACAATAAACCCTTGTGAATTCCAAAAATGCCTAACCGGATCCAAAATAATAACATTACTCCTACACATAATCCAACCCATGTTACTAGCCTAGTCCATTTTTGGGCCCAAGATACAACCAGTCCACTCCTAAGCCCAACCTCACCCACAAAACCGTTTTAAATAACCCCTGGTCAAAACCAGTCAAACACCCCCAATACCGCCAAACCACCCTTCTTCTCCCCTGGTATTGCCCACCACCACCACCACCACTTGCAGAGGTCATCATCACATCCCCACCCCCTACACCTACCCAAGCCACCCACAATAAATGCCCCTTCCCCAGTGCACGCTATCAGAAGCAATTTGCAAAAACGTCTTTTCCCGCCAAAACCACGTGGCAAGCCTCTATTGGACCAAAAGATGAAGAAAGAGGTGGGATTTGATCAGAGGGCAGCTGGGAACCCTAATTATCAACTATAAATAGAAGAGGAAGCACAAGGAATGAGGAGTTAGTTAATTTAGTTTTATTTATGTCGTTTAAATGCAATTTCAAGTTCTTAGTATAATTTAAAGCTTTTAAGCAGTGTTTTAATCGTCTTTCATGTATTGTAATTCTCTTTGATCAATAAATTTCAAGTTTCCTTAACTGTTTCATCTATTGCAATTTTATTTCAAAGTTTCAAAAAAGCTGTTAGTTTAATGGTAGTTAGTGTGTAATGTACTGGACTCCTAGGCTCACATAAGCTCCCTTATAGCTTATATAAGCTATTAGTAACAATTAAAATCAGCTTAGTGACAAAAAACTCAAAAACACAAAATAGTCAATAAAAGTCAAAGGGTCCACCATCATGGTTATCAAAGCTGGAGCAGGGTGTATCTTGGATGGCCCTGGGTTAGAATCCCATGGGGGATGTTAGGAAGAGTTTTCTGGTCCTTGGTTCATGATTGTAGCAGGAGTGCACAAATTTGTAAGCAAAATCCTTTTTAATCCAAGTTCTATTTAGAGTGCTTAATAGTAGTTCATAGTAGTTCATTTTACTTTCTTATTACTTAATTAAGAGTTTCTGATTCATAGAATAACTTTAAATCATAATATAACTTGTTTTATTAATAATCTGTTTCCTAAAGTAGTGTTTGGATTTTTATGTTTCTTGATACTCAGCTTGTTCTTGTTGTTGATTCTTGCTTACACATATTCCTTAGTATAATATTAGCTCAGAACAACAATAAAACACAAGCTATGTTCATTAAATAGTCAAAATCCTAGAAACAGCTCTCTTACACCCTCTCTGATTGGTTAAAGTGTGGCTCAGTCCCCATTTCCAATCATATTTGAGTGGTTTAGGGTAATTTGGGCTTAAATCATCTTAAAACATCATAATCAAGTAGAAAATTAGGATTAAAGTTCATATTAGTCAACTATAGGCATCAATCAAAAAGTCAAAATTACTTGTTCTTGCAGAAACACCAAAATTGGGTGAATTTTCTAGAATTTAGGAAAGTGAATTGGGACTTGAAACTTTTGGTGGTTAGAATCTACCACCCAAACCTCAGGAATCCAAGCTTGTTTTATTTTTGCAAATTTTCTATAAGCTTCCACAAGCTTTGGAAGTAAGCTGCAGGGCAAGGTTGTGCCCTGCACACCAGCAGACTCACCCACACCACCAACTTTGGTGGTGGTTGTAGACCACCTCAGTGGGCCCTAGGGGTTCCAGTTGACTTTTTCCAACCCCCCTCCTACCAGGGAGTGTGGATTGACCATCTGTTTGACATTAAACCCAGTGGACCCCACTTAGAATTAGCCATAAAGTCTGTCCCATAATCTGAGTGAAACTCAGATTTGCTAATTGCTTATTTGGACTTATTCAGCTTATTTGAGATCAAGAGTTGTTGTTTCTGGCTTATTTGTGATTATTAAGCTTGTTGATACTCATTTTCACCATTGTGGACCCCACCTTCACTCATTTGACCTAAATTGACCACACAGTCAACATAAGTCAACTGTGTAAGCCAAGGGGGTGCTTATAGCTTATTTATAAGCTATTTGAAAAGTGTTTTCACAAAAGTTCTTTATTTTCATTAGTAAAACTAGTCTGTAAAAGAAAAATCCAAAAAAGTCAAGTTTAAAATAAGTGATAGTTTCTACTTAATTCAACTTAATTTTAATTTTCATTTTCATTTTTAGATTTTAATTAAGTAACTAGTGTTTTTATATTTTTATTAATTACCTTATATAGTAAAGTAATTTTGATAATTTTTTCAGATTTTTATTTTGTCATTTAGTGTTAAGTAGCTTTAATTTTAGTTTTCTTTATTATTAATTAATATTAAGTAATAAATATCATATTTAGTTTTTATAAGGTTAAACTTAGTTTTTATATTTTTCCTAGTTCTAATATAGTATAATAGACTTTTAGAAAATATATTTTCAAATTATACTGTTCATTTTATATTTTTCTTATTTTAATTGTTTAAAATAGTATTATGTTAATTAAAAGGTAAATAATTATTAGTTTAATCTTAAAACATAATTTTTACAGTTTTTATAATTTTGTAGGATTCCTGTGATAGTTAAGTAATTTTATAAATTTTCTTGTAATTTTCTAAGTTAATTTAGTATTAATATTAATTAAAAGTAGTTTAATTAGTTTAATTAAGTTAAATAGTTTTCAATTTAAAAAAAAAAAAAAAAAAAAAAAAAAAAAAAAAAAAAAAAAACTCACAAAAAGACAAAAACATTTATTTTTATTTTTTATACTTTCTTCAAGTTCTAATTTAAGTTTAGAAATTATTTTTGCAACTTTTTAGTTTAATTTGTAATAGTTATAATTTTTAAATTAGATTTTAATTTAGATTTTAAATAGTTTAATTAATTAAATAATATTTAAATAGTATTTTAATCATTTTTATAATTTCATTTTCATTTTTTATTTTAAGTTTTAAAAAGTGTCAAAAGCACCCTCTGTAGTTTGATAAATACCAAAATCCCACTTTTTCAGTCCGATTGCGTAAATCTGAATTGTGAATACGTGCATATATCTGCTATCTGATTTTTGTGAATATTATATCTGTGTACAAATACCATCATAACAGTAGCAATATCATTCCCACATCATCTGGCTACTGTCCTCAATGCCACTTTCTCATAAACGATTTCCATAAACACCATTTCGATCTCACTGGGACTTTAACGACCCGGGAAAACACTATACTATCACCGGAGTATTGATTCTAAGCTGTTTTTGACTTATTGTCCTTGGTCAATAATAATCTGACGGTTTAGACCCAATCAACTTGTTAGTGCAATTTTAGCGCCAAATTTAAAATTTTTACAACATTTAGGAGTGAAACTTTAGCCATAGCAAGCGTCTCATGGATAGGAGATTGTATGACTAGCACATAACCGTATCATTCAGAAAAATTTTCCACCCAAATATGTGAGTTTCGCCTTTAGATTTTATAGGAAAAGCATTTACTATTAGTGCTTATGAGTGTACCGGTAGCATTTAGATTCTAGAACTTACGTTAGTGATGCATCCCGAGACCGCTAGTGAGACTACATTCGTGTAGTAGGATTTACTACATGATAAGAGGCATTAGGATCACCCTTGTGTTAAACCCGTATCATAATTACTTAACCATTTAAGTCATATTACTTGGCTAGTTAAGTCAACTAATTTTTCCCACACCTTAGCGTTGTACTCATTTTTAGTACACGAAACCCCTAGTACACCCCTCAGAGCCTATCTTTTCGTTTCTAACTTTAAGCATCTTACTTAAAGGAAGAATTTGTTACACCCCACTTAAATGTAAAACCAAATCGCCTTAGCCTTCCGTGTATGCACTCATCTTTAGTGCATTATTGTTATTTGTTTAAACCCTAAGTTAACTATCTAATTGATTACATGGTTGCTAAGTCGAGTCATATCCTTGTACATATTGTTTTGGGATGATTGGGACTCATGGGTAAAGTACTTATTTTATGGAGTAATGGGGAAGAACATCATATATTACCCCCATATGTGCATTAATCTTAAAAGTACTCCAAGTGTTTTGATTTTCTTAATTCGAGTCAATAGATTAGTTTATTGTAAAGTATGTAAAAATTCAAGTGTAAGGGGAATGTTCATTCCCTATGATGTATTATTTTGGATGGTAGGGTAAGAGTGTATGCACACACAAAAAAACACACAAAAAAAAAAGAAAAAAAAATCTGAAAAACACGAAAAATAAAGAAAAAAATAGAAAAAAGAAAAGAGAAAAAACATATGGACTACCATTCTATGTTCATTTTATGTTTTTGTTATTTTTCATTTATTAGCTTAAGTGGAGTATAGTCTTGGCTTAGCAACGCCATATTGTACATGTAATTAACCAAGATTGTTAACTCGCCACCAGTAAAGACTGCCTATATCCAACAAAACCGTGTATTTTATATCCCTACACCTAATGTTACAACCCTTTAAAAGACCTCTTTGATAGTTTATCATAGGTGCTTACGCCATGTAGTGGAGGTTTGATCCTTTCCCAAGCCTATGGTAATCTATTTTGCTATGACAGGTAGTGAGAGATATCTTCCGTTTCCATATTGTAATTTATACTCTATTACACTCGAGAGATGTGAGTATCTAAACACTATTTGTGAGGTGCTAGCGTATGACCTCCGTGCTTGTCTTTGGTCTTTAGTGGAACGATTATTTGTTGTAATTACTTTTATATTAGTGTTAAATGACCCCTAACTTGTATTTTGAGTAGAATAAAAGCTCATTTGCTTGAGGACAAGCAAATCTCAAGTGTAAGGGTATATGATGAGGCGAAAAATGATCCGTTTTTAGGGGGTCATTTAAGCCCGGAATTGAAATTATTTGATCAAATATTACCCTAAATTGTTCCTTTTGTGATTTTAGGTACTTTGGGAGTGAAATCTGGAAAAGGAAGCAATTCAAACGTTTTTGGAGCATAAAAGTGAAGAAAACGCCAAAGACTTAATTTTCCATGCTGGAAACAGTGTTTGACGGCGTCAAGAGGAAGTATTTGACGGCGTCAAGAGTAAATACCATGACGACCCAGTACAAACATGAAGGCGTCACAAGTAGAGCGTCAAGAGTTAAATGTGTGACGGCCTGCAAAAGAGGACTACATGACAGCGTCAGATGTAGATCTAGGCAGTCCGAGGATTTATTTGGCGGCGAGATGACGGCGTCACCCATTTGTTCTTGACGCCGTCACCTCTTAATATCTATATATAGTTTTCTAATTTTCATTCATAAGGAGGAACTTGTGTGGAGAAACCCTAGGGCCGAACCTTGTACGAATTTTACAGCTTTTCAAGGGTTTTCAACCCTTGAATCCTTACATGTGCTATTGAGATAAGTCTTCTCTTAATTCAATCAATATGTCTATGTGTTGGTTGTCTATATATTGTGCTTGTCTTGATCTCAACATGCTAGGCTAGATTTATCTTGTGTTTGCTTAGATCTAATGAAACCTAGATGTTGATTATGTGTTGATTACTTGTTTATGGTTGTATTGGATGAATGATTTCAATGTTAGGCTTAAGAAAACTGGCAGATCTCCATTGTGTAACATGCTTGAACGTCTTAGGAAACATGAACCGATGTGTACTAGGTTTTATTGGTTGTATTTAATGCATGAGTAAATTCTAATGATCCCATGTTAGGAGCTTCTTGCAGGATCGACATAGGAGTGAAGTAGGCACTCATAGGATTGGGGAAGTAAGTACGTCACCCCATGAATGGTATTAAGGAATACAATCCGTCATCTACGCAACTATAACAAGTAATTAACGTGTAAAAGATATATAGGGAGTAGTGAAATCTAAGTAAACACATTTCTCCCACTTATTGCTCACAACTTTAGTTTAAAATAGTTTTATTTTCATTTTAGTATTTTATTTTGATTGCATTTTTAGTATTGGGTTAGTTGACTAGCAACTAATTCCGCCCAAATCCTTTAAACCTGAGATTTTTACTTGCTTTCCTAAAAACATAAAAAATACAAAAAGAATCACCCCTCATCTCTAGATCTAGTATTTAGGTTTTCTAATCCTAGCGACATTATTCCTAGCTGAACGATCAATCCCCCGGTACTTGTCATTATACTATACTACATCGATCAGGTACACTGCCTGGTGGGGGTTGTAAGCTTCTCAAGATCCCTTCAGAGGTAAAGCCTGGTGCAATTCCCACGCATCACTTCCACTATTCGATACGGACCTTCCCAGTTCGGCCCTAGATTTCCTTGATCTTCCACTCTGCTGGCTTCGTTCTTCCGGTACACGAAATCTCCTACTTTGAATGATTCGGATGGCACCCTTCGGTTGTAGTATTGCTCCACCTTCTTTTTGTACTTTGCTTCTCTTATTTCTGCCATTTCCCTTCGTTCTTGTAGTAGATCCAAGTTTAGGTTAATCTCCTCGTCATTGTTTTCAGCATTTGCCATCATGGTACGAAAGGTAGGCATGCCAATTTCAGTCGAAATGACTGCCTCACTTCCGTATGTCAAACTAAAAGGGGTTTCTTCATTGATGGTTTTCAAAGTGGTGCGAAATGCCCATAACACATTTGGTAACTCATCGACCCATCCGGCCCTTTCTCTGCCTAACCTTGACTTGAATCCTTTCATTAAGCTTTTGTTGGCTCTTTCCACTAGTCCATTAGCTTGAGGGTGAGCAACGGCTGTATTAATCTGGGTGATGTTCAACCTTTCGCACCAGCTTTTGAATGGATCACCCATGAAGTTACTTCCATTATCCGTGACAATTATCTTAGGCAGTCCGAATCTACAAACGATGTTATCCCATACGAATTTCTTTACTTCTTTGTCGGTTGTTTTGGCCAGTGGTTTGGCCTTCATCCATTTCGTGAAGTAGTCTATGGCAACGATGACGTATTTAACCTTTCCTGGAGCTTCGGGTAGAGGCCCTAGTACATCCGTTGCCCATTGGTAGAATGGCCATGGTGCCATCACGGAAGTTAACACGGTTTTTGGTAATTTGGGGACTGGTGCATGTATCTGGCATGAGTCACATTTTTGGATTACCTCTCTGGCATCCCCGTGCATAGTTGGTCAATAATATCCTTGTCTCATGAGTTTAGCTACAACGGATCTTGGTCCGGAGTGCATTCCGCATGCCCCTTCGTGTACCTCCCGGATAATGTAGTTGGCTTGTAGAGGTCCTACACATCTCAACATTGGGCCGAGGTATGATTTTTTGAACAACACGTCATCTATTATTGTATAGTGACTTATCTTCATCCGGAGGGCTCGGGCCTCGTTTTGATCTTCCGGCCAGATTCCTTCTTTTATGCAACGGATGATTGGCGACGTCCAGTTCTCCTCTTCTTCTTCTACTATTGCGTTCACGATTTCTTCTTCGGTTGAGGGTCTTTCCAACACTTCTACCAAAATCTCTTTTGTTAGATGGTTGAACACTACGGATGCTAGTTTACTCAAAATATTGGCCTTTTGATTTTGTGTTCTGGGGATATTTTTTATTTTGAAATAATAAAAACAGGCGATGTATTCCTTGGCTTTGGTTAAGTATTTTTTCATGCTTTCTGTATATGTTGTGAAGTCTCCGTTGATTTGACTTGCTACTAGGTTTGAATCTACTCTTACGTCTAGTGCCTTTATCTGTATCTTCCTTGCAATCCTCAATCTGGCCAATAATGCTTCGTATTCTGCCCCGTTGTTAGTGGCATCAAAGTTCAAACGGAGGGCATAGGTGTATTCTTCCTTATCCGGACTGATTAACACCAATCCTCCTCGGGCTCCCTTTTTGTTAGATGCTCCGTCGGTGTATAGTATCCATTCATTTGATTGGGAGATGTCGTATATTTCCAGGCCTTTTCCTTTCGGATCTTGATCGGATTGTCCGATGGGTATTTCATTAATGAAATCGGCTAGGATTTGTCCTTTGACTGCATTACGTGGTAGATATGTGATATTGTAAGCTCCCAATTCTACGGAGTATTTGGCTAGTTGTCCGGAAGCCTCTGCTTTACTTAGTATTTGTTTGATGGGCTGGTCTGTTATTACTTTTGTGTGGTGAGCTTCAAAATATCGTCTCAGCCTTCTGGATAGGTGTAGGAGAGCCAAAGCTAGCTTCTCTACTGGGTCATATTTCTTCTCGGCCTCGTGTAACGTTCGGCTCACATAATGCACCGGCACCTGTCGCCCTTCTCTTTCCACAAGAATGACTCCACTCATTGCTTCTTTAGTTTCCGCGAGGTACAAGCATATATCTTCTTTTGGTCTTGGTGTTGTTAAACAAGGGAGTTCTAAGATCATATTTTTCATCTCTTGAAAAGCCCTTTCGGCGACTTCCGTCCATCGGCATTCATCTTTGTTTTCCTTGGTGATGTTTTTGAGGGTCTCAAAGAAAGGTAAGGATCTTTCGGCTGATTTGGATAGGAAACGATTCAAAGCAGCAAGCTTGCCACTCAGACTTTGCATTTCCTTGAGTGACCTGGGTGACCGCATATCGGCAACTGCTCTGGTTTTCTTCGGATTTGCCCTGATCCCTTCTGAGGTTATCATGTATCCGAGGAATTTTCCTTCTTCAACGCCAAAAGAACACTTCTTGGGATTGAGCTTCATATTGATCTTCCGCAGGTTATGAAATGTTTCGGCGATATCAGCTATTAAGTCTTTCTCCGTCCTGCTTTTGATTACCACATCATCGACATATGCTTCTAAGTTCCGGTCTATTTGTGACCGGAAGGCAGTGTCCACCAATCTTTGGTACGTTGCTCCGGCATTCTCCAATCCGAAAGGCATCTTGACATAGCAATACGTTCCGTGCTCGTATAGAAGGCCGTTTTCTCTTTGTCTTCTCTAGCCATTTGGACTTGGTGGTATCCTTTATAGGCGTCCAGGAAGCATTTGTACTGAAACCCCATGACTGACACAATTTTCCAGTCAATTTCCGGTAGTGGATAGTAGTCCTTCAGACAAGACGAATTGAGGTTCTTGAAATCGATACACATTCTCCAGCTATCGTCCGGCTTTTTTACTAATACTGGGTTGGAAATCCACGTCGGGTACCGTACTGGTCTGATTATTCCGGCTTTCAACCATTCTTCTACCTCTTTGTTTATAGCCTGGTTTTTCTCTTCCGAAAAGGTTCTCTTCTTTTGGGCAATCGGCCTGTCTTGGACGTTTACATTGAGTTTATGCTCCGTGATCCCACGTGGTACACCCGTCATATCCGATGGTTCCCATGCGAAAATATCTTGACTGTTTTTAAGTAGTGTTATCAACTGTCTTCTCCCTTCTTTGGAGAAGTTTCTTCCTATAGTTATAAGTTGATCCGGATATGCTGGATGAACCATTATCTCCTCTGTCATATTGGTTTGGCTTTCCTCTGTTGTCTCGGCCTGTCCATAACATCCCTTTCTAATAACTTTTCTTCTTACTTTCTGCATTCTGAAATGATGACGGATCGGGTGACCAAGGTGGCTATGCCTCTTGGTGTTGGGAATTTCATCATGGAGTGTATGGTCAAGGGGATGGCCGTTAGTTTCTTGATTCTGGATCGTCCCAATATAATATTTTAAGGGGAGGGAGACCTTACTACTGCAAATTTCATGGTCGTTCGGCGATATAGCCCTTCGTTTCCGAAACATACCTCCAACTCGATCTTTCCTAGTGGTTTGATAGATTCTCCCGCGAATCCTACTATAGGTGTGTTAGTTTCTTTTAATCGTGCTCGGATGGAAGAGTCGAGGTTTTCGAAGCAGTGTTCATATATTACCTCTACTGAAGCACCCTGATCCACGTATACTCTCCGGACGGTATACCCTTCTATTTCAGCTTCGATGATTAGTGGCTCACCGGAAGCATCTTCGGGCAAGATTGGGGGAAAACTGATGGGGGCATTCATCTAATCCTCCTCCTGGTCTATGATTTTGCGTTTCCGGTGGGGTTCATAGCATTGAACTATATTGATGACCCTTCCTTAGTTAGCTTGTGTGTCACCTCTGGGTAGAACTCTTTCCTTTTGCCGAACGTCTTTAATCAAATGATCTAACTTGCTAGTTTCCAAGGCTTTCCTCAGTTGCTCTTTCAGGTTGTAACAATTGTTTGTGAGATGTCCCTTTTCTCTATGGTAATCACAGTATCTGTCTAAATTTTCCTTAGAGGGTCTTCCTTTCAAAGGTGGGGGTGGTGGTAGCCTCAACTAATGTTCGGTTGCTAAGATTCCTTTGGGGGCTTTGGTCAGGAAATTCAGATCTATTGGCCTCGTTTCCCTTCGGTGAACGTCGTTACGACGATAATCCGCTCGATAGTTATTATCACCTCTTGCTGATCTGTAAGGTGCATAATGTTCGTTTCGCCGAAAGAGTTTGAGTTCTTCTCGATGATTACTGCGCCGGCGGTCTCCTTTATATGGAACTCGTGGGGTGTATTGGTCATTTTTGTAAACGTTGTGAGTGTGATCCCTTTTGTAGTGGTCTATCTTTTCCCCTCTTGGTATCTCAGCTGACCGGTATGCCCTTTCGGAACGGATGTAGTCATCTACCCTTATCATCATTTCAGTCACCGTCCGAGGGACTTTCTAGGAGAATCTTTTGGCCAGTTCGGGGCACTTGTAGCCGTCGACGAAATAAGATATCTGCATTACTTCTGGGACCCCCGATATGCGACTAGCTTCGTCTGTCAATCGTTCTTTAAATTCAGGTAGGGCCTCGTTGGCTTGCCGGACAATCTTTGTAATTTCAATCGGATCTCTAATGCATGTTCTCCGAAGAGCGAATCTTAGTACGAACTGTTCGCTCAAAGCATCCCAACTGTCAATGCTACCATGTGGTAAGCGATCAAACCATGCTCTGGCTGCGTCATCCAGGGTTTGCTGAAACATCATACACCATATTGGCATGGGCCATGCGCCTTGGTTGGCTGCTCCCTCGAACCTTGTAATGTGATCGTCCGGGTCTGTAGACCCATCATACAGCTTTAGATGGGAAGGCATCGTGTATTTTGTGCCTTGTAGTCCGGAGAATTCAATAATCCTTCGAGTGAAGGGGCTCTTTGATGTTGCATTGAAAGGCTTGGACAAGTCATCTGTCGGTTTTTCTTCAGCTTTTTGGGCTTCGGCCTCTCCCAGTTCTTCTTCATCAAAGTCAAGTCGAATGGGTTGGACGGGGGTTCCCCCTCCGATATTGTGTTCTCGGATAAGAGCTTTCAGTGCGGTGATGTGACTGTATATTCGGTCTAGACTGCCTTGGTCGTCATCCTTTTTTTTTCCACTGCCTTCTGGTGTTTCTAATGGGAGCTCCGTCATTTTCTAGCTTCGGTAGAGTGAACAACGGGTCCCACGGATGGCACCAATTTGTTGAGGTAAATCTTGCGACTACCCCAAACAAGCGGGAAAGTTCCTCCGGACTGTCGTGGATCCTTCGGAAGTTCTTTTGTTCCGCTGGATGGTTTTAGTAACCTTCGGGTGTCTGCAAAACAGATACGTCCGTTAGTCTCGCTCCGGGTTTTATCCCAGGACAAACCTCCGGCGTAAGAGTAAGTACTTGTTTTTAGAGAGATAAAGTATAAGAGTTTTTTAGAGTGAGAAAGAATTTGTTACCATACAGTGAAGATTTCTCTTCTTTATATAGGCGAGGAATAGTTGTCCTTGTCGACCGTTGGTGCATATTTTTCGGGTTTGTACATTTTCTTTGTCGTTCGCTTATCTTTATCCCACTATCGTGTACTTTCGTGTACTATCTGTCCTTTGGTTCACATAGTTATCGTGTATATTTGAGCCATCCGGCTGTTGGAATCGTCCGGATGTTACTGTCGTCCGGATATCGGAGTGGATCATTCGGATACCTACGCTAACAGCCATGAAATTATCCAGTGGAAGATACAATCTCAAACTCTACAGAAACACATCATCAGTTACTGTAGTATTAATTTATTTCCGTAATGTAAAGTTGTAAACCGATCAGTACTGGGCTACTGACTTATCTTTTATAGCCCATACTAATCCAAACCCAATTACCAATTACAAATCAATCTATATTGGGCTATATCAGCCCAAACAAAAAGATATAAACCGAAACTAAAAAGCATATAAAACTCTAGTTTTCAATCCTCTTTCCCAAAACACTTGTCTTGCACAAAAAGAAAACCCCCTCTTTAACCTTCCCCAAACACCCCACAACACACACTCAAAAACACACACACACAAAACAATCATGTTCCGCAACCAATACGACACAGACGTCACAACATGGTCACCACAAGGGCGTCTCTTCCAAGTAGAGTACGCAATGGAAGCCGTTAAACAAGGATCAGCAGCCATAGGCCTTCGATCCAAAACGCACGTGGTTCTCGCGTGCGTCAACAAAGCCAATTCAGAGCTTTCATCTCACCAGAGGAAGATATTTAAGGTGGATGATCATATCGGTGTGGCGATAGCTGGTTTGACTGCTGATGGGAGAGTGTTGAGTAGATATATGAGATCTGAGTGTATTAATTATGGTTATACTTATGAGAGTCCTTTGCCTGTTGGGAGACTTGTTGTTCAGCTTGCTGATAAAGCTCAGGTTATTATTATTGCTTTTTTTTTATTTTCTTTTTAACATTTGCTTATTTATTTATATGAACTGTTAGGGTTTAGTTTTGGAGTTAGGTTATGTTATATATTTAATTGATTTAACTTTAAGCGTTTAGACTTTAGAATATAATGTTTGTTTGTAGAGTGTTTATTTTAAATGATAGATAAGTAATAAAAGAAGCGCGCCTGAGTGTTGTTTAATAAAGTGTGAAATGGTGTAGAAGTTAAGTGCTAACGAAGAATCATTTGAAAACTTTTAAGGAAAAAAAAAAAGGCTAAAAGCTTTTTGCCAAACGAGCATTAATTCTAAATGCTAAATGCTCTTAAAAGCTTTTTGCCAAACATACCCTTGGCGATATTTGTCGACAAGCTGATTGGAGCGTTTAGCGTTTAGATTACGAGGTTTGTTTGATAACAAGTGTACTCCTATTTTAAACGCTAGTAGGAAGCGCCTTAGTGTTAGCGTTTACGTCAATTTACAATTCATATAAGTTTGCTAACATATCATTTAGCAGTAGTTTTATTTGCTGAAATTAAAATTTAATTTGTAAAATGAAGTAAAAGTAGCGTTAGGGACTTAGGGTGATAAAGCTCAGGTTGTTATTTGTCATCTGTTTTGTCTAATTGTTGTTTGTTTAAATGATTTTGAATTGTTTTATTGATTTGTGGAATTACGTTATGTTGTTATAATTGGTATAGTTTTCTGTGTGTTTGTTTAAATGATTTCAGGTGTTAGGGTTTACAAGTTAAATTAGGTTATGCTGTTTGTTAATTTGATTATGGAGTTATTTGCTTAGTATTACTTGGAATTTAGGCTGTGTGAGTTTTTGCGTCTGCTTAAATGATTTCAATTGTTAGGTTTTGTTTGTGGGATTAGGTTATATATGTGGTTATGGAGTATAATGGCTTAGAAACATTGGAAGTTAGGTTATCTGTGTGTGTGTGTGTGTGTTTTAATAATTTTAAGCGTTAGTGGTTGCTTGTGAAAGTTGCTGATGCTTATGTGTGGCTATTACAGTTACTTATGAAAATATGGAATACAATGGCATAGCATTGTTGGAGCTTTAGGTTAGCCTGATTGTAGATAGAAGATTGCAATTTAATCATAATGCTGGTGTTACCACATAAGAAGTTAAACTATATAAGTTTTGGAAGATTAACGGTACTCTTTTTGTAACTGGTAAGTTAGAGCTCAATTGGCCATTTATGTTGCGCAATACTTGTAACTTGAATAAGTTTATGGAGAAATGTTTTAAGTTTGAACACTGGGGAGTATAAGTCATGGACTGTTTGTAGAAAATTTGATTGAGATGAGCAAGATGGATAGTTTTGCTATGTTCGCAATACTGTAAAGGTGATTTCTTGATTAGGTATGATTTTTGTTAAATCGTTGATTCAGTGTTTGTCGTTGTTATTATAATATAATGAAAGGAAAGTAACAGTGTAATTGTTGAAATGTGAGTTTAGTGTTGAAGATTATGGTGGGAGAGGTCTGCCATGGTATATGTACAATGATTCAAAGCTGAACCTCTATTTTGTTAAGGGCCCGTTTGGTTGGGGTTAATGGGAATGAGTCTATGACTTTGAAAGTCATTAAACGTGTTTGTTTTGTGGGCCCGGTAATGAAATGAGTATATCATAGCCATAGATTTATTACCCATTAATTTGATGTATATGAAATCCATTCCCGTGGGCCCATATCTTTCCACTACAAAACTCAGGAGGCGTTTGGTATGGAGTGTTGGGTTGAAAAGAGGTAAAAACATTTGTTTGTTTTGTATTCTTGGATTTTAAAAAAGGGGCTCACACCCTTCTGTGAGGGATTGCAGAAAACCCAACCACAAGCCCAGGATTTTATATTCATCACTGACATTTTTTGTTTTTTTGTAATTTTATTCTCTTTCAACTCTTTTTTCTTGTCCTTTTGTGATAATACTTCATTTTTAATTTTGTCTCATGTAATAAAGACCAAAGCCATGCACAACTCAAATGTTGATATTGAACGAACCAAACATCTTTTACAAATGACAATATTTTATCCTAAACCACCCACTTATTAATCCCAATCCCATAGTGAATCTTTAGTTCAAACCAAACGCACCCTCAAATATCTATACACTTTTTATTCCATATTTTGTCATCCAAACATAAACAATGGTAATGATACACTTTTTCATACCCATTGTCATTCTAAGTCATTGTTTATTGTAGCTTGGGTTTTATTCATCTTATTTTAGTGGCTGTGCGAAAACAGTCTTGTTTGATACTCTACAATGGTTCTATGATATTCCATCTGTGTTGTGTCTGTTATTTGTGGTGTTTCTAGTTACTGAACAAGTCTAATTTATCTTTTGATCACTTGTTTGCTGAAGTATTTCCACATATATATATTTTTTGGCCATGTTGAATTTTCGACAGATTACTCTTTTAACTTGGCTATCATATCTCATGCTTCACCAACATAAAATTATGTAGGTGCATATGTTGTTAACAGTATTATACTATTATACCGTATGAATCCCTAAGTACCAGGAGGGGTCACCCAACTGTTGCACTTTGTTTTGTTCTCATCGTTGACCCTTCACATGCCACTCGGCACCAAATATATAGTTGAGAAGTTTGAAGTTTGCAGCACTGTGCCTCAATATTTTGTTGCAAACTTGTAACCTGTAAAAGTCTAAGCTGTATAGTTTTTACGACAACTTAACGAATGTTTCACTTTGAAGCCACTTATATATCTGTTCTTGTTGAGTTGGGTTCATTGATTCTTTTCCTGGTTGATATTTACTGACATTTGGTCATTTGCCCATTTTATATACTTGGAGACTATCTGAATTTGACCCTGTTGCATTCATAAGAAGCTCAAAACAGAAAGCTGTCAACTTCACCTTTGTTTAAACTTACAGTTTATGACAACTTGTTGCTTATTGATAGGTCTGTACCCAGCGGTCATGGAAACGGCCCTATGGTGTCGGTCTACTGGTTGCTGGATTAGATGAATCTGGGGCCCATCTCTACTACAACTGCCCTAGTGGAAACTACTTTGAATACCAAGCTTTTGCTATCGGGTCCCGCTCACAAGCTGCAAAAACCTACTTGGAACGCAAATTTGAAAAGTTCACAGACTCCTCTCGTGATGACCTCATCAAGGACGCTCTATTTGCCATAAGAGAGACTTTACAAGGTGAAAAACTCACAAGCTCTGTATGCACCGTCTCTGTGGTTGGAGTAGAAGAACCATTCACCATATTGGATCAAGCAACAGTACAAGCATTAATCAACGAGTTTGAAGTTAGTGCAGAAGAAGCTCCAGCAAATGAGGCTGATGCAGAGCCAGCTGGCGGTGATGCTGGTGCTGCTGCTGCTGAAGAGGCTGCTCCAATGGATATTTGAGGATCGCAGGTGTTTATTTTAATCCTACTGTTTGTTTTAGAACTTAAGATGGATATGATGTTATTACTTGTTGGAATCTTCTTATTGCAGTTGTCTTTTTCTCTTTTGAACTTCAGAGTTGGCTCTTTTGAACTGTTGTTTAAACTTATTGTCTGATTGCAGCAATTAATAGAGTTAAAGACACCACTTATGTTCTGTGAAAGTACTTCATTTGTGAAAAGGTTTGAATCAACAAAATGGCAATGTGTCTTTTATTCGAGGACATCAACTATTAAGTTGAGGTTTTGACTAAGATGTCACTTTTGAATTTTGATTAGTTTGTTGATCTGGGCCAGGAACGGTTTTGGGTTGATTAAGACTTAAGTGCCCTTTCTTTTAATCATCATACCGTCTCAACTCTCAAGGTTTAAGGAGATGAGCTTGACCGACTATAATTTTGTGTGTGTTACTTCTTATGAATTACTCCCTCTGTCCCAAAATAGTTTAAGAAAACATAATTATTATTGCTTTCCTCTTTTTATTGTTTAGTGGAATGACAGTTTTATTATTAACTAATTAATTAATGTATAACAATTTCAAGGGTAATATGGTAACTCGACCAAATTTTCTTATATATTTTTATGAGTGAACAATTAAATTGAGGCATCATAAAAAGGAAACGTGACTATTAATTTGTGGAGTACAGTAATGTTAAAATTTGTGGAGTACGTTTGATAAAGCATGAAACCAGCGACAGCAATCAGGAAATCAGCACAACTATTCAAATCATTTGTGTCACACAAGCTCCCTTACAACTGAATCAAAATACACATCTAGTTCAATAATTGACCTCCATATGCTAAACCAAAATCCAATCAAGAACATATTTAAACTCATCTGCACTAAAAAATTTCCGCTTACTGTTGATCACAATTATATGCTTCCGATTATGACCAGTAGGATTGGTGCATAATTCATTTTTTGAACCGTAATGAGGTCAATGGATTAAAATGCAATGGTCAATAGGTCAAAATACATATAGCATGTATATAATAAAATGGGTCAACAAGTTAAACCAAAAAAGTATAAAAATGAAACGGGTAAAATGAAGTAAACATGCAAAAAATATAAACAAGAAATCAGTCAAATATAAAACATGTACAAGAATGCATGAAACTAAAACGGGTTGACAGCAACTCGAATTATACATAAAAAATGTATAAGTTCAAATTTACCCCACTGCAACATTTCAAGCATGCTGAATTGCTGATATCACAAAAGATAAAGATCAACTACACATCAAGTTTTGCTACATAGTAATACAAGTTCCATAATCGTAGCCTGTCACAATTACATCAAGTTCTAAACAAAATTATTAAGAAACATAAACCACATCAGTTTAGTAAAAATCTACTACTTTTGCATACTGTCGAGCCAACCCTTCCTCCTATGTTTAGGCATTAGTAAAAACATTTTTCTCCAATCAGGTTCAAGAAAGTATGTCAACGCTTTGTTGTAGGAGGTTGTGGAGACATCAGGTGTAGCTTCTAGGACAGCCATACACTCATCAATAGAGTAGTCCTCCGCCATCGTTTGTGACCAAGCATCCATGAAGGCCATCATTGATTGTTTCCAAACATCCAAGAAGGCCTCGTATTTGTCATTTCCAGAACTCGTTTTCATTCTTCTCATTTCAAACATATCTCCTCCCGACTTACGCTTTTTATTATCACTCTGAGTACCCTCACTCTCACCAGCCTCACCCCCAGCTGACTCAACCCTTCTCATTTCAAGCATATCTCCTCCCGACTTACGCTTTTTATTATCACTCTGAGTACCCTCACTCTCACCAGCCTCACCCCCAGCTGACTCAACCCTATGTTCTTTTGAAGTTCGAGAGGCAAAAGTTGGATCACCGAAGACTTCAGTCAATAATGGATATAACTTGCAACCCTTTCTCTTAAAAGCCTTGAAACTTTTATCTCGCTGCAATACAATTACTTATAAATTAATAGTTTGTCAACTAGCACAATACGTCAAACAGAAGAAACTTTCATTAGGCCTAAGAACATCATACCTGAAAAAATTTATCCCACACGGTGTCATCAGCAACCACTTTACCAGACAAAGGATCCCATTTAACATCCGCGTCACTTATCAATTCACCAAATTTGTTATGCCTAATTCTCAGCCGGTGATATTTTCCCTTTAGCTTGTCAGGACCATATCTTATTGCAAACTTTAAAAATATTTGTTCATCCATATTAAACCAATCAGTTGATGTGAAAAATGACGACCCATTAACATGTCTCTTAACCCTCTCTGCTAAAATCTCTAAAAAAAACCTCTCACAATCTTCAGTCCACTCCATAGCATCGTCATGTCCGCGCATCTATATATCACCCGAAGTTAAACATGATCAAATATTCTATTTAAATAACTTACAATTAAATACCATATAAACCTATTGCTTAATGTAATATATATTACGTCATTACGATACTTATCAGTGGGGTGTCATTACTGTCAGTGACGGACATTGTTGAAGTTGTAGAAGATGGGCTACAGCTTCAACTCATCTTATACGCCCATGATAGCCGATATAGAGGGTACAGAACAAGACCTAAGATACACATAGAATAGAGAACTATATAGCGTGCTTTTTATGTTATATTTTATAACATAATAACAAACAACACTATCGGACATGGAAAGCAATTGTTACATTGATTGAGTAACTGTCACTTTTGAAAGGGCAGCCCACACGACTCATCCATTGACGTTAACTTTGTGGACATTATTAGATGACTAAAAATGAGATTAGGAAAAAAAAAGATTACAGCACATTAATCAACATGATGCAATTACGTTTTAATGCCTGGCTATTAAGTTATAACTAAAACTTCATAATGATTACTTTTTGTGCGTAAGGCTTCTACTTATATGCAGAAGCAGATAAGCATCCAGCCACGTTAGCAAATTTACAAGAGACAACAACTTTTGTTGTTAAAGAGAGCTGTAATCCTATCTTACCTCTTCCAAGGTTACCTATTAGTATCCTTTAAACCATTTTTCACGAGTACTTATTTAATCCCATAGAGATAAAAGCATAACCCAAATCGACCCATTCATACGTAAATGGGTTGAAATTGTAATTTTTTAACAGCTATCTTGTGTAGCTCCTGCAAAGTGGTGTTTTTCCAATACTTTAAACATAACATTTCCGGAAATTGTGTTTTCTTTGCTCATGTTGTACAAAAACACAATAAATTACAGAAAAGAAAATTAAGTTGTTAGGAGTTTCATTCGAACACGTTTTCATTAATGGTCTTAGGTTATATAAGTGAGTAGAAAAATAACTTTCGTTTAACTCTAATAAGCACACCTCAAATAAGCAAGTCATATCCTCCGTATTGAAAACTATTTATTTTGACCTAATATTGTGAGGTTATGAGCTCGACTTATATTTCATAAGCCCGTATTTCTAGCTTAATTTATGTGAACATATTCCATATTTAGGGGGTGTTTGTGGTTTGTCTAAGCTTATATTTCGGGCTTAGGCTTTTATTTGATAGACAGCTTATGAGTATAAATAAATAATAAGCTCATAAGCCCATTGTTAGTGTTTGGGTTAGCTTATTATAGTTGATGACAAAAATGATCAAAAGTACATGGATTAAAAAAGTCTTCTAATAAGCCAGAAAATTTGAGCTTATCAAAACCACCTAACATAAGCTCGTAAAGCCAACCATACTCAAACACTTGATTGGGTTTATATAAGCTTAAACAAACACCCCCTTAGTCCTGTAATAAGTCAAAAACTATGCCCGAAAAAATGAGTACATCGAGTTAGATAAGCTGATAAGCCCATTAATAAAGTTAAACAAAGACCCCCATAAGCAAATAAGCAGTTTGTACAATCCAAACACTCCAATATCAGGTTAATTATTAGAAGAAAAACAAAATCTCTAGAATAACAAACGAGCTCTTACCGTTGAATTAAGACGACGGTGGAAAGGAGTGGCGATTAGGTAGAGCAATCACAAAATTTGGAAAAGTTTAGAAAATTATGTTAGTATAAAAGAAAAAAAGTGGAAAACTTTTCTGGAAAACAATTGTATAACTTCTTTGAACACGTTTTCCATTTCTTGGAAAAAGTTTCTAGAAGATCAGCTGTGTTTAGTACAGTTCTAGCAATTTTTTTATTTTATCTTTTATTATTATTATTATCATTATTTTAATTTTTAATTTTTTTTATCTCTTAACACATCATTAAATTTTGGCGAGCATTTAAGTATACTTGTTCATTAAAAATCAAGAAAATAATAACCATACACATGAAAGTATAATAACCAAAATAAATGAAAAAAAGATTACAGTAATTATATAAAGTACATTTCTAATTTTTGACATTAACCCTTTTAACTATAAAAAAATTATTGAACATTTAGAAAACATGCTAAATGATATTTTTTAAAAGATATGAAAAGTGCAAGAGTTTTGTAAAAAAAATGTTGAGAGATATGACTAAACAACTAAACAAGTTAAAATTTCAACTTAAACCTTTCAATTCCTTACAAAAAAGATTTCAAGAATTTACGACTAAACAAGTTTGTTACTGTTTCAATTTTCTTTTTTAAAACTAATTTAGAATAAGGGGAAATGATCACTGATGTTAACAGTAACAAACTTACCTGCTGCTCAATCCTATTTGTCCATTTTTTTCTTCCATACCTTTTGGTGGGTGATGAAAAAGGTACTAGAACAATGGTTTAGATGAGGATAAATGGTCTAAAATGAAAGAAAACAAGCCATAAAGCAAAGGGCAGCAAACAAGTTCGCTACTGTTAACAGCAGTGATCATTTCCCCACTAATACCCCATTTCTCAACCTTATATTCACAACTTAGCTAAAGGAAAATTTTATTTTTCACAACTTAAATACTACTTATGGGTTCGTTGTTGTACCTCTAGGCATATGTAAAACAGTAAAAATGTGAATTGTTATATGAAAAATGATGCTTGTACCTAAAATGTACGTCATAGCCCAATGGAGGGATTTGTGTTTAGGCGTTTTAGCAATAGTAGCAAGGTGCATTTGACACAACGCAATTGGCTCGTTTAAACTTTAAGCATGGAGCTACAACGTTAGCGCTCTTTCTGAATTATTTCGGCAATGTTTTGATGTGTGCGTTGAAGTCTGCATCATACCTAACATAACCATCTTTGGTGGTAATGTATGAAAGTGTATAACTTTGGATGGCAAGGAATTACCTAAGCATTGTTGAATTCTTACGTTCAAGTCAATAGAAACCTCAATTACAGTGTGATGTTATCTGCACAATATTAAATGAAACACCTAGAAAAAATTGTATACTGTTTAATGTTTATTCATACTTCCTGCAATCTAAGATCATGTATTACCAGATTGGCTAGATCACATAAGTAGCACCAATATATCACGTATCAAATCCACAATAATATTGGATTATTCCATGTCTTCCGATTTAAAAATGGCCAAACAAACATTACAACAAATTGTTACCGCAATGATTCTAACCCTACTAAGTTTATTCTTTATTCGAACAGGGAGAAAGCCCAATGATCCAATATCCATAAACTTGCTTAATACAGTCATTCGTCGACATCAAACTCACGAGGAGGAAGCAAAAACAGGTGTTTTCGTGACAGACTTGCTCACGAGAAAAGCTCTTTCATGCTATTGTTAATAATTATTGAACCAGACTCTTGGATTGAGTGGCCTTCTTTTGAATCACTTTCAAGAAGTCGGTCTGGTCAAGCGGCTCTGCGTTCTTGGTGGCGTGGACTTCAGCGAGCTTGGAATAAGTGGAAGCCGACTCGGAAAAGAAGGCCATCTCTTTGTCTGTAAGCTTTCTAAGGAACTTGGCAGGATTACCTCCCCATACCTGTGGTAAATTCCCAGATTAGCTTCCAATAACAAATTCCAATAACATATAATAAATGTATTATCATTTAATCTACTCAAACTTATGGTGGTATCCTACATGACTAAATGATACGTAGTAGTATCTATTACAGATATAACACATTGTCTAGTGCAAAGTGCAAACTTACAACAAGAAATATATATATGTTATAGGTGGCAACTTCCACCCATTTTCCTATAAAAGAGTTTATTTGAGTGCAGTTGTAACGGGACAAGTGGGTTAATTAACTAGTAAAAAATACAGGTCTAATGAGTCGAAAGTAATCTGAAGTGTATCTAAATGCATAAAAACTTTAACTATTCATAAAAATATGGATAATAAATAAAAATATGGATAATAAGTTGTGTGTCGGCTCAAACCGACACTACCTATTTTGACGCAGACATGTTTAGACCCATTACCCAGCCCGTCAATTTTACCCCTCTTATAAATGTTGTCAAATCTATCTTGGGTAAATAAAATTGTATAAATGTGACATAGGAAATTAGTACCTCGCCACTGGGAATTCTGGTATCCTGTCTTACAAGGGCACCAGCAGCAACCATGGCATGCTTCTCTACAACTACCCCATCAAGAAGTGTAGCTTTCATACCAACAAATGCTTCATCTTCAACGGTGCATCCATGCAAAATAGCACTATGGCCTGCATATTTCAATCCAAACCACTTCATGTAAATAAGAAATGTAAAACCTCATAGCGCCTCACTTTTTAGTAATAATTTTAAAGCTAGGACACTGCACATTACTCACCAACAGTCACGTTATTGCCAATCACTGTGGGATGCACCTTTCCAGGTAGATTAGATTTTGCAACATGCACAAGTGAGTGGTCCTGAATGTTTGTGCCAGATCCAATACTAATGCTGTTCACATCACCTATATACATACGCAATTGCAAGCATACAATTTCACATTATCATCAAAATATAAAATATATAAAAAAATTACAGAAAAATAAAAAAATCCACAATTAGAAACCCTAACAAGATGGCATACCGCATATTATTTAGAACATTGAAAAAGTATTGGTGTGTAACATATTGTTATTGGATGTCTTCTGTTAAGCTCGAAATTGCACATCAGAATTCATTAGTTGTTATAATAGAAAACATTGGTGGTTTACATGCTGCTTTTATAAGTGAAGAATTATACATTCATTGTCTTAGCAGTTCAAGTTTTATTTTTACCAATTTCATACGGTATGATAACATACACATCATACGGTATGATAACATAACATCGTGCAGATACACATACAAGATGATAAATAGCTAGTAAACATGTCCTGCACTACGATGATTACATAACATCGTGCAGATACACATACAAGATGATAAAAAGCTAGTAAACATGTCCTGCACTACGATGATTATAAGACTACTTCCACATAATTGTGTGTCATCAAGAAGCAGTATTGGACTCCTAGAGGTGTAAGTTGAATGTGCGGGTTCTACTCATCAGTGGCAAAATCTAATTACATAAGACTACGTTATAGAGAACAATAAAGTTTTTAACTGAAAACAATATTACAAGCTGCTCCCCAAATTCAAAAGGAACTGAACTTTGACATTAGATGTGAAACAAGTTACTTTTCAATCTATAAGTTACTTTTCAATCTAATTACATAAATAGAATCTAACTTGCAAACTATTGATAATGCAATTACAGCTAAAAGTGCTCCATCCATCCCAAGAAGAGAAGAAGCAACATTAGACTTGGCACGCGGTCTAATAAAATTCTTTGACTCTGCCTTGTTACGGAAAAAATGGGTGCTTGGTATTTGTTAAACATACAAGACTGGATTGATGATGAATAAGTGCTTGAATTACAAATGTATTGTCATGATACACCGTTAATCACGGGTTTTGCTTTGTGAGGCTTTAAAGGGAAAACCTAAAACCAAACAAAGGTTAGACATGACTACTGCATTCAAAGTAACCCCACACAAACACACAAAATTATCAGAGAATCTACCGCAGTCATCCATATAATTTCATCCTAAAGCTCTCCTTATATTAATCATAAGGGTAATACATTGCTCTCGTTGGATCCAGAAGTTCCCGTTTACCGTTTGCCACATTATTCCAACAATCGGATCTGTCAAAAACATCACCTTTTAAGCGACCCTCTACACGATGGTGCCGGCTCAGCCATCTAAGGTTGTTTTTGGCAAAACGCAACTAAGTACACAATTGATGTTAGCCTCTCCAAACATCAGCTTGATTCATATTGGTTGTACTATCTCATCCACGATATCAAAAGAAGTTGTTAAAATGACATAAGATATGGTGAGCCAAGAGTAACATTATAAACACGAAATCTAAATCATTTATGATTTGATAATCATGTTGATTCACAGACCTAGCTTCGTCAGTTGACTAGAAAACGACCTTTCTTCTCCTCTTTGCAATTAAGAAACATCACTTTAAGTCACCATCTATCATATCATCGTTAACAACATTCAAGTAAAGATTGTGGTATCAAATTCAAAGGTATTAACATAGCGACCGGAAAGGCAAACAACCATAGCGTAATCTTATGAGCTTTGTCGACAACAATCAAAGATGGTTGGGCTGACCCCAAAGAGATGCGGATTGCCTAAAGGGTGATGTGCAGGGGCGACACAGTGTAGAACAATAAAAAACATACGAGATAAGTCGCTAAAATTGGAGCAACAGATGAGGAGATTGGCAAAAAGGAAATTAAAAAACAAAGGAAAACACAATTCAATTCTTCGTGAAACTAATTCTGTAAAATGTAAATAGGATATATATAAGAACATATATATTATTAAAAAAAATGGAAAATCTAGTTCTACTATTATGCCCTTTTGAGCTAAAATAACTACTTTTATAAGTATCATGATAGAATCATATGGTTTGATGTGATCGATTCTTACAAATATGTGCTCTGATAAGAACACACGAGCTGCAATGTTATATCATATTTCTCTTAGCTAAAGCACTTGTTTGTAAGAGTTGTACCGCCTATGAGCAGTGGCTATTAGTCTATTACTGCCCCCATCTCAAAGAAAGAAATTTAATAGCAAGTTTCCACTGGAAATTTCACTAAACTAGCTGATCACGCATATAAAGTTATGACCCTTAGTTTCTTCCCTCACATAATCTTCCTACAAAATCCCAGTATCACTTCCATCCCTCTGAAATCTTTTGTTCAAAAATAAATAGGAAAACTTATTGCAGCATGTAGAAGTTTACAAAAGGTCATTGTGCCTAAACATTACCTCTCAAAACGCATCCATACCAAATAGAAGATCCTGCTCCCACTTGAACATCCCCAATGATAGAAGCACTTGGAGCCACAAATGCGTCCTTAGCAACCACAGGGGTTTTATCAAATACATTCATAAGAGTCCTATGCCTGGACACTGACAAAAACAAAATGAAATAGTTCAAACTTCAAACAATGCTTAATTACATAATACTATAATAGTAGACTGTTAAAACAGGGGATAAAAAATGATTTAATAATGACAAGATAGTCCATTGGTGCATATTAAAGCAGACGAAGATATTGAAATACGTGAAAAGAAAGCAAACATGACAGAAACTAAAGAGCAGCATACGCTAGATTAAAAACTGAATATGAGGATCTAGAACGAAAAACATATGATTATACTTATTACCAATTCCAATCAATTTCTAATGAAGTTCCAAAAGTAACTATTTTGTTGTTACGTCTTTCATATATAACCACAATTACATCATTAAGAATAAATGATACAAAAAATTGTTGTTTTAGTGGGACATTATTATCAAGCTCTAATTTAAAAAAGCATATTTATGTATATAACTGAATATATCCTTCTAATAATAACAAACAAACGGATGGACAAGAGAATATTTCTAGGGCGACTATCCTCCGTATCAAGAATGGTTAACAGTATTTCAAATGTTGACTTTCAATAGACAATAGCAGCTTGTTTTAAAAACTTGGTAGATACTATAAACCAGTGTACCATACTAACTAGGTTACCAACAATACTACAACTTCAACTTAGATAATATCGTCTACTTGTCTGCTTCATGAACTACATACCAAATTTCCGCAAGTAGCTAACAACCAAATACACCACCTGTTACAGATTATCCATATAATAGCTTTCCGCTTTTTATTGTCTTATTTAGACTCCACGCGACCAACAATAGAAAAACTGTCCCAACTATTATCAACAACTCCCCGCCACTACAACTACATGTATTAAACTAATAAAACTACCAAGACGTATCACGCTAATCATAGTACACTTGGCATAACCTAAGACAATGTTTTTAACTACTATTACCTCAAATCATAAACTAATAAAAACCAATCTAGCTAAAAATGCAACACAAAATATATAAATAGATCAAATTTTTATAAATCCAATTAGGGTTTAGAATAGATACGTTGTTCTTTGAAGTAGTTGTTGCCTTGAAGGCGTGACCCGAGACGATCCATGGCTTGACCCGTTTCACGGATCCAAAACCCGACAGTGTAGGCTGCTCTTCCTAAGGTACCCATGATCGATCAGGTAGGTGTTTTGACTGTTTTGTTGCCCCTTTTTACAAACACTTTCACTGTGTGTTTTTGTGTTTCGGCTGGAAATGAAAATGAACAGAGAAACCCAAGATAAAGGGATTTACTAATGTGTCCCTTGTTGTTTACCTCCTTTGACCAAATTACCCCTTTATACACTTGTCTAGTACTCTAGTTTGGTTAATCCAGATTTCTATTTTCTTGATAAAAATAAGGGTAAATTGCAAAAGTGGTCCTTAACGTTCCACAAATTAGCAAAAACGGAACCGAGACAAAAAGTAGCGCAAAAAAGACACCCACGTTCCACATTTTCGCAAAATCGCCACCGAGAGGCCTTTTCCGTTAGCTTCCGTTAGTTTTCCCGTCAGTCAAGGGTATAATCGCATGAAATAACAAATATACCCCTTTAACTTCAGATACAACCCTAATTGTTGCCGCCAAATCTTTACCAGTGCATTTTCCTGTTCACTGCCTTTGAACGATACGTATAGATCCGTATAGTTCCGGTTAGATTACATCGATCGTCCGTGCCTTTGAACGATACGGTAAGACACAGTGCATTTTGCTCTTTAATTTCCCTCCTTTTTTTTTTTTTTTTTTTTTTTTTTTAAAGGTGTATTTGTTGTTAATGTTATGGACTTACAATTGTAGGTGGTCAGATGGGAAATGTGAAAGTAGTAGAGGTAGATAATGAAACAGAAGAACAGAGTGGCGGGAGTGATTCAGAGGATTTGGACTATAATCGAAATGATGATGAAGTGTTTGATGACGATGATCAGGTAATTGAAGATGTTCCCGTAAGTAAGTCTGATTTGCTATGCCATAAAGCCTGTGAAATTCAATCAGGTATACCTGTTTTTACCAAACATTATGCACTGCTTAGAGAGTATGCCCAAGAGTTGGTTAATCAAAATCCAGGCACTACTGTTAGGATTGATGTACAGATAGAACCAAATCCAGGGAGTTCAACAAGAACTTTTAAAAGGGTGTATGTGTGTTTGGGAGCTATGAAACAAGGTTTCAAAGCTTTTGGCAGAGAATTCTTAGGATTAGATGGATTCTCCATGTCAGGTCCTTTTCCAGGTCAATTACTAACAACAGTTGGGATTGATGCAAACAATGGGATTTATCCAATAGCATATGCTTTAGTTGATGCACTAAATAAGGCAACTTGGTGTTGGTTTTTGAAACTACTAGGAGAGGATCTTGGGATAGAAACCAACTGCAAGTTCACTTTCATTTCTGATAGGCAAAAGGTGCACATTTCTATTGTATAATTAATCATGTGTTTTATGCACAATGAGAACATGTAAAGTTTTAACACCATCCATAACCTTACCTGTTCACAGAGATTGATACAAGCTGTTGCTAGTATGTTTCCAAATGCTGCACACAGGTTTTGTGTTAAGCATATTCATGAGGAAATGAAGTCACATTTGAAAGGAGGTGTTTACAAGGACATGCTTTGGAAGGCTGCAAGAGCCACAACTGTTGTTGAATTCAACAAAGAGATGGATCATCTGAAGAATAACAATGCTGCAGCTTATGATTGGTTGCTGAAGATTCTAGCTGAACAATGGAGCCGATCACATTTTTCAGGTAATTCATTAAGTGGCACTGGACAAAAGCATACTGATAATTGATCATATATTAATACATAATGTGTGATTTGTTTAACAGGTAAAGCCCTATGTGGACTACTCTTAAACAACATATGTGAGGTGTTCTGTAGCCAGCTAAATGATGTCAGAGATAAATCCATCATCGTTTGTCTTGAATATATCAAGGAGTACTTGGTGAAGAGGATTGTGGTAGTTCAACAAATAATAGAAAGGAGTGTTGGACAACTTACTCCTACTGTGCAAGCCATGGTTGATGCAAACAAAAAAGAAGCTACTGGTTGTGTTGTTGAATGGATTGCAGCTTCGTTATATAAAGTATCTGTGCCTAACGAGGATCATTGTGTTGCTAACATGGATAGGAAGGAGTGTGGTTGTAGGATGTGGGAACTGACTGGAATATCATGTAAACATGCTATGGCTGCAATAAACTATATGAATGAGGATGGAAAAGGAGTTGATGTACCTGAAGAGTGGGTTCATGCTGCTTACAGCCTAGAAACATGGGCGCATATGTACTCATTCAAGATCAATGGGTGTTTTGGCCGCAGATACTGGCCAAGAATTGAGTCTACAATAGTCATAGTACCACCCAATCACAGACCTCAGGTTGACAGGCCAACTAAAAAGATGAAGTCAAATGATGAGCATGCACTTCCAACTTCTTCATGTGTTACCCACTGATCTTTGAACAATATGTTTAACGTTATTGTCTGTTGGATTCTATATTTGTAATCTTTGTTTAACTTGATTGTGTTTAGAACAATATGTTTGAACCCATTGCAGTTGGACTTTCAAAAGTCAAACTTGCAAAAATGTTTATGTTTCTGATGTATTCTATGTTTGTTTGCATCAACCATGTTATGGTTAATGAATGTAATGGATCTCATGATCCAGATTTTGTATGAATAATGTCTTCGCATATGTTTATACTTCATTGGTGTATTTGATACGTATCACAAACATAAACAAGAAACTCACATTAATGAAACATTAAAACACAGACTAAACATAGTGATTCAGTTTGTGGTTTGGACATGCCCAAAACTATAATGATTTGTTATGAACAAGAATTGAGGGAATGTTCTTCAATTAATTATAATGTCAGAGATACAAATGGTACATATAAGATAAATATTAGGGTAAAAACCCTAGGAGCTAAATGGGCCATGGGCCTCTTATGGGTTATATGGACATCCACTAATAATTATCCATAATACTCCCTCTTGGATGTCCATATTGTTAATACACTTAGGAATTGCTGCCTCATTAAAAACCTTGTCAGGAAAACCCAATGGGACAAAACCATGACTAAGGGAAAAAGAGTGCAGCGTGTATTATCTCCCTCTGATGACTATATCACTTGAGCTCTTTGAGTCGACGCATCCCAATGTTGTGACATAGTTTCCTAAATGTTGAGTTAGGAAGTGCCTTGGTAAATTGATCTGCTAAATTGTCACATGAACGAACTTGTTGAACAATAATAACACCATTCTTCTATAAGTCATGAGTGAAGAAGAACTTTGGTAAAATATGTTTTGTCCTATCGCCCCTTGATATAACCTTTTTTAAGTTGAGCAATACAAGCTGCATTATCTTCATACAAAACTGTTGGTGCCTCCTTCTCTGAAGAATTACTACATGATCTACGTTTGTGTTGTATCACGCTTCTTAACCAAACACATTCTCAACTTGCTTCATGGATTGCTAGAACTTCTGCATGGTTGGAATAAGTTGCTAAGATTGTCTGCTTTACTAAATGCTATGAAATTGCAGTTCCTCCTCTTGTAAATACATATCCAGTTTGAGATTGACCATTATGAGGGTCAGACATATATCATGCATCTGCAAAACCAACTAGACTTGTATTTGATGGGTTAGTAAAATATAAACCCATATCCTTTGTACCTTGAAGATACCGAAATATTTGTTTTACTCAATTTGAGGATTATGCCTCGTTAAAACCTTACTAGATAAAACCCAGTGGGACAAAATTCTAGTGAAGGAAAAAGAGTACATAACACCTTTATACGCTTGGGGATGTTGCCTCATTAAAAACCTTGCCGGAAAACCCTATGGGGACAAAACCATGGTCAAGGGAAAAAGAGTGCAATGTGTATCTTCTCTTCCCCTGATGATCACATCACTTAATCTCATTGAGTCAGTGAAATGCACATTGAAGTGTCTTGATAGAATCACGTGAATAAATATTCTCTACATGTTATTTTCATATCCATTTTAAGGATTAACGTACATCATACATCTCATTCAAGTACATCATCGTACTTCACAAGTTATTCATTGCAAACACAATTAATTCAAATGATATATTATATCATGTATGATCATTAGCGAGAATCATAAATGTTTCATACATATTTTAGTATGACGCTTTAAATAGATATTGTGATCATCATCTTTATAAATCAAGGGGTCTTTTACACATCATGTGACCTCATAAACATGAGCCTCGTTTATCCATATAAAGGATAGTTAGCATCTTTCTTTAGATTTCATGATGCACAAAGTTTATCCTTAAGATGTACAATTCGTAAATTAAGACACACTTTGTCTTTTGTTTCAAATTCAATTTCTATGTATTCAATCACCTTTACAATCAAAAAACATATTGTATGAAACTTAAAACATATCCAAGATCTCTTAATGAAGTTTCATATGCAAACATGGCACAGTACTATGCGTTAAGGTGATTATTATACACAAGCCGAAAACATGATTAGTTTAATACAATCAAATACTATTCTCGAGAACTTTTCTTTTACGCTTTAACATAAAAAAAATCACTAGCATGCTCCATGCATTTTATACGCTATAATGAAATCTCAAAATCACATGAGCTCTATTCATTAACTTTTAGACGCAAATCAATTACTATTATATTGCCAGACTTAAATACATTATTGGATCCACCACATGAGAACATGTCTCCTTATGATCGTTTTCATGTCTTTACGAATATATTGTGTGCCATTAGTCATGCCTTAAATACAAAAGTTTCAATACTTTAATTTCGCTTCCTCATAAAGATCAATGCATATCCAATAATTTTACATATTCATATGTATGGACTTGAAGTCCTAGTAACTATGTCTCGTCAAAAGAGACTTCAATCTTTTATTAATTCTTTGTGTCTTTGCATCTTTTGGCCGTTTATTTATACAACTGCATTTCCTGCAGGTATGCTTCCATGATCCTCATCATGATTATAGCGCTATCTTATTTATTTACATAATCATTATCATGCATATTATTTTATACATCGACGTTGATTCATTTATATTTTCGATTCACATTTTACTAGACATTATATATCACTTATTGAGATCTCATAGTTTTTCATGTACCCGGGGGTTTTCAATAACCTTCATGTCTAGTGTCTTTTGACTATTATGGGGTCTTATTACCTCGATTTGACCATCTTCATTTTCTTGCTCCATTTTATCTAATCATTCGAGGACTTTTACTTGGGAATCGATTTGTCTATCACGCTGCAGCCGTACCATAGACTTACTACCATTCATTGGTTGTACTTTTGGGACACACATTTTAATTGGAGCATTAGCTGCATTTATATTATCTAGTCACTTATTTTAGGTCACAAACATGCTGGTAGTTACTAGATATAAATTGTCCCTTTAACTTAAAGTTCATATTTATTACTGTGAGGATCAACATTTATATCATAATTCATTCCATATCCTTTGCTGCTCATTCTCTCCCCTGAATAAATTATCCATTTCAACATTCCATTATTATGCGTTGTGGTGGATTTACAAAAAACATATATCGCACATTTACAAAATTCTTATATGGGAAACATATGGTTCGTGCCCAAAACCATTCTAATGGGGAAGAGTCATTATAAATTGTTGGCATGATGCGAATTTAGGTTCTATCTTTTTAAATCAAATGCCCCATAAAACTTATAGTTTTGTTCTCATAATTATTGACTTTGCAATCAACTGAAAACATTGTATAAACGTTTCAACAAAAGCAATTCGCGTACAAACTTAGGCTACATAAAGTTCAACACTTATTTCAATAATCGCCCAACATATGGAAGTATTTACCACCATTTCCAAAGATACAATATGAAAAACCATGCTCGCATTTTATAAGCCGAGCCATTAATCACGCTAACCTCAAGTTGCATTTTTGATGATCATTTTGACGATGCATCGATTTTAAAACTCAAAATGATCCACATGGCGGATGTATAGGCCTACATACATCTCCTTTATATTCTTTCCAAAACCTTATAAGGTAAAGTCCTTACCTTAATATGGTGGTAATATATGAACAATTAACTTCCATTGCATTGAGAACAATCAAATTTATCTTTAAAGAAACTTGTGGTTCTTCTATCCATTTCGCATCATCATTGACTCGGGATGGTCCAACCGGTCATGCCAATAATACAATAATATTGGCTCATAAAATTATACTTTATGGTCACAGGTGCTTCAATTGCACCTTCTGTATTTTATAAAAGTCGAATAATATAAAGAGCTCACAATTTTCCGATTAGCTCTTTTATGTCTTTCACACAGTTTAATATAATATTCACATTATCTGATTATTATCAAATAATAAAGCATAAACCATGTGAATGAAGTTTCACATAAATGTCATCAATCAATTAATCAAAGTGTATTACATGACAAATAAGTGACATAGTAAACTCAATTGCATTTACTTCAAGCACGTTTATATCTAAGTTTTAGAATGACAAAATATTTTTATATTTACTTCAAATGGTGGAGTACATACAAATCGACGTACGGTGGTATTTCACATAGCACGGTAATAAACTAATTAGCCATAGAAAAATTGTAAAACATCACCACACAAATAGCCTTATCTTCGCATTAGTTAAGAAGTAACTACATGACCCAGTACATTTACGAATTTTAAATCTTACACAATCACAGATAATCTTTTTATAACGAGTTGCATACGTAGCATAACATTGTGTCACATATATGCCTTAAAATGTTCCAAGCAAATAGCCTTGTTTGTATTTATTGCATTCTTTATATTCGTTGTCATCATGTTTTGAATAATATTTTCATACAAATAAGTTTACCATTTGAATGCAAGACAACAATAGTGTTGAAGTCATAAAATCATATTACTGCGATTTATGCTATTATTAGTTTTTAGTGTTCGAACTTCAAAACATAATTACTTCCGACGATATTCATGGAATAAACTCAAATAAATTAGTACATGAATATATACAACTCATATATGCATATCAACGTATATAGTAGATGCAAATTAAAAATCTATATTAAACTAAGATATCATGAGAATAGATCATTTAATTTCACTGTCATAACTAAAAGTCACCTATGTTTATTGTACAACTGATGTGTGGTAACCTATAGAGTATGACTTACACACTGGTTGTCAATAGATTAATCAATGCATCACGCTATCACCGCTAATAACAAGTATGGGATTAGATTGCAGATTTGACATAGTCTTCACATACATTTCATGCACACATGCATACAATACTTTGTAAAATTTAGTTTAATTTATATGTATATGTGTCATATTCACAATCAAATATTACAATAAAAAGGGACTAGCCTCAGGTCATGCATAAATTAAAACATTAGCTTTCATCAATTTTTATCAAAACTAGATTCGGGAAATAATCTTGGATTTAACTCAATAGCATATATGCATCGTTCCAATAAATATTAAAAGAAATTTAAAGTTTATATAAGATTACTAGGTAATTTAGTGAATACATTACAAATTAACACATATAATAGCAGTCAGAATAATGCCTGTGTAAACCAAACCTTTTTACAAGAGTAAAATTGGCGAAATTCAAACTACTTCGGACATGTGCCTTGTATTGTGATTTTCTTTTAGAAAATTACCATTAGATGATTTTGTATAAAAAAATTTACCATCTTCGTAAATTCTTTAGGGCACTTCACGTAACGGATTCAATAATTGTTTAAGTAAGAGAAGAAGACGGACAACAAGATTACTTTAGTTAGGGCTCAATGATCAAATAAACAATTAGAAATTTAGTCATGACACAAAGTCTTACCATATTAATGTGCATGAATAATTAAAACAAATTATACAAAAAGTTACACTGACTATGGATCATAAATCTATCACGAAAGAATATACATACAACTAATAACATGGCACAAACTCAAAGTCTTACCATAAGATGAATTGTGACAAAGCACAACCAACCTTTACAAGTTGACAATTAATTATACGATGTCAAACAAACATTGCTAATATAACCTAACAAAAAATTCTTGACTATAGCAGCAAGAAACAAACCTCACCAATTTGGCATGAAATCATAATTCTAACTGTCGTATTATACTTGTTAAGCCATATAAACAAATTAGCCATTATAGCAGTTCAAAATTAAAAGTTAATTAGCAACCATAAGCTATATTATCAGTAGCTTTTAATGTATGTTAATATAAATATCATATATATAAAGATTTCTTAAAAAGGTGCAATCTCAATATCACAAAAATAACATATTGTATTGTGTTAATAAAAAAAATAGTTAGAGTTCATCTATTCATGTATTATGATTTAACATACAAAACACAGTAGCTAAATAATACGGAGAATTCAAGTTCATACAAATTATATGCATACAAATATATATGTGCATACAAAACATGAAATCAATATACTTTAGTTTAAAACTTACCTCATCGAGATTCGTAATTCATACCGTAAACCAAACAAGTTTCTGCGATCCCTATCATCAACATTCTTCTTTTTATCTTTTGAAGACTTCGTGTTCTAAAAAAAAACTGAAAAACATAATTTTAGAGCATGCTGATAACGTGTTATGAACAAGAATTGAGGGAATGTTCTTCAATTAAGGCTATGTTTGGGGAGGGGCTTTTATGGGGCTTATGGGTCTTGGGCTTTTAAAATAAGCCGGCTAATTAAATAAGTCTCGTTTGTCATAGGGCTTATGGAAGGGCTTATAAAATAAGCCGGCTAAAAACTTTAGCCCCATAAAAGAGGCTAAAAACTTAAGCCCGGGGCTTTTGAAGAATAAATTACTTATTTACTCACAAAAATATCTAACATATACAAAAACTCATTTAATTATGTCCTTTTTAGTAATTTTACAATAATAAGCCCCAGCCCCAGCCCATTTGCCAAACAAGTTTATAAAAATACAAATTTTAATTTCGGCTTATAATATAAGCCCTAGCCCCAGCCCCAGCTCTAGCCCCAGCCCCAGCTCCAGCCCATTTCGCCAAACATACCCTAATTATAATGTCAGAGATACAAATGGTATATATAAGATAAATATTAGGGTAAAAACCCTAGTAGCTAAATGGGCCATGGGCCTCTTATGGGTTAAATGAACATCCACTAATAATTATCCATAATATGATTCAGTTTGTGGTGTTGTTTTTAATGAACTTTCTTGGCTTCTTTTTACTCTTCTTCTTTGCTTCAGTTGATTGAGTTGCATCTGCACCACCCCCTGCACTTTTGTTTCTACTTGTAATACCCATACCAATGACACCACAACTTACTTCCTCTACCGTTGCACAACCTGCCTTTTCAAGTATAACAACACTTCCACCTGTGTAAGCATGCCTCCAACAATTAACATCCCTACAACAGACAATGCATCTTTCGTCCAATACCTCTACCTTTGCACCACCCCCTTGTTTTGTTCCTACTTCTAATACCAAGACCAATTACACAACTACTTACTTCCTCTACCTGTGTATCATTACTAATCATTTTCTTTCTCTTAAATTTTTGGGTTACAGATTCTGCCATATCTATGTTTTTGACAAAGTTGGAAGGAGACTTTATTATCCTAGTTGGTAGGATAATTTACTTCATTATGTGAGGTAGGTAAAGGAGTATTAAATTCTTACTATTGCTAGTCAATAAACCAAGTGACTTTCACCCGTTTGACTTTCACCTGTTTGACTTTCATGCAAAACATCACCTATCTAATGCTTTCTGCATAAGCTGCATAGGAAGTAACCATATATTTCAAAAATGAAACACAAACATAAAGATACAAAATCGAAACACAAACATATAAGTAACATAAACATTAAAACTTTCATTGATCAACACAAACATATCAGTAACATAAACATTAAAACTTTCATTGATCATAGGAGTTCACAACTGTTACAAATTTCCAAACAGATATCTAAACAAACACTTGTTTAGTAGTTTGTACCGCTGCCCTCCGCATCACCCCTTTTCTTTTTTTTCTTCAATTCTTTTTCTTTCTTGTCCTTCTTCTCCTTTAGATACTTGAACACATTTTCAAGATTGGAAATCTTCTGTTCCAACTCATCAAACTTGGGTAAAACGGTATCCACATGCTCTTGTTTCTCCTCCTCCTCCTCATCACTCAAAAGCGCTTCATAGTAGCCATCTTGTTTCCTCAGATGGGTCAGAATCTTAGTTCTTAACTCCTTAGGTATCTTCCTATAAGAACCATACTCATCAATTGGTTCTCCACCATATGCATCAAGAAGTAAATCGTTTAAATAATAGGTTCTTAAAGCTTTATCAAATTCCTCTTCCTCGGTACCAATGTAGATACTCTTCCATTTTCCATTGTTTGCCATCGTCAGTTGTTTTGATCGTTGGGATTGTGTGTGTTATGGTTGAATAAGCGGGATAAACATGAACTTTATAGTCCTATGCAATCGCTTGGGTTGCCGAGTTACACAAAAAAAAGGGAAAGATTAATCGCTTCGGATGCCAAGTGTGCCTCCAAAATTAAGTTTTATAACTTTGCAAATTTGGTCATTGAAATAAAGTTGGGGTAGTCAAAGGCGGGAAGCGAGTGAAATGGCAATTATACCCTTGACTGACGGGAAAACTAACGGAAGCTAACGGAAAAGGCCTCTCGGTGGCGATTTTGCGAAAATGTGGAACGTGGGTGTCTTTTTTGCGCTACTTTTTGTCTCGGTCCCGTTTTTGCTAATTTGTGGAACGTTAAGGACCATTTTTGCAATTTACCCTAAAAATAAATAAATAACTAGTAGGTGCCAACAGCAGGTACCCTAAAATAAATGTTAACGATATCAAAAAGCAAAAGTGATAGTTAGGAGTTGTAAACCATTCAGGCTCGAGCCCTTTGGCCCGTGCTCGTTCAGGCTCGAGCCCGTTTGGCCCGTACCCGTTCAAGCTCAAGCCCATTTGGCCCGTTGCCCGTTCGGACTTGAATATTTGTATAATATGCTTTATCTACTATCTTAATAAAACAGGGTTTTGAAAAGCAATCTCATTCTCAAAATTGCTTAAAACTTGCCACCTGTAAATTAAATCTGATCCTACGGCCTTAAATCATTTTCGTTTTCTAAGCCTTCACTGGAAGAAATTTTGGGCGGGATCTCTCTCTTTTTTTCATTTGATATAATGCATCTATAAAACACACACACATTTACTCTCGCGAGATCCCCCTTTTTAAAACCAAACCGAAAAATAGAATCAACAACAATACAAATTCAATAAACCCTCTCCCCAAATCGTTTTGTCTTAGGATTGGAATGGAGCGTGTTTCGGTTGATTAGGTCGTTCGATTATAGACGACAACTTATTCCGGCGGCCTAATTGACAATTGCAGGTTATTTTAATTTTTTATATATCTCAACCACACTCTTTTATTTTAACATGCGATGATAACACTCAAATTTATTTATTTATTTATTTATTGATGATGATGATGATGATGATGATGATGATGATGATGATGATGATGATGATGATGATGATGTTCTGGTCAATAACTGAAAACTGAATCATTTGAAAAATGGATATCATTTACAATCATGCGTTTCATAAAGGGGTCACCAAATGTTTGATGAAATGTCTAAGATAAAGGATATTAAGGAAGTGGTAAATGCTTAATACCTTAATATTATAATATACATTAATTTCTTTGTTTGTGTAAGATTGCATAATAGGTGATATTGATTATTAATAATAAGTTAGAAGGTGTTCAGGATTGGTTAGCTAAACTAATATGCTAAATTTAACCGCAAATCAGTAGTTTTGAGTGTTTCGCCTTTTGTTAAAATTAGTTTAAATAAACAGTTCCTATTTAACAGGTTGGTGCTTGCTTATATTTTTAAGTAGAGAATTTTCTCAGATTGATAACAATGAAAGGCGAGTAAGTTTAAGAACTTAAGGAATTCATTATATTGTAGAAGTTTATAATATGTTAGGATTTAATAGTGTAATAAGACTAAGCTGCGTTTTGATTTTTTAGGATGATGGTCATGCTGAACACGATGAGTTACCTGGCATCACGACCGAAACACCAGAAAACCGACAAGTCAAAGTTGTAGCATTGTTTCACGTGTACTCTACTGGATTTCTAGAAAAGGTAAGGTGTCACTTCCATAGCGATTCACTAATTTCAGTATATGTTCATGAATATTCCACAAATTTTTGCAGCCATGTCTTAGCGGAAATGGTGGCTACATTCTTGCTGGTTTGTGTGATATGTGGAACAGAACCACTTACCACCAAGGATGACCATAAGGTGTCATAGCTTGGAGCCTCAGTAACCGGTGGGCTTATTATAACCGTCATGATTTATGCAATTGGACATAGCTTTGGCACACATGAACCTGATGTCACACGAGCTGATTTATATCCCTTGGGCACATGTAAAATGTCATCGTTTGTTAGCAAAGCTGATTTATTTGTCTTTACCCATTTGACCCAAACACACCCCTCATTAACACTTTAAAAGTTGGGTTAGTTGGATTGAAGTCCACAAAATAGTGGTTCTATTACAAGTATATGTTGCTAACGGTTCTATTTGAGTTGGTTATAAATATATGTTACCACTAACTAACAATTAGATTACAAGTACCTGATGCTAACCTTAATTTAATTTCTACATATTGAAACAGCTTCTACATAGGCCAAAATCTGGGGTTAGCAGCCAAATAAGGGTTCAATTGAGTGACTTTTACATCTTCTAGGTGCAAATACGCCAGTTATGTATCCATTTGTTGCTGTCTAAAGAGGTTCATTAATTGTAATTGATTCCTCCCAAACCGTCAGGTTTTATCACACAAGTCAACCGCTTGTGAACGGTCAACCGTAACAAAGGCCCTGAACAGCCCGGGAGGAAAAGCAATTATAAACCATGGAGTATAGTTATTCCCCAGGTCGTTATGTCCCAACGAGGTGTGAATTCTGTAATATAACGAATGTGTGTGATGTTGAAAATATAAAAACAGGAATCTGACTGACTAACACTAGGAATGTGAATAGTAAATAGCTCTTGTCACAGCCATTTCAGTAAAAACGTACAATCAAAAACCTTAAAATGTAAAAGGATTTACAAATGTATGTTTAGTTTAAAATAAACGTAAACGTATAAAAACAAAGTGGAAATTATAACAAAAGATGGATTTGCATGCCTTAGCGGCTTAAATGCACATTAAACAAACTTAAAATATTTATTTATTAATTACAAATTTATTTAATAAAACCTAAAAATATGAAAAGTAATAAAAATGTACGTTTAAATTAAATTAAACGTCTACGTACTAAAATAAAACTGAAAACTGATCAATACAAATCCCACAAATGTGAAATTTATATTTTTGTGATCCTAATAATATAAGAAAATTAATTATGAATTAAAATGATTTTTAGAAGTACTTATGTAATTACTATTAATTAAAAACTATTTATTTATTATTTAACTAATTAAACTGATTTAAAATATTACACATACTAAAAAGACTTAGATAATTAAGAAGATTTTTATAAATCTTATTAACCATCACAGGAATCCTAAAAAATTATAAAAAGTTAGTTTTATGTATTTTTAATTTATTTTACTAATTATTATTCTAATTATTAATTAATATCTAATTAAACTATTTAATTATAAAAAATAGAAAATGAACAATAAAAATTCTAGAAAAATTCCTAAAATTATATTATACTATATATAAACTAGGAAAAATATAAAAACTAGGTACTACTTTATAAAAACTAATTATGCTATTTAAAACTTAATTGTTAATTAAAAACTAAATATACTAATTTTAAATCTAAAAATTAGAAAACTAAAAGTGAAAATTGCACAAGTATTTTTTACATATGCTAAATAACTTAATAAAGTTAGAAAAATTATAAAAAATTATCTAGGATAAAATTTAAATACTAGAACTAATTTATTTTTGGCTTTTTTATTTAAACTAATTAAATTAAAATTAAATCTAAAAACTATCTAATGAACAGTAAAAAATGTGAAAAAATTATGGAAAGTAATTTACATAGTAAAGAAGCTGGGAAAAAATTATGAAGCTCATAGCTTATCCAGATAAGCTGGAATAAGCCAAACAGCTCGTATAAGCTTATTTGAATAAGCTAAGCTGTTTGCTACTATAAGAATAAAAATGTGCAAATGATAACTGAGAAGTGAGCTAGCCTAGGTGGGTTATGCAGTGAACTTGTCACCAAGAGAACCTAGGTTCGAATCCCATACACAACCTTTTTGCATTTTTATTTTATTTTTCATTTTTCTTTTTGCAAAACTTTATAATAAGCTAATATATGAAACTTTAACAAAACCAACTTTTACAAAACTTGGAAATAAGCTGTGTGAGAGCTTATTTCCTTAACAGATGGCTTTTAAGCCATAAGCTTCTAAATAGAAGCTATCACTTAATATTAAAGCTTCTTTTTGGTTTTTCTTTTTCTAATTTATCTAAATATTATATTTATACAAGTTTAATAAAGATAAAAAGTTTAGAACCTAAAAATAAGCCATTCGTGGGCTTATTACTCATTCAGTTGAGCTTTTAGGCTCACAGTGGAGTAATAAGCTTAGAAAAAGCTATACAGTGAAATAAAAAGGTATATGCAAGTATTGTGAGTGTATATAAACAAGAATAAGCACTGGATAGTGCTTATAAGCACAAGCTTATGGTTTAGACAGTTAAGCCTTTTGGGCTTAACTTGGATTGAGTGAAAGCTCAACTGAGCTTGGTATAAGCTCCATACTTGAAACAAAAGTTAAAATATAATATATACAAGTATTATGAACATAATTATACAAGCTTGTGCACTGAATTCACTAAATAAGCTCATGATAAGCCAATAAGCAAATACACTGCAGTCCCAAACACCCCTGCAACTCTTTTGATTGGCAAAATAAGCTTAGGTAATAAGCTGCAAAAGCCTAAATAAGTATTGGAGTAGCAAGCTGTATTGGTAGGGATTCCAAAAAGCCAAAGTTCATCAAGTGGGGTCCACTGATGAGCTTTTGGAGGGCTTATGAAAAAGTCATTAAAACACTGATTGCTCAATGTTTGATATGGCATGGGGCACACAAAAAGCCACTTGCAGCCCTATTAGATAAGCTGCAAGGTGGGATTTTAGAGTTGAAACTTATAAGCTAGTAGACAAGCTCCACATGGAACTAAAATTCACCAGCTGGGTCCAACTAGGTAGCTTTTTGAGAGCTTATGAAGTGGTGTGAGTTTGATTAAGCATACTGAGGACTCAGTATGCTTTTTCAAATTGGTGATAAGTTTAAGCTACTTGCAGCCCTAGCATATGGGCTGCAAGGTGGAAATTAAGTGCTGGGTCATGAAGTTGGGTAGACAAGCTTCACATAAAGCTAATTTACACAAGCTCTAGACCACTGATGAGCTTTTAGAGCTTGTGGAAATGGTGTAATACCACTGAATGCACAGGGATATGTTGTGAATAGGCAAACAACAAGTTCTAATTATACTTATCAAATAAGCTAATAATAGCTCAACTAGCACTGACTTATTGAGATGGGTAGTTGAGCTTTGTAAAAAACCAAATACCACAAGCTTAAGCTCAGTGAGGAACTTTTTATAAGCTTAGGAAATAGTACTCACCTTCACTGTTTGCTTCAGTGAAGGGAGTAAGGTGAACAAAAAGGTGGGGTTGATAAGCTATCTAGATAAGCTACAAACAGGAAAATAAGCTTACACATAACAAACATGCCACAAAGGCATCACAAATAAACCAAGTGCACCAAGTTTGGTCAAGTCATGAGGCTTATGCAAGCTCATGAACTTGACAGACAAACTTGTGCACAGGGCAAAAATAAGCAACTTTAAGCACTACTTTAAGCTATTAAACATGAAAACTAAAAATTGACAAAAATCATACAGAAAGATAAGCAACAAAACTAAAACATATCATAAGCACAAGTTCTAAAATCTAATATTAAGTCCTACACAAAATTCTAAAGTTTATTCAAAAACTACCAAAGCTGAATTTTGACTTTTCTATTTTATGATCAAAGTTGACTTTGATCAACTTTGATCTGAATTTAATGAACAATTATGACATTTTAGACAACAAGAACATGAAACTAACAAATATTAACAAGATTTAAATACATATGCAAGGTTTTAGGTTATGATAATCTCAAAATGCTCATAATGAGACAGTCAAGTGTCAATTTGACTATCTACCATGCTACACCCTTTGATTGAAATCTTACTGAGTCATTTAGGTCACATAGGGCTTACATCAAACAAGAACAATACCCTACACAGTCTTTAACACAGATGAACCATCATATCCAAACAACCCTTTAATGGATTGTTATGAAGTTTTTCAAAGCAAATGATTGTGTAAACCAATTCCATCAATTCCAGGGGTACCAAAGTGTCAAAATGGACCCTTTTAAGCTTAAACAAGTAGTCACAAAAGTCTAAGCCTAGGTTTCTCAAAAAATTAGTCCATTGACAGTCAAAAAGCAATTTCCAACCACATGAAAAATCCAAAACATGAACACCTAATATTAAACTAGTTTATCACTAACAAACTACAAATAAACAGATAAATATGAAAATCAAAGCATATTAGAGACTAGAACTATGAAATACAAAATTGAGTAAAAATGCTTACAAGTTGTATCAAGCTGAAAACCATAAAACCAAGGAACACTATCTATCCTAACAGCTTCCCATGAAGCTACTAAACCAAGGGCCATCCAAATTATACCCTGCTCCAAGCAGAATTCATCATGAACACACATTTTTTATTTTATTTTCTATTTTCTTTATTATTTTTGTGATTTTTGAATTTTAAAGACTAAGCTGAGTTAAGGGTTTCTAAAAGCTTTAAAGCTTTTGTCAGGAGCTTATATGGCTTATAAGAGTCCAATAAACAACACTAATCAACAAGAAATTTAAATGACTTTGAAATTTAAAGATAATCAAGTAGAAACTTGAAACTGGAAGATAACTTGAATTAAACTGTAAATGAAGTTCCATTACACTAATTTGAGGATCATTATACTAATTAAAACTGTAAATTACATTAATTTAAAGAAAGCATTAAAGATTAATTATACTACGTGACTAAGGCTAGCCCAAGGTGCTTATTCTTCTGCTCCAGCTTGTCTTTTTATACCCTCTGAACTCCTTGTTGACCACGAAATAAATCCCATCACAAATCTGAGCCATTGGAAGTGCAGAGATGATCTCAGCCGTTTAAAATGCTTTTGGCGCCAAAAGTGGTTCTGATTGCGTGAGGAGGTTTGAGATCATTAATTGCTTCTTGGGATGTTGTAGAGGTGGAGGGTACAAGGTGAGAGTAGTAGGGGGCAAGTTGGTGGTGAAACCAGGTATGTGGAAGGGTGGTTTTGGTTTCAGTGGTGGTGTGAGGAAGAAGAGGGAAAGTGTGGGTTTGACCCGTTTGATCCTGGTATTATTTATTTAGGGTGTGGGCTTGGGTATGGGCCTGGAAAACAAAAAGGGTGGGCTTGGTTTGTTTATTTGGTTTGGATTTGGATAATATAAAGAGTCCGTTTGGTTTTAGTAACGTAAGGACCAATTTTGTAATTTGGTTAAAGTTGAGGGTCTGAATTGGTATTTTCCCAAAGTTCATATAAGGACCTAATTTGCCATAAATGAATAGTACAAGGGTATGTTTGATAATTTTCACTTTTAAAATACCCGGGGACTATTTTTGCCAAACTGTGAAACTTGAGGGACCAATTATGTAAATTCACCAAACTTCACACCAAGGACCATTCCTGCAAAATATTATTAGTACAAGGACCAAAATTGATTTTTCTCAAAGTTTTTACATCCCAGGGACCATTTATGTCAATTTCCAAAGTTGAGGGACTAAACTTGTAATTTTATAAAACTTTGCACCAAAGGACTAAATAAGTAACTTTATGATTAAAAAGGACCTTTGGTGACATTTTCATGTTTTTAGAATAACCAGGGACTAGTTTTGCCAATTTATGAAACTTGAGAGACTGAAACTGCCAATTATGCAAACTTTGTACGTTTTTCATTTGTTTTTGCATATTTTGCATTTGAAACATATAAAACACACTTCTAAGATATTTTAAGTATTTTGATACATATTTGAGTGTTTTTGGATGTTTTGGCAGCTCAGATTAGTATAAAATGATGAGTATTTAGACACTCATCAGTAATCCACTTCTTTACTCTTATCACTTTCAAACAAAGTTGGTAAAATACTATCAAAATTGAGTACCTTCTTGATGCCAATTACTTATTATTGCAGGCATGCAAAAGATATTTCCTTTCGAGCTCGGTGAAGTCAATAATAGTTAGTTACTTTTCCGTAAGCACATTATTTCTTTTGGAATAAGTATTTTAATATTTAATTTAAAATAGGACTTATAAAATTGATCTTTTGTGGCCCTTTCTCCATGCCATCTCTGACTGGGAAAGGTGTGTTAGAGCTTTGGAAAAATCAATTCCAGTATCTTGCTGCAAGTGAAGCTGAAACTACAAGAAACAGCAGCACATTTTTTTATGTAAAATTCTTTTTTTAAGTTATTTATATGTCAATTCCAGTATCAATTTTGTTAATGTATATGTCAATTCAATTGTCATATGTTGTATATTATGTATGTTCTGGTAAGAGTAGTAATTGGTATAGTGAGATCATTTAGTATCTATGAGGTGTCATTGAAAATTTTTTATTAATATGAAGAGCAAATATCATGCAGGATGTGGATTCTTGTGTTTGTGCTTGGTGGAGCTGCTGGAATTTATCTCATCGTCCGCTGGCATTGAAACAGGTCTGTTTTGTTATTCCCTATACCATCGCACTATAATATTATAGCGTTGTACTACAAATAAGCATTTTGTCCCAATTTGTAAGTCTTAAGAGATTACAAAAGATTAATGTAGTTTATGCGTTAACTTATAAATAGGTTGGTATGGGTTATGTATCATCTCTACTGGGTCAAATACTTTGCAAAATCCAACCGAAGCAAAAAAGGTATGAAACTATTTAGGCAAAAAACAACACAGGGTGACATTCTTTTTAGGTGTACATAAACAACCAACAATACACATAGTTACTTTATTTAGCTTCTAGATGGCATTAAGTTCGTGCTCAACAAAAATAATCCATTGAAATATATCTTTTGGGTGATCATGATGATGTGGTAAAGTGGGGGGAGGATAACAGATCAAAATGGGTAGAAATGGGTTGGGTTGAATCTTGAATACTTTGGGTGACTTTCGGCCCACTCGCCCCATTATAATCACGTTTTAGCAATCTTAAAGATTTATGCATTTGACCTGTTTGATACGGAGTTCAACCTGAACCAACCCGTTTACCCAAGATTGGATCAAAATTGCCACATATTGATTTCATATGATGATGTGTCCTTTGAATTTCAGTATTCTTTACTGGTTGCTCAATTGCTCTCCTGATTGCTATAATCTTGCTTATACAAGCAAGAAAAATAATGTCTAAAGAGGACCATACCATGTATATGAAAATTGTTTTCCTTCTTTACAGGCAGTATAATATTCTTGTGATTATTATATATAATAAAATTTACAAATGATTTACTTATGTAGTTATGTTTTACTGAATTCTTGAATTACTTGCAGTTTATATGCGTATATAATCCTACATGTGCGGATAAATGCTGAAAATATATACTTCTGGAGGTGCTGCCGAATCTATAGGAAGACCGGGTATAAGTTCAGTAATGCACACTATCAATTTGAACTGCAACAAAGTTTGGAGCAAATTGCGCTTCCTGATATAACATAAGATAAAAGGTAATTTTCATTTTCTTTTATTTATTTGCTATTAAATTTAGATATAATAATGCTAATGTGGAGGGATACGTGTGATGGGTAGGAGATATATGTTACTCTCTTCTAATTTAAAGGGATGCTTAAAGCACTACGTAAAGTGTATTTTTGTTGGCGGTGATATTTTTATGTTTTTTAAAACTGTAAATTATGTCATATCAAATATTTAAGAGATTTAGTTATCACTATACCTATGAACGGAATCTGTTTACTGTAACCTTTAAAATATCATCCGAACACCCCTAAAAGCATCAACCAAACACCTGTAACAACACCAACAATACCCTTAAAAGCAACAACCATCAACCAAACACCTATAACAACACCAACAATACCTTTAAAAGCAACAACCAAACAGCCACATCAGCAACAACCTAACAACCCAGTCAGCAGTCAGCAACCTCCAAACAACCTGATCGATACCAACCCATACACCCTGGTCAGCAGACAAACACCCCTGATCAGCAAACCAGCAAACCGAACACCCTGACAACAACTTATAAAACAACCGTGTTAACAGAAACCAAACACCCCTCAATCCCATGACAACAACACTGAACTTATATTTCTTATGATAACACCTTTTTTATATCTAATACAATGTTACTGATTTTAACATATATGTTTTGTCTTGATTTTAGGCATTTTCATTCGAAGGCTGAAGTTTGTTGTGACAACACTGATGTGTATGGACAACCTGCACCGAAGGACTTCACTAATGACTATAAGCAACGAAAAACATTGTTACTGTATCATACTTTAATGGTTCGGGAATTAACTGGTCTTGTGTAAGAAATGTTATGGATATGGGATCCATCTATGGGGAAGGTACGCCAAAATAAAGTCTTCACTATTCCTTAACATTAAATAAAAAAAAAAAAAAAAAAAAAAAGTTGAATTTGATTCTAACATGTGTATTGTTGTCAACATTTTTAAATTTGTTGTTGAAATGAGAGATTTGAACGTATGGGTGATAAGGTATATATCACTAATTTTGAATATTTTTGTGTAGGGGCATATAAAGAACAAGTCTCTCATGCATGCATAAGCAACGGATAAGGAAGAATAAGTCTCTCATGTCTTTGACTTTTAAGATGTGTTTAACGTTATTTGTATCATGTATTTTAAATTTGTTTTATCTATAAATAAATTTCAAAAGCTAGCCGCCCATCGGGCGGGCCTTGAGGCTAGTTATTTATATTAGTGACATTTAATGGAGGAATTGTGTTTAAGTTGATAATTTGTATTTCTTATGTAAGGTGTTTTAAGAATGGTGGCAGTGGCCAACGATATCACCAACGGCATGGCCATGCCGCCGGTGAACACCGCTGCCACCTCGGCAGCATGGCCAGCGGCAAGGTTCCAACGGCGTATATTGCTTCGGCGGTTTCAAAGAATTATAGACGTTGGGCATTGATTATTTGACCATTTGGGAGAGACGTTGGGCTAGAAAAAAAATCTTATATATATACTAAACTAAAACACATACATTTTTAACACAAACAATACAATTCACATATATAACCAATGCACATATTTTTACAATGGTTTTATTATCTTCTTCTTCGTCCGACTCGATATTGAGTCCCGCCGAATCGTCCGAAGTATTGGCATCCGGTAGCACCCTAGAAACCTTATTAGCCGCGTACGATTCAATTGATGACACGACAAGCTCTACCGAAACTCGGGAGTATGTAACCCGTTTTCGTGAAGAAGCTTTATGAACCCTTATGAATGACTATTTCGTTGAACGTCCAAAGTTTAACGACGAACGTTTTTGTGATAGGTTTCGTATTAATAAAAGCTTGTTTTTAAGAGTTGTTGCTGATGTTGAAGCGAATTTTGAATGGTTTCAAGGGGGCCTAGATGCGAGGGAAAAAAAAGTTTCATGGCGTTACAAAAATGCACATCGGCCATTCGGCAACTCGCAACGGGTGAACCACCAGATAGATTTGATGACTATTTAAATATGGCGCGTCGAACGTCAGGTTATATATATATATTTTTTAAGTTCTTGTTATTAGTTTTTTATAAAGTTATCGTTATATATATTTTTTTAAGTTTTTGTTATTAATTTTTTATAAAGTTATCATTATATATATTTTTTAAAGTTCTTGTTATTAATTTTTTTTATAGGAGAATGTCTTGATAATTTTTGCCAAGCGATTATTCAATTATATGGTCGAGAGTTCTTACGTAGGCCGACATCCCATGACATTGCACGCTTATACGAGTTCCATGAAGATAAACATCACATTCCTGGAATGCTTGGTAGCATTGATTGTACACATTTCCCATGGCGTTATTGTCCTAGACATTTGAAATGTCAATATAAGCGAGGTGATCATCAATACCCAACGATTATGCTTGAATCCGTCGCTTCATATGATTTGTGGATTTAGCATTCGTTTTTTGGTCCTTCCGGTGCAAACAACGATATCAATGTTTTGAATCAGTCACCATTGTATCTTACAGAGCGAAATGGAACGGCGGCAAACAGTTCATTTCATGTAAATGGACGCTTTTACAAACGTGGATATTATCTTACCGATGGAATCTATCCTACATGGTCAACGTTTGTTAAAGCATATAAGCATCCGGTTGAACTGAAGGAAAAGAGATTCAAGAAGCTACAAGAGTCTGCAAGAAAAGATATCGAGCGAGCTTTTGGTCGTCTTAAAAATAAATGAATGATTCTCGCTCGTCCTCTTCGGGCAATGTCGGTTGAAAAGATTCGACAACTCGTTTATACGTGTATCATATTTCACAATATGATTTTAAAAGACGATCGAGCTGCAATATCACCGGTTCATATAATGGATCCGCCGGTCGCGCCAGTTTATGACGATAGTGTATTACCGGAGTTACTCGACGAACAAATCCATTACCGACTCCTATATGATCTTACGGACCACGTAGAGGCTCAAAACTTAACATTTCTCGATGACTAGTTGTTTCCTTTTTTTAAGAATAATGTAATTTTCTTTTAATTATGTTTTTTTAAGTGTTATGTAATTTTCTTTTATTTATTAATGAAATATTATGTTTTTATTAAATTGTTTAATATAATTTATGAAAATAAAAAACAAAAAAAATAAAATTAGTTGGGAGGTATGAAAAAGGCATGGTTACCACTAAAAAGGGGTTGGAAGGTATGAAAAAGTATGAATGAGGTGGAATTATATTATTGGTGGATTTGGGAGGTATGAATGATTTCGGAAGCATGACTGCCACCCTCCTAATAAGTGCATTAATTGTATTTATTGACCAGCTAATTAATGTTAGTAAATGTGTTTTAATTAGTTATACTTTTAGCTTAAAAACTTGTAATGTTGAATTTTAAGTATTTTTATTTAAAGATTGTATTTAATGTTAAAAAATGTGTTTTAATTAGTTGTACTTTTACCTTAAAAACTTGTAATTGTATTTGATGTTAGAAAATGTGTTTTAGTTAGTTATCATTTAGCTTAAGAACGTATAATTATATTTAATGTTAGAAAATATGTTTTAATTAGTTGTCCTTTTAGCTTAAGAACTTGTAATGTTGAATTTTAATTATTTCTTTTTTTAGAAGGTTTAAATGCTTTATAAGATAGTATAATAAAAATACTCAATCTTCAATTTATTTGTCAAGTTTTGACTTTTTATTTTTTTTCAATTTTGACTTTAAGTATTTTTGTTTGTGTTATATAATACTTAATGAAAATTATATCAATGAAAATGCATTTAAGACCCAATCTATTCATATATTTTACATCAAGTATTATATAACAAAAAAAAAAGAGAAAAATGTTAAAGTCAAAATTAGAAAAGAAAAACTTCAAAAGTCAAAACTTGACAAATAATTTGAGACTGACGGAGTAACATTTGTACTTACAAAAAGTAAATATTTTCTTAAAGGGTTCATACCCGATAATTATTTATAATAAAAAGATAATTACGAAATGATTGTGCAACGTATCCATAACTTGGGACTAGAAGGGATTATCTGTGGAGGAGTAACTCGTTGTGGAATAATCAATGAGGCTTGGTTGATGGCGCAGTGGAGAACCTGAAAATGAGAATGATAACAAGCTATGTTAACCGAAATGTGGGGTTAAAGCCCCCACGAACCACCTCAAATGTGAGAAAACATTTATCAAAATATGATTAAATATTATATAGAGTTTAGAGAGCGAGAGAGAAATCATATTTGAAATAAAGTTCTGATTTTGGTATTTATAGATCAACATAACCTTTTTAGATTATGTCAGGTGTCTCATCCAGATTTGAGGTATTGAGGTACGATCATGATCAATCAATCCCAATCCTTGTACACGGGTGCTTTATGTCGAGGGTATGATGCGGGGATGATCATATGATCGTGTGGGCGGTTTACAATATCTTAAATTGAAGGACCCGATTTTGGGGGTGTTACAGATTGGTATCAGAGCCTTGGTTATAGAGAACTGGGTATTTTTCAAAACCTAGACTATAACTACTCTTACAAAAACTTGACCCTATGACCGCCACATGCCTGCATGCCAAGCCTACTGCCTTACTTATGATAAAATATTTTCTTTTAAAGTATGGAATATATTACTAGAGTAACTCAGCTGAGTATTTTAAAATTCATTGAACCTCGGTGGAATATAGACTGATCACCTATATTCGACCAGGGACAGTGAGACATAGCCTGATCACCTATGTCTGACTCAGAGGTGGATTTTGCGATACTGAGAGTAGTTATACTAGAATTATGTCCAGATTTATTTTCTACTTGATTCATGAAGGTTTCAAAAAAAATTCTGTGTGTGACATAATCATTGCATAACATGAACATTCACATCTACACACAACACACTGGCATCATAGTACTTTTTCTCTTAAATGGAATACTCTTTTATCACAATCTAGTTATGTTACAGTCACCTCTACCTCAAACCCTACACTCAATCGATGTTGTACCTTCCGCGTTAAGTACTAAGTACACTACTGAGACGACCAACTGATTGCTAGCAGCAATCAACACCCTCTTTCAGAGCCAAACTCTAAACTTGCCAAACTCCACATTTATCAGAGATCCTATACCCAACAGAAACCTTAAAAACTTTATGTAGTAACCGAAACCACTATCTTTGGAAAACCTAATCCTGCACACCTAGTCCTTCACTTATCCCTTGGAAATATCCGTTGTCTACCTTGCTACCCTCTTATAAGATAATAAATTGTTTCTCTACAAACTATTTTTGGTTATTCTACAGACCATTTTGCGGTCATCCTACAAGATGTCTTACTGCTATTTCATGAAATCAAGATTTTGAACCTGCTACTATTTTATAAACAATAATATATTTTTTCTACTGGCCTATAAACTGTTTTACGAATCATTTTTACAACTATTTTATCATGATGTAATAAACCGATTCATTACCTTACTACCATTCTATAAAACAACAAACAGTTTCGCTAGCATTTTGTAAACAATATTACAATTATCATACAAGTCTTACTACACTTTACAAACTATTTTACTCCCCTATGAACTGCTTTGCTGCTAAATCACAAAAACTAAGCTACAATTTTGCTATAATTTTACAAATGATAAATGGTTTTCCCATTACTCTATAAACTATTGTACAACCCATTTTATAAACTATTTAGCAATCACCATGTGAACTATTTACCCAATTGAAAAGCGCTTTGTGTTACCACCTCTGGGTACTGTTAAAGTAAATTAAATACTCATGTTTATGAAATTCTCTTGATATTAAACATTGAAACCCACTCAAGCTTGACAACTAGACTCCGTCATTAAGCACCTTAAATTTGTTGAAACGAACATACCTGACTACACATTTTCCTTGACATCTTTTCTTTTTAAGGACTTTCCTTTTGGAAATGCGTTTATAGAAATCACAAAATTCGTAATGGTATTTTTCCCGAGATACCCATTTTGATGTGCCAAAATCCTCTGGTCAAACCTTATTGAGACTTTTGTATATTAATGGGGTGACTAAATATTAACTTTTGAGACATGGTTTTACCCACACCATGTCTAAACACTGTTTTACTGAAATTATGAGTCTTTTGAAGTTGCATCACTTCACCTAACTACAAATTTTCAACAAAGAACCAAAACCTATCCCTATCGACAAAGTTCGTAGAAACTCACAAAAAGGACCTGTAACTCATGTGGGGAACGTGTAGATGAATTCTCGTGCGTATACTCTCATCTCTTTTCGACCATAATGGATAGCTTGAATTGAATCGCGAGGACGCGATTCCATTTAAAGAGGTGTAACTGTAACAAACCGAAATTTTCCAAACTAATTTTTAATAATAAATGTCAATTTATTATTACCTAACTATTTATCTAAGCATACATGAGCTTACATAACTATTTTCGGGAAAACCAACCCGCACACTGTAACTTACAGTGACTCATATCATGGTTTATCTTATCAGAAAATGTGAACTTTTCATTTTCTGACTATTACTGATCAATTACGAGAAATATCTCGCACCCAACACCACACGCGTACCGACACAAATCATAGTAACGACATAAAACTAATACTTATTATCTGGAAACCAAAACTTTGTTTTTATATGAGCTTTATAAAAACGCACTCGAAAACGATATCACTCGTGCTCACGACAACCCGGAAAAACAATAAGTTAAACCGGAGCCCAACAAAATACGGGATACACTTACCTACTAATCAAATACCACATTTTATTAAACCTCACCTTACCTTTTTCCCTTTTTACCTTCACATTTAAATTAAAACAATAATAATAATAATAATAATAATAATAATAATAATAATAATAATAATAATAATAATAATAATAATAATAATAATAATAATAATAATAATAATAGTAATGAAAAGTGAAGATAAAAACAAGACCACACCTCCCTTATCCCCACACTCCCCTACTATCTCTTCCATCTCCCCAGAAAACTCGTCACCTCCATCCCCACCTTCTGATAATCCAAACAAAGTTTGCAAAACAACATCAGTAACAACAGGTGCAGACCTGATCTCCTTTGTCTCCCTCATGAAGTCAACAAAACCCAACAACATGATGACTAAGCTAAAGGAGATGGTAACCATTTTTGGCCATGGAGTGTCTGTTATCAAGGGAGGAGAGAATCAAACCATCCTTTGTTTACTTTTTATAACCCATCTTGGTTCACAAGGATTCCACACACTTAATCAAACAACTAAGCAAAGTATCAACTCCAAGATAGCAAGGTGGTCTAGAAGGGATCGAGTCTGAATCCAAGAGGTGTGTGGAACTGCTTCTTGAACCGGGTTGGAGCTTCTGTTTTAGTGTCCGTTGTTGTAAGAACCCTAATCTAAATCCTTTTCTTTTCATTCATTCGAATCAATATTATGTGGTGTTAATTGTTATGTTTTCTTAATTTAATTCAATTGGGTTTTGGTATAACTTGTTTTGAATCTAATCGACATAAGTCACTTTGGTACAATTGATTGTTTTCTTGTGTTTTGGTATGGTTATAATCTTGTTTTGTTAATTGGACTGATGAATTAATTATGATGAAAACCTAAATCAACCCAAATAATGGTAAAAGATATGTTGACTTTGTGTTAAGAATTGGTTAAGTGAATTAGTAATAGGTTTTGGTACTAAATTAATGTGTGGCTAAACCAACTAATCATACAAATGGTAACCTGCTTATTGGCTCTTGAGTTGAGTGTTTATTTTGTAACTTATTCCTTGGCTTATTAGACCTTGATATCAATTTTGGTTATGCTTGCGTTGTGTCGAACCCAACAGTAGGGTGCTGGCGGTAAAGTCATAAAACTTTGGTTATGTTTGGTTGTTCCTGGGTAGACGTCAAAAGGACTGATAGTTTTCCTCACTCAAAGTTGAACTAGTTTTCTTTGTTTTTAAACCTGAATCTTTGGTCCTCAGCTTGTAGTCGAAATGCTCAAAACAAAGTAAAAGAATGTTTAGCCTCTTGATGCTAACTGTTGTCGAAAACCCACTATGGTTGAACCACAGTGGTGTATGGTTTTGCGTTGACAAGTTAAAATTTGTTACTTATGGTTTGGCTAGTCTCGTGTTCGGGTCTTTTTGCGTGATCGTAATTGGCAGGGAAGCGTCCGGTGTAACTGAGTCAAAAATTGATTTGAGTGATACTTTAGCTAGTGGCTGGTCTTGTTATATTTGGTTAAGTCAAGTGAGTCCTGGTTTGGTTTTAGCCAAACACCTGGATAGTATTCGGGTGGCGTGTGGCTGCGGTATCGATCACAACCAACAGCCACAATGCGAGCCAACCCAGGTCATAGGATGAGCCCAATTCCGAGGTCGTAAGTGCTCAAGTCTTACTTCGCTTTGGGGTCAAAAGGCATGTAACTGTCGAACATTTCTTTTCTTTCTCTCGCTAGCTGATTAACGTTTTCCTCTTCTGTTCCTAACTGGATATTACATCTATTATTTGGCTAAATTGGACTCGTGTGTGTGGACTGGGTCGAAGCCCAACAGGCCCACTCCAATTCTGCTTCTTTTCAATACTGATAAGGGTGCGTATGATACCAGTACACATCAGTTCTGCCAAAAATTTGACATATTATACTTTTAACCACATTACTAAATTGTATCGAGCCAATTAGTTGTTTCTTTTGACTTATTACGCCACGATTTAAACGACATGACTCCATTCATATCACTCGACCACGAGTTCGCGACATAATCTATACCGAGCTTATATATCTTACTTATAAACAAGACTATATATTCGTACAATTAAATCATGTAAAACGAGGCTAAATCAAATCTTAAGTTTTGAACTTACTATTACTACAAATGGTTTACACCCTTTTGTAATTAACATATTTTTACTTATAAATATGCACTTGAGTTTTATAAAATACTACGGCTTATTATTTATGCAAGTCACGCCCAACTTTCATAAAAACTTTACATACTTTTAATCACTCTAATAAAAGGACAATAAACATGTTAAACAAATATACATTTTTGATAAGGCGAAAAATGATCCGTTTTTAGGGGGTCATTTAAGCCGGAATTTGAATTTATTTGATCAAATATTGCCCTAAATCGTTCCTTTTGTGATTTTAGGTACTTTGGGAGTGAATTCTGGAAAAGGAAGCATTTTGGACGTTTTTTTAGCATAAAAGTGAAGAAAATGGCAAAGTCTTAATTTTCCTTGCTGGGAACAGTACCTGACGAGAAATTTTATTACGGCGTCAAGAGCATTTTTGGTGACGGCCCAGTAGAAACGTGACGGTGTCAAAGCAAGGCCGTCAAGAGTAAACATGGTGACGGCCCAGAGCAGCAATACACATGACGGCGTCAGATCTGGATCTAGGCAGTCCGAGAATATCTATGGCGGCGGGTTGACGGCGTCAGAAGTTTCTTCTTGACGCCGTCACCTTAGTAAATCTATATATAGTCTTTGTAATTTTCATTCTAAGGAGAGGATAATTTTAGGGTCGACTTGAATAAACCCTAGCTCGTTTTTTACAGTATTTTCAAGGGTTTTCACCCCTTTGAAACCTTTCATGTTCAATTAAGATAAGTATCATTTCAATTCATTCAATATGTCTATGTGTTGTTTGAATATATCTTACGCTTGTCTTGATTTTAACATGCTAGGCTAGATCTCTTGTGTGTTTGCTTAGATGTAATGAAACCTAGATGTTGATTATAGGTTGATTGCTTGTTTATAGTTGTAATGGATGAATGATTTCGATGTTAGGCTTAAGAAAACTGGAAGACTTCCATTGTGTGACATGCTTGAACGTCTTAGGAAACATGAACCAATGCGTACTAAGGTTTTTATGGTTGTATTTAATGCATGAGCGAATTCTAGTGATCCCATGTTAGGAGCTTCTTGCAGGCTCGACATAGGAGTGAAGTAGGAGCTTATAGAGTTGGGGAAGTACGTACGCCACCCCACGAATGGTATTAAGGAATATAACCCGTCATCCACGCAACTGTAACAAACAATTAACCTGTAAAAGATATCTAGGGAGTAGTGAAATCTAAGTAAACACAATTCTCCCATCCATTGTTCACACCACTATTTTAAATTAGTTTTATTTTCATTTTTGTTATTTTATTTTGATTGCATCTTAGTTATTGGGTTAGTTGACTAGCAACTAATTCAGTCCATTCCTCTAAAAACCGAGATTTTACTTGCTTTTTATAAAATATAAAAATACAAAAAGAATCATCTCTTACCCCTAGACCTAGTTTTTAGGCTTTCTAATCCTAGCGACACTATTCCTGAGTTGAACGATCAATCCCCCGGTACTTGTCACTATACTATACTACAACGATCAGGTACACTGCCTGGTGGGGGTTGTAAGCTTCTCGAGATCCCTCGAGAGGTAAAACCTGGAGCAATTCCCACGCATCAAGTTTTTGGCGCCGCAGCCCGGGGAATAGTTATTGTCTAGGTTACAATTTTTTTTTATTAGGTCTGCTTACTAGAATCCTTTCTAGTGAGATTTTTATTTTTATTTTTATAGAATTCCTTTAGTCTATCTTTTCTTTGTGACTTTGTTTGTAATTTGCTTCAAATGGACTTTTCACTTAGACTTCTAAGACTGCAAGATAAGGTTGAGTGCCTAGAACACCAAAGATTTCAAAATATCTCATTTAAAGACACCTACGAATCATATGAGCCTTTACCTAGGATAGATTCTTATGAACAACCTCCATGTTAAAGATCTCATTTTAGTGAGGCCAATAAGAAATGCGACCTAGTTTGCCAAGGAATTATGGAGAGAGCCGTTGCAACAAACTATAAGTTAGATGAAGCACTAGGTTTGCTATTATCACTACCTAAGAAAACAATTAAGGAGGATTTAGCCGAGTATGATCACACTGATCAAAAAGACCTAGGTTTTATGACCAATGACTTTGAATCTCAAGGAACACATGATGAATCCTTTAGGCAAATTGAATATAAGATTATTGAGGATGATCCTTATGATTCGGACATAGAAGTTGAGATGCCTAGAGAAGCACGTGAGATACTTAGGAGAATGCTTAGGATAGATTCTACCAAAACACATGATGAGGATATAGGTGATCTTGACACATGGAATGATGAGGTCACTAACATAAGCCCACAAAATACTCAACTATCACTTGAGGCACACACACCGCCCGTGACTTACCCGAAAGAAGTAGAAGAAACTTTAGGAATTCCGATGGAGGTAGAACCCTTGGACCAGGCACCACTTGAGGATATAGGTTTGAATACTTGTAGTGATAACCTTACTCCTAGTTCTAGGGAATTTTCTAGTGTTGATGAACCGGAACCTCAATCTTTACACACCTTTCCATCCTTAGATATATTTCTAGGAGACAAAAGAGGAACTGACCCACCCATCAACCAATATTATCCGGGTAGTTTTAGGATGAAGTAAGCCATTCACTCACCCCCTTCACCTCACGTGGCATATTTCCACCCTAAGGGTGTGTATCGCTACTTCCACCCGCACTTAATTCAAAGTGTAGGGAAAACCTCCCCTATTTCCGTTAAATAAGGGTAGAGTCAGGCTCGTGACTCGAACAAAAACAAGCGCTTATTGGGAGGCAACCCAAGATTTATTTATTTATTTGTTTGTGTGTTTGTTTATTTGATTCAATTTGTTTCCGTATGCATGTTTTATTTTTGTTGTTTGTGGCTCATGTTTCAAAGTAAATTGTGAAAATGCTTTATTTTATTTTTAACTTCGTCTTAATTACATATAAAGGTATTTTGCAAAAGCTAAGTGTAAGGGGAGACCCAAATTTGTTTATAAGAACGAAATTGAGCATTATCCACAACAATATTAAATGAACATGTATATTAGTAATTGTTTTAGTCAAATGCTTGTATCGAGTCATAATGATGTTTTGCAGGATTTTCCAGGAAGTAGGACATAAGTTTTTCCAGAAATTTTCTGGAAACTTAACGTAAAGATTTTTGCAGGTCACTTCTGACGGCGTCAGGAATTAATTTCTGACGGCGTCATGTGTAAAAATCTGGAAATTTTGCTAGTTTTGTTTTTCTAACGGATTCTTAAAGTTTTTGTTAATTCTTTAGTTTTATAAACTCCAGGAAATCTGCAAACATTCATTCCACAAGCATTATATCTTACATTGCTTTCTACGATTTGTTAGTATATATAGATTGCCGCCGATTTTACGCGAGGTTGCCTTGTTTGTTTTCTCAGGTTTAACAGGTTATGTATGACAAGAAGATGATTCATTTTTTTGGAAGGGAAGCATTGATTGTTCATTTTCTTGGAGGAAGATCTAACCTTGTTACCACGCTATCCACACCGAACGAATCAGGGGAGTATTTGATTTCATTCTTTTACCTATTTCACTTTTACATTCTTTAATTGAACATTGGGGACAATGTTCATCCTAAGTGTAAGGGGAGGGTAAATGATGATACCTTATAGGATACACTTTCACTTGAGTTTGTTTGTTTGATGGTAGGTGTGTAATAAACATAAGAGAAATACTTGTTAGTGTAATTTTAGCGCCAAATTTATTTTTTTTTACAACATTTAGGAGTGAAACTTTAGCCTTAGCAAGAGTCTCATGGATAGGAGTTGTATGACTAGCACAAAACCGTACTATTCAGAAAAAAAATTTCCACCCAAATATGTGAGGTTCGCCTTTAGATTTGATAGGAAAAACATTCATTATTAGTGCTTATGTGTGTACCGGTAGCATTTAGATTCTAGAACTTGCGTTAGTGATGCATCCCGAGACCGCTAGTGAGACTACATTCGTGTAGTAGGATTTACTACATGATAAGAGGCACTAGGATCACCCTTGTGTTAAACCCCTATCATAATTACTTGACCATTTAAGTCATATTACTTGGCTAGTAAAGTCAACTAATTTTTCCCACACCCTTAGCGTTGTACTCATTTTTAGTACACAAAACCCCTAGTACACCCCTCCGAGCCTATCTTTTCGTTTCTAACTTTAAGCATCTTACTTAAAGGAAGAATTTGTTACAACCCACTTAAATGTACACCTAAATCGCCTTAGCCTTCCGTGTATGCACTCATCTTTAGTGCATTATTGTTATTTGTTTAAACCCTTAGTTAATTATCTAATTGATTACATGGTTGCTAAGTCGATGCATATCCTTGTACATATTGTTTTGGGACGATTGGGACTCATGGGTAAAGTACTTATGTTATGGAGTAATGGGGAAGAACATCATATTATTTCCCCCATATGTGCGTTAATCTTAAAAGTACTCCAAGTGTTTTGATTATCTTAATTCGAGTCACTAGATTAGTTTATTATAAAGTATGTAAAAATTCAAGTGTAAAGGGAATGTTCATTCCCTATGATGTATTATTTTGGATGGTAGGGTAAAAGTGTATGCAAAAAAAAAAAAAAAAAAAAAAAAAAAAAACATACGGACTACCATCCCATTTCATTCTTTGTTTGTTTTATATTTTTGTTATTTTTGATTCATTAGCTTAAGTCGAGTCGAGTCTTGGCTTAACAACGCCATATTATACATGTAATTGACCAAGATGACTAACTCGCCACCAGTAAAGATTGCCTATATCCAACAAAACCGTGTATGCCATATCCCTACACCTAACGTTATAACCCTTTAAAAAGACCTCTTTGATAGTTTATCCTAGGAGCTTACGCCATGTGGTGGAGGTTTGATCCTTTCCCAAGCCTATGGTAATCTATTTTGCTATGACAGGTAGTGAGAGATATTTTCCATTTCCATATTGTGATATATACTTTATTACACCCGAGAGCTGTGAGTATCTAAACACTATTTGTGAGGTGCTAGTGTATGACCTCCGTGCTTGTCTTTGGTCTTTAGTGGAACGATTAATTATTGTAATTACTTTTATATTAGTGTTAAATGACCCCTAACTTGTATTTTGATTAAAATAAAAGCGCATTTGCTTGAGGACAAGCAAATCTCAAGTGTAAGGGTATATGATAAGGCGAAAAATGATCCGTTTTTAGAGGGTCATTTAAACCGGAATTTGAATTTATTTGATCAAATACTGCCCTAAATCGTTCCTTTTGTGATTTTAGGTACTTTGGGAGTGAATTCTGGAAAAGGAAGCATTTTGGACGTTTTTGGAGCATAAAAGTGAAGAAAACGGCAAAGTCTTAATTTTCCTTACTGGGAACAGTACCTGACGGCGTCAAGAGAAATTTTATGACGGCGTCAAGAGCATTTTTGGTGACGGCCCAGTAGAAACGTGACGGCGTCAAAGCAAGGCCATCAAGAGTAAACATGGTGACGGCCCAGAGCAGCAATACACATGACAGCGTCAGATCTGGATCTAGGCAGTCCGAGAATATCTTTGGCGGCGGGTTGACGACGTCAGAAGTTTCTTCTTGACGCCGTCACCTTAGTAAATCTATATATAGTCTTTGTAATTTTCATTCTAAGGAGAGGAGAATTTTAGGGTCGACTTGAATAAACCCTAGCTCATTTTTTATAGTATTTTCAAGGGTTTTCACCCCTTGAAACCCTTCATTTTCAATTAAGATAAGTATCCTTTCAATTCATTCAATATGTCTATGTGTTGTTTGAATATATCTTACGCTTGTCTTGATTTTAACATGCTAGGCTAGATTTCTTGTGTGTTTGCTTAGATGTAATGAAACTTAGATGTTGATTATAGGTTGATTGCTTGTTTATAGTTGTAATGGATGAATGATTTCGATGTTAGGCTTAAGAAAACTGGCAGACTTCCATTGTGTGACATGCTTGAACGTCTTAAGAAACATGAACCAATGCGTACCAAGGTTTTTATGGTTGTATTTAATGCATGAGCTAATTCTAGTGATCCCATGTTAGGAGCTTCTTGCAAGCTCGACATAGGAGTGAAGTAGGAGCTTATAGAGTTGGGGAAGTACGTACGCCACCCCACGAATGGTATTAAGGAATATAACCCGTCATCCACGCAACTGTAACAAACAATTAACCTGTAAAAGATATCTAGGGAGTAGTGAAATCTAAGTAAACACAATTCTCCCATCCATTGTTCACACCACTATTTTAAATTAGTTTTATTTTCATTTTTGTTATTTTATTTTGATTGCATCTTAGTTATTGGGTTAGTTGACTAGCAACTAATTCCGCCCATTCCTCTAAAAACTGAGTGATGAGGCGAAAAATGAACCACTTTTAGGGGGTCATTTAAGCCCTGAATTGAATTTATTTGATCAAATATTGCCCTAAATCGTTCCTTTTGTGATTTTAGGTACTTTGGGAGCGAAATCTGGAAAAGGAAGCAATTCGGACGTTTTTGGAGCATAAAAGTGAAGAAAACGCCAAAGATGTAATTTTCCATGCTGAGAACAGTGTATGACGGCTATAAGAAGGCAATCCTGACGGCGTCAAGAGTAAAAACCATGACGACCCAGTACAAACATGAAGGCGTCACAAGAAGAACGTCAAGAGTTAATTGTGTGACGGCCTGCAAAAGGTGACTACATGACGACGTCAGATGTAGATCAAGGCAGTCCGAGGAATTATTGGGCGGCGAGATGACGGCGTCAGACATTTGTTCTTGACGCCGTCTTTTCTAATTTTCATTCATAAAGAGGAACTTGTGTGGAGAAACCCTAGGGCCGAACCTTGTACGAATTTTACAGCTTTTCAAGGGTTTTCAATCCTTGAATCCTTACATGTGCTATTGACATAAGTCTTCTCTTAATTCAATCAATATGTCTATGTGTTGGTTGTCTATATCTTGTGCTTGTCTTGATTTCAACATGCTAGGCTAGATTTATCTTGTGTTTGCTTAGATCTAATGAAACCTAGATGTTGATTATGTGTTGATTACTTGTTTATGGTTGTATTGGATGAATGATTTCAATGTTAGGCTTAAGAAAACTGGCAGATCTCCATTTGGTAACATGCTTGAACGTCTTAGGAAACATGAACCGATGTGTACTAGGTTTTATTGGTTGTATTTAATGCATGAGTAAATTCTAATGATCCCATGTTAGGAGCTTCTTGCAGGCTCGACATAGGAGTGAAGTAGGCACTCATAGGATTGGGGAAGTAAGTACGCCACCTCATGAATGTTATTAAGGAATACAATCCGTCATCCACGCAACTATAACAAGTAATTAACGTGTAAAAGATATCTAGGCAGTAGTGAAATCTAAGTAAACACATTTTTCCCACATATTGCTCACAACCTTAGTTTAATATAGTTTTATTTTCATTTTAGTATTTTATTTTGATTGCATCTTTAGTATTGGGTTAGTTGACTAGCAACTAATTCCGCCCAAATCCTTCAACCCCGAGATTTTAATTTGCTTTCCTAAAAATATAAAAAATACAAAAATAATCATCCCTCATCTCTAGATCTAGTATTTAGGTTTTCTAATCCTAGCGACACTATTCCTAGCTGAACGATCAATCCCCCGCTACTTGTCATTATACTATACTACATCGATCAAGTACACTGCCTGGTGGGGGTTGTAAGCTTCTCGAGATCCCTTGAGAGGTAAAGCCTGTTGCAATCCCTACGCATCAAGTTTTTGGCGCCGCAACCCGGGGAATAGTTATTGTCTAGGTTAGAATCTCTTTTTATTAGGTCTACTTGCTAGATTCCTTTCTAGTAAGATTCTATTTTTTATTTTTAGGTTTTCTTTAGTCTATCTTATTTCTTCGTTTCCTTTGTTCGTAAATTATCTCGATGGATAACAATAACATTGATCGTTTGATTCCTGTTATTCGTGTTTTTCGTTGTAGGATTTTCCAAATGCCCGCCCCAATCCCTTTAGTGGAGAATGAGAACCCACCTAACCTCTCGCCTAACCACCACTTTGACAATAATTCTGAGTTAGAGGAGTCTGATCATGATGATGACCATAGGGCTAGTTCTTTTTACTATTCAGACTCCGATGAGGATCTTGATGATGGTGATGTGATTAATGAGGATAGGATGGAAGAGGAAGTGAACCCTCTTAGGTATGTCGACCCTAGAACAAGGATTGAGAGTGATAGTTCATTCAACATGCAATTTCCTTGTAAGATCGGATTTAGGAGCTTTAACGCCTATCTTAACTCATCTCTCCCAATGAACATAATCTCGCGTAATGAATATAATAAAATCATGGTAGATGAATTAGAGTACAAAGGAGAAAACATTATTGCTAGGGCAATACCATTGCATGTGTTTGTAGGAAGCTTGGTTTATCTTGTTGAGTTCATGGTTATGGAGAGTCTAGGAGAATTTATTGATGATAAGTTAACCCAAGTTGTGTTTGGAAAACCCTTCAAAAGGTTGACCAACCTTGATGAAAAACTTATAGAATGGTTAATTACATTTTCGGATGGGGAAGAAGATTTTGTTTACCAAATGCCCCGCACACACCCTAGGTTCAAGGATTTTTCCATGGAGAAGTGTAGTAGGTATCCGCCCATAGAAATGCTAAATGAGAATGATAAGAGAAAAGGGCTTAAATATACTCATGAAAAGAATAAAAGATACTATCGTGGGTGTTTAGAGTTAGGAGATGATTATATGAAAGATGAGGCGACCATTAGATGGCTCACGCTTGGTTATGTGAGCATAAGCGATACACGGTAACCCATGACCTTGAGTCTAGCTACAAGACTCGTAAATAAAGAAAAGCGCTTCTTGGGAGGCAACCCATGATTTTGTGTGATTTTTATTTTGTTTGTTTATTATTTGCTTCCGTATGCATGCTTTATTTTTATTGTTGGTAGATCATGTTTCTAAACTAAAAAGTGGAAATACTTTATTTTGTTGTTTGACCTAGTCTTAACTTCACCCAAAGGTATTTTTGCAAAAGATAAGTGTAAGGGGAAACCCCAAATATGTTTTTAAGAAACAAACCGATCATGATTCTCCACAATATTAAGTGAACATGTATATTCGTATTTGTTAGAGTCAAATGCTTGTATCGAGTCATAATGAAGTTTTGCAGGATTTTCCAGGAAGTAGAACCAAGTTTTTCCAGAAATTTTCCGGAAACTTAACATAAGAATTTCTGCAGGTCACTTCTGACGGCGTCATGAATTTACTCTTGACGGCGTCACGTGTAAAAATCTGAAAATTTTACCCGTTTTGTTTTTCTAACAGAGTCTTAAAGTTTTTGTTGAATTATTAAGTTTTATAATCTCCAGGAAATCTACAAACTTCATTCCACAAGCATTATATCTTACTTTGTTTTCTAGGATTTAGTAACTTATGTAGATTGCCGCCGATTTTATGCGAGGTTGCCTTATTTGTTTTCTCAGGATTTACAGGTTATGTATGACAAGAAGACGATTTATTTTTCTGGAAGGGAAGCTTTGATTGTTCATTTTCTTGGAGGAAGATCTAACCTGGAGGAAGATCCATACCGAGCGAATCAGGGGAGTATTTGATTTCATTCTTTTTACTTATTTCACTTTTACACTCTTTACTTGAACATTGGGGACAATGTTCATCTTAAGTGTAAGGGGAGGGTAAAATGATGATATGTTACAAATACACTTTCGCTTGAGTTTGTTTGCTTAATAGTAGATGTGTAATAAACTATGAGAAATACTTGTTAGTGCAATTTTAGCGCCAAATTTAAATTTTTTTACAACATTTAGGAGTAAAACTTTAGCCATAGCAAGCGTCTCATGGATAGGAGATTGTATGATTAGCACAAAACCGTATCATTCAAAAAAATTTTCCACCCAAATATGTGAGGTTCGCCTTTAGATTTGATAGGAAAAACATTTACTATTAGTGCTTATGAGTGTACCGGTAGCATTTAGATTTTAGAACTTGCGTTAGTGATGCATCCCGAGACCGCTAGTGAGACTACATTCATGTAGTAGGATTTACTACATGATAAGAGGCATTAGGATCACCCTTGTGTTAAACCCGTATCATAATTACTTGACCATTTAAGTCATATTACTTGGCTAGTTAAGTCAACTAATTTTTCCCACACCCTTAGCGTTGTACTCATTTTTAGTATACGAAACCACTAGTACACCCCTCCGAGCCTATCTTTTCATTTCTAACTTTAAGCATTTTACTTAAAGGAAGAATTTGTTACACCCCACTTAAATGTACACCCAAATCGCTTTAGCCTTCCGTGTATGCACTCATCTTTAGTGCATTATTGTTATTTGTTAAACCCTAAGTTAACTATCTAATTGATTACATGGTTGCTAAGTCGAGTCATATCCTTGTGCATATTGTTTTGGGACGATTGGGACTCATGGGTAAAGTACTTATTTTATGGAGTAATGGGGAAGAACATAATTTATTACCCCTATATGTGCGTTAATCTTAAAAGTACTCCAAGTGTTTTGATTTTCTGAATTCGAGTCATTAGATTAGTTTATTGTAAAGTATGTAAAAATTCAAGTGTAAGGGGAATTTTCATTCCCTATGATGTATTATTTTGGATGGTAGGGTAAGAGTGTATGCACAAAAAAAAAAAAAAAAAAAAAAAAAAAAAAAAAAAATCGAAAAATCAAGAAAAAGAAAAGAAAAAAATAGAAAAAGAAAAAAGAGAAAAAACATACGGACTACCATCCCGTTTCATTCTATGTTCATTTTATGTTTTGGTTATTTTTCATTTATTAGCTTAAGTCGAGTCTAGTCTTGGCTTAGCAACGCCATATTGTACATGTAATTAACCAAGATTGTTAGCTCGCCACCAGTAAAGACTGCCTATATCCAACAAAACCGTGTATTTCATATCCCTACACCTAACGTTACAACCCTTTAAAAGACCTATTTGATAGTTTATCCTAGGTGCTTACGCCATGTGGTGGAGGTTTGATCCTTTCCCAAGCCTATGGTAATCTATTTTGTTATGACAGGTAGTGAGAGATGCTTTCCATTTCCCTATTGTAATTTATACTTTATTACACCCGAGAGATGTGAGTATCTAAACACTATTTGTGAGGTGCTAGTATATGACCTCCGTGCTTGTCTTTGGTCTTTAGTGGAACGATTATTTGTTGTAATTACTTTTATATTAGTGTTAAATGACCCCTAACTTGTATTTTGATTTGAATAAAAGCGCATTTGCTTGAGGACAAGCAAATCTCAAGTGTAAGGGTATATGATGAGGCGAAAAATGAACCACTTTTAGGGGGTCATTTAAGCCCGGAATTGAATTTATTTGATCAAATATTGCCCTAAATCGTTCCTTTTGTGATTTTAGGTACTTTGGGAGTGAAATCTGGAAAATGAAGCAATTCGGACGTTTTTGGAGCATAAAAGTGAAGAAACGCCAAAGACGTAATTTTTCATGCTGAGAACAGTGTATGACGGCATCAAGAAGGCAATCCTGACGGCGTCAAGAGTACAAACCATGATGACCCAGTACAAACATGAAGGTGTCACAAGAAGAGCGTCAAGAGTTAATTGTGTGACGGCCTGCAAAAGGGGACTACATGACGGCGTCAGATGTAGATCAAGGCAGTCCGAGGAATTATTGGGCGGCGAGATGACGGCGTTAGACATTTTTTCTTGACGTCGTCACCTCCTAAAATCTATATATAGTTTTCTAATTTTCATTCATAAAAAGGAACTTGTGTGGAGAAACCCTAGGGCCGAACCTTGTACGAATTTTACAATTTTTCAAGGGTTTTCAACCCTTGAATCCTTACATGTGCTATTGAGATAAGTCTTCTCTTAATTCAATCAATATGTCTATGTGTTGGTTGTCTATATCTTGTACTTGTCTTGATTTCAACATGCTAAGCTAGATTTATCTTGTGTTTGCTTAGATCTAATGAAACCTTGATGTTGATTATGTGTTGATTACTTGTTTATGGTTGTATTGGATGAATGATTTCAATGTTAGGCTTAAGAAAACTGGCAGATCTCCATTTGGTAACATGCTTGAACGTCTTAGGAAACATGAACCGATGTGTACTAGGTTTTATTGGTTGTATTTAATGCATGAGTAAATTCTAATGATCCCATGTTAGGAGCTTCTTGCAGGCTCGACATAGGAGTGAAGTAGGCACTCATAGGATTGGGGAAGTAAGTACGCCACCCCATGAATGGTATTAAGGAATACAATCCGTCATCCACGCAACTATAACAAATAATTAACGTGTAAAAGATATCTAGGGAGTAGTGAAATATAAGTAAACACATTTTTCCCACATATTGCTCACAACCTTAGTTTAATATAGTTTTATTTTCATTTTAGTATTTTATTTTGATTGCATCTTTAGTATTGGGTTAGTTGACTAGCAACTAATTCTGCCCAAATCCTTCAACCCCGAGATTTTAATTTGCTTTCCTAAAAATATAAAAAATACAAAAAGAATCATCCCTCATCTCTAGATCTAGTATTTAGGTTTTCTAATCCCAGCGACACTATTCCTAGCTGAACGATCAATCCCCCGGTACTTGTCATTATACTATACTACATCGATCAGGTACACTGCCTGGTGAGGGTTGTAAGCTTCTCGAGATTCCTTGAGAGGTAAAGCCTGGTGCAATCCCTACGCATCACCGAGATTTTACTTGCTTTTTATAAAATATAAAAATACAAAAAGAATCATCCATCACCTCTAAACCTAGTTTTTAGGCTTTCTAATCCTAGTGACGCTATTTCTGAGTTGAACGTTCAATCCCCCGGTACTTGTCACTATACTATACTACAACGATCAGGTACACTGCCTGGTGGGGGTTGTAAGCTTCTCGAGATCCCTCGAGAGGTAAAACCTGGTACAATTCTCACGCATCAATTTTTAAAGTATATTGTTACTAGTTTATTTTAAATATAAATACTTTAAATAAAACCATCACTTAATTATATATTTTTATAAATTCACTAAGTTAAATAACGTTAAAGTCATTATTTTCCGCCAACGTCTAACAACCATTGAAATTATCTTCCCGTACTTCGTCTTTCGGTCATCCTTGAACCAAAGGTTTATTCTTCCTTAATATATATATATATATATATATATATATATATATATATATATATATATATATATATATATATATATATATATATATATATATATATGATGAGTGTCTAAATACTCATCATTTTATACTAATCTGAGCTGCCAAAACATACAAAAACACTCAAATATGCATCAAAATACTTAAAATATCTTAGAAGTGTGTTTTATATGTTCCAAATGCAAAATATGCAAAAACAGATGATAAACGTACAAAATTTGCATAATTGGCAGTTTCAGTCCCTCAAGTTTCATAAATTGTCAAAACTAGTCCCTGAAGGTTTCAAATAGAATAAAAGTCAACTTAAGTCCTTGGGAAACCAAAATTATTCACAAATAGTCCCTGGATGAAAGTTTACACAAAATGGCAACTTTTGCCCCTCAAGTTTCAAAATTGGCAAAATAAGTCCCTGGGTATTCAAAAAGTGAAATTTAACAAATATTACCCTTGTACTATTCATGAATGACAAATTGGAACATTTTTGTTAACTTTTGGGAAAATACAATTTTACACATCAACTTTGGAAAAATTACATAAATGGTCCTCGGGTGTTTTAAATTGTAATAAATGCTACTAAGATCCTTTGGTTTATCTAACTTAACAATATTGGTCCTTGTGATAACTTTGGAATTGTTACAGGTTAGTCCCTCAAGAATGCAGGAATTACAAAACTAGTCCTTGGGCTTTATTACTCTACAAACCAAACCGGATCCTTAAATTATAAACCCAAAAATCCAAAACCAAATAACCAAACAAACAAGCCCACTCTATTGGCCCAAAATACCACCAGCCCAACACCCTTTAAATATAAAACCTGGGCGTTGACCCTTTGACCCCGCCCAAAACCACTACCACTGTAGCACCTCCTCTCCCACACCTGCAAACTCAAAACCACCGTGGTTTTGCCACCTCTCACCCTCCACCTGTCTTCCCCAGCTTACCACCTACTCCCCTACACCACCTCACAGCTATCCCACACCACAATAAATGCTTCCCCACCTCCTTTTCCCTCCAAACCATGCCTAAGCCTCTGTTTTCTTCTTACAACCCCAACTTGGCCTCCAAACTACTCTCACCTTGTCCCTTACACCTCCACAAACAACCAAGATGTTTTAATTACACTCAAACCGCCTCAATGCCACATGTAGCATTTTGGCGCCAAAAGTCATTTAAACGGTGGAGATCAAATTGGACAAATTCAAGGGTCAAGATTGATGGAAACTTATGAGTGGTCACCAAGGAGCTCAGAGAGTATAAAAGGAGCAAGAAAAGCAGAGGAAAACTCACCTTGGCCTTATGCCATTGTCACCTTAGAATAGCTTAATCATAGTATAATCTTTACTGCTTTCATTTAATTAAATGTCATTTACAAGCTTTAATAGTGTAATGAATCTCAAAATAGTGTAATGGAACTTTAATTTCAGTTTAATTGCAAGTCTCTTTTACAATTCATGTTTTTCATATTTACTATTTAAATTTCTTGTTATTTAATTCCTGTTTGATTATTGTTGTTTAAATGGACTCTATAGGTCACATAAGCTCCTGACAAAGCTTTGTAAGCTTTTAGATACATTAATTCAGTGTTAGTCTTTAAAAAATCAAAAATCACCAAAAATCAAGAAAATTCAATAGAAAATCAAAAATAGTTGTTCTAGTGTGATTCTGCTTGGAGCATGGTTCATAATGGATTGCCATGGTTTAGTTGCCTCATGGGAGGCTATAGGTATTGGTTTTGATCATTGGTTCCAAAGTCTCAGCTTGGATTCACTTGTAAGCAATTTTTACAATTTTTGCTTTTTATGGCTTAAGTTACTTATCTGTTTTGATTTCCACTTTTTTATGTTTATTTGTTGTTTATTAATGATTATTTAGCTTAATATTAGTTGTTGATGTTTTGGAATTGATTGTGCTTGAATATTGCATATTGACAGTCAATAGCTTTGTTTTTGAGAATCCTAGGTATAAACCTTTGTGACTATTTGTTTATGCTCAAAAAGGTCTAATTTTACATATTAGGTCCTCTGGATTTGATAGATTAATGATACACAGTCCTATGTCATGAAAAGCTCAATAAATTTCCATTAAAGGGTTGTTTGGATTTGATAGATGATCTGTGTTACAGGTTGTGTTTGTGGTTTTTCTTGTTTGATGTACCTCATACTTGACCTAAATAACTCAGGGAAACATTAACCAAAGAGTATAGCATGGCAGAAAGTCAAAATGACACTTGACTGTCTCATTATGAGTATTCTAAAGTTGTCTTAACCTAAAACCTTGCATAAGTGTTTAAAAGTTGTTAATATTTGTTAGATTCATGTTCTCTTAGCTTATTATAGCTTATTTAGTCTTTAAATTCAGATCAAAGTTGATCTAAGTCAACTTTGATCATAAAACTTAAAAAGTCAAAATTTAGTTAACCTGTTTTTTAATTAAATTGTGATTTTCATTGTGCTTTTATTATTAAGTTTTAGAACCTGTGCTTGTAGTATGTTTTAGTTTGACTGCTTATCTGTCTGTATGATTTTTGTTAATTTTTACTTTTCATGTTTCATAGCTTAAATTAGTGCTTAATTATGCTTATTTTTGCCCTGTGTCACTAGTGCTCTGTCAAGTTCATGAGCTTGTACAAGTCTCATGACTTGACCACACTTAGTGAACTTGGCTTCTTTGTGATGTTTTAGTGGCATGTATGTTATGTGTAAGCTTATTTGTTAATTTCTGGCTTATTTAGATAGCTTTTTCAACCCCACCTTTTTGTTCACCATACTCCCTTCACTGAAGCAAACAGTGAAGGTGAGTACTTTTTCATAAGACCATTAAAGTCTCCTCACTAAGCTTAAGCTTGTGATATTTGGCTTTTTACAAAGTTCAACTACCCATCTCAAATACTCAGTGCTTGTTGAGCTTATTGAAGCTTATTAGATAAGTTTTATGAGAGCTTGTTGATTGCCCACTCACAACATACCCCTGAGCAATTCAGTGGTATTACACCATTTCCACAAGCTCTCATCAGCTCATTAGTGATCATTAGCTTGTGTAGTTTAGTTTTTTGTGAAGCTTAACTACCCAACTTTAAGATCCTGTGCCAAAAATCCATTTTGTAGCTTATTTAACTAGGCTGCAAGTAGCTTTAACTTATCACCATGTGAAAAGCTATGCTGAGTCCTTAGCATACCTTACCATAATCACTATATTTCATAAGCTCACAAAAAGCTTATTCCTTGGACTTAGCTGGTGAAAATTGGTTCCTTGTGGAGCTTATCTACCCATCTAAGTGATCCAGTGCTTAATTCTTAGCTTGCAGCTTATTTACTAGGGCTGCAAGTGGCTTTTTGTTTGTCCCATTCTTGATTCCACTGAGCAATTCAGTGGAATTAAACCATTTTCATAAGCTTCTCACAATCTCATCTGTGGATCCCACAGGGTGAACTTGGGCTTTTTGGAAAGCCATCCACCTCAGCTTGCTACTCCAATTCTTATTTTGGCCTTTGAAGCTTATTCACTAAGCTGGAATTGCCACTCTAATTAGTTGCAGGGGTGTTTGGATCTGAGTATATTGAGTATTGCTTATTAGCTTATTTTGAGCTTATAAGTGAATTTCACTATACAAGCTTGTTCATTACTATCCATAATACTTGTACAAATATATTTTTCATCTTTCTTTTCAAGTGTGTAGCTTATTATAGGCTTAACAGGCCTCAACTCAATCCAAGTTAAGCTGTCAAAAGCTTAACTGACTAAACCATAAGCTAACACCTATGTGGCCTATTCCAGTGCATAACCTTGTTTATAAGTGTCATTTGGAGTAGCTCACATGTTCCTTTTATTTGTTTCCTTTCTGTATAGCTTTTTCAAGCTATTTCTGAGCTTGTGACCATACTATGGGTGTCATAATCCCACTGTATGGTTCATAAGCTCCTGAACCAGCTTATTTTCATGTTTGCACAGTTCCATATTCTTAATACTTGTATAATAATAGTACTTAGATAGTCCAGAAAAAGAAAAGCCAAAACCAACCCTTAACACTAGTGATAGCTTCTATTTAAGAAGCTTTAAGCTAAAAAGCCAACTGTGTTGGAAATAAGCTGTTACACAGCTTATTTCTAAGTTTTAAAAAAGTTTGCTTTGTTAAAGTTTAGTATTTTAGCTTATTATAAAGTTTTGCAAAAAGAAAAATGAAAAAATAAAATAAATGCAAAAAGGGTGTGTATAGGATTCAAACCTAGGTTCCATTGGTGACAAGTTCACTGCATAACCCACCTAGGCTAGCTCACTTCTCAGTTATTACATTGCACATTTTATTTCTTATAGTAGTAAACATTTTAGCTTATTTCAATAAGCTTATTCAAGCTGTTTGGCTTATTCCAGCTTATCTGGATAAGCTGTTAGCTTCATAATATTTTTCCCAGCTTCTTTACTATGTAAATTACTTTTCATAATTTTTTCACATTTTTTACTGTTCATTAGATAGTTTTTAGATTTAATTTTAATTTAATTAGTTTAAATAAAAAAGCCAAAAATAAATTAGTTCTAGTATTTAAATTTTATCCTAGATAATTTTTTATAATTTTTATAACTTTATTAAGTTATTTAGTATATGTAAAAAATACTTTTGCAATTTTCACTTTTAGTTTTCTAATTTTTAGATTTAAAATTAGTATATTTAGTTTTTAATTAACAATTAAGTTTTAAATAGCATAATTAGTTTTTATAAAGTAGTACCTAGTTTTTATATTTTTCCTAGCTTATATATAGTATAATATAATTTTAGAAATTTTTCTAGAATTTTTATTGTTCATTTTCTAATTTTTATAATTAAATAGTTTAATTAGATATTAATTAATAATTAGAATAATAATTAGTAAAATAAATTAAAAATACATAAAACTAACTTTTTATAATTTTTTAGGATTCCTGTGATGGTTAATAAGATTTATAAAAATCTTCTTAATTATCTAAGTCTTTTTAGTATGTGTAATATTTTAAATCAGTTTAATTAGCTAAATAATAAATAAATAGTTTTTAATTAATAGTAATTACATAAGTACTTGTAAAAATCATTTTAATTCATAATTAATTTTCTTATATTATTAGGATCACAAAAATATAAATTTCACATTTGTGGGATTTGTGTTGATCAGTTTTCAGTTTTATTTTTGTACATTTACGTTTATTTGAATTTAAACGTACATTTGTTTATTACTTTACATTTTAGGGTTTCTGATTATACGTTTTTACTGAAGTAGCTGTGACAAGAGCTATTTACTATTCACATTCCAGTGTTAGTCATTCAGATTTCCATTTTTCTATATACATATTATATTTCAACACATTACAAGTCATTGTACTATCACGCACACCTCGTTGGGACATAACGACCCGGGGATGTACTTTTCTGTACTCACGTACTTTTTCTGTACTTAACTCCCACGGATTAACATTGCTAGTTTCTCCCGGGCTCCATTTAGATATTACGGTTAACCATTCACAAGTGGTTAGCTTGTGTGATAAATAAGTGATGGTTCGGGAGGAATCAATTTTTGGCGCCGCTGCCGGGGAGGCTGTGCTGCGTATAACGAATTTGTATTTTGTTGAAATATCTATCCTTGTATGTACATTATATATATACTTTATCATTCAACTTCCGGGCTGTCAGGGCATATTTATTACAGTTAATCATTCACAAGTGATTAGCTAGCGTGGTAAACTTGACACTAGCCTGGGAGGTAGTGATTACATATACTATATCATATTTCATTTCATAAACAAAATAAAATACAAAAACATTTTTCCTTTGCACACAACTTGCCCAGTTTGATTAGTCCCTCAGTTACAACATTTGGTTGTTGGCTGTTTACAGTTACTGAGCTCTGTCAGACCCAGATTCCCTTTCGAGGGGCGGTTGTTAGGAATTTTCTTTCTTTTGTACATATATATAAAATTTAAAAATACAAAAACATTTATAAAAGTTAAAAATAAAAAATAATCTCCTGACCTTACTATTCATAATTCTGTGAGTGGCAATCTCTCTCCAATTTCTCACCCAATCTGTGAGTGGCAATCCCACTCCATTTCCCCATGGACAATTTAATTCGGGGTCGAGTCAAGCTAGCGACTTGGTAATAAAAAACAGTAGCATAAACATGGGTTTTCACCCGTGTGTACCACCTAAGTGTGGGGGTGTGCCCCACATGTTGTATATATTTTGAAAATGAAATGAAAAATTGTAAATACAGAAAAATAAAATAATTGTTGTGCTACCCCACTTAGTTTTAAATGTTATCTTTTTACGTTCAAGGATTCGGCATAATAGCCGGAATTTTGAATATTGAGGACAATATTCATTTCTAGTGTGGGGGATGGAAATTCTGGCGAATTTGATCACTTATATACCCTTGTATGCCCTTTTTCCCAAAAATGACCAAAATTTAATTTTTTTTTTCATTTGGTATTAGTGTTTTGCACTAAATACAACAAATGGTAATCAATCCACCATGTCTAACCTACATAAGGATTGGCTAATCCAGGAGCAAACGGTTCTTGGTAAAGATAACTCAAACCCGTTGATGGCTTGCAATTTGCCCAAAATTGTATGGTACCTCAACTCGCCATATCCCATAAAGCGAATGAGTTGGCTAGCCCGCAAGTTTATGGCTTGTGGTAAAGGCAGTGGAAAAACCATAATTGGTAATCAGCTCACCAAGATGTTGACTATTCCATCAAGAGTTGGCTAGTCCAGAAGCAAACGGCTTTTGGTAAAGACAAATCAAATCCGTTGACAGCTGGTGATTTGCTCAAAATCACACGGTTATCAGGTGTACCACAGTTCTTACACCTAGCTACTCCAGAAGTGATGGCTTTTGGTAAAGAGATGAAATCCATTAATTTTTCATAAAAGATTGCTAGGGACTAGCAATAGTTTAGTGTGGGGGATTGATGAGTGTCTAAATACTCATCATTTTATACTAATCTGAGCTGCCAAAACATACAAAAACACTCAAATATGCATCAAAATACTTAAAATATCTTAGAAGTGTGTTTTATATGTTCCAAATGCAAAATATGCAAAAACAGATGATAAACGTACAAAATTTGCATAATTGGCAGTTTCAGTCCCTCAAGTTTCATAAATTGTCAAAACTAGTCCCTGAAGGTTTCAAATAGAATAAAAGTCAACTTAAGTCTTTGGGAAACCAAAATTATTCACAAATAATCCCTGGATGAAAGTTTACACAAAATGGCAACTTTTACCCCTCAAGTTTCAAAATTGGCAAAATAAGTCCCTGGGTATTCAAAAAGTGAAATTTAACAAATATTACCCTTGTACTATTCATGAATGACAAATTGGAACATTTTTGTTAACTTTTGGGAAAATACAATTTTACACATCAACTTTGGAAAAATTACATAAATGGTCCTCGGGTGTTTTAAATTGTAATAAATGCTACTAAGATCCTTTGGTTTATCTAACTTAACAATATTGGTCCTTGTGATAACTTTGGAATTGTTACAGGTTAGTCCCTCAAGAATGCAGGAATTACAAAACTAGTCCTTGGGCTTTATTACTCTACAAACCAAACCGGATCCTTAAATTATAAACCCAAAAATCCAAAACCAAATAACCAAACAAACAAGCCCACTCTATTGGCCCAAAATACCACCAGCCCAACACCCTTTAAATATAAAACCTGGGCGTTGACCCTTTGACCCCGCCCAAAACCACTACCACTGTAGCACCTCCTCTCCCACACCTGCAAACTCAAAACCACCGTGGTTTTGCCACCTCTCACCCTCCACCTGTCTTCCCCAGCTTACCACCTACTCCCCTACACCACCTCACAGCTATCCCACACCACAATAAATGCTTCCCCACCTCCTTTTCCCTCCAAACCATGCCTAAGCCTCTGTTTTCTTCTTACAACCCCAACTTGGCCTCCAAACTACTCTCACCTTGTCCCTTACACCTCCACAAACAACCAAGATGTTTTAATTACACTCAAACCGCCTCAATGCCACATGTAGCATTTTGGCGCCAAAAGTCATTTAAACGGTGGAGATCAAATTGGACAAATTCAAGGGTCAAGATTAATGGAAACTTATGAGTGGTCACCAAGGAGCTCAGAGAGTATAAAAGGAGCAAGAAAAGCAGAGGAAAACTCACCTTGGCCTTATGCCATTGTCACCTTAGAATAGCTTAATCATAGTATAATCTTTACTGCTTTCATTTAATTAAATGTCATTTACAAGCTTTAATAGTGTAATGAATCTCAAAATAGTGTAATGGAACTTTAATTTCAGTTTAATTGCAAGTCTCTTTTACAATTCATGTTTTTCATATTTACTATTTAAATTTCTTGTTATTTAATTCCTGTTTGATTATTGTTGTTTAAATGGACTCTATAGGTCACATAAGCTCCTGACAAAGCTTTGTAAGCTTTTAGATACATTAATTCAGTGTTAGTCTTTAAAAAATCAAAAATCACCAAAAATCAAGAAAATTCAATAGAAAATCAAAAATAGTTGTTCTAGTGTGATTCTGCTTGGAGCATGGTTCATAATGGATTGCCATGGTTTAGTTGCCTCATGGGAGGCTATAGGTATTGGTTTTGATCATTGGTTCCAAAGTCTCAGCTTGGATTCACTTGTAAGCAATTTTTACAATTTTTGCTTTTTATGGCTTAAGTTACTTATCTGTTTTGATTTCCACTTTTTTATGTTTATTTGTTGTTTATTAATGATTATTTAGCTTAATATTAGTTGTTGATGTTTTGGAATTGATTGTGCTTGAATATTGCATATTGACAGTCAATAGCTTTGTTTTTGAGAATCCAAGGTATAAACCTTTGTGACTATTTGTTTATGCTCAAAAAGGTCTAATTTGACATATTAGGTCCTCTGGATTTGATAGATTAATGATACACAGTCCTATGTAATGAAAAGCTCAATAAATTTCCATTAAAGGGTTGTTTGGATTTGATAGATGATCTGTGTTACAGGTTGTGTTTGTGGTTTTTCTTGTTTGATGTACCTCATACTTGACCTAAATAACTCAGGGAAACATTAACCAAAGAGTATAGCATGGCAGAAAGTCAAAATGACACTTGACTGTCTCATTATGAGTATTCTAAAGTTGTCTTAACCTAAAACCTTGCATAAGTGTTTAAAAGTTGTTAATATTTGTTAGATTCATGTTCTCTTAGCTTATTATAGCTTATTTAGTCTTTAAATTCAGATCAAAGTTGATCTAAGTCAACTTTGATCATAAAACTTAAAAAGTCAAAATTTAGTTAACCTGTTTTTTAATTAAATTGTGATTTTCATTGTGCTTTTATTATTAAGTTTTAGAACCTGTGCTTGTAGTATGTTTTAGTTTGACTGCTTATCTGTCTGTATGATTTTTGTTAATTTTTACTTTTCATGTTTCATAGCTTAAATTAGTGCTTAATTATGCTTATTTTTGCCCTGTGTCACTAGTGCTCTGTCAAGTTCATGAGCTTGTACAAGTCTCATGACTTGACCACACTTAGTGAACTTGGCTTCTTTGTGATGTTTTAGTGGCATGTATGTTATGTGTAAGCTTATTTGTTAATTTCTGGCTTATTTAGATAGCTTTTTCAACCCCACCTTTTTGTTCACCATACTCCCTTCACTGAAGCAAACAGTGAAGGTGAGTACTTTTTCATAAGCCCATTAAAGTCTCCTCACTGAGCTTAAGCTTGTGATATTTGGCTTTTTACAAAGTTCAACTACCCATCTCAAATACTCAGTGCTTGTTGAGCTTATTGAAGCTTATTAGATAAGTTTTATGAGAGCTTGTTGATTGCCCACTCACAACATACCCCTGAGCAATTCAGTGGTATTACACCATTTCCACAAGCTCTCATCAGCTCATTAGTGATCATTAGCTTGTGTAGTTTAGTTTTTTGTGAAGCTTAACTACCCAACTTTAAGATCCTGTGCCAAAAATCCATTTTGTAGCTTATTTAACTAGGCTGCAAGTAGCTTTAACTTATCACCATGTGAAAAGCTATGCTGAGTCCTTAGCATACCTTACCATAATCACTATATTTCACAAGCTCACAAAAAGCTTATTCCTTGGACTTAGCTGGTGAAAATTGGTTCCTTGTGGAGCTTATCTACCCATCTAAGTGATCCAGTGCTTAATTCTTAGCTTGCAGCTTATTTACTAGGGCTGCAAGTGGCTTTTTGTTTGTCCCATTCTTGATTCCACTGAGCAATTCAGTGGAATTAAACCATTTTCATAAGCTTCTCACAATCTCATCTGTGGATCCCACAGGGTGAACTTGGGCTTTTTGGAAAGCCATCCACCTCAGCTTGCTACTCCAATTCTTATTTTGGCCTTTGAAGCTTATTCACTAAGCTGAAATTGCCACTCTAATTAGTTGCAGGGGTGTTTGGATCTGAGTATATTGAGTATTGCTTATTAGCTTATTTTGAGCTTATAAGTGAATTTCACTATACAAGCTTGTTCATTACTATCCATAATACTTGTACAAATATATTTTTCATCTTTCTTTTCAAGTGTGTAGCTTATTATAGGCTTAACAGGCCTCAACTCAATCCAAGTTAAGCTGTCAAAAGCTTAACTGACTAAACCATAAGCTAACACCTATGTGGCCTATTCCAGTGCATAACCTTGTTTATAAGTGTCATTTGGAGTAGCTCACATGTTCCTTTTATTTGTTTCCTTTCTGTATAGCTTTTTCAAGCTATTTCTGAGCTTGTGACCATACTATGGGTGTCATAATCCCACTGTATGGTTCATAAGCTCCTGAACCAGCTTATTTTCATGTTTGCACAGATCCATATTCTTAATACTTGTATAATAATAGTACTTAGATAGTCCAGAAAAAGAAAAGCCAAAACCAACCCTTAACACTAGTGATAGCTTCTATTTAAGAAGCTTTAAGCTAGAAAGCCATCTGTGTTGGAAATAAGCTGTTACACAGCTTATTTCTAAGTTTTGGAAAAGTTTGCTTTGTTAAAGTTTAGTATTTTAGCTTATTATAAAGTTTTGCAAAAAGAAAAATGAAAAAATAAAATAAATGCAAAAAGGGTGTGTATAGGATTCGAACCTAGGTTCCATTGGTGACAAGTTCACTGCATAACCCACCTAGGCTAGCTCACTTCTCAGTTATTACTTTGCACATTTTATTTCTTATAGTAGTAAACATTTTAGCTTATTTCAATAAGCTTATTCAAGCTGTTTGGCTTATTCCAGCTTATCTGGATAAGCTGTTAGCTTCATAATATTTTTCCCAGCTTCTTTACTATGTAAATTACTTTTCATAATTTTTTCACATTTTTTACTGTTCATTAGATAGTTTTTAGATTTAATTTTAATTTAATTAATTTAAATAAAAAAGCCAAAAATAAATTAGTTCTAGTATTTAAATTTTATCCTAGATAATTTTTTATAATTTTTATAACTTTATTAAGTTATTTAGTATATGTAAAAAATACTTTTGCAATTTTCACTTTTAGTTTTCTAATTTTTAGATTTAAAATTAGTATATTTAGTTTTTAATTAACAATTAAGTTTTAAATAGCATAATTAGTTTTTATAAAGTAGTACCTAGTTTTTATATTTTTCCTAGCTTATATATAGTATAATATAATTTTAGAAATTTTTCTAGAATTTTTATTGTTCATTTTCTATTTTTTATAATTAAATAGTTTAATTAGATATTAATTAGTAAAATAAATTAAAAATACATAAAACTAACTTTTTATAATTTTTTAGGATTCTTGTGATGGTTAATAAGATTTATAAAAATCTTCTTAATTATCTAAGTCTTTTTAGTATGTGTAATATTTTAAATCAGTTTAATTAGCTAAATAATAAATAAATAGTTTTTAATTAATAGTAATTACATAAGTACTTGTAAAAATCATTTTAATTCATAATTAATTTTCTTATATTATTAGGATCACAAAAATATAAATTTCACATTTGTGGGATTTGTATTGATCAGTTTTCAGTTTTATTTTTGTACGTTTACGTTTATTTGAATTTAAACGTACATTTGTTTATTACTTTACATTTTAGGGTTTCTGATTATATGTTTTTACTGAAGTAGCTGTGACAAGAGCTATTTACTATTCACATTCCAGTGTTAGTCATTCAGATTTCCATTTTTCTATATACATATTATTTCAACACATTACAAGTCATTGTACTATCACGCACACCTCGTTGGGACATAACGACCCGGGGATGTACTTTTCTGTACTCACGTACTTTTTCTGTACTTAACTCCCACGGATTAACATTGCTGGTTTCTCCCGGGCTCCATTTAGATATTACGGTTAACCATTCACAAGTGGTTAGCTTGTGTGATAAATAAGTGATGGTTCGGGAGGAATCACTATATACATATACATACATTATATATAACAGGAGGCATTTGAAGATTATGCCACCTCATTGCCCAGTCAATGCCCAATAATTCATTATCAGCCATATCATCAACTATGTCATCACATTCTGTCCACCTAAGCAATTTTTATTATTTATTTTGTATTTTTGTTTTGTAAGCAATTTTTATAATTAATTTGCATTTAGTTTTTCAATTTTTTCGTATTTAAATTTTTTAAAAAGTACAATAGCATATTTCGAACTATGGTTATTTGTATGAATAACATGTATCCGAATAAAAATGCAACCCACAAGGATCGAACCTGGATCTTTGAAAGGAATACATAAGGAGCCCAACCATTGGACTAATTCAATACTTGTGATTGACTTAGCAAAATCAAAACTGATAAATGGATATAGACCAATTTAAACAAACAAAATATAAACATATCTTTGTTTCAAAAATCATAGTATCATAAATCGCAAATTACAATAAAAAACCCAATATCTTCCATTCCAAAATCAAATCAGAAACCCTAAGCAACTTAGATCAGATGTGCATTGATTCAATCGTGGTCAGTTTATTAATTTATTTTTGTGAGTCTATGCATGCCCATGATTATTGATAGCATGCCTATCATTCTGTTGTATATACTTGTGACAGGTATGATTTCCATCCTACTCAGTAATATAATTCTCAGTAATATGATTCTGTTGTTACTTAAAGAATCTCATTGGCCATTAGTTAGTAACATGCATGCTAACAATTAATAATTAGGGTTTAATTCGACCAATAGCCCATAAGGCTATATATGGAAGGGATATATTGCATGGAGGGGGAAATCTGTAAGCTTCCTGAGATTTGGCATGTATGATGAGGGATTTGCTCTTCTGATCGCGAGAAGACGAGATACAACAAACGTTTAAAAGCAATGTAAGATTCTTCAGTTTTTTGTTAATTTGTAATTGTGTTTTTTTAGTTATGGATTATGTATTGATCGATAATCCAATATTCCTCCCCATAAACTAACCCTAATATCAGTTTTGATATATTCTGCTGAAGATGAGATTGCATCGAATGAAAATGGTAGCTATGTTATTGTGATTCACTCATCTATGTTATTTTCTGTTTTTTATAATGCATGCTTCATCAATAAAAAATATTACAGTTCTATGTTGGTGATCTTGGATTCACCATGACAAGAGATGAGGTATTACAGGTTCTGGTGGTTGAGCCGATGATGAGTGCTATAGAAGTCGACTAGAAAGACTTCTTCCCGTATCTCAGTTGGATCACCAATCCAGCTTTGAAAACAAAATTGATCAAATGAACACCCGAAGAGAGGCTGTGATGAAAGCCTTGGTTCAAGAACGTAAAAAACGCATAGAGTCCACGATTTGAACTACAGGTATGGTTAAACATTATATATATATATATATATATATATATATATATATATATATATATATATATATATATATATATATATATATAAGGGATCAGTAAATATAAAAAAAGACTGATGACTTTTTATGAACTGTTAGATGGCGATGGACGTATTACGGGTGGTGATGCTACAATGTTTACAAAAATTTTACCTTAAATAGACATAAATAAACCGAAAAACAACTTAGTGGAAATAGTACTTTGCATTTTTATTTCTGTAGATACTATGTGAGTTGTAAGTTGTAACTGCGGAAAGAAAGTTGATGTTGAAGAAAAATAAGTTAGCAGCGCAGTTTTTGATAGAACATAGGAAGAATTATGTTGACCATAACCGTAACATAAGAGATGAGAGGGACAACATCGCACATGCAGTAAGATTTAAAAGCTATCCTTTATTTGGATTATGATACAGTTTGTTCAGGAGGTCGTTATATGATATAAGACTTGCAGGTTAGCATTTTTGTTAAATCTTGAAAAGATCACATCGATGTTCTCAAAACTAGCATAACAGATGAAGAAGTGAACTAAAAGGGCTGGCAAAAAAAAGTACCCAACTTTGTTCCAGTATCTGTTATGGTTAACCAACTGTATCTAGCGAGTAAACCATCTAACTTTCAAAAGGTTCTGAAACTTTGACTGGCGCTGAAAAACCAGTTATAGGCAATCAGTTGAAAATTTATTTTATTTTATTTGAAGCTTCAATGGCCCATGTTAAGTTGGTTATCTAACATAAGATAAGACCAAAGTTGGTCACGTTTTTATGCACTATGCAGCTACCCAATTGAAACATGTCCTTGCACAGTGGATCTAGAAAGCGAATTGAGGGGGAAAATTCTATAAATTTATTGTATTTCCTATTATGGGGTTGGTGGACGTTGTTTATATACTAAAGTTTTTGATAATTTCCTTAGCTGTTTTTCTCTGAAAAGCAATTGATCTTTCTGCTTTTGCTCTTCAGTCAAGATTTTACCTAGGAGAGGTTGGAAATGGAGCCGCAATGAAACTTGTTGTAAACATGATCATGGGAAGGTTTTGTGCAAGTTTTATTCTTTTTCATATATCGTGTTTAGCAATTTCTTTCTTTTGTGTATCAAGCTTAATTCTTTTCTTAATTTAATAATTGCAGTATGATGACTTCTTTTGCTGAAGGTCTGCTTCTTAGAGAGAAAGTAGGGCTCGACCCAAGTGTGGTTGTTGAGGTACTCTGAAACAAAATCAGTTTGGCCTATGCTTTCTCTTTCTTTTTTTCTTAATCAAATCCCGTATGCTAAATCAGTAATGACGGATAGTAGAAGGGTCATGTTAACACACATCTGTACATATGGGTTATAATTTATTTATAAATGTTTCCATGCATATAATATACAATCTGGCTAGAATGAAAACGGGTCAAATGGGCTCGATGGTTTGTAAATACTAACGCATGAAGATCAAGCCAACTTATCACTCTTTAGACTTTTACCTGGTTGTGTCCTGTTTTGCTATCTATACTTAATCCAACTCTTTTGTTATTCTTCTAGCGTAATTAAAGCAACCATCTTCAAAGGCCCTGCAATGGTGCAATCCAAATACCCTACTGCTTTTCCCTTGAAGCATCAGCAAAAGGTATAGCTTTAATCAACTATTTTACCCACCCACTTATTTTTATGGATCCTGATCTGACCCTAATCCAACCAATTCAAATATTTTACCCACCCACTTATTTTTATGGATCTTGATCTGACCCCTGATCCAACAAATACAAATATTTTGAACGTGACCCAGATGTACATTTATTTTTATTTCTTATTCCACTCCCTTTGGGCCTTAAATTTAGTCGGATTATCATTGCAGGATATGAGACTTGCATTAGGTTTAGCTGAATCTGTTTCTCAATCAACACCAATTGCAGTTGCTGCAAACGAGCTTTACAAGGTGGCTAAGTCTCATGGTCTAAGTGATCATGACTTTTCCGCTGTTATTGAAGTACTTAAAGTCAAACTAAAAGATTAAATAATAACACTACTTGTAAATTTTGGCTTCTTTCAAGTAGCAGTCAGCAATCACCCTTCCGTTTGTCAGGTTTACTATGCAAGATTCATGTATGTTTCATGCATTATTTTCTATTGAATACTAAGATCTTATGATCACTCTATATTTGCCTCACTGAACATATAAATCTTGAAGTGCCATTTTTTTCTTTCCATTATATTTATTTTTCTTTGATTCCAGGTTTGGATCATAAGTGAAAAGCTTCATTCAGTGACATCACAGTTTGATCAACTTTGAGAGTTAGAGCTGTGTGCATTCAAGAGGCTAATAATCGAGCTAAGCCTAGAAGAAACCAAACTGATATACCAATGTATCTGACTTAGCAATGGTCTTGAGTCAAGGGAACCAACCAGTTCAGAGACCAGAGATCATGTGAAATCCTAGCCGAACACATGAAAGTTTGGCAACAACTTTTAGATGATGAAACACGTGCTCTTGAGGTATTTTATCATCACTATTTGTTTTATAAATTCGATGTTGTTAGAGGTGGGAATTCAAACCCTTTAACTTACTAATGGTTTGATTTGGGTTATGTTGTGGGAGCATATCTAATGGGTGAGATGGGGAAATTAAATATTACGGGCTAAAAATGTTATGGGTCAAGTATGTCAAAGAGGTTGAAAGTTGTCCAATGTATTTTTTTAAGGTATAGATCCTCCTAAGTCACAAATTGCTCTATTTAACTTATTAGTAAACAAACTTCAGCAAAAAATGATTCTGGTCAACCCGACCCGCACACAAAAAATTTACCTTTTTTTTACCCGAATCCTTTTTTACCTTCCACCTCTATATTGTATGATTCATGGTTGAGCAACTTAACTTGGTTCAGGTTGATTTGTCAAGTCTTCTTGATGCTGCACGTTAAAAATTAGACTAGAGCCTGTTTTTACTTACATTTAGAATCTGATTGAGTCTAAAACTTTAGACTTACAAGATATAATGATTATGGAACATTATATCACAATATGACATGAAGGATTGCGATATGGTAGATTATGTTTAGAATTCTTTGCTCTCGAATGAATCAGAATTGCACAGGCGTCAACTCAAGGTCCTAACTATATCTGTTATACCCAGTTCGATGTATTTACACATTTGATTTATGAATTCTTATTTGTAGATTTTGATCGATGCAGGTTGGTGCTAAAAGAAACAATATTCCTATGTTGAATAAATTCAGAGCGAGGCGTCCAAGCCCATATGGATTTCGCTCACAAAGGCCTTACATGCTTGCCCCGCCAAATTTTCCCTCCATATGGCTACAAGTACGTATCAATTCCTAATGAGGTTAATAAATCATGTGCTTTGTCTGACATTACAGCCACCGGAGAAAGAGCAGGCTTCGGCCGAAAACTGATCTTGAATTGGCGGTACGACAAACTTATTTAACTTATTGTTCATTTATAGATAGATACTACACGACAGGTTCTGTAGTTAGAGTCCAGTTGGATTTGTTAATTTGGTTGATTTAGTTGTGTCTATTTCGACCCACTTATATACAAACAGGTCAGCTGTTTTATGTGTTTTTATCTGAAATGTCGTTACAAGATACAAGGTTATAAATTTATAATCACTTTATATACAAAACAATTCATTTGAACAAAGTTTATAATGAGTATTTTTAATTATAAATTTATAATGATGTGTCGTTTATGTTGGTCGCGCCCTCAGCTGAAAATGCTAAACAGGACACGTAGCAATCTGAATCTTTGAAACACAAACATCTATGTCCAAGAATAGTATGTCGCTCCTCTTCTTGACCTTCATAAGGATCATAATATGGATAGTCTTCCATCACCAACATTTGAGTGTACTTTGCTTTCGGATAGTTCTAACATGGTTACTATACTATCTGTTATTTTTACAGGATGCTGACTAATGTGAAAAGCTATACTCCTGTTGTTTTCATCCCTAAACAATTGAAAGAGGTTTGCTTTATTGCAGATTATTAGACATTTAGGATATCGCAAGGATAGAAAAATAGAAAGTTGATTTCTTTTTGTTTGGTTTTGCTAGGTAGAGACCATGTTAGTGTCGTGTAACACGGATGTAGTTGGTTCAAGTACCATGGAGAATGATAAGGTTGTTGATATGCTGGTTGCGCCCTCGGCTGGAAATGCTAACCAGGAATTGTCTTCTGTAAGTGAGGAGTCTGATGTGTTACATGCCATGCCAATTAGAACTTCAAATACAACACCACCCAATCCCGCTGCAACGGGGATACGGTTAAAACTTCAAATCAAAACACAAAGCAATCTGATTCTTTGAAAACACAAACATCTATGTCCAAGAATAGTATGTTGCTTCCTCTTCTTGACCTTCATAAGGATCATGATATGGATAGTCTTCCATCACCAACACGGGAAAATACAAATAACTTACCTCTAGGCAAGGCACTATTTGAAGGGGATGTAGCATTTAGACCAGAGTGACCTGCTCCTCGTGCAAAAGTACAACGTTGCTTTAAAAGTTGTTTCTACTTATCAACAGAAGTTTAGCCGAATTTCATTTTTTTCAAATGTTGTTCCAAGTCCAACCCCATCAGAAGACAGTGGTGGTGATGTAGGCGGTGATTTTGGTGATGCAGGTTAAACCAAAAGGTATGCATTCTAATATAGCTGAGGATAGAATTTTCAATGCCCCCTTTAAACGTAATTGAGGAATTTTCAACTTGATTAGATCTTCCAAGCACTCGGACATTTTGGTTTTAAAATTTCAAATAGAATAAGGCACCCAAAAATACTATCTTCTACAACAGTTTTATTACAGATTAGTATTAGATTCAATTTTTAAATATCATATCACTTTCAAAGCTCACATTCAACACCCTTTAGTATCAAGTGTTTCTCAATTCAAATAAGTATGTGCATATTACTACAGTTGTTATCAAAAAACTCACTAGCTAATTTGCATTTTGTTTAGGTTTTTGCAATGCATGAAGCACGGTAACTTGAAATGCAAAGAAGTTCTACCAAGTATTGGATTTGACAGCAAATATAAGGTTGTTTGGAAACATGTTTTTAAGCTTCGAATAATACTATTTTAACATCAGATATAATACTGATTTTACAATTTTGGATGTTGTAAATTGTTGTTGGTTTTGATATTGGAATTTAGAAGTTGGATTAATAGCTCTTTGGTGTCGGGTTTCATGGTGTTCGACTTAAGTAGGTAGCTTCATTTGATGTGGGATTTAAGGTTACATTTTACCCTAGGATTAGCTAATGTAACCTGTTTTGTGGAAAAATTACTTAACGAAAGGATATCTCGGAAATGATTGGTATGTGAAGCAAGTGGGATTGGGTATTCATGTTTAAGGGTACATAAAAGATTTTGCCTTGATTTATTTGACCAAAAGGGGTTATCGGGTTTTATTTAGCTATGTGGGCGTGCTTAGGGTTATATTTTGTCTAATTTTTAGGTTTTATGATTTTAAGCTTCAATATTGCTGTAACTTGGAAATGGGATTCACATTTTTACCTATTCATTGATTGTTGTAGTATGGTGGATGAAGCAATGGCTCAGCTCAAACCACCCTAAGCAACACATCAAGAGGAGACCGCGTTTCAGGCTACACCCGCTTCTAGCAAATCCCTCAAATTGCCTCTAAGCCTAGGAATCAGATAAGAGAGCAAATGTAGTTGCTGAAGCAGGTGACAGAGCAAAGGCAGTTAAATTTCTTATTTTTTGAGAAGTTCATACATGTTTATCAAACAATTGTATCAATGTGTTTAAGTTTGGACATGTCATAGCCATGAGCTTAAGACAACATATCAATAGTTTAAAGATATGATTCGTGAGAAAGTTTTTAGCAAAAAAGATTGGGAGCAAGGTAAATTGTGATTAAAATTAGCCAATACTTCTTGATATGTCATGTTAGCATATTTGTTAGTCAAAACTTATGCGGCTTTGTATTTGTTGTAGACGACATGGAAAGGAAAAGAAATGCTCATCGAAGGTGTCTAAATTGATTCAAAAGCATGTTAGGCTAATCTAATAAATATTGTTTTAGTATCACATGTCCCTATAAAATCAGTCTCACGTTTTCATTTCAGGTCGTTTTTTTATTTGGATTTTCATTCTTGCATTTTATTGATGTGCAAAACTGAGACTTAATAAATGGTGCAGGTCTGGCATTTCAATATACGCTAACGAAATATGCGAAGGTTTTTAGAAGATACATACAGTTTATGTGAAGTGTGATATATGATGGTAATATATACATTCATGTTTGTCCCTTTTGCAGGAATTGGCAGAAATCTGGATTTATATAGGCCTCCCAAGCTTAAAGAACCTGGCAAGACTGAAGTATTGTACAAACCTAGATCAGAAAATAAGAGTAAGAAGTGAGCTAAGAAGTACCAACTTTGAGATAATTAGCTAGCATCTTAAGACTAATCTATTTGAGGATGAGGTTGGGTAAAACTAAATCCACAAACAAAAGGCTCAACTGAAGTACAAATGACATAAGATGACAAGGAGAATTGGCTGGAAGAGGAGAGACTCGAGTAATTAGGCTAGCAAGAAGCCCAAATATGGAGAGCTGATGGATGCAGAATATACAGGTAACCCGTTTCTTTCAGTGTTTTTTTTGGCTCTACCGTCTTTTCTTTAGAGATTAATTAGTCATATATGATTATGGTACTGATTGTTGAGTATATCCATCCGATATTAGAACTATGGTATCGTTGTTGCATAGATTTTGTGAATTAGTTGTATATGAGGATAAGGTAACTGTTATTTCTAGGTCGTTTATGATTGTTAGTATATAGCCAGAAAGTTCCTTTTAGAGTAATAGCGGCAACTTTTGTTAAAAAAAATAGTGGCAACTTTATTGAATGTATGTGTTATTTGTTTTAGCTATTTATCTTTTCCTTCTGAACCATGATACTATAGTTCCAGTGGATTAAGTGTTTACAAACTTATGGCATATCAGCTCATGCGTATTAAGTCATGAGCAATTTATGTTTGGCTCGTGCATTTAACATTGTACCCATATTTATTTTCCTAAAGAGGCATTGCAAACCATAAAATGTATCTCATATTGAGATTAGAACAACACAAATTCCTTACAAGACAGGACGTACAAGCAAAGAGCATGACATCTTTTATATAATTAAGAAAAACCTCAATTGGGGGTTTTGACATAAATGAAAAACTAAATCATTCCCATTTACCTAAATGTATACAGTTTCTAGAAACTTTAATAGATTGTTATTGTGACCCATCTGTTTTTTATTTCCTTCTTTCTACCAGGTGACCCCTGATATTTGTGTTGCTAAATTTGACGATGGCATGGTAATGCTATGTAATCAAGTATGCATTATCCTCTTTTGTACCATTTCTCGTTTGTGTTTTGTAGTTTTCTTATACTATTGTAACTATTCTGTTTATTATGTTTTAGCATGAAAAGGAATACCGTGTTGGTTGTTTAACATGTATTTTTAAATAGATTATTGTTGTACCCATAAATTTACAAGTTGAGTTTATTAGCTTAATAAGACTTGCTGAAGTTAAGGGTGTCTGGGATTGCTTTTTAAATATTTATTTACTTTTGAATAGCGTTTTTGGGACTCTCTTTATAGTTGGACTAAAGGGTGTCTTGGACTAATTTTTGAGATAAATTAATTTGAGTTTGGCATTGTTTAACACAAATTCAGGGTGTTTAGGACTTTCTTTAGTAGCTAAATGTACTCTATAAAAGGAACAATACCAATACAGTGACATGAAAACTTGGTGACCAGGAGAGTATTACCAAGAAGATCTTGGTGCAAGTTGTAAGAAACCTTTTGATGGAAGATTGAAGCAGCCTCGACCCCATCTCAATGACAAGGTAGCATAAGTTTCTTTGAGGTTCATCATTTATTCGTGCAATAAAAGTTACTGAAATGAGCCTAACAAATATCCTTAAATATAGAGCAAATTAAATGCAGACTTCTGACCTTCCAATTTACGGTTTTAAATACCGGTTCATGCTATTCCTTTTCATTCTCCACTTTGAAATATCAAAACACTTTATTATCTTTGAATACTATTTTCCACCCTTCCAGTTTCCTACAGATATCTTTGCATATGAAACGATCAAGAAGTAATGATATGGAAGCCATGACAGATGCCAAAAACTTATATTCTAAATAAAAAATAAATAAATAAAAAGACCAATAACAATTAAAATGTATAATACAACAACTTAGACTAAATATTGCAACAACAAATATAGTTATCCTTGGAATGTAACACATGCATTTGACACCGCAATGTACGAAAAAATACATACATTTAGAAAATATTTAACGTAAACTAATATCATAACAAAATTAATTAACCTCCCCGTCCTTAAACATGAATTAAAATTGGCTAATACCATAAAATAAAATTATAAGTCATGAATGTCTCCTTATTAATACATAACTTATAACTGTAAAAGATCACTAATATCCGTACATAACTAAATTAAAATGTAAATTACGATGGGCGGGCTTCGAAATCTAGTGTGTGTGTGTGTATATATATATATATATTTGTTGTTTATTTATATACACTTCCAAGAGCCAATACTTGCAAATACTTAGAAAACCGTTTTCAAACTTAAACGCTGCCACACAAGCAACAATAACGCAACACTTTAAAACTCTAAGTTAATTAAACTTCGTTGCATATTGAACTTAAGCTGCGAACTAAATATGCCTTACTAATCTAGGTCGCGTGTCGGTGCCACACACTATCTGATTTATTGCACTATCAGACTGCTATTTACTGAGGTGAGTACATGACCCCTACTTTTACTTGTTTTATAACTGTTTTGGGGGAGAATACATGCTCGTTTTTAACTAAACTCGAAGCTTGTTTTATTTGAATGCGCAATTGTTTACTTAAATACTAATATTTTGCTGAATACTTGATTGATTATTCAAATGCACCTATGTGTATATTGGTTGCATACTTGATTATTTTCTAACATACACAAGTGTTTTATAATCATGCAACACACTTTATGAACTATTGCTTTTATGCAACATACTTTATGAACTATTGCTTTTATGCTACACTCTCTATGAACTATTGTTTATATGTAAAACACTTTACAAATCATTGCTGTTACGCAAACACTTCTATTGAATGACAATTGCTTTTATGCAAACACTTTTATGGACCACACTGAAACTTATGCTTTATTTACACTATTACGCGGATTAGCCTAAGACACTGAATCCCACAATGCCCAAACTCATGAACCGTCAATTTCTGCTGGGAAGCGCGAATGCTATAAATAGATCTATTGGGGTTGACACCCCCGTTCGGTTTGGCCGGATAGGCAAACGCGAGCGTATAACATGTTGAAACACGAGTGTCACGAGATAGACACTTGCAAGGGCTTTATTTAACGTGCTTCTAGAGCTTGCACACTGTCAAGCTTCAGTTGCTTGAACTTAGTGCTAGCGTAATAGACTATTTACTACGTGACATTATATTCGTTGTAATGATCACACACTCTACTCATGGTCCACAATTCTAATTTTATTGTAAAGTAAACACTATTTTTATGACATTGTGAGTCACACAATGGTCACAAAACTCTCTATTAAACTCACAATACTAATGTTTTATTATAAACTTATGAACTCACCAACCTCGTGTTGACACTTTTTAGCATGTTTTTTCAGGTTTAATGTGACAGCTAACAGTTGAAGGCTTTTGGCATGGCATGGCATGCTCATAGACAACTCTGACATATGTTTGGGACCGCTTAAACTCTTTTATGGGCCTATATTTCCGTACTATTTCTTTTTAACAATGTAAATTGAATATTTTTGATAATGAAAGTCATTTTAAATGGTTGAGATAAAAACCGTTCTTTGTACTTGTGTTATGATACTAATTGAGTAGCACCCCAGTGACATGTATGCTTCCGTTGGACCCGATTTTGGGGTTGTTACAAAAAAGTTTGTCTAACTTCCTTAGGCGGTTTTTAAATAATTGATTATTTCTTTCTTTCCATATGTAGTGCACTCATGCTCCAAGAAAGAGTTCGGCAACCACAAGACGCAAAGCCTTTTACCACCTTGCGATGTAAAAGTGAAAATTTGTCTGGCAGTGATAAAGAGTTTCAGAAAAACTATTTTAAGTCGTGTAAACTATAAAGTTCAATGTAGGAGTATATTTGTCTACAAATGATAAAGTGAGTTTGGGAAAGTTATTTGAGACTTTAAAATTAGGCAGCGTTGATGTGTATAAATCAAATAAGAAATTAAATTCTCTTTGAATGAACTAATGATAATTAACAATTACTAGAAAAAAAGTTCTTTATGTTAATTTTCATTCTATTGGTAGAATATGGTTGAACCCATAATTTAGGGAGCTTCTCATATAACATGGGGTACTATTGGGACACCAAGTCTTTTCGTGAAACATAAAACTATTATACATCCTACTTTATATTTATACAAATTTATAACAATTTGTTGTTTCTATAAAGTTTAAAAGTCATACTACATTATTTCCAAAAAGTTCCTATAAAGTGTTTCTAAACATAATTTTTTTCAAGAAATGGTTTTATGGTTGTTAAGTTGTGTTAGGCAGGTAAAAAACTACAAACACTTTATAATGAGTATTAATCAACTTATTATTTGATATATAAACACGGATGGAAGGAGAGGGGAGACAGCGGTGCTCAGCCCCTCCAATGAATCCAATAATCTTAAGGTGTGTTTGGTATATGGGAATGGGGTTATGGGTTTCATAGGGATTAAATGTATTTGTTTAGTGGGCACATGAATTAAATGAGTATATCATAGCCATAGATCCATTACTCACAAATTTGATGTCTATCAAATCTATTTCGCGGGCCCTTATCTTTTTCACCACAAAATTGAAATATTTATACACTTTTTCATACCATATTTTGTCATCCAAACATAAACAATCGTAATGATATACTTTTTCATATCCATTGTCATTCTACCATATACCAAATCCGATACCCATTGTGATTCCTAGCAAGAAACCAAACGGCCCCTTAATATATCATTAGACCATATCCAGAGCCGATGAACACTTTGTGCAAGTGGGACAGCTATACAGGACCACCAATTCTATGTGGCATCCTTTTTATATATTATCAAGTTACATATGCATGAACTTAAGTCCTTGCTAAAGTTTATTATGGAACAATGTTATGTGATACAAGATTAAGGTGGTCTTTGTTTTTTGTTAAAAAGTCTGATTTGCCTTTTAATGTACCAAATGTCTGATTCGATCAGAGGTTAGGAGCCAAAAGCCTGTTTGTTTTTTTGTTGTTGTTCAGACACGGTAAGATGATGAAAGCTCTTGTTGAGTCAGACTTGGAATATCATCTTATTGCCTCTTGTTGATAAAAAAACAAAAACAAAAAAACAAAACATGACTGGTGTCTAAAAGAACCGAGGAACCAAAAGAATCGAGGAACCGTACCAGAACCGAACCGTATATTAGAACCATGGTACGGTTCTTGGTTCCTAAAATTCCAATTTTTAGGTTCTCGGGACGGTTCGGGTCGGAACCGTCCGGTTCCGATACTTTCCCGAAAGAACCGACTACTTTAAAAATATGAAATTTTATAGGGTTTATTTGGGTCATTGTGTAATGTGTATAGCATTTTAAGGAGAAAAAAAATAATAAATAAATAAAATAAAATAAAATAACCTACTTATTATAAAACTGTAACATAAAAAATCTAAAACTTAAAAACACATAATAAAATTAAAACCCAAACTTTTAATTCATTCAAAGATCATCATCATCATCATCATCATCATCATCATCATCATCATCATTTATCAACATAAAAGTATGTTAATCTTGAGATCATTATCGTAAATTTTATACTTACCTATAGTAATAGAAAAATCAAGTGAGTTATATAATGCAATATGTGACAAATTACGAATCTGTAGTTAACGAGTATAATGGGTTGGAAGTATAAATGCATGTTATATTATATAAAAATGTTGGTCAGTTGGTGTTGTTTTACTTCATGCTTTTCGATTCAATATAATGCGCAATATTTAATCAAGTATACTAAATAACTAAATCAAGTATATATGTTGTTGTTTAAGTATATAATATTTAACCATGTATATTAGTTAAATACCGTGTGTATTTGTATTGTTATAGCATTATTAGCATGTCTTTATGAATGATCGACGACGAAAAAAATAAATTATTTAAACACTTAGGTTCTTGTGGGAATTACCCGAAATTTCCGTACCGGAATCGTACCGAAGAACTTGGGACGGTTCTTGGTTCCACTTTTTCCATATTTTCAGTTCTCGGTTCTTTCGGGACGGTTCCGGTTCAGGACGGTTCCAGTACCATGGGCACCCCTACATGACTATATCAGTTTTATCTCCCATCTCCTCCCCAAGTATCCCAAACTTTAATCCAACCTCCTGCCTCCACTGCACATCTTGTTCTAGGATTTGTAGGTGCGCATACACTTTCATGGGTAAAAACTAAAATAATGAAGAGTAGACCTTTTATGAGGAATATTAAGTGGGAGGAGTTGAGTATTGATGATGAAGATGAACAGTTAGAAAAAGATTTGTTTTAGGATGAATATGAAGTGGGAAAAAATTGTGTTTCTATTGGGTTATGAAGATAAATGAAATTAGGGTAATTGTGAATAAAATTAAAGAAGTTGAAGGTTATGTGATTGCACTTTAAATGCTTCGTTAGTGACTAGTAGACTTGATACTCTACTTCATTGTGACAATCTTTTTCTTTTAATTTTTTTGTGGGCTATTTTGTTAGTTTTTTTGTCATGAAAGTGACGAGTTTCTCTCTCTCTCTCTCTCTCTCTCTCTCTCTCTCTCTCTCTCTCTTTTTCAATAAGGTTATGGTAAAATACATAGTAACAACATACAAAATAATGACCGGGACGACGTGATGGTAAAAACTTAACGGGATCGACAATGTCTTCGTATATTTTGCCATCTAATGGAACTGCTGCCAAACACTAATAATTTAAAACATTCAAACGTTTTGACAGAAAAAACAAACAACATTATATGATTCAGATTCAGACGTTTCCGCCTCAGGTTCAGATCCAGATGTGCGAATCAGATTCAGATTCAGAGCCTATCTAAGAAAACATCAAGTGGCGATTGCATGTTTGAAAATAAAAAAAATCGACTATTCTTTGTTTTTTACATTAGAATTCGTCAAACATGGGGTCTCCTTATTCTTACTGCACAGGGCTTTCGTTATCCATTAGAGGGCCCTCCCCATATCCATGTTTTTAATACTGTGTTTAGCTAGTCACTCCTAAGGCCTAACAAATTTACATTACATCAAATAACGTAGAGAACAACATGATATATCGGAAAACTCATAGTAACAACAACATGTCAAAAGTGGCGATTAAATTATATACAATCTAAACCTGACTTTTTCCAATTTTCTTCAACTTTTTGTGATTTTGTCATAGACTATTTTTATCATCACTACTAGTATGTTAATTCATAAAAGTGCTTATGATCTTGGAAATTTTTGAAAACTAATATTGGAACAAGTCGCTAGTGTGTTAGTCTCGGGTTTCTATTATATATAAGAAAAAAATGTAATGTGCTCTTTATTTGAGTTATCATACAAGTGTTTTGTTATATTGTTACTATCTTACAATCTCGACTTGGCCTCCTTAACTTCTAATCCTAACTCCGTCCCCGTATATAACAACTAATTGTGTTGTAGGTGAACATTAACTAAATACGGAGTACTAAACTAATCAAACAATAATATTACTTTATTATTAGGCAAACCAAAGCATAAGTCTAACGATCGGAAGCAAATTTAATTATAGAGAAGGGCATGAGTTCAAAATTTTCTCTTTATATCCCAATCCTTTTCCTTAATCAAATTAGATGACTAAACTTTTAATATGTTGAGAATTAAGGTTTTTTATTTCACGAGTAACGCGTACGTGTAAATAGTTAACGTAAAGGATATGAGTCGATAGTTATTTTACATAAAGTAATAAACACTTGAATGAAAATACATATCGTCACATACATGTTCAGAACCCCGTCGCAACGCCCTATTAGACATCCTCCGTTTAATGGCTAACGAATTAAAAGGAAACACCAAATAGCTTATTGAAAATCCATGTCTAATGTACTCAGGGAAATCTTTAGCGTTCTTATAAAATGAAACTTTGAGTTTATTGAATTACAATCAGATTTAATTATGATAATCTATGAGTTTAATCAAAATATATCAAATACAATTTGTAATTTAAAAAAAAAAAAAAAAAGCTAGTGTTTAATGAATATTGTTTAACTAGTGCTCACAGGGCGACAAAAAAGAACGGAGATAAGATAAACTATTACTTTTCTTGATAAACTTCTATTCTTTTAGATAGTAGTAACATTGTGTTTTGAGATTTTTTTAGTAAAAAAAAGGTATTAGAAAGTAAACATTTTCAACATAATTTTAACACATTTTACTTTAAATTAGACGAGTACTTGTGCATAGCAAGGGGATTTTATAGCGATATATCGTTTAGTGATAAAAAAAAAAAATTTACAGGTTATAAACGAAAAATAATAAAAGTTTGAAGATTTGGAGATTATACATAATGTTTTGAAACCCGGGTTGACCCGGGTGGTTCAACTGGTTGAACCATTCCGGTTGAAAAACGGGTTGATTTAAACCGTGTCAACCCGACAGGTTGGGTCGAACATGAGTGAAATTAAACCGGGTCAACCCACCGGGTTTGAAGCGTCCCGGGTCAACCCGGTTTTTGATGTTTATTAATAGTTTTCTTTTGAAATATATGTTTTCAATATTTCTATTTTTAGTTTCAACTTTTTACTTTTCACTTTTTGATTTTTCCTTTATATATAGTATACAAGAGTACTGATGAGTGTGTAAATACTCATCATTTTTATTGTATCTGAACTGCCAAAACATCCAAAAACACTCAGAAATGCATCAAAATACAGAAATTATCCCAAAACTGTGTTTTATATGTTTTAGATGCAAAATGTTTAAAAACAAATGAAAAACGAATAAAATTTGCATAATTGGCAGTTTAAGTCCCTCAAGTTTCATAAATTGACAAAACTAGTCCCTGAAGGTTTAAAATAAAATAAAAGTCAACCCAAGGTTTTTAAAAGTCAAAAAAATTATCAAATTTAGTCCTTGGGTGAAAACTTTAAGAAATTACATGTTTGGTCCCTGCAGTTTGGAATTTGGCATAATGGGTCCCCGGGTGTTGTAAAAATAGAAAAATGTCAATTGTGGTCCTTTGATAAGTCAAATATGCCAATTATGATCCCTTGGATAAATGTGAGAAGTTTATATTTCAATCCCTTCAACTTTGCAACATTTACATAAATGGTCCTTGTTGAATAAATGCTACACACCAAACGGATTCCATGTTATTATTGTGCCAAATCCAACCCAACACTCCCACCAATCCAAACCATCTCCCAAGCCCCTGATCCATTTAATTCCCTGGCCCATGTACAACTCCAAGCCCAAACACAAAAATAATAAAATCCCACCTCCCCCGTTTTTGTTTATACACAGTCAAACACTCCATTTGACCCTCATCCTCCACCTCACCCCTGCTCCTCTGCTACTCTCCTTGCCACATCTAAACACCATCATCACACTTCCACCCCCTCCTCTGCCACACTCAACACCCTACACCCTATACCTCCAAACAAACACTTTATTCCAAAACTTGTAACCTGCCACAAACAACACCCCAAGTTGTAATACTCTTTTTTCCCGCCAAGAAAATGAAACAAACAGCCAAGATCATTCAGAGACAATCCAAGGGATGGGAATGAAGCACAGGAACAAGACAAGAGGAAACCCTAGCACAAAAAGTAGTATAAATAAAATGTGTTGTATGCCTTTCAAAGGCAGTAGGTATTATTAGTGTAGAATTAGGTTTTAGTTTAATTGTCAAGTCATATTAGTTTTCATTCTCAGGTTGTAAACTCTTTGCTGCAATTCAATAAAAGTTCATCTTTTTTTTAAATAAATCACTGTAGCTTCACCTTATATAACTGCTTATTACACTGCTTATTTTTGGTTTTCATTTGCTTGTCTCACCATGTTATAGCTTATTATTGCTTAAGATTGCTCATTGATGCCTGTTTCAAGACCTTAGGTACCTTGTTTAAATCTTCAATGTAAAACTGCCTAATTTAGCATAATATAGTTTTTTACTTTTTAGCTTATTCAAGTGCTTGTTCATTGCTCCTTCATGCTTATTTAGTCTATAACAAACTTATTTAACTGTTAACTTCCCAAACTTTAGCTCAAGAATCTGTTGTTAGCTTCCAATATCCAATCAGTTACCCTTAAAGGGGTGTTTGGCATAGTATTGTTTTGTGGGGTTGTAACTGTTTTGACCATTTTGCCAATTTCATTATGCTTTCACTAGTAAAACTATGTAGTTTAAGGAGTCATTTTTGTATTTTTAACAAGTTTTTCAACTCTTGCATTGATCTTCAAAATCTCATGAGTTATAATTGATTGTCACTGCTTAAATTTGAATCAATAGGTTTTAGTTGCTTTAGGATGTTGTAGTTAGGTTAGTAGGGTCTAATACACATGTTTTTAGACTCAGGGTCCAAAGTTGTAGGCAAGAAACTCAAAACTCAACCCATTTTACCCCATTGTTTCAGCAGCCAACAGGTCCCAATTCCCCTTTGAACCCTATTTTTAGTTTGCTAATTTTTAAGATTTAGGACCTGATAATTATTACATAGTTATTTTGTCAGCTTGTCTACATGTTTTTATTTTTAGTTTAATTTTATGATTTTTCTTAAAGTCCTTTCTAGGCCACCAAACTTGGCTCCTCATCTCTGCAGGGCTGCTAATGCAAGTTGCTTATTTAAAGCTTATTTTGTCTTTGTGCTTGTCTGACTGCTTCAGTTGCTTGATCCCACTCCCATTAGTGCATTTAGGTTAGTTAGAGTAGTTGTCAATAGGTGTCAGCTTATTAGGTTGTGGACTTAGCTTATTGGAGTTGGTAGCTTCAACTTCCCACATCAGACCTGACCAAAACCACTTCTTCTCAGCTTGTTAGTCTAAAATCAGTTAATGTGTGTCTCTTGTTCATAATAAAAGGTCACTGATAAGCCAATAGCTTATCCTGCTTTTCTGCCATTTCTATTTAGTAGCTTAGGGTCTTTTTTTTAGCTTACTTGAGTTGTCTGTGTGCTTGTGTACCCCTGTGTTAGTTTGAGCTTTTAGACTCAAATAGTTTTTTAGTTTGTGGCTTTTGGTAGTTTAGCATTAGGTGTTGGGTGTTGATATCTATTTAGCTCATAAGCCTTCCCCCCTTAGCAGCTCATTTAAGCTTTTTGTTCTTTGAAATCTGGTATGCTTAATCCCTGTCAGGTGGTTGATGATATTTTCAGGATTAGGAAGCCGAGCTTATCAATTTGTAGCTTGTGCAGTAGCTTGTTTAAGCCCTCAGTGAACCTAACATGCCCTGCTCCAGGAAATTGACCATACTTCACAAGCTCCTCAAAAGCTTATTAGTGGGTCCCACTTTAAGCTCTTTAGCTTTTTGGAAAGGTATGTAGTTAAGCTTGTTAGATCAAGGGTTAGTTTTGGCTTTTGAGCTTATTTGATAAGCTTGCCCAAGCCTGCAAGTCACCCCATTTGGCCTGTTTGGGCAATGGTTCTTGGATTTGCTTATTTGCATTCTCAGCTTATTCAGTTCCCTTTTGTTGTTGCTCTAGCTTATTTCCACTGCCCCTCACCTGTTTCTAGCTTATTTAGCCTTTGGTTCCAGTCAGATAGCTTATTGCAAGCTTATTTGAGCTTGAAATCTATGTTCTAGCCCATTTGCTTAAGCTGTTTAGCATATTAGCCCACACACAGCTTATTTTTGAATTCCACAAAAGATGTTTTCACAAAAGTTTCATCTTTTCAGTTGTTTAGTAGGTTTGTAAAAGAAAATCAAGAAAAAAACCAAATTTAATTATAGTAATATCTTCTATTTAATAGAATTTAGATTTTAATTTTTCTTTTTGAATTTTTGTTAAGTACTTATATGTTTTTATATTTTTCTTAAATTTCTAGCATCTTAAAGTATTTGTAGAATAATTTTCAGAATTTTTGCTTCTCATTTAGTATTTATTAGAATTCATATTAGTTTAATTAGTTATTAATTAATATTAGTAAATTAAATAGTTTTAATAAATTTTGTTAAACAGTAGTATCTTTTTATATTTTTCCTAAGTTCCTCATAATATTTAGTACTTGTAGTAATTTTCTAATAATTTCACTGTTCATTGGATAATTTCTAGATTTAATTTTAATTAAATTAGTTTAAGTTAAAAAAACCAAAAAGAAAATAGTTTTAGCATTTAAATTTTATCTCAGATCACTTTTTCTAATTTTCCTAGCTTATATAAGTTGTTAAGTATTTGTAAAAATAAGATTTGTAATTTTCTCTTTTCATTTGCTATTTTTCTCATTTAATTTAGTTGAAATAGCTTTTAAAGTAATAATTAGGTAATTATTTAATTTTAATTCCACAAAAAGACAAAAAGATATATTTTTAGTTTTAAAATTACTTTTATATTATTTTAGAAATTTTAGAATTTAATTTTTATTTTTCTAGCTTAAATTCATAATTAGTGTATTTTAATTATTATTAAGTAATTAATAAATAGTAATTAATTAATAATAATTAATTAAGTAGTTGTAAAAATAATTTTAATTTTCCAAAAATTTTCTTATAACATTAGGATTGTAAAAATATAATTTTCATATTCGTAGGACATTTTTGCTCACGTTTCACTTTTTATTTTGCGCATTGACGTTATTTTTAACGTAAACGCGCGTTTTTAATTTTAAATACGTTCTAGGGTAATGTAGCTTTACGTTTTTGTTAATATAGCTTATTTAAGTTATTCTCATCCGTATTTCCTTAGTTTAACCATTCACAACCCCTTTCTGTCCAAATTCACCCGATCACAAGCCCGTTTGATAACAATTCACACCTCGTCTGGATATAACGATCCGGGGAAACCCTATACTTCCACGGAGAATTGAGCCTAAGGAGTTTGACTATACTGACCACATCCGTAGTTGACTTTAGTTGACCATTTAGGCTCAATCAAATTTTGGCGCCGCTGCCGGGGAGGTTGTGCGCGTATTCTAAACTGGTTTTGAAGATTAGTGATTTTGGAATTCACTTCTTTGTAAGTTTACCATCCTTGTGTATATTTTCATTAAAATGGTTCCCGAAAACATTTTAAATTTAGTTTTCAACGAACACAAAAAACCCATTTTTTTTTCTTATTTGTATATAAAATATCTTTCCAAAAATCCAAAAATATTCATCCTTACCCTCCTACCCTTTTGATTCTTCATCCCTTTACCCTCTATCCTTTTGATTCTAACTTCTTCCACTTCTCCTGTAATTGATTCTAATGGCATCTCTCGATGACGATTTCTTTGAACAAAGGGCCTTTGAGAGCAAAATTGAAAAAATTCAGGCCTTGTCAAAAATGTCGAGATGTCGTGTTGATTATGATGGACCATCGATTCCTATTCCTTCTCTGGTGAGGGAAATGGAACAAGAAACCGGGGTGACAAAGGACCCTGTACTTCCCTCTGACGATGGAAGTGCTAACTACGTCCAACCTACGGTTGTCCAAAAATCTAAGCTCACAATTGCTCCTAAACCGTCAAGAATCAATCCTAACCTTTCACAATATAAGGTTATAAGGTCGTCAAGCAAACGTACAGAGCTTAGGGCAGTGACTGAAAAGAACGACTTACCTAATCTTCACGTTCATCAAGAACAAAAACCAGAGACCATAACGGAAGTGGTGGAAATTCCTAGCTCTCAGAGCACACCACTTGTCCCACCTCCAGATTTTATTCCTTGTGTTGGTTGTGGTGAGCCGCTTTTCGATTTACCATGTCGTTGGTGTACATGTGAACAATGTGGTAATGATATTCGAGACGGAAGTTGTTTGTTTTGTGGTTCGAGAAATTCATTTGCGTATGATCCTAATCAGAACTCATTCTACGACTCTCCAAATTTTTCCAATTACCCATGACATTCATACGAGCAAGAATCATATTATCCAAACCACAATGATGCTTCGTATCAAAATATACCAAACTTTTCGTGTGAATATTGTGGAGGTCCTCACCAAGGTTTTGATTGTCAAAATAGTCAAAATTTTGGTTATGACCAATATCCATACAATTCACCAAACCAGACTCAACAGTTTAACTGTTGTGAGTACTGTGGTGGCCCACACTACAGTTCTGATTGTCAATCGGGCAACACTCTTGTCTATGAGCAGTTTCCTGATAACAATTATGACTCTAGCACATACGACTCACAGCCACATCAGTTTTACTGTTGTGAATACTGTGGAGGTCCTCACTGCAGTTCTGATTGTCAAACAAGGAATCCATTTCCTTGTAACAATTATGACTATTCATTTCAAGACCAACCTCCACAGTACCCAATTATTCAAGCAACTCCTCATGAAACTCAGCAAGACCTTTGTCTAAAGGTTCTTGAAGCATTGAAAGAATGTAAGGAGGGGTTGGCTACTAGATCGTTTCAAGATTCTCATGAGAAATCATTGGCAGAATTACTTGCTGAAGAACGAGATGCTAGAAACGAAATGAGCATGGAAGAATTACTTGCTGAGCAAAGAGCAGCTAAAATACGTGCCAATCTTCGCTATGCTGCTCTATATGATGACGATGATGACAGTGATGATGATGAAGATAACATTGTCATTATTCAAAAAGATTCATTAGTTGTAATTCCTTCCATTGAAAATCAGGGAGAAAATAATGTGACGAAGAAATTACTAGCATAAGATCAAATGGAACTTATACAATCCATGAATGCTAGCTCCTCTCAACTCCCTCAGTCTAATGATATCACACCCGAAGTTCACACTCACTCTCTGAATATGGGGGATGAGCATCTTAGCACTGTTCCTAAAAAGGAATATGACGAATTCATAAAGTATAGTGTTGAGAACCTTGTCCCAATCCCAGGAGAGTCACAGGGAACTTTTGATCATGTGTGTGACCTACCTTCTCCCCCTGAAAATCCAAAAAATCATTTTGAGACTTTCTCCGATTTTAATGATGATTGTACATCTTATGGAGAAGTTGAGTATGAAGAGGCACCATAGCCTCATTCTGAGGTTGACCCTCTTATTGAGGAGTTCACAGATGAACTTACTTACATCAATCCACTTCCATTGGGAAGTGATGATGATCTGTTTGACCTTAAAGCCGATATGGGAGAAACTGAAAATCTTTTAAACTCTAATCCCAACATCGAGCTTAGTATTTCACATGCTGATGAAAATTCTTTATCTTCTGGAGACATCAATCATGTGGAAGGATTACCTTCTGAGCTAGTCAGCTTAGAAGAAGTGAATGATGAGACTGACACTGAAATCAAGGATGAAGCACTTCGTACAACATTATTGAATGTCAATCTCCTCATTTCAAAAATCGAGGCTTTCAAAGAGAAACCTATTTCATCTCCTATCCTCATTAAGGATAGTGACATTTTCTCCGATGATCCTATTCCGGAGTTTGAAGCCTTTACTTTTGATCCTATGGGAGAGAAGATTAGTGGCAGTACCACTTCTCATTCTCATAATTCGCTCCCCGGTTATGAATCATTTACCTTCGAGGAATTCTCCTGTGAACTCACGCACATCAATTCAGAATATGATTCATTCACATTTGACGAGTTCTCCTGTGAACTCACTCATATCATATCTCCACCGGAGTATGATAACTTCTACTTTGATCTAGACACACCCGGGATATGTCTTGATTACATGAGCTTAAATGATGAAATTCATGATGAAGAATCTATGAATTTTCCTGAGAATGATGATGAGTTAGTCATGATGTTTATCATGACTTTCTTTCTTTTCTTCACCTACCAGGTGGCTTCTCCTGTTCTTCATTCCTTCGGGAATGAAGACATTATCTTTGACCCCGGCATCACCGCTTACAGTTTATACTATTTAAAGCCAGGGTCTGTATATCTCATCGGCGTGGAACTTTCACGTGCTTCAAATGTTTGTCCAAACATCTTGAATGAAAGTTCGATGGAGATTGTTTCTTCCACGTCATGCTTCCCCAAGAACTAATAAATTCGGGGTCGAGTCAAGCTAGCGACTTGGTAAACAAAAACAGTAGCATGCATATAGGGTTTTCACCCTAAGTGTGGGGGAGTTACCCCTGTTGTAGTTACCAACAAAGTTTTCCACATTTAGCTTGTAATGTTGCCCTTTTACGTTCAAAGAGTCGGCATAATAGCCGGGACTTTGAATATTGAGGACAATATTCAATTCTAAGTGTGGGGGGGAATTCTAGCGAATTTTATCACATTTTACCATCTAGTACCCCCGTTTTGGCCAAAATTTAAAAAAAAAAATTCACTTAAAGTTTCAAAATTTTTGTGGTTATCAGTCCACCATGTCAAAACGACAAAAGGATTGGCTAATCCAGGAGCAAACGGCTCTTGGTAAAGATATATCAAATCCGTTTATGGCTGACAATTTGCCCAAAATTGTATGGTATCTCAACTCGCCATATCCTAAAAAGTGAAAGAGTTGGCTAGCCCGCAAGATTATAGCTTATGGTAAAGGCAGTGGAAAACCATAATTGGTAATCAGCTCACCAAGATGTCGACTATTCCATCAAGAGTTGGCTAGTCCAGAAGCAAACGGCTTCTGGTAAAGACAAATCAAATCCGTTGAAAGCTGGTGGTTTGCTCAAAATCACATGGTTATCAGGTGGACCATAGTTCTTACTTGAACTGAAACATTTGGCTACTCCAGAAGTAATGGCTTTTGGTAAAGAGACTTCAAATCCATTAAATTTTCTTAAAAGATTGCTAGGGACTAGCAATAGTTTAGTGTGGGGGATTGATGAGTGTGTAAATACTCATCATTTTTATCGTATCTGAACTGCCAAAACATCCAAAAACACTCAGAAATGCATCAAAATACAGAAATTATCCCAAAACTGTGTTTTATATGTTTTAGATGCAAAATGTTTAAAAACAAATGAAAAACGAACAAAGTTTACATAATTGGCAGTTCCAGTCCCTCAAGTTTCATAAATTGACAAAACTAGTCCCTGAAGGTTTAAAATAAAAGAAAAGTCAACCCAAGGTTTTTAAAAGTCAAAAAAATTATCAAATTTAGTCCTTGGGTGAAAACTTTGAGAAATTACATGTTTGGTCCCTGCAGTTTGGAATTTGACATAATGGATCCCCGGGTGTTGTAAAAATAGAAAAATGTAAATAATGGTCCTTTGATAAGTCAAATATGCCAATTATGATCCCTTGGATAAATGTGAGAAGTTTACATTTCAATCCCTTCAACTTTGCAACATTTACATAAATGGTCCTTGTTGACTAAATGCTACACACCAAACGGATTCCATGTTATTATTGTGCCAAATCCAACCCAACACTCCCACCAATCCAAACCATCTCCCAAGCCCCTGATCCATTTAATTCCCTGGCCCATGTACAACTCCAAGCCCAAACACAAAAATAATAAAATCCCACCTCCCCCGTTTTTATTTATACACAGTCAAACACTACCTTTGACCCTCATCCTCTACCCCACCCCTGCTCCTATGCTACTCTCCCTGCCACATCCAAACACCATCATCACACTTCCACCCCCTCCTCTGCCACACTCAACACCCTACACCCTATACCTCCAAACAAACACTTCATTCCAAAACTTGTAACCTGCCACAAACAACACCCCAAGTTGTAATACTCTTTTTTCCCGCCAAGAAAATGAAACAAACGGCCAAGATCATTCAGAGACAATCCAAGGGATGGAAATGAAGTACAGGAACAAGACAAGAGGAAACCCTAGCACAAAAAGTAGTATAAATAGAATGTGTTGTAAGCCTTTCAAAGGCAGTAGGTATTATTAGTGTAGAATTAGGTTTTAGTTTAATTGTCAAGTCATATTAGTTTTCATTCTCAGGTTGTAAACTCTTTGCTGCAATTCAATAAAAGTTCATCTTTTTTTTAAATAAATCACTGTAGCTTCAGCTTATATAACTGCTTATTTTTGGTTTTCATTTGCTTGTCTCACCATGTTATAGCTTATTATTGCTTAAGATTGCTCATTGATGCCTGTTTCAAGACCTTAGGTACCTTGTTTAAATCTTCAATGTAAGACTGCCTAATTTAGCATGATATAGTTTTTTACTTTTTAGCTTATTCAAGTGCTTGTTCATTGCTCCTTCATGCATATTTAGTCTATAACAAACTTATTTGACAGTTAACTTCCCAAACTTTAGCTCAAAAATCTGTTGTTAGCTTCCAATATCCAATCAGTTACCCTTAAAGGAGTGTTTGGCATAGTATTGTTTTGTGGGGTTGTAACTGTTTTGACCATTTTGCCAATTTCATTATGCTTTCACTAGTAAAACTATGTAGTTTAAGGAGTCATTTTTGTATTTTTAACAAGTTTTTCAACTCTTGCATTGATCTTCAAAATCTCATGAGTTATAATTGATTGTCACTGCTTAAATTTGAATCAATAGGTTTTAGTTGCTTTAGGATGTTGTAGTTAGGTCAGTAGGGTCTAATACACATGTTTTTAGACTCAGGGTCCAAAGTTGTAGGTAAGAAACTCAAAACTCAACCCATTTTACCCAATTGTTTCAGCAGCCAACAGGTACCAATTCCCCTTTGAACCCGATTTTTAGTTTGCTAATTTTTAAGATTTAGGACCTGATAATTATTACATAGTTATTTTGTCAGCTTGTCTACATGTTTTTATTTTTAGTTTAATTTTATGATTTTTCTTAAAGTCCTTTCTAGGCCACCAAACTTGGCTCCTCACCTCTGCAGGGCTGCTAATGCAAGTTGCTTGTTTAAAGCTTATTTTGTCTTTGTGCTTGTCTGACTGCTTCAGTTGCTTGATCCCACTCCCGTTAGTGCATTTAGGTTAGTTAGAGTAGTTGTCAATAGGTGTCAGCTTATTAGGTTGTGGACTTAACTTATTGGAGCTGGTAGCTTCAACTTCCCACATCAGACCTGACCAAAACCACTTCTTCTCAGCTTGTTAGTCTAAAATCAGTTAATGTGTGTCTCTTGTTCATAATAAAAGGTCACTGATAAGCCAATTGCTTATCCTGCTTTTCTGCCATTTCTATTTAGTAGCTTAGGGTATTTTTTTTAGCTTACTTGAGTTGTCTGTGTGCTTGTGTACCCCTGTGTTAGTTTGAGCTTTTAGACTCAAATAGTTTTTTAGTTTGTGGCTTTTGGTAGTTTAGCATTAGGTGTTGGGTGTTGATATCTGTTTAGCTCATAAGCCTTCCCCCCTTAGCAGCTCATTTAAGCTTTTTGTTCTTTGAAATCTGGTATGCTTAATCCCTGTCAGGTGGTTGATGATATTTTCAGGATTAGGAAGCTGAGCTTATCAATTTGTAGCTTATGCAGTAGCTTGTTTAAGCCCTCAGTGAACCCAACATGCCCTGCTCCAGGAAATTGACCATACTTCACAAGCTCCTCAAAAGCTTATTAGTGGGTCCCACTTTAAGCTCTTTAGCTTTTTGGAAAGGTATGTATTTAAGCTTGTTAGATCAAGGGTTAGTTTTGGCTTTTGAGCTTATTTGATAAGCTTGCCCAAGCCTGTAAGTCACCCCATTTGGCCTGTTTGGGCAATGGTTCTTGGATTTGCTTATTTGCATTCTCAGCTTATTCAGTTCCCTTTTGTTGTTGCTCTAGCTTATTTCCACTGCCCCTCACCTGTTTCTAGCTAATTTAGCCTTTGGTTCCAGTCAGATAGCTTATTGCAAGCTTATTTGAGCTTGAAATCCATGTTCTAGCCCATTTCTTAAGCTGTTAAGCATATTAGCCCACACACAGCTTATTTTTGAATTCCACAAAAGATGTTTTCACAAAAGTTTTATCTTTTCAGTTGTTTAGTAGGTTTGTAAAAGAAAATCAAGAAAAAAACCAAATTTAATTATAGTGATAGCTTCTATTTAATAGAATTTTAATTTTAATTTTTCTTTTTGAATTTTTGTTAAGTACTTATATGTTTTTATATTTTTCTTAAATTTCTAGCATCTTAAAGTATTTGTAGAATAATTTTCAGAATTTTTGCTTCTCATTTAGTATTTATTAGAATTCATATTAGTTTAATTAGTTATTAATTAATATTAGTAAATTAAATAGTTTTAATAAATTTTGTTAAACAGTAGTATCTTTTTATATTTTTCCTAGGTTCCTCATGATATTTAGTACTTGTAGTAATTTTCTAATAATTTCACTGTTCATTTGATAATTTCTAGATTTAATTTTAATTAAATTAGTTTAAGTTAAAAAAACCAAAAATAAAATAGTTTTAGCATTTAAATTTTATCTCAGATCACTTTTTCTAATTTTCCTAGCTTCTATAAGTTGTTAAGTATTTGTAAAAATTAGATTTGTAATTTTCTCTTTTCATTTGCTATTTTTCTCATTTAATTTAGTTGAAATAGCTTTTAAAGTAATAATTAGGTAATTATTTAATTTTAAATCCACAAAAAGACAAAAAGATATATTTTTAGTTTTAAAATTACTTTTATATTATTTTAGAAATTTTAGAATTTAATTTTCATTTTTCTAGCTTAAATTCATAATTAGTGTATTTTAATTATTATTAAGTAATTAATAAAAAATAATTAATTAATAGTAATTAATTAAGTAGTTGTAAAAATAATTTTAATTTTCCAAAAATTTTCTTATAACATTAGGATTGTAAAAATATAATTTTCATATTCGTAGGACTTTATTTGCTCACGTTTCACTTTTTATTTTGCGCATTGACATTATTTTTAACGTAAACGCGCGTTTTTAATTTTAAATACGTTCTAGGGTAATGTAGCTTTACGTTTTTGTTAATATAGCTTATTTAAGTTATTCTCATCCATATTTCCTTAGTTTAACCATTCACAACTCCTTTCTGTCCAAATTCACCCGATCACAAGCCCGTTTGATAACAATTCACACCTCATCGGGACATAACGACCTGGGGAAACCCTATACTTCCACGGAGAATTGAGCCTAAGGAGTTTGACTATATTGACCACATCCGTGGTTGACTTTAGTTGACCGTTTAGGCTCAATCAGGTACCCTGTGACGATTAACTGGAGAAATAGATCTCGATAAGGCCTGATTTACCAGTTTGTATCGGTTTCAACGGTTCCTCTCTGGTTCATTTTCGTATGGCTTTTATTGGTTAGCCGAACCGGTGGCGACACCGGTTCCCGGTTGGACACGTTGGTCCGGTCGGTTTTCAAACTATATGTATCATCAACTTGTTAGCTTGTTTGATACTTTGTGTGTTTTATTAATTTTGTACTAGTAGGCTACCCGCGCGTTGCAGCGACGGGTACCCTGAAATAAATTTTTTTGATTGAATCAATAAAAATGTCACGGGAAGTCATTCCGACACCTAAATTTGCCTCGAGAACGAAATACTAAAATATTTGGTAAACTACACTTCCCACCCTAGCATATATTTACAATCTTAGTCCCTAAGGGTGCAATAGGGTTCACACAAGGTCCAAAACACTTTCCTATATAAACCTCATTATACCTCACTTAGGGTTTGACACTATTTCTCTCAAACCAGCCGCACCCTATTTCTTCTTCTTCTCCAGTCGTTTTTCCGGCCAAACAAACACCACCGCCGGACACTTAAACTCACCGCCACCATCACTATACTCCTTACAACTTCCCCATCATTTTGATGTACATCACGCGCCAAGAAACACCTCCCAACACCACGATTAACACTACCACAGCTCGAGTTCATCACAAAAACCATCTCTCTCTCGTTTTTTTGATACCGGCGGTTGAAGGTAGGAAAACCCACCACCCGTTTTGTCGTTCTAGTGACGATGGGGGATAAGTACATGAATTTTTAAGAGTTTTTGATTAATTAAATATTAAAACTAAAAAATATGAAGCTAAATAATTGTTTGGTATCATTTTCTTTCTTTTTGTTGTTGTCGTTGTTATTGAGTCGCAAAAACAAGGGATGTCGTGAGCTTGAGCTCACAGCCTTGTGTATCGAGTCGAGTTTTATTGAGTCGAGTCTTGGTCACGGATTAGTGTCTAGGTTAAGATGGAGGGTTGTACATTGTGTTTAAATGATTGTAATATTAGGTGTAGGAGTCTTTTTAATGCTATTAACGTAGAATGAGGGTTGTACATTGTGTTTAAATGATTGTAATATTGGGTGTTGGGGTGTTTTTAATGCTATTAATGTAGAATGAGGGTTGTACATTATGTTTAAATAATTGTAATATTAGGTGTAGGGGTGTTTTTAATGCTATTAATGTAGAATGAGAGTTGTACATTGTGTTTAAATGATTGTAATATTGAGTGAAGGTGTTTTTAATGCTATTAATGTAGAATGAGAGTTGTATATTGTGTTTAAATGATTGTAATATTGGGTGTAGGGGTGTTTTTAATGCTATTAATGTAGAATTTTAAGGAAAGTGGTCTGAATTTCGATTCATGCTAGTTTTTGTTGTACACAATGCTTTGGTTGTTGTAAATATGAAAATTGATTGCTTTAAAGTGTTGTAAATCATGCATCATTTTTTGTACATCTGAATTTTTTTGGAGAGAGAATACTTCCCCCATTATAAGTAGTATAGACTATAGATATTTGTATACTAACAGTTTAACATGTACTTTTTATTTTAGGGTATTTTAAAAATAACATTAATTAGCGTGTTTAATTATTTTATATTTTAGATTATGTTGTAGTTTGTTTAAATTGTATATTATAAAAATTTTATTGTACTTTTTAATAAGGGGTGTTTTAATTGTTTGTATTTAATTTGGTAGATATGCTTTTAGTTGGTTGTAAAATATGAATAAATCAATGTATTTTTAAATAATTGACTGTTTTAATAAGAGTATTAATTACACTATACATTTCTCTTACCTTTGACTAATTTTAACATTCAACAATTCAACATTTCAGTTTAACCAAACACCTTTTATAGATAGTACGTATACATTAAACATAAAAAGAAGAAAAAAAAAATAAAGTAAAGTAACTCCCATTACCGTCCTCCACGGGTTATGGGTCCCAATATTATCTTCTACGATGTATAGGAGAGGTTGAGACGTAGACAGTCTTACCCTTACTTACGCTGTGTTGTTGAGACTGTCATGAAGAAGAGAAGAGAAGAGTCATCACTTCTTTTCTTTCCTCTTCCTCCCAAAAGTGGGAGGAAGATTTTGGCATAAAAAATACACTGATCTTCACTCCTTTTCTTTCCTATTTCTTTTCTTTTCTTCCCTAAAAGAAACTCAAGAACACGGATTATTTTTAGATCTCTTCATTTCATTTCTTTTCTCCTCAATTTTAAACTAGAGAACATAGCGTTAAGGTAGAGAGGCTGGTTCGGTTCTACCAAAGGTAGAAAAAGACCTCCAGCCTTGCAAGATAAAGAGGGTTCAACATTAAGAGTTGCGAGATAAAGAGGGTTCAACATTAAGAGTTGCGATCCCCTAGAAAGGGGATTAAAATTAAAAAACCTAAAATGGTTTCTAGCCACTAAGCTAGTGCCATGTGTCTCCACCCAGTCTCTCCCTTTTTTCTTTAATATTTTTGGTTAGAGGGTATTTTGGTCATTTGATTCATTTTTTTAATTCCACCTTAAATTTCAAATGCAAATAACTTTCAAACGACAAACTTTTACAAAAAACCGATTTCACCATAATTTTTAAAATTTAATCCTCTTTAATTTGGTATAAATCTTTTAATTTTTTTGAAACTTTTTTTTTGACATATTCACTAGGTTATGATTTTCTTGAAAATTTTAGTATTTTCGGCTCTAATTTTGCCTAGTTTAAAGGCCGAATTTTGCAAAACTTAAAACACGAAAGTCGTAGCTTCTTGGCCATTCTTTACTCAGAAATTTGAATCACTCAAATCCGATATGATACGAGTGAGATATCGCGCGTTAAAGATGACGTATTAGTTATATTTAGTGCACACAAAGTGTTTGATAAAATGACTAAAAGAGATTTTCATATAAAAATACATTTAAATGCACTAATTGGTCAAGTTATTTTTAGTTTAACAAAACTATCAGTTTGTTTTGTTAAATAGAATTGATGAACCCAAACATTTGATCAAATTGATGAACCTGAAAAGAACTGTGATCAATTTGATGAACCCAAACATTTGATCAAATTTAATGAACTTGAAATTGATGAACCTGTAATTAATGAATATGAAATTGATGAACCTGAAATTTTATGAATCTGAAAAAATTAATGAACCCAAACATTTGATCAAATTTGATGAACCTGAAATTGATGAATCTGAAAAAATTGATGAACCAAAAGTAATTGATGAACAAAATGTCTAACTGATGAATCTATAACCTATAACTTAACTGATGAACAAAACATAATCTAACTGATGAACCTAATAACCTAACTGATGAACTAAATGTATATTAAAAAAAATAATGATTAAAAAACATCATTTTTTGAATGTTACTGATGAACGTTATTGATGAAGAATATCAAAAATAACTGACGAACATTATTTTTTCGAAAACTGCTGAACGTTGTCAAAAATAACTGATGAACCATGTCAAAAATAAGTGATGAACCATATAAAAAATAAGTGATAAACGCTATTTTTTTTTCAAAAACTGCTGAACATTATAAAAAATAACTGATGAACCATATAAAAAATGCCAAATGATACAGTCACAACTCCTAATAATATTACTATAGTAATAATATTCTAACCAATTTAAATAGTACTAGTACCATTTCGTGAAATGTACTCTTTTTAGCAAATAGTCAAATGTACTTAAAGAGTTCTTTTTCTCCTTCATCCACTTAATTTCACACCTACTACCAACAGATCCACCCAAACGGATCCGCCACCGCCACATACCTCCGCTAACCCCGTCCCGACGCCTTAGCTCAGCTCCGTGACTCCAAACTCCAAAACCATATCTCACAAACACCATATCTGCCATCTAACTCCGTCGTCAACGCCGTTATCTCCACCATGAGTTCCAGCTTTACATCTAGGTGGTGCTAGTGAAGGCGAGTTGCCGTTTGGTTTAATCGGATTGGAGATTGTTTGTGGTGGTTATTCCATTTGAGATGAGGTAATGAGAAGTTGTGTAGTGGTTGTGATTTTGAGGGTGATGGTGACGGTGCAATGGTGGTGACGGTGATGAACATCACCGGAGACCGTGTTTTATTTTTGGATTTGAGGTTAGGTTCTGATGAGAAATAAAGACGGGATAGAATGACCGGTATGCCCTTATATGTATTTGCCCATCTTTTATTTGATCAGATCTTATATAATGATCCAACGGTTGTAATTACTTTTTAGACTTTGTAAAACAATCACACTTTGCAAAGGATCCGCTACCTCAACATTAAACATAAAAGAAATCACTTATTTTACCTTTGCCTTTTCTTTTTAACAGATTTTTTATTATTATTATTTTTTTATTTTTTTATTTTTTCAACACAAGCATCCAAAGTCCAAACACCCCGTTATACGAATAGTAATTTAGAAACGCTAAGTTTGCAGGCAAAACATAGAAAACCAAATCAAATCAAACCAATCCAATTTTATTCGGATAGTCAATCAAATCAAATCACAACTCTGTTCATCAAGGTCAGCTCTTTAACTCTCACCACACCTATTTGTTCAATTTGATCATACTTATTTATATTCATTAATCACTACTCCTAATTCTCAATCTATTATTACATTTTACATATTTGATCATAAAATTGTGAAGCCATAGTTTAAATCAGTTATCTCAACTGCTTGATTTATTTTTTATCGAATCAATATGCTGCTGTAAAACTTTATTAATTTATGCACAACCGTTAACTAAGGGGGTGTTTGTTTCGGCTTATGGCTTATTTGGTTTTGGGCTTTTGTTTCATAACCTCACTTTTTGTGGCTTATTTTTGAGATTTTCTGCCTTATATAAGCTTATCATGTCATGATAAGTTTATATAATCTCACAAGTGTCAAAATAAGCCACGAAAAGTGGCTTATGAAACATAAAGCCCAAAACCAAATAAGCCATAAGCCGGCTATATAAGCCGTAACAAACACCCCCTAACTTGCGGTGGTTGTGACCACAATGACGATGAATTACGGCTTAAACGTAGCCGTAACAGCTGTGTTTAACAAAGCCCTAAAATAAACTACGATTATTCATAGTTGTTTACGTTATGTAGTATTAAATTGTGCAGAAAGGTTGGAATAAATGGAAGGAATAGGGGGTGATGCTAACTCCCCAATGGCGCCATTAGCCAAGTGGAAAGCTGAATTCTCTAGAGTGTTTCAGTTTTATTTGGATAAGTCCACACCGCTTCCGGTTCATAGGTGGCTCGGGACTCTTGCTGTTGCTTCGATTTATGTGTTGAGGGTTTATTATCTTCAAGGGTTTTATATCATCTCGTATGGTCTTGGGATTTATATCTTGAATCTGTTGATTGGGTTTCTATCGCCAAAGGTTGATCCGGAGCTTGAAGCGTTGGATGGGGCTTCGCTTCCTACGAAAGAGTCGGATGAGTTTAGGCCTTTTATCCGTCGTCTTCCGGAGTTTAAGTTTTGGTGAGTTGCGTGTATTCTTTTGTACATTGAAATTGTCGTTTAAAAGACATTAACTGTTTTTTTTTTTTTTTTTTTTTTTTTTTTTTTTTTTTTCCTAAAAGTAAATAATATGCCTGGTATTGGATTCTAGTATGTGTACAGAGATCGTGTTGTTATACCTACTTAACCAAATGAAGCAATTTTTACAAATTTATTGTTGCATATTTTTACGGATAACATAGCAATATAGCATTAAAATATGCTCATAATCGCTGGAGTAATATATTGCTATGGTGCATCACGTAACATATTGTTATGCTACCAATTTGTTATACCTTAGCGGCCTGGCCTGTTACTCAGGATTCTCGATTATTCCATTTCTTGATGCTATCTGTCAAACGTTTTGCTTTTACTTGGATGATGACTATGGTAACAAGTATAGTTGTTTTTGCATGTGTCTTGGTACTTGACATTCTATGATTTTAAGGAAAAACAATTTTGCAATTGCTTTAGTTATAGTGTACAAGTAAGATGCCGTTGGACATGATTATATGCACTAGTTTATCTTGATAGTTTATTGTTCATTCAAAAGAATTTAGTTTTGTAAATTTACTATTTATGACCTAAGTCAACGGTAAGTAATCATATACACTTGTTCTTTTGTAATTACTCTGTACCAGTTATCAGAAGGATTCTAATCTTGTAAATTTACTAGTATTTATTACTGTACAAAATGAAGCAAAAAGTGAAGAAAATTCATGAACATGATACACTATTCATTATAGCCAACAAGACTGCATATGTTAATAACTTAATATCGTAAATGTTAGCTGCGTCATGTAGTATTCTGTATACCTTCCTATATTTTTTAAATTGATATGTTTGATATATGTACTGACTTGTGATGTCTAGTTTCTTGTATACATTTATATATGACATTTACAACAACTTTTATAAAGCTTCTTATTTACTAGGGCTTCTTGTTGTTTTGCTCATTGTTCTACATGGGGTTCTAAAAAGTATTATGTTAAGCTAGTAGTAGTTGCCTAGTTGGTTGAGTGGCCGTTTTAGTGCTTACTCGTGGTTTAGTCATATAAAAGGAAGCATATATTATTAATTTAAGTGGGATTATGATAAGTCACATATTGATACTATATTAGTTTGGTACGATGATTACGTGCTAATATGGTGCAATCTGTTGCTGTTCTAGTTTAGTAATAATTTATCTCTACGGGTTGGTCAGAACAATGCTGCTTATTACTTTAACAGAACACTGAATTGTTTGTTTGGAGTTTGGACAATGATGTTTTTGCTAGAAGCTGATTTAGGTTCTCTTTATGTTCTCTGAATCATCTTTAGCAGTCACTAAACAAGCGAAGCTCATTCATATGTTCCATAATTTCAGGTATGCTATCACAAAGGCTTTCATTGTAGCCTTCTTGATGACGTTCTTTTCTCTATTTGATGTCCCTGTTTTCTGGCCAATACTTCTCTGCTATTGGATCGTTCTGTTTACTCTCACAATGAAGCGTCAAATCATGCACATGATTAAATACAAATATGTCCCATTCAACATCGGGAAGCAGGTAAGAACTCCTAGGATTTCAATTACTAACTCCCAACTAACCCAAAGAAAATTAACTTGCACTATCTCTTTCATATATTAAAATATTCTTCAATTTTGACAGAAATACGGTGGAAGGAAGTCACCTGCAGCTGGTGGTTCGCCAAGTCACCGAGGTTGAATAAGCAGTCAAGTAGGATTCAGAATAGTTTAGGAGTAATCCGTTTTTAGCTTTCGGTTACAGAAGTAAACCTTCAGAGTTATAATAGTTTAGAGATACTTCTGTTATAACAAATGATTCCCTTTTAAGATGATATGATTCCCCAATAATAATACTGTCTGCTGGTTTATTTGCAATATGTGTACAACTTAACAGGTGGGCTTTTTGTTTGAGAAGCTCATAAGAGCACAAGGTATGCATAATTACAGTTTTGACCCCACAAAATGGAATTTTGGACATGTAAATGCCAGATAGGATGTTTGTCATATACTTGTATGCACCTGATTGGTACAACCACTTCTCAACTACCAACAATAGAAGGTCACCAAGTTCATTGTTAAGTACTTTCTGACTTTTTCATGTCCAAAAAAGAATAGTTATAAGAGTAGTGGTTTTAATAATCATATATTCTTAACAACACTATCTTGTTTATTAATATTGTATATGTTACAACTCATGTCATTATATATTAGTCTACCCCTTCTTCCATAGCTTTAGTTACCAAATTCAGACCATTGTACAAATTCAATGGAAGATTTACAAGTCATTGTAGCAACATTGGTTTGAGTTTGGAAATTTCAATAAGAATAAGGAATCACCTTATTGTAAGAAGTCTTTCTCAACCCATACTGTCCGAAGATTTTGATCATACGTTCCTTGAAGAAATGTTTGGGAGAACCTTCTTTGTAATCTTGTTCTTCTGGGCGGCTCTCACTGTCATCACTCCTATCCTCGTTCGTTTGTCGGCCTCTGCAAACCTCTTGGATCACAACGGTATGTAATTTTATGCATGAACCATCATCTTGGCATATAATTCTTCTTTTAAAAGTCAGGAACGTGTTCTATTGAAATAACTTTTGGTGTGTTCTGTTAGCAGAAATAAAGAATGGTGACATCCAAATTGGTAAAGGCGTCGGTTTATTGTCCAGAAGAGCACTTGGATCTATTGGACGCCCCCAGGAAGCAAGAAGAGCTGCATCATTATCACCATCTCCATCGCCATCACCGTCATCATTTGACCTGGAGGTGAGTGATGGCACGAGTAATACATCCCTACTGAAAAGAAAAACAAGATAAAATTTGATCTATGGTATTTATTTACTTGGTTTGTTCTTGTATAGTTATGTACCAAACCAAGATGATCATTTTTTTTTTCATAGAAAGCGTGCATTACTTGTAAATCAGGAAAGATAAGAAGAAATTCAGGTTCTTTGAACTATAGGAAAAGATTTGTTGTATCTAAAAAAAAAAAAAAAAAAAAAAAAAAAAAAAGAAGAGGCAAGATTTGTTAAAGTAACATGTGTCGAGGTTCCCAGCCTGCCAGTCTGCGACATGTGTTATGACTTAATACTGAAAACAAGAGGAATGATGTGCGTGATAATGGAAGTATGGGATAGAAGTCCTAATAATGATGGCATCTTTAAAGCTTATGATTGGTTGCTTCATGGTGAATCAACCATTATTGAATATTATGAACTTTAACCAGTGTGTTTGTATACCTGTCCATGAGGGGATTAGCATTTAGATATTAGGATTTAGTATTGTATCTTCATATCTAAAATTTTATAATATGGCTTCTTTTATAGTGAACTTTTGTTTATAAGCACGCCGCTGTAAGCATGAGCTAGTAGTTCTTCAACGATGCCGCACTAGTGGCAAAAAGCACGTTGCCGTAATCATTAGAGCTAGCTGAAGGAACATCTAGTAGGCTATCAACAATGAGTCACTAGTGGCCAAAAGGCCTAAAACTACTACTCCACAAAGTTAGAACCAAACCGATGTTTGAATGAGCCTAGCGTTAAGTGAATCTGGAGCAGTTGGACTCAATTGTTTGATGACATTAATGGTTGGAGTGTATAAAGATTCTTTCATATTATTATGAACCACTGAAAGTGTAATCTAGTTCGTATGTCACTTTCATAATATGAAAAAGGCAAGCTATTATAAATCTCATAGTGACTATTGATATATCCTTTTCAGCGACGTTGTGCTAGTGACGTAGAGTAAACAACGAAAGAACCGTCCGTTTACGAAATATAGAAACAAACAGTATAATTAAACAAGCTATGTTATTAGAGAGCATAAGTGTTTTAAACAAACAATTAACGGTGACAAAACAGGTGGGTTCGCTTGTGTGAATTTTTAGTTATTTACAGAAGAACACATGGTAAAAAAGACAAATAAATGTAGTTTTATGAACTGGGTAAATGGGATTTTTACACCAGGAATACACACAAGATTACATATGATATACAGCAATACATTTGCGAATTTTGATTACATACATATGGTTTTTGGAAAAGAATCAATTTTTCCACGAATACGTAGTTTTTAGGCGGTGATGCCATTGGTAGCAGGATGGTGATTGAAGTTGTCGAGGTGTTTACAAGCAACGTGAAATTGTGCAACATAATTATACGATGATTCTGATGATTTCTTTGGCGGTTCGTTCAGAAATGCCCACTTGCTGCTAATCCACCTACATAAAAACCAAACTTGACAAAATCAAATACTACTTATCATACAAGTATCAGGTTACAGTTAATTACAAAAAATGTGGGTGTAAAATATTCTCGATAGCGAGCAACTAAATAATATGAAAAAGGTTACACACCAGCCATGTTTCTTCAAAAGTGGCTCCATACTTTCTTCTTCCTTTACAGTTAGACTTTGAGGAAGAATCTTACTTTCATTATACACCTGATGAATTTAAGAAGAAACAGAATTAAAATGTTAAAAATTTCCAATGTTCGCCTCACTATACAATTTGTACCTCCTAGTTTTTTCCTTTTTCATTTATGCAAACATGCATAAGAGCAAATTTTAAAAATGATCCATTTTTCACTTTCGCATTCAAAAAGTAGTAAAAAGAAAAAACTCTTTTCCAAAAATGTATTGCTAGACCAATAGATTGTGCGACTCCATTAACTTTTTCCACTAACTTTTTGACATGTATTCAAAAAGGAAATATTTAGTTGGTAGGGTTTCTTGCTAGACCGACAACAATGTTTTCTCTAGACTGTACTTTTTGTGCGACAACATGTCTTTTTGCAAAAAAAGAAAAATCGATTTTTTTTATTTTTTCAAAATTTTCTGCAAAAAGACAAAAGTTAGTCGCGCAAAAGCATGGTGTGGAAAAAAATAGGTCCCCGGTTGTATACAACCATTTATTGTCTTTTTGGAAAAAAACAAGAAAGATCATTTTCTTTCAAAACTTTTAATATTTTTTTAATCTTTTTGCAAAAAGACAAAATGTGGTCGCACAAAAAGTTACGCTCTAGCAAAAAACATAGTTGTCGATCTAGCAAAAACGCCATCAACCTTTTGGAAACGTGTCAAGAACTTTATGAAGTCGCACAATCTTGCATTCTATCAAGACCATTTTTAAAAAATGAGTTTTAACCTTTTGGACACGTGTCAAGAACCCTAAGTCGCACAATCTTGCATTCTATCAAGACCATTTTTAAAAATGAGTTTTTTTTAGGGTGCGTTTGGTTTAAGGGTTTGAAATATAGGAATGACTTTCATTCCTAATACATAATGCTTGGTTAGTGTGTTTATTACTAAAAAGTGGATATCAAACCCACAAATATAGGTATCTTCTAAACCCACCAAGCATTGTGGGTATCAAAACCCATTCCCATTACTATAGTGATTCCCTTTAACAACCAAACACCCCCTTAACACTTTTTGAATGCAGTAGCGAAAAATGAACCATTTCTGAAATTGGGTCTTTAATTTGCTTCTCGTTAGAAATACCTTTGACTCGACTCTACCACATGAATGACTTGTTACATGAACCCTCCTTTAGGAATCTAGGACTTGTTTACACTATTGCCTTGTTGATTTTCAGATTATAAAGTCTATACTGAAAATATTAGATGCATAATGCATACAATATACATCCTACTATGATCCATTTTCACTTTCGGCGTTGCACTATATATATTTTGGGATTTGATAAGAAAACACATTTAATGAACTCACTTTTGGGATTTTCCCAATGATCCCAATGATCTCATGTCTTTTTGTGCGACAACATGTGTTCACTTTTGGGATTTTCCCATTGGGTGTTGTTTAAGCATTCCATATTTAAAGAAAACACATTTAATGAACTCATGTATTCTATAATTATACAATTTTAATCATTTTAAACATGGAATGTAATGTTAAATATAAAATATTTAGAGTTCATTAAATGCTACTAGTAATTTTTTAAATATGGAATGCTTAAACAACACCTAATGGGTTGTTGTTAGCAAATCCCATATATTTTTTACACAATATAAAGACACACACCTTGCCTTCCTTGGAGAGTCTATAAGAAGCTTTAAGGAAGAAAAGTTCTTCCTCTTCCATCTTCTTCAATCTCCAAAAAGCATCGATCTCTTCTTTTGTAAGTGACCTGTTCCTCTCTGTAATTATTTCAAAATCAAAACGAAACCAAAAAACACAAGAAACGTGTTATAAAAAGACAGATTCCAGGATTCTCAAGTTATTTAATAGGTGTAACGCATCTTAAAGCCGAAAGCAATGGACTATCGGGCATCCTTTCGGTTCCAACTAAAAACCATAGTGGAAGTATATGTAATAGTAGCCCACTACTTCAATTGACGGAGCCAGGATCAAATATGACTGGGTGCACAAAATGTTTTGAACCGTAATACTAGAAACACATTTCGAAGGACCGGGTGCATTTAAGATGCATTTAGGAAAAATCGGTGTTCTTTTCAAAAATTAATACTACATCAAAAAAATCCATAGGGTTCCCGGGCACCCGCGGAACCCCCTACTTCAAACTTATATATCTTAAATGTTTTTTTTATCATACCGATGTGTGACGAGTTGTTACAATAGGGATGTGATCTAGTTTGTTTATGTGATTGGGATTCTCCTAGGATAATCTAGGATTACTCATCCACAAAACTATCAATCATCAAGTACATGCATAAATACAGATAAATAATCTTTGGGCTGAATAGCTAAAAAAAGTAGAACATACCATATTTAAGATCATGAGCAGGTGATTTCCATCCTGACATTAGAGAACCCATTTCCTATAACCTCCAAAAAAAAAATATTTCAGTTGCTTATTTTGTTGTAGTAGATAGTATTAGTGGGTTACTTGATAAAATGGACACAGAGTATTTATATTGAAAATGGTGATAGATAGTTGACTAATTGATGTAGACATTTAAAGTCGTTGTTTTAGATTCTTATCTAACGTAAACTGAACCCTATATGAGTATCTATATATGCGTTATATACATGTTGTTGATCAAGAATCATATATGAATATTCATAATGACCTACACTTGATATATATAATGAAATTCTCATTTTACATCTTATATAACATAATTCAGTTTATACTTGATAAAAGTATAATGACAATATCATTCATTCTATACGAGATGATTGAAGAAATTATGTACTATATGCAGTGGCGGAGATAAAGGGAGTCCAGGGGTCATGTGACCCCCCGGCGAAAAAAATTGTAGTTTAAATTTTCAAAAAATTTTGGCTATTTTTGTAATTTGCTCTCCCCCCAAACGGACCAATTTTTAGTGTAGTTTTTAAAAATTATCATATTTTGCCCACTCAACAATAAAGTTCTGGCTCCGCCCCTGAGTATATGGTTATGGTACTTAAAGATTGATTTTTATAAGGTACCCGATTTTTGCAGGATTTTATATAATGTTTGCAAAATAAATTGTTTACTTCTTGATTGTTATCTTAACCTTAAACACCAAACAAAAAAAATTCATTACATGAAATTGAAATGCACGCATCAAATTGTTGATAAATAAAACAAGTATAAAAAAGAAAAATACAATAAGTATTGCATTTTTTTTATATACTAGTGGGGACTGAGATGGAGACGTATGCGGTATACATTCAAGGCTTCAACATTGGTGGCCTTTAGAATGCAATAATGGCCAATCGCATGCGAAAAAAAAAAAAAAAAAAAAAAAACCCTCCATGTGTTCCATATTTATTATCCATTGTTGTATTCATGTAGGCGTGAGTTAACCGGACCCCTGTAGGAAGAGTTTGTGAAAGACAGTGTTGCCATCGCCTGTACTGTCTGCATTAAAACTTGTACATTTTTACTAAAGTAGGTGGACCTCCCATGATAGGGAGGGTCCGGTTAACACATCCCTTCATGTATTGTCCATTGTTGACTTTTGAAATCTTTATCTTTATGCTTTAACCTAAATATTTTTATTTATATTATATAATACGTACTTGATACGATATATATAAGTAGATTAGGTATTACATGTATTTTCAGTTGTATAATTTTCATCAAGTATTATATAACACAAATAAAAATATTTAAAGTTAAAGTTAAAAAATAAATACTTTTCATTTGCATAATTTTCTATGCATTCCATATTTATTATCCATTGTTGTATTGTCTATTGTTGACTTTTGAAATCTTTATCTTTATGTTTTAACCTTAAATATTTTTATTTATATTATATAATACGTACTTGATACGATATATATAAGTAGATTGGGTATTACATGTATTTTTATTTGCATAATTTTCATCAAGTATTATATAACACAAATAAAAATATTTAAAGTCAAAGAAAAAATAAATACTTTAAAAATAAACAGTGAATAATAATTATGGGACGGAAGGAGTATATATATCTAGTAAATACAGTAAATTATAAGTAATATACAAAAATAGGTCCTTGTACTATGTATTAATTTAAACCTAGCTAGCTAATTGATTTTATTTTCACCTTTTTCGCCTTAGGGCCGTCTCTTGAATTTTCCTAAAATGATGTCCTTTAATCACAAAATTTTTGAATATATTTAGTGACGAACCATAAAGTTGATAAGAGAGATCTTGTTGTGTGGGAAATGTATTGATGTTTATGCTATTTTGACTGACTGTCAATCCAATTACCGACTAATATACTTGTTTTTTAGATCAAAACATCCAATCAAGATAATATGCAATAGTTAGTTTCTTAATTTAAATTCAAACCTGAAAGATAACTGCGGAATTTGAAATCTCAAGAATCGAATTTAGAAGAGTTGAACATTACTTGAAAATCACTCGAAGTCATTTGTGTAAGATTTTTGGTCATGGTATTGATCAATGCCCCAAGAGGCCTAATGAGGCTGTTTCAACCCATCTATCAAATGAAGGGTTTGAGGAAGTTAAGCGGAAGAAAGGAAATGGGAAACAACCTGAAATGGCTCGTAACATTGATGGTATTCGTTTAAACAAACCGAAACCCAGTTACTACTACCGTCCAATGAAGAAGCAGGGTAATTCTAATAATGTTGCATCTACTTCAAAGAACGTGAGTCAGAAACAGGTTACACATGATACTAATATAGCAACACCGAACCCATGTGATTCTCTTGCTTCTAATCTTGAGGAGAATCAAGTTCCTTCGAATCTTGCAATGCAAGTTGAATTAAGTGACGATGAGGTGGAGGATGAACCATATAATACTTCTGCATATTTGGCGAATTCTTCTAAATCTTTGGGAGACTTCAAGTTGCAAGGTCGCAAAAAGAAATAATTTATTGTTCGTGGTTATAGCATGTCATGATCACTTTCTTATTGTTTCTTTAGTTAGCTGTTTGTTTAGCTTGTTAGCCTTGTTTTGATGCACATGTGGTGCAGTTGTTTTTAGCCCTGATCGGGCCCAGGTGGGGGATTTCACTCTCATCCATTGTACTTTAACGTTTTTGGTGTAATATATTTTATCGGGCGTAATGCCTTTTACCTAAAAAAAAAAAAAAAAAAAAAAAAAAAAAAAAATCACTCGAAGTATGTAAAAATAAAATGTTTTTGCCACTTTATATTCTACAAATAACATGCTTAGGTCGTTATTAGTTATGGATACAAGGTAACTTAGCATATCCACTAAGATATGTGCCTGTTACTTTCATAGTCTTCATGGCAGGAAACAAATAATAAAAATGCAAATACAAAATTTGGCTTTTATATTTTTATGTACGCATAGGATGAAGATAAATATTTGTGGCCCTAGGCAAATTGGGGCCCGACGCCACTGCACAGGTTGCATACCTTTGGAGCCGGCCATGGATATGGGAGTTAACTAGAGTAATTCATATAAGGGTGTGCTCATGATTAACGACTTATCTTTAAGCATGTTGTGTTTATGTATATTAAGAACTAAGCCAAAATTTCCAAAAAGCACACAAATTTGCTTTTCAATCCGAACGATCGATAAGATGCATACACATGCTGCATGCGTATACATTGATTGTAGATTCTTAACTTGTCGTTAACAAAACTTGTTTGTTAGCACTAAAGTTAGTCTTGGTTCATACATTTTTAAGGGGTTGTTAAACCTTATAAGTATATAAAAGTCATTAATTCATTAAACAAGCCACACTCTTTCGTATGATAACCAATAAAATTTACTAAGCAATTGTAATTTATTGATAAAACCATCTGCTATATGTCAAAACTCGATTTGTCTTCTGCATTAACCAACTAGCCAATAAGATTATACAGAAATGAGAATTTTAGCTAGCACAAATTATATCTAAGAATATATTGCCAATTTGTTTTTTTCCCTATTAACAAATAACAACTACACAATTAAATTAATAAAACAATTTATGGCGTAGAGTTAAATTAAGGATGATTTTTGTAACTTAGCATACAATTAATATAAAAGAGTTGTCCTTAATTAGTATAATATGTTTTGTTCAAATATTTGTTTATAAAGTCTTCAGACTTCGCAAAAAGCAAAGATTAAAGTCGTTGTCACCATTGCTGGAATTAACCATGAAAGAAAATATTATCTTAGTTAAAACGTAAATATTAAAGAGTCATTATATAATTATCTCAACAAGTCTTCTGTCACCATTTGCAAGTGTGAGCATTATATAATTATCTCAACAAGTCATTATATAATTATCTCAACATTTTTTTTTTTTTTTTTTTTCACATTGAAATGTAAATAGATCTGTACCTATATTGAAATTTGGCAACAACTTCTTGTTTACTCATAAGAAATTGTTAGCGAGTTGACACAAGTTGTGTGAAACTCAATCAGTAGTCGAGGCATGAGGGGAAGCAATAAACTCATGTTTGAGATTAATAAAACATAAGAGTTAAGATCAAATGAAAAATAAAACTAAAATGAGAAAAATTAAGAAAAAAATTATAACCACACATTTTAGATGTAATTTAAAAATGAATATATCGATGACTAGTTTTTCCTCCTTAGTTGAATTTTATGGCTATACGTCCTTCTTATTTATTTTATTTTATTTTGTCTTATCAATAAATTCCTTCCCTGAATTAGATTTTTTTTAGTAACATAAGCACAAATTTCTTGAAATAAATACTTAAGAGTACATTGAGTATTAGGACTGATTTAAGTAGAATTCTACCGTAAAGCGTGGCATATCCATAACTAAAAGCCACGTGATTTATTAAAACTAAAGAAGACTCTTAGCACAAAAAATTTGGAACCATGTATATTTCAGAAAAAATTATTGTAGCACTCTTAACATAATTTTACACTACGCAAGAAAATCACATGATTTACGGATACCCTTGGGGAACCCTCTTAGATTCAACCCATGCTTCTAAAGCCTATGACAAAGATTGCTTGTTCCATTCCATAGAGGTATAGACATTCCATCTATTCTTTGTCCCATATGTGGTAGAGGGGTAGAATCGTTGAAGCATTTGTTCTTTGATTGCCATATTGCTAAAGATAATTTTCGTAAGATTTGTCGTCGGTGGAATGTGGATTTCATGGAGGTGAGCTCGTTTGATGAGTGGTTTTTTTGGATTGTTCAACTCAGGATGCCCACTAAGCATAAAAGGTTGTTAGAAGGGGTGTGTTTTGGGTTGTGGTGGCGTATTTGGTCTTTTCGTAACAAAAGTGTTTTTGGTGCAGATTCCCCATCTAAGGTGACTATCTTTGATGACGTAGTTTTGTACTCTTTTTATTGGAGTCGTTATAGATGTAAAGTGTCATTTAGTTGGGTTGATTGGTTAAAAAATCCTCATCTTGTGTCTTTGTAATTATCTAGCTCCTTGCTAGTTTTTCTAATAAAAGTGCCATTCAAAAAAAAAAAAAAAAAGATTGCCTGTTCCATTGATGCCAAAGGAGTAGCGACATTGCTGTGACAAACCTCAAATCTTCAAGTTCCCGATAAACAAATATTGTCAAAAAAAGCACGGACAATAATATATCTTGTGTTTGTAAATTGATCAATTTGTGTTATATTTTGTTCATGTATTTTAACAATTTTCTAACTTGTTTATTAACAAAAGTAAAATCATTATTTGAAATGAAACCCACAATAATAAAAAAAAAAAAAAAAAAAAGTAACTGCAAAAAATGTCCTTGAATTTTGCCAAAATTGCTAAAGATGTCATCGAAAAAAAAAAAAAAAAAAAAAAAAACCTGCAAATATTGACCATGAACTTTCAGTTTTCTACAAGAAAGGCCCGTGAAGAGTTACTGTAATTGCAAATTCCGTTTTCTGGCTAACGCTAGTTCGAAAATCCCGTTAGTTTCTCGTCATGAGCGTTGCACGTGAGGGTTGTTTCGTCAATTTATTGTTCCCGCCCTTTACACACTCCTGCTACCACTCCAGGCACGATAATCGATGATGACATTTTTTGCACATCAACTTAGTCGTGTATAACACTTTAACACGATCAAATCACACACACAAACACATTATATCTTATTTCAACCGATCAAATCACTTACCCACAAAACAATACCATAATAGTGGTTTCTCCACTTTGGCAAATTCGAAGTTCTGAGTTTACAGCACATGAGCTTGATACTATTTATGGTAAGCTTAAATGTTTCAAGTTGTCATTTGTTTTTCTTATTCGAACATGCATGTGTACATTGTAGGATATGTGATTTCCATACTTTGAAGTTGTTATTTGTTTTTCTAACTAGATTCGAATGTTACACTGTTTACTCTGAAAATCCACCACAATGGGCTCTTCACAAACTCAACAAAATCGAAAATATCAGTTTGGATATATAGCCTATATTTTTGGGAACAAGAATACATATAAAAATGGACAAAAACATATAAAAACAGACAAAAATGTATAAAAACTTAAGAAAATAGGCGAAAACATATAAATACGGACGAGTTCGAGCCTTGACTAAGGGTAATTCTAAATTTAAACCCATAAGGACGATTGATGTAAATTTTTTTTATAGCTACAGGGACGATTTATGTAAATAAATCTTGATTAGTTTAATTTTAGAGCCGTAAGTATGACTGGTGTAAATTTTTAGAGCCACGATGACATTTTACGTAATTGACTCAAGGACGACTGGTGTAATTTTTTTGAGCCACAGGGATGATTTATGTAAATAAATCTTAATACTTTATGCCACATAAACATGTCTACAATAAGAAGATTAAGAAAGTATTTGAACATTTTAATGAAAAAAAATTTTTTTGCTATGTACAGCAGTAAAAAGTGTCAACTTTGATACTATTTTTAAATAATTTGCCCTTCTTTAAAATGCTCTTGTTCCCAAGAATTTTGTGCTACGATTCTTTCTAATTAGTTTCAATGTTCCATAAAATGCACCTCATGACTTTTAGGGGTTTTTTTTTTTTTTTTTTTTTTTTTTTTTTTTTTTTTTCTTTCTTTTTTGTTAGCTAAAAAAAAAAAAAAAAAAAAAAAAAAAAAAAAAAAAAAAAAACCCTTAGTATTAGGCCCGCCACTTATTCGTTAGTTTTCAAACCGAAAAGATAAACCATTTTCCCCTAAGAATAGTTTTAAACTTCTAAAGAAATTGGGACTTGATTATATTTTCGGTTAGTTTGGGCGTGCATGATAGGAGTTCGATGAAGTGTCTGGATGAGAAATGTAGTTGCATTATTTTATCGATAAGTTATGATTATTGTATAGTGTACCATGTTAATGCATATGATCTTCGAAAAGGTGAAACTTTAGTTTTATTTCGTACCATAATAAGTGTATGTGTTTATTTCTATGTATGAGTCTGTGTGTGCGCAGTACTGTTTTTAAATGAAATAACGAGGCTTGATGTAGGTGATCATGTTCACAATTATAAACCGGCATGGTAGTTCAGTTACTAGTGCGCCTTCTCTGTTATATTTTATGTTTCTATGTATGATTCTCAGCCATCCATATCTTGTTTACGTGTAACTATATATATCTTGTGTCGCCATCTTTGTTAATAAGTACTTACTCAACACACAAGTTTATGTTCTTCATTACAACATACGAGGAATGTAATATAAAAGCTTAGATTTTATGGATGATGAGCATCATCCTTATTACATGTGCATTTGCTGTTAGTGTTTGCAGAATTAAAGAACCTCAATCTCATTAGCAGACCTCTCGTGATCACCTTGCTCAAATTCTTTCGGGTCCATGTAAACCTCTTCAAGTGATTCAACAGTCGTTGGATCATAAACAAGGTTATGTGGTGGAGTAACGTTAACTTCAGCCCTTTGCATCTCCATTGACTCTGTACTCTTCATATTTGAATCGTTGGTGTTTGCTAAATCACACGTGATACTTAGATGAACACCTGGGTTTCTTTCGGTAACAGAACTGTTGAACACCATTGAGTTATTGATTCCTTGAATATTGCTATTAACAATTGCATTAGTTTCTTGATCTCCATTATTAATGGCATCATGTTCAGTCTTGTCAGTAGTAAGGTTATTGCCTCTTTTAGTTTCATCTGAACTTAAATTCATTGATGCCCCTGTGTTGTCACCTGCAAGTGTGATAACACTTTTATGTTTGTCGTCCTTAGATTGCGCATGTGTGCTTGTGATGTTATGAATGAACTTGGAAATATCACCTCTGATCTCTCTGTGAAAGGGAACTCGTGCTGCAGTTGTGTTCGGTTTTGTTTCCATTGAATGTGTATTCATTGATCTGGTTTTTGTTGGTTTTGCATGGTGGGAAAGATCATGACTTTGTGGAACATAATTTGAATCCAATGGGTTGTATTTTTGAGTTATCTTGGTTGATTGTTTGATTTCTGGTGCATCGTCTGGTATAGGTGATGATATGGTTTTAGCATGAGGTGGTGATAATGATGTTTTATTCGTAGGCCGAGAGGGTGATCGAGGTGGAGATCTAGGTGGTGTGCGTGCCTGAGATGGTTGTGCATGAATTGGAGACAATGGGTGAGTGGTAGCTCGTGATCGTATGGCCTCATGGGCAGGAGAAGAGGGCTTGGTTGGGACATGGGGTTGAATAACCATACGAGATGGCGACGATGGTTTAGAATTGGCTTCTGGTGAAGTACTTATACTTGATGGGGAAGAGGGTTGAGAGTCGGGTTTTGTTGGTTGTGGAGATTGGGGAGGACTAACCTGTGGTTGAGAAGCCATACGAGATGGCGATGATGGTTCAGAATTAGCTTCGGATGAAGTACTTATACTTGATGGGGAAGAGGGTTGAGAGTCGGGTTTTGTTGGTTGTGGAGATTGGGGAGGACTAACCTGCGGTTGAGAAGCCATACGAGATGGTGATGATGGTTGATAATTGGCTTGACGTGGAGTACGTATGCGTAATGGGGAAGAGAGTTGAGAGTCGGGTTTTGGTGGTGGTGGAGTTTGGGGACCAGGCTGAGATTGTGCAGCCATACGAGATGGCGATAATGGTTGAGAATTGGCTTGTGGTGGACTCTGTGATGGGGAAGATAGTTGAGAGTCGGGATTTGGTAGCGATGGAGATTGGGGAGGGCTAGGCTGGGATTGAGCTTGCCTGGGTGACCTGACTGCTGACCTTTGAGGTGGGGTTGTCGGACCCGTTGTTTCAGTTGCTGGTATGGGCTCAGTTGTGGTCTTAGTTTCTTTGTTAGGCTGGGTTGCCTCAGGTTCAACAGTTTTAGCAATTGGAGATGATTTAGGTACCGGTGACTTAGCTGGAACAGGTGGTGGCGTTGGTGGTGATGCCACTGGCTGTGGTCGGGCTTGTGCAGGCGAAGCTGGTGCTGGGGCTCTCCCTGGTGGCCGAAATGGTGGCCTCTGAGCGGAAGTTGATGCAACAGAGGTTTGTGGAGAGGCTCGTGGTTTTTGGGTAGGTGGTTCGGGGGCAGGAGTTGGCGCAGGTTGTAGTAACCAAGGTAAGCGAAAACGGAAACCTGTAGGCTTTCTGTCAGCCATAGTTTTTAATGTTTGAAAGATGCTAAAACAGAACAAGATTGTGCAAATCCAATTATTATTTTTTCTTGATGTCATACGATGAAGATGGAAGAGTTGCTTAAATACAAGTTTGATACATTAGGAAGATCAAAGAAGTGGCCTGAAGCATGTCTTACATTAAAATATATGGTTCACCCCTCTTGTGGGCAACTTTGTGATGCTGTTTTTACCTTTCTTTACAAGTCTAGCATCACCTTTTCAAGAGGTAACCCTTTTCCTATTCGATAATGACTTGTACACACCATTCATTAATTACTACTTGCACATTAACATATTTTCGGTTCATTTTTACCCTTGTAAATTTCTTTAATTAGTTATCCTTCTGGTGTGTGTATATATGAAGGCAATCAAAGTATATGCTTGCTTAAAACAATAACAAACACGATTAGTAATTTAATATGTAAAATAACCAAAATCTAATATCCCTCGGTCGCTAAGCTTTCAAGAAAATCTAAGAATAAATTCGGGCATAGGTGGCCTTATCGTAATGTATAATGATCAATGCAGCATTTCAGATGACCACTTATTGAAGCAAGCGACTAGGCAAGAAAAAGGCTAAAATCCTTTCCTGACTTGCTAATTCAAGAAAAGAATACATAAGTATAGTCCAATAAGCAATATAACCAAAAATAGAAATCAACATCTATCCGTTTTCATTCTTAGACTTCTAGATATCTCAAAAGTTCCTGTTGATATAGGGAAGATGCAAGTTATTGCAAGAGCAATAAAAACTTGTAAGGAAAGGTTTCGTATACCAGTCCTGAATCATTTGCAAAAGTACACAGAGAATGCGTCGATTATAAAATCTCCATTAATGCATCAAAAGGGTTTGGAAAATACTACAGTTGCCGAAGTTCTGATGACAAAAGAGGATGAAAAGGCTGGATCATGGCTCTGGTGCAAGAGCGATGACACAGTCTATGATGCTGCAAAACAAGTATGTTGCCATATTTATTTATTTTCATTAAAATTGAATGAAACTTGCAGCTACTTACTCGACTTTGTGGCAATTTTACAGATGGCTCAAAACAATATTGGATCTTTAGTGGTTCTAAAGCCTGGAGATGAACAGATGATTGCAGGGATCATCACTGAAAGAGGTTCGTGCTCTGCTTACAAAAAAGGAAATTATTGCATTTATTTTAGATCACAACGATATTGATGATAAATTGAGATTCAGATTACTTGCAGAAGGTAATTGCAAAGGACAGACCAAAAAATACGAGAGTTGGGGAAATAATGACAAGCCAGGTTAGCATTTTTTTTTTTTTTTTTTTTTTTTTTTTAATGATTGTTTTAGCAATTGATCTTAAATCCTGAACTCGTGATCATTTGCTAATTATAACAGAACAAGCTGGTAACCGTGACATCTGATACAAATGTTTATCAAGCAATGAGATTAATGTCAGGTAGATGATTCTCAAACCTTTTTTTTGGTACTTCTAATAAGCGCCATTAACAACTTGTATATTTTTATTATAGAAAACCATATACGACATGTCCCAGTAATAGACGGAAGGATAGTTGGGATGATATCTATGGCTGATGTTGTACGAGCAGTAGTGGATCAGCAAAGTGGTGAACTGAATAAACTGAATGACTTCATCAGAGGCGATTATTACTAGCTTACCGATTCAAATAAACTTACTGTTGCACATTTTCTTTAAACAGCAAATAACTCATTACATGCTATCGATTATTGTACATTTCAACGGATTCTAGTGTCTTTCTCAGTGAAAAATATACAATTTACAGAATTGAGAGTGAATAAAACCTGTACTCAAACCTTGCCAAAAAAAAAAGACCACATTACGTGAACCTAGAGTCAATGCAAGATCAAAAAACAGATGAATATAAAAAATTATAAAACTGTATGTCTATAACTATGTCCTAATCTCCAACAATGAAGCAAGCTACCGTATGGATTTTCTAAACCTTAATTTTATCCTACCAAATAATCCCAATGGCTTGGAACATGAATCCTTTGCTTTAGAGTTACCATTTGTGCTTTGTGATGTATCCGAAAGGCTGTATACTTGAGAATGTTCATCCTGTAGTAATTGTAGTAACTCAACTGACAGCAACTTACCCCTACAACTCCCGTTTTCTGATATATTGACCAAAGACGAAACATTACCATCTTGCAACAGAATTCCACGCAACTCGTCTTGTTGGTAATATAACGAGAGTAGAATATCGAGTGCATGTTCTTGTTCTTCATCTTTGCCTACTTCAAGAAGCTCCACAATAGAAGTGATGCATCTCTCATTTTCACAAAAATGAGCCGCAGCTTCCTCAATCGCGCATAAATTCCTAAATATTTTAACACAGTAGCCACACAACAAAAGGTCATCCAAAAATGGCACCAGATCTTGAATGAACCCGAGGTATATCAAGTGATGTCCTAGATCAGTATGAGCTGACATGTTACAAAGTACTCTCAAGGCCAAATTGTTGTGTTTGCTCTTTGGGTTTTTGATCCGTTCTAAAATGAAGGATAGAATGCCGGATGCTACTATTTCGGAGTTGTAACATTGTTGGCATGAGAGCAGTTCTAATATTAGCAAGGCTTCTTCTGTGATTTCTGAATCCAGAAATAATGAGAGGTCGTGCATTGCCTCTTTCGGTAAAGGTGACACGTCAGTTCTGTATCATGGCATTAAGAATCAAATTAGTGAAAGCTTACTAAAACATGGCAACTAACATGGGATAATGCTAATACTAAATTTCATCATTTATCTATCCACTACACACACTATCATTTTCAAAAGGCAAATCCAAAGACCCCAGTATTTCAGATGGTATGAATATTAATCAAAACTCTGCAACAAAATAAGTACTACTGTATGAGTTTTAAATAATGAGAAGCATTACCTGCATTCATTTAAGAACATCAAAAGCAACTCTGCCCCATGTCTTCTTGCTCCTGAATCACCTAACCGATGAGCCTCTTTTAAAAACTTAAAAACCGGTTTAATGTAACTTGTAGATATAGAAACATTAGATCCTTGATCATCTTGCAACTGGTTTTTCACATCCTCCACCACCTTACGCCTAGATGCCCATGGAAGCACAGAAAGATTTCCAAGAATAAACATGTTTGTCCCATTATCTCTCAAGGTAGAACACTTAAATCCCTCACGTTTCTCGTCATTATTATCCTCAGCACCAAATTCTGAACTAATTGTATCCAAAGATTGAAATGAAACATTTTCTACTTGAAGATTTAAATCCCCTAAAGAACTGTTAAAGCTGGGAACTGAGCTAGACGAAGAAAGTACACTCAAGTGACGCTTTTTGAATTTCAAAGGCGGTTCAAGGGAATCAAATACGTCATCATCTCCTTCTTGCTCTTCACTTTCCTTCATTGATTTTCCATATTTCTTCACAAGATATAGCAAATAGTTCAAAATTTTTCTTTTGACAGGGTCGGTATCGCCGATCTTGCTTAGTAGTTTTCTTATGGAACGTTTCTCTATTATGAGAGCTAAAGGGGATGTGATATGAAGCCTAAAAGCTGCAAACTTGAAAGCCTTAAGTTCATCAAGATTATCAGTTTTTGATGCTTCTATATCTTGATGAAGTAGAGCTAATAAAACCATCCCTGCTTCATCTTCGGAGGTATCCAAAGTAAAAGATGCGGTTTTGATATAGTTGACAATTTTGGATATCTGTAATAAAGGTCACATGAATAAAGACGTGCGAATAATGATACAATAATAATGCCTGTTAAATTAGGTGCAACAACAAACCTGAGCAGCCAATGTGGGTTCGACTAAGTTTTGGAGTTGGCTCAAGCATGATTCTAAAGACGTACGAATCCTTTCGCACCTCAAAATTATTCTCTCACCGCTGATTGCCTGGAAAATGTGTTATATTAGAAATTGATGTAATAACTTAAATGCAAGATAGAAGAGACGTTTTTGGTGAGAGCATAAGAAAATCCTAAAAGAGGAACAATATTTACCAAGTAAAGTTTGCTGGACTCGGAACAATGACGAAGAAGCAACTTGCATTTTTCCATGGAATCGTGTAACGAGCACAACACTTGTAATCCTGACTTGCATCGTGGTCGAGCAGATTCAAGTGCTGGAAATATATTTGTGATTTTGTTGATGATTTTCTTAACTTCTAAGCATGCCAAACGATGCACCTGTTCCAATCAAATAAATGATAACTATACAAAGTTAATTTGTGATTATACATGTACAAAGTAAACATTGAGTCAATTTATCAATTCTGAGTAAAATATAGTAAATGGTATCTAATGCTACCTTAGAGTCTTAGACATATACATTTTGACTTTTTTGAAGTCAATATGCAGAATCCTACAATTCAATGTAGCTACTAGATTTGCTAAAAAAATGTAGCTACTAGAACATTAATGATCAAGAAAGCAGATATCAATAGTGTTAGTTAATATGTTGTTTGTCTGAATCTGAATCTGAATATGTTTGTCGGAATATGAATCTTAATATGAATATGAATCTTAATATGTTGTTGTCTGAATCTGTCTGTTGCCTGAATCTGCTCTTCGTCTACCTCTGTTCGGATCTCTCTGCCGCTGAATTTGTATCTATCTGCTGCTTCTGCTCTTCGTCTACATTTGTTCGGATCTCTCTGCTGCTGAATCTGCATTTATCTCTCTGCACATGTCTCTCTGATTCAAACTCTCAATGTAGCATTGTGAGTTTGAGAGGAGTGTTAATTAATAAGGCCTATAGGCCCAGCTCACTTGTTTAATCCCGGTTTTCATTTTCTATTTAATGTATTGTAATCTCTGTAATTTATTGAATCTGATAATATGATTTCTACAAATAGCTCAATTACCACATATTCTCAAACTTGAAACCTGCAATGGTAGTTTACTTTCCTAGTTTACTAAAAGAAACCCAATATTAAAATAAAGCTTCTTTTTTAAAGATGCGTTTGAGATGCTCTTAGAACCCTGTAAAATGATTACAAAGGAAATAAGAACCAAAATACTAAATCAAAATCTCATAACTATGTTAATGAAAGGGACAATGTCTACTAAGCCACTAAGCTATAAAAGACCGCGAAAGAAGTGCGTCACCCAACTTTGCAATATGTATTCCAAATTTTGGTAAAAAATGACATTTAAAATTACCATCAAGCCCTGCAATGCAAGAGTAGATATGAAAGATCTGTACAAGATAGAATTTGATGTAAACAACACAAATTGTAAAGTTGGGGACCTCTTTTATTGTTTCTCTAATAATTGAATGAGTTAATTGCAAAAATCGTCCCTGAACTTTGGCCAGATTGCATGTTTCGTCTCAATCATTTCAAAAGTGCAGAAACCGTCCCTGTGGGAAACATTTGAGCAAATTTTAGTCCCTGATTTTAACCGGCGTTAAGTGGATTTCGTTAGAATTTACACGTTAGCCCCTTTGCCTCGCGACAGTAACAATATCCGTCCTTTAATTAACGGCCGTTTATAATTTTATATTTTTGATTTCTTTAAAGTTTTCTGATTTTTATATACTACCTCCGTCCCATAATTATAGTCCACTGTTGACTTTTTAAGTCTTTGTTTCGCAATTTTGACCTTAAATAATTTTATTTGTGTTATATATTACTTGACGCAAAATATATGAATGGATTGAGTTTTAAATGTATTTTTTATTGGTATAATTTTTATCAAGTAATATATAACACAAATAAAAACATATAAGGTCAAAGTTGCAAAACGAAGACTTAAAAAGTTAACACTGGACTATAATTATGGGACGGAGGGAGTATATGTTTTTATAAAAAAAAATACATGTTTTAAATACGTTCTTATACTCTTTTATATACGTATTTATATATGTTTTTAAATACGTTTTTAAATAGTTTTTATATACTTTTTATATACGTTATTATAAAAACGTTCTTATATACTTATTTATACGTTTTTATATGCGCTTTTGTATATGTTTTTCTTTTTTATATACGTTATTACAAAAACGTTCTTATATACGTTTTTATACATTTTTTATATACGTTATTACGAAAACGTTCTTATCATACGATTTTATACACATTATTTTATAAGTTTTTATATAAGTTTTTGTATACGTTTTAGTATATGTTATTGACATTTTTGTATATGTTTTTAAGTACCTTATTAAATAATTTTTGTTCGTTTTTATACATTTTTTGTATACTTTTTTAAATACGTTACTACAAAAATGTTCTTATACACACCATCCCATAATTATTGTCTAGTGTTAACTTTCGAAGTCTTTATTTTGCAACTTTGACTTTAAATATTTTTATTTGTGTTATATAAAATTTGATAAAAAATATTCTAATGAAAATACATTTAAAACTCAATTTATTCATATATGTTATTATATATTTTTTAAATGGGTTTTTATACGTTTTTATATACATTTTTATATACTTTTTAAATGGGTTTTTATATACATTATTACAAAAACTTTCTTATATACGTTATTATATATCTTTTTTGTATATAGTGTAAAAAGTATATAAAAAATATATAAAAAAGTATTCAAAAACTTATACAAAAACTTATATAAAAAAATGTATAAAAAAAACGTATAAAAAGTATATAATAATGTATACAAAAACTTATATAAAATATATAATAACGTGTATAAAAAACGAATGATAAGAACGCTTTTGTAATAACGTATATAAAAAATATATAAAAACGTATAAAAAATATATAAAAACGTATATAAGAACGTTTTTTTAATAACCGTTTATAACAAAGAAAAACGTATACAAAAGCGTACATAAAACTTGTAAATAAGTATATAAGAACGTTTTTATAATAACGTATATAAAAACGTTTATAAAAGTATGTAAAACTATTTAAAAACGTATATAAAAACATATTTAAAACATATATAAATACGTATATAAAAGAGAAGAAAACGTGTATTTTTTTATAAAAAATATATATAAAAACAAAAAAACTTTAAAGAAATTGAAAATATAAAATTATAAACAGCCGTTAGTTAAAGAACGAATGCCGTAACTGTCGTGAGCCAAAGGGGCTAACGTATAAATTCTAACGAAATCCACTTAACGCCGGTTAAAATCAGGGACCAAAATTTGCTCAAATGTTTCCCACAGGGACGGTTTTTGCACTTTCGAAATAGTTGGGACGAAACATGCAATCTGGCCAAAGTTTAGGGACGATTTTTGCAATTAACTCTAATTGAATTGTCAAAGAAATTATTACATCATCATCTATTTCTGACTTGCATTAATTCAGACTATGCAAATATATATATATATATATATATATATATATATATATATATATATATATATATATATATATATATATATATATATATATATATATATATATATGGGGATAGCTTGGCTACAATTTTTGTAGCCAATTGGCTACAACCTTTCATAAAAAACACACTAGCATTGATTCAGGGACCTACAGAAGAAAAACCAGGACCCACAAAATGAATCAGGGACCCACATTTTTAGCAGAAAATTGTAGTCAATTGGCTACAATTAATTGTAGCTAATATTTTCCCTATATATATATATATATATATATATATATATATATATATATATATATATATATATATATATATATAGAGTAGGGATCTAGTAAAAGTAAATTAAAATAAGAAGTGGTGAGAAGCGACCAAAACCACACATTTGAGATGCAACGACTTGCATTAGATGATTACTATTCATATAGATGCAACATCTTGAGTTTCGAAAGTTAATTTGGTGTATAGGTGGTGCAAATTGATTTTCATGATTTTTGCACGTGCAGATGAACAAAAAACAAGAGAAATCATGAATGCATCTAATATACGTATATGCATCTGATTAAAAGCTAGAAAACACACTATGGTGCGTTATAATACATCTAAGATTATAGGGATGTATCTAATTTAGGTCGGTGCATCTCGGATTTGCGGTTATAGGTCTTCTTATTACTTCTTATTTTAAGTAATCTTCTTATTTGATCATATATATATATATATATATATATATATATATATATATATATATATATATATATATATATACGTATACATATATATATATATATACGTATACATATACATATATATATACATATATATATATATATACATATACACATATATATATATATATATATACATATACATATATATATATATATATATATATATATATATATATATATATATATATATATATGTATATATATAAATATATATAGATGTATCTAATTTAGGTCGGTGCATCTCGGATTTGCGGTTATAGTTCTTCTTATTACTTCTTATTTTAAGTAATCTTCTAATTTGATCATATATATATATATATATATATATACACGTATATATATATATATATACACGTATATATATATATATATATATACACGTATATATATATATACACACACATATATATATACGTGTGTATATATATATATACGTGTATATATATATATATATATATATATATATATATATATATATATATATACATATATATATACATATATATATATATATATATATATATATATATATATACATATATATATATATATATATATACATACATATATATACATATATATATATATATATATATATATATATGTATATATATATATATATATATATGTATGTATATATATATATATATATGTATGTATATATATATATATGTATGTATATATATGTATATATATATATATACATATATATATATATATATATATATATATATATATATATATATATATATATATATATATATATATATATATATATATATATATATATACGTGTATATATATATACATATATATATATATATATATATATATATATATATATATATATATATATACAGTGTAACTTTCAAACGAGAACTATTTTAACTGCAAGAACTTAGAGAACCATCAAAAACATACATGCACGCCTTCAATAATTGTATTTTTGCACATATGTTTTAAAAAAACACATATGTCTTTAAAAAAACAGAGTTGTTCTAAAGAATTTGATAAAAAATTGAAAATACAAAATTTTTGGTTGAAGGTGTGCATGTATGTTCTTATAAGACGTGGAACGACAATATTGCGGCCGCGGGTAAGGTTTTTGTGAAAAAAGATGATGAGTTCATAATGATATTGAAGAACATAGGTGGATGCTTACGATTATTGATGATTTGCATATATTTTTATTTTATTTTAAAAGGCGTACATGCATGTTTTTGGTGGTTCTTTCAGTTTTCGCAGATAAAATGGTTCTCGTAAGAAAGTCCCCCTATATATATAATCTTTTATATAATAAAACAAAACCTCTATTTAGAATTTTTCATTTTAAAAAAATGCATTCATACTTTATTTAGTAATAATTTTATTTAAAAAAAAATTATTTTCTTATTAGGTAACATTTTATATTTATCCTTAACACAAGTAGAAGATAAATACAAAAAATATAGATAAGATGCAATTAATAAAAAGATTAAAATTTTTAAATCATTATCTTTAATAATAAAAAATTATAATTAAACATCATAAATCAAACAAAATAAAATTTAAATTATTTGTTTTTTAATAAATAAAAATATATGATTTAAAAAAATTTTAAAAACCCGCGCATGCGCGGGAATTATAACTAGTATATATATAAAGTGATTTGCTTGTATAACGCTATGATCACGTTATAGACAATAGATGAAGGAACATTTGCTTGTATAACTTACAGGCGGCAAAATAGGCGGGTTGGGTCAGATTTGTTAATGGATTAAAATAGGTTGGATCAAAACCGGTTACTTACTATAACTGCAATCCAATCATTTGACATGTTCAGCATCTATACCAGATTACCGATTGTAACTTGATCATATTATCGCAGAAACACTAGCATGTATGTACTTATTAATAGTATTTCAAGGGTAAAACGCTAAAAACACATGTAAAATTTGGGCTCATAGCTAATTCACTAGTAAGAATTGAAAGCTTACTTTCCATGTACTTGTATATGGATTTTCCTCAACTTCAAAACCAATACTCTGCATTCTATTCAACACAAGTTTCGCTAATTGTTCCTGCATCAAAACATATAAATTAAGGGTCAATAAAACACAAAATCAAAAGGAGACTCGTTACAAAGATCCACATAGAATTTAGTCTGATACTTACGCCACATAATAACAAAAGATAGTTGTGTTCACATGTCATACAAATTGATACGAACAACTTACTTTAGTCATTAAACTTGAAAAATATCAGTAACACTAAGAAATAAGCAAGCTCACTAAGTCTAATGACTAAATTAGTACGTACCATGTTAAGTCACCAATACACCATACATAACATTGAAATAAGTATATTGCTATTCTACGAGTAAGCGCTAAATGAACTAAAGCTAGAACTATCACTCACATGCAATTACAGCTAAAAGCCTTGCAAGTAAGACTTTTGTGATCGAGTCGTGTTCGAGTTACAGATGGGTTTGATGGAGGTTTTGTGAATATGAAGAACAAATTAAAAAGCTAGGTGCATATATAACTTATGGTTCAGTCTAGCTCCACACGACCACACCAGGCCAACCATATAACATACAAACACACACAGACACAATACATGTATGTAAATATAAAATGGACCTTAAGGTTGTATATAAGGAAGGTGATGATGAGTCAATGATGAGAAGAGTCCAACAACATATCTTTTTCTAAAATTTACGACGGCAATAGTGACGTACGTCAAGAAAAAGTAGAGTGGGGCTATGGTGCTACTTTTAAGTAAGTTTTACTAACTACTAGTCTACCACTATAAGTCAAGTACGATGAACGTTTTCTAGAAAACAGTAGCTAAATATCTGTTGGATGACCCGAATGGTAGACTGAGTCAAGTACTATGCAAAGGTTTTGTGGAAGTTTGACTCGTTCTGTGTTGTTTTTTGCTGTTTGACTTTGGCTCTACATGCTTGACGTACTTTTGATTCCTTCAATTTTATATCGAGAGGGTAAGGCCAACTTAACTTTAAGTATTGTGTTTTCTATAAACTAGTATGCATGTTATGTTATCCGCGTACGTAAAACGTCATGCGGCAGCAAATATAGCTATACATTAGAACTAGGAATAGATAGATTTTTTTTTTTTTTTCCTTCGAGTCTTTGATGTTGATTTTAAGAATGAGTCTAACCCATATTGCCAAACTCGAGAGCGGACGGTTAATGCGTTCTACTTATGTATTGAATAGGGTTTTATGCTTAGTCTGTGACCTCTTGTTTTTAGCATTTTTCTATAGAGAAATGCTAAATCTTTATATCAAAACCCCATGGTTATCCTCCTGCTCACAGAATCCTGACAAGTGTTAGAACTGACGGTTTGAATGTAGAGAGAATGAGTAAAAAACTATATATAATATTGTTGTGTGTGTAAAAGGATATTGTAGGAGGCTTTAGCAATGTTTTTTTCTATAATTATTGACGACTTTTAGTGGAAAAGGTGTGACTAAAAAGGCGGGTCACGCGCTATTGTTCTATGAAAAAGAAAATGTGATTGAGATATGTTTGTAAATAAATATTAAGACAAGAACACAAGTAGAATTATTGCATGTTTATTGTTTAGTTAAGAATTATTGCATGTTTATTGACGACTTTTAGTGGAAAAGGCGGGTCACGCGCTATTGTTCTATGAAAAAGAAAATGTGATTGAGATATGTTTGTAAATATTAAGTCAAGAACACAAGTAGAATTATTGCATGTTTATTGTTTAGTTAAGATTTTTCTGAGTGTCAAAAGGTGATTAGTAATTAAATATATCTATTAATTTATATGTTGCTACTTGCAATGGCAACATTCCTTCTTGTATATATTTATTTTGTCCACAACTCCATATAAGATATATGAAACATTTAAAAAAGATACTTGGACAACAACATACAGTCAAGTAGTAACATTTAAAGACAGACCCATCACTCAATTAATAAACCACAAGCTAATGAGAACTTTATATGTGTGGTTATCAGATTGTCTAGTAATCTACAAAAATATATCAAGACTATATTTTCATTACCTGTTGTAGACCAATAATGTATATATTTGTTATACATGAAATGGCCGGTCAAATGATCACACACCATTCGCTTAAACAATTCAGTAATACTAAGCGTATATGACAGAATGAAGCTCGTACTTTGTCCTTAATACGATCCAAAACCATTTACCAACAACTAAGTACTCAAATTAGCTTATATATTCTTTTTGGCGAAATGGGCCGGGGCTGGAGCTAGAGCTAGAGCTGTGGCTGAGGCTTATATTATAAGCCGAAACTATATTTGTATTTTTATAAACTTTTTTGGCAAATTAGCTTATGCTTGAGCTTATTATTACTAAATTACTAAAAAGGACATAATTACAAAAACTTATAGTATATGTTTGATATTTTAGTAGGAAAATAAGTAATTAATAGTTTAAAAACATCAGTTTAAAAATTTTAGCTCCTTTTTTTAGGCTAGGGCTTATATAGTTTTAAAAGTCTCCATAAGCCTTGACTACAAATGAGACTTATTATACAAGCCGGCTTATTTTAAAACATTAAGCCCCCGTAAGCCCCAATAAACCTTCTCCCAAACACGCCCTAATTGTAATAAGACATAAACACTCGGCCCTCACATAATAGTCCCACTCGGTCGGTATTATTACACTAGGTCGGTCGCATCTCGGTCGGTCTCGGTCTCACCATAAATAGACAAGAGGGTCGATCAACAGACCGACTTGCGTATTTTCTTGTGTATGTGAGTATTTATTTAAAATGTATTTTTGTGGGATATATTTTTTGCTTAGTCGGCCTCTTTGTTACATTAAGTCGGTAATGAAATAGTTTGGAGAAAAAAATCTAAGATAACAGAAGACTGTAAATCACTTATTACTACTACATCTGTCTCAAAATATAAGTACAGTTTAACTTTATGTATCTAACTTTGACCTTAAATATTTTTATTTGTATTATATAATACTTGATAAAAATTATATTAATGAAAAATACATTTAAAATACAATATATTTACATAATTTTTATCAAATATTGCATAATACAAATAAAAATAATTGAGGTCAAAGTTTGATTCATAAATTCAAACAAGACTTAAATTTTGAGACGGAGAGAGTACAACTAGTCTAATAAACCTTACTTTTTGTTTTATTAAAAAGTTACTAGTAGTAGTCAATGCTTTGGGCCCAACAACATTATGGAAGTTCCTTTCTCCCTGTTGTTATCTCTTGACTCTCTGGTCTTGTGGATATATAGATATGTGAACACCACAAATGTTCCTTTCATTTGGGTCCATGCTGGCCATGGATTATTATATACAACCATACCAAATTATGCGCAAAGTAACACATACACACTTAACGTTCGAACCACGCATTATGTAAACAAAATTGAGATGGTGCCACAGTGGTAACGCTAACTTGGCCAAAAAGGAGAGTTAGTTTTCCTGTTTGACTGTGTGTGGCATGCAGTACGCTCAAAGATCAGTCAGTCAAAAACTTAAACACTCACTACAACAAAATAGTAATATACTCATACTTATTAGAGCATGTTTACACACTTTAAAGTTTGACAAATCAAAAGTTCACACTAATATACGTGTGAACCAATCGTGTGTGGTAAATATTTTCAACACTTTTATGTTTAAAGATTTATGAATATTTTTAGGCTTTTAAAACAATTTTTCACACTTTTAAATAGGGGTAAAGTTAAGGATACGTAATATATTTGTTCAAATAAACATATCTACGTAATATACTTTCTAAAGTGTCAAAGTTACGTAACATACTTTCAAATATGATTCAATCTACATAATATGACCTGTTAGCAGGAGGTTTGCAGGTTACTAAGGATTAAAAGTCACACCGTTAGTCCCCAAACTGAAAAAAATTTGCGCATTTGATCCTATTTAGTTAACGGTCGTTAAAATATTTTTTTTAAAACTTAAAAAAAAAATCTTAAAATCTAAATAAAGTCTTTTTTTTTTAATTTCAAATTTTTCAAAAAAAAATGTATTTTTTTGAAAAGGTATATCCAGATTAAAAAAAAAAAAAAAAAAAAAAGTTTTTTTTTTTAATTTTATCTGGATATATTTATTATTATTATTATTATTTTTAAATCTGGATATATTTTTTCAAAAAAAAAAAAAAAAAAAAAAAAACCCTTAAAAAATGTGTAAAAAAGTTTATCATTTTTTTGTTGAAAATTTTGAAATTATAAAAAAGACTTTATTTAGATTTTAAGAATTTTTTTTAAAAGTTTTTAAAAAAATATTTTAACGACCGTTAACTAAATAGGATCAAATGCGCAAATTTTTTCCAGTTTGGGGACTAACAGTGTGACTTTTAATCCTTCGTAACCTGTAAACCTGCTGCTAACAGGTCATATTACGTAGATTGAATCATATTTGAAAGTATGTTACGTAACTTTGACAATTTAGAAAGTATATTACGTAGATGTGTTTATTTGAACAAATATATTGCGTATCCTTAGCTTTACCCCTTTTAAATATGATTATTTTGATTTTGAAATAATTATTTACACTCTTAAGTATGATGATTTTGAATTTTAAATAATTATTCACACTTTTAAGTGTGAGATTGAAATTCTTCACACTTTTTAAGTCTAAGGATTTTGAAATAATTATTCACACACTTATGTGTGAATATCTTTTAAAAAAGGGTTTCCGATTCATAAAGTGCGAAGAAAAAAAGTATAGAAATAACAAATTTGTTGTAGTGGTACTCAGCCGTTGGTCAAAAACAAAACCAAAAAACTAATATGAGTGTCTGGCTTCTTCGAAGTCGACCCAACTAGTTTGAGGTTTTCTTTTAACCCACAACCCAGGTTATACAATAATGGCAAATGATTTGCACACTCATGTTTTTGATTGGCACACTCAAACTTATGCATTAACCTGTTATATTATGTATACATCTTGCTTCAACTGTTTGTATATTAAAATGTGCAAATCAAAAAGGAATGTATGCAAATCATCTCCTACGATAATAGGCTTTCCACATGATCCACATTTTCACAGCCACTACACAAACTAATCCTTTTAATTTATTGCATTTTAAATAAACGTTGTTTATTCTAAAAGGAAATCGCTTGCTATAGTACTTTTTTTAAACCAATCTTATGACATATTCCACCCAGATAGGATTTCAAGTCTGAGTTAACAAAATCTTAATTCATAAAATCATTCGTTCCCGAATGTTGTGTAACAAGAATAACTCTTTCACGAACACTGGTACAGTAGTACTCAATGATTTATGTATTCAAAGTTAAGATATTTCAAATTCATTAAATATGTTTGTCGTTCTAGTTGTGCTACTGTGATTAGATAAACAATGTAAAGTTCTTTAAGTGTTAACGTTCCAAACCATTTATTTTTTCGTGATAAATTATTCGATATAAATAAATATCGATAATGTTTATGACTTAATGATCATGGTCGGCTTTCTTTAAGCCATAATCCTGACTCCTATTCCGATAATTACGGCATGACAAAGGTGCACAAAACAATAAAAACCACACTTACATTGTGTTCTCGAGACTTTCTATGAGAGACATTGAAAAGGAATGATAGATTATAAAAATATTTCATATTCTCAAGATTTTTTAAGGGTGTGTTTGTTACATGGATTTTAGTGTTTTGGAATGGAACAATAGCCAAATGATATTGTTTGTTACATTAGTTTAGACATAATGGAATGGAGTGATTGTATGAAACTCAATTCATATGAAATTGGTGGATTTTGTCAGAATTTTATATACATTTTACCCTCCAACTACTCACAACCACAAATTTAACAATCTTATTTCCCAATTAATCTTTCTAACTTCAAATTTATTATCAAATAATTTTTAATATCATTATTTTAACATAAAATTTATATTTTCTATTTCATTTTTTTTTTCATTCTAATACCAAATCATATTCCTATCCTAAACCCATCAACAAAACAAACGTACCCTAAGATTGGAAAAGAAATGGTATGTTAGGATAAGTAGCAACACTTTTAGCAAGTTTGTATGATTTTACCCCCTCCAAAATTGAGTTGATTTGGAAGGGTATCAAATAGTCATAACTATAGTGACTTATATGTTTTTTATAACATATATAAATACTACACAAATGAATGGCATAAAGGTAAATTTGTCAATTTTCATTCATTCCCTTTCAACTAAAGAACACAAGATATATATGATGTCCGTACTTTTATTTTTTACTTTCTTCAATCTAAAGAACACAAAAATTTATGTCTACCAAATTTTGGATATGTTTTATTCCTTCAATTTTGGACATGCATAGTAAACATTGAGGTTCAAGATAAGTCTACAAAACATATTAGTTTTAACCAATCTATCTGGTATGCCGTTTTCAGAATAAGACATATACTATAATATTTTGACTCACTACAGATGTTGGCCTTATATCTTGGTACTTTTATAGCTTTGTTGGTGTATGTTTCTAGTTAGCTATTTAGTTGACCTTTGTTAGGTACTTAATTCCTAATTAGTTATATTGCCGTAATGAGTTTTAATTGTGCCATAATGTAGGTATCCATTTGTGAAGGGTAAGTGACTTGGTAGGGTAATGTATGATGTTTGGAATAGTGAGCAGTGAAAGATGAACCTACTTGGTCCAAACAATACATTGCTACAGGAGCTTAGGTTGGATTCTCATTCAAGGTGTGTGTTCCCTTCTGCTGATGCCTCTTAGTTTCTAAGATGGAAATGTAGGCAGTTGGTATAGCCCTTGTTTGGAGAGGATGGGTGCTATAACTTACACAATGATCCCTTTTCAATATTACTCTTTTGATTATTGTGGATATTGGTTGAATGATCTTAAGGGGATTGAATAGAAAATGTAGTTGTGAGGTTATGGTATTGATGCATTTATGGGTGAATTGGTGATTTCCTTGGGAGCATTCAGTTGGTAATCTGCATCTGGAATCGGTATTGCTCTGTTTTAATGTATGTGTCTATTATAGTTTTGTCAGAGATATAGAATTAGTTCTAGCCGATATCAGATAGTAAGAATGTTTGCTTTTGTAGCTGATGGGCATGTCCATTACAACTTTGTGTTTTAAAAATGTCTTGTAATATGGTTGATTCATTAATATATATATATATATATATATATATATATATATATATATATATATATATATATATATATATATATATATATATATATATATATATATATGTATATATATATATATGTATATATATTTAAAATATATATACATATATATATATATATATATATATATATATATATATATATATATATATATATATATATATATATGTATATATATACATATATATACATAGATATATATACATATATATATATACATATATATATATATATATATATATATATATATATATATATATATATTACATACATATAACAGGAGGCGTATGACTAGATAACGCTACATCATCAGCAATATGTCCATGTCATCACCTGAAAGACCATGTCATCACCATTTTGTCCACGTAGGCATTTTTTTTTAAATTCGGATTTAATTTTTTTATGGCAAAAAATCACTAGAAGAATTCGAACTCAAGACCATTTGTTTCTTATGTGGTATTTTAACCACTAAGCCACCACATGTTTTTGATGAAATTCTGTAAACAAATTTTTATAAGGGGTAAGAAACGATTATTCCTTTAATTTAATTGGAGATAATCAAATCAAAATTGGTAATTATTGAGATTTTAGAATGTGATAAGTATAGAAAATATTCATTCTGATCTTAGACCTAATCGGATCAACTATGAAAGTTGTTTTAACCTAATATATATATATATATATATATATATATATATATATATATATATATATATATATATATATATATATATATATATATATATATATATATATATATATATATATACGCCATAAATCCACAGCTGCCAAAGACACTCTGCAACGCTTTCTAGGTTAAACGTCAAGAAGACGGCTGAAATTGAAAAAAGAAGAAAAAACATAATTATATAGTTGATTCAGTAGGTTATTTTTTTATTTGTTAGATTGTTAATGTATGTCTACGAACATGCATTGTTTTAAACATTCATGTGTAACTCTTGTTTAATATTGTCACGATTTAGATATATTATTGTATGTTGGTTATTAGAATTCATACGAATCATCTATTAGTTATGTTATATTTTTTTTAATGTGTATGATTTGTATATGTTTATGTATAATTATTAATTAGATTCATATGTATGATGTTTAATTAAGGCTGCATGTTTTTATCAGTTTACAGCAAAGATTGAGCAGGAAACCCACAACATTGTCAAGGATTCATTAGGTAGTTTATTTATTTAAAATTAATAATACATTCATTATAACATTCCTTACATGTTTTACACATCTTATTAAAATTACAGGATTGAAACTGCAACGTTTTCTACGTAAACGTCAAGAAGACGGCTGAAACTGGTGCAAAAAAGAAAAAGGATTCATTAGGTAGTTTATTTATTTAAAATTAATAATACATTCATTATAACATTCCTTACATGTTTTATACATCTTATTAAAATTACAGGATTGAAACTGCAATGCTTTCTAGGTTAAACGTCAAGAAGATGGCTGAAAGTGGTGCAAAAAAGAAGAAAATCTAAAGTTCTATAGTTTATTCAATAGGTAATTTTTTATTTGTTAGATTGTTTATGTATGTCTATGAATATGCATTGTTTTAAACATCCATATATAACTTTTGTTTACTATTGTCACGATTTAGATATATTGTTGTATGTTGGTTAATAGAATTCGTATGAATCATCCATTAGTTAGGTCATATTTTTTAATGTGTATGATTTGTATATGTTTATGTATGATTATTAGTTAGATTCATGTTATCAATCAATTTATGTATGATGTTTAATTAAGGCTGCATGTTTTTATCAGCTTACATCAAAAATTGAGCAGGAAACTCACAACATTGTGAAGGATTCATTAGGTAGTCTATTTATTTAAAATTAGTAATACATTCATTATAACATTCCTTACATGTATGTTGAATAAAGGCATAGAAGGTATTTTAACAGTTAATACAATGTATTAATTATTCTGTATTATGAAAAACAACGTATGAGTAAATACTTTTTAATTTAATAGATGCATCACCCATGCTAAGGGGGTATGTTGAATGATCTCTTTTTTAAAACTAATAATAATATGTGTTTACATAATCTTGTTGTGTTTACATAATGTTAATTACATTACAATGTCTAAACCACCTGTGAAGAGGAATTTTGGACAAGATTAAGCATATGTTGATGCACACACAATTAATAATGGTAACGTGTTTATAAATTATTATTTTATTTTCTAAATTGTGATGGGCCTAAATAAATTAAATAATAGGATCTCGTCAAGCATTATGTAGAATAGTCGTGAATCAATCACCATGTTTTGATACACATTCCAATCATGAAGATTATGAGAATGATTCTTCCAACTTTGAGTCTTTGGCAGGTATTCTGTTTAATTATATTATATAAATTGCATGGTGATAATATGTTTGCATATTTGTAGGAAGTAATTCACATCAAAAGAAAAACAATGAAATCAATTTGTCCACTTTAAGAAGTTCTGCATCAGGTTTTTTTGACAATATTTAATTTATTATACATTATTTTGGATTGTCATCAAAATTACACACACACACACATACACACACACACACACACACACACACACACACACACACACACACACACACACACATATATATATATATATATATATATATATATATATATATATATATATATATATATATATATATATATATATATATATATATATATATATATATGGGTTATAATAAAAAGTCTAGGAAGGCAAATTTTGGTGCATTACAGTTATAAAGTTACTGCATCACATTTTTAAATCACTGCATTACAGTTATAAATTTTAGTGCATCACAGTTACTGCATCACAGCTATAAAAAGTTACTACATCACAGTTAGTGCATTGCAGTTATTAAGTTACTGCATCACATTTTAAGTCACTGCATCATAGTTATAAATTTAGTGCATCAGAGACTTTTTATTCTTTTTATTTTAAGATTCTTTTTATTTTATCCCATATATATATATATATATATATATATATATATATATATATATATATATATATATATATATATATATATATATATATATATTGATGCGTGGGAATTGCACCAGGCTTTACCTCTCAAGGGATCTTGAGAAGCTTACAACCCCCACCAGGCAGTGTACCTGATCGTTGTAGTATAGTATAGTGACAAGTACCGGGGGATTGATCGTTCAGCTAGGAATAGTGTCGCTAGGATTAGAAAACCTAAATACTAGTTCTAAAGATGAAAGATGATTATTTTTGTATTTTTTATATTTTTTAGAAAGCAAGTTAAAATCTCGGGTTTGAAGGATTTGGGCGGAATTAGTTGCTAATTGATGAGGCGAAAAATGATCCGTTTTTAGGGGGTCATTTAAGCCCGAATCCGAATTTATTTGATCAAATATTGCCCTAAATCGTTCCTTTTATGATTTTAGGTGTTTGGAGAGTGAATTCTGGAAAAGAAGCCATTTTGGACGTTTTTGGAGCATAAAAGTGAAGAAAACGGCAAAGTACCAAAATTCCATGCTGAAGATACAAGGTGACGGCGTCAAGAGTAATATCTTGACGGCGTCAGACATGAAGATTAAAATACCGAAGGTGGTGACGGCGTCAAACGCCTTCATGACGGCGTCAAAGTGGCAAGAATAAAATACCGTGGTCGGTGACGGCGTCACATAGGCCGTCATAAGTAGATCAAGGCCGTCCGAGGAAGTATATGGCGGCGAGGTGACGGCGTCACATGTAACTCTTGACGCCGTCAGCCTACTTTTCCTATATATAGTTTTCTAGTTTTTTCATTAAAAAGAGAGAAGTTTTGGTGAAACCCTAAAGACGAATTTGGTGCCTCTTTTACAGGTTTTTCAAGGGTTCCAAACCCTTGATACCTTGCATTGTAATTGAGATAAGTGTTCTTCTAATTCAATCAATATGTCTATGTGTTGGTTGTTTATCTCTTGTTCTTGTCTCAATTCCATTATGCTAGGCTAGATCTCTCTTGTGTTTGCTTAGATCTAATGAAACCTAGATGTTGATTATGTGTTGATTACTTGTTTATTCTTGTTCTTGGATGAATGATTTATATGTTAGGCTTAAGAAAACTGGCAGATCTCCAAATGGTAACATGTTTGAACGTCTTAAGAAACATGAACCGAGGCGTACTAGGTCTTTATTGGTTGTATTTAATGCATGAGCCACTGTTTACAATCCCTATAGTTGTGCTGGGTCATGGTGTAGGAGGAGATAAGAGCTCATAGAGTTGGGGAGTTATGTATGCCACCCCACGAATGATATTAAGGAATACAATCCGTCATCCATACAAGTATAACAAGTAATTAACGTGTAAAAGATATCTAGGGAGTAGTGAAGTCTAAGTAAACACAATTTCTCCAATTACTGCTCACAACCTTAGTATAATTAGTTTGTTTTCATTTTTATTATTTTATTTTTATTATATATTAGTTTTGGGTTAGTTGAATAGCAACTAATTCCGCCCACTCCTTCAAAAACCCGAGATTTTAATTGCTTTCTAAAAAATATAAAAACACAAAAATAATCATCCCTCACCTCTAGAACTAGTAAATTAGGTTTTCTAATCCTAGCGACACTATTCCTAAGCTGAACGATCAATCCCCCGGTACTTGTCACTATACTATACTACAACGATCAGGTACACTGCCTGGTGGGGGTTGTAAGCTTCTCGAGATCCCTCGAGAGGTAAAGCAAGGTGCGATTCCCACGCATCAAGTTTTTGGCGCCGCTGCCGGGGAATAGTTATTGTCTAGGTTAGAATTTCTTTTTATTAGGTCTACTTGCTAGATTCCTTTCTAGTAAGATTTTATTTTTATTTTTTTTTAGGATTTCTTTAGTCTATCTTTTTCTTTGTGTGTTTGTTCGTAATTTCCATTGACTATTCCGTTCACCATTATGGAGTACGCGAATCCACCATACCACCAACCAAAAAGGCCATTCTACCCTGTTGACATCTCGAATTTCAAACAATATCGAGATGAACCCATATATGATGCATGGACTCGTTTTAAAATTTTACTTCGAAAATTCCCTCATCATAGTTTCTCTTTAGCATCCCTAACCGAAACCTTTTACTATCGTGTCAGCCGATGTGACCAAATGTGCATTGATGATTTTGCCAATGGGGGCCCTAGGGAATTAAGTGATGAAGAAGCATGGGATACCATAGAAAACTGTGCCCAATATTATTATAGAGTAGACAACCCAACAAACAACATCACAAATCAATCAAAAACAAGTTTGAAGGAGCAAACAGGAAGCTTGTCTGGGGATGATTACTCAGGGATACCTGTGTGGATGTCACCTAAAGCCATAGTACAAAACAAACACATAGGTGACCTTGATGTGATGGAGGATGTAGCCGAACATGATCACATTGATCAAAAAGACCCAGGTTTTATGATCGATGATGATGAATCTCAAGAAACAGATGATGAATCTTTTGGGCAATTTGTATATAGTAGTCATAATATTGAGGATGATCCTTATGATTCGGATATAGAGGTTGGGATGCCTAAAGAAGCACTTGAGATACTTGGGAAAATGTTAGGGTTAGATTATAATAAAAGACATGTTGAGGATATTGGTGATCCTGACACAAGGAATGATGAAGTAGAAAATCTAAGCCCACCAAGTACCCCACAAGTCCTAGCATCATCTGAGGCACACACACCGCCCGTGACTTATTCGGATGAAGTAGAAGAGACTATAGGAACCCCAATTGAGGTAGAACCCTTGGACCAAACACAACTAGAGGATATAGGTTTGAATACTTATAATGATAACCTTACTCTTAGTTCTAGGGAAGTTCCTAGTTTTGATGAACCGGAGCCTCAACCAAAACCGTTACCTAATCTTCCATCCTTGGATGAAAATTTAGGAATTGAAATAGGTTCCGATCCACCCATCAAACCATATAGTCCGGGTAGTCTTAGGACAAAGGTAGTGGACTCTAAGCCTTGTAGAGAGGAAGCCAATATAGGAGTGGAAAATGACCTTACATGCTTACATCACCCATTCATGATTGATCACAAAACACATTATGGGTTTAAACCGGGTTTATTAGGTCAAGATGGATCCCCAACTAGTAGTCTCTTGAAGATGATAGAAAATGATCCCTTTCTAGGAGAAAATCTTAATCCACCCATTAACCCGATTGAATTAGGTAAGGTTATGATGATAGGAGCACAACCCTTTGAGCATATAATTCATCTACCACTCTTTCCTCACGTGGCATATTTCCACCCTAAGGGTGTGTATCGCTACTTCCACCCGCACTTAATCCTAAGTGTAGGGAAAACCTCCCCTATTTTCGTTAACTAAGGGTAGAGTCAGGCTCGTGACTCGAACAAAAACAAGCGCTTATTGGGAGGCAACCCAAGCTTTATTTATTTGTTTGTTTGTTTGTTTGTTTATTTGATTTCATTTGCTTCCGTATGCATGCTTTATTTTTATTGTTGGCAGATCATGTTTCTTAATTAAAAAGTGGAAATACTTTACTTTGTTGTTTTGGCCTAGTCTTAACTCCACCTAAAAGTATTTTTGCAAAAGATAAGTGTAAGGGGAAACCCCAAATATATTTTTAAGAAACAAACAGATCATGATTCTCCACAATATTAAATGAACATGTATATTCGTATTTGTTAGAGTCAAATGCTTGTATTGAGTCATAATGAAGTTTTGCAGGATTCTCCAGGAAGTAGGACAAAGTTTTTCCAGAAATTTTCCGGAAACTTAACATAAGAATTTCTGCAGGTCCATTCTGACGGCGTCAGAGTATTACTCTTGACGGCGTCAGGAGTTAAAAATCTGGAAATTTTACCGGTTTTGTTTTTCTAACGGAGTCTTATGGTTTTTGTGAATTATTAAGTTTTATAATCTCCAGGAAATCTGCAAACTTCATTCCACAAGCATTATATCTTATCTTGTTTTCTTGGACTTAGTAACTTATATAGGATGCCGCCGATTTTACGCGAGGTTGCCTTGTCTATTGTTGTCAGGATTTACAGGTTATTTATGACAAGAAGATGATTTATACTCTGGAAGGGAAGCTTTGATTGTTCGTTTTCTTGGAGGAAGATTTAACCTGGTCAACCTAAAATCCATACCGAGCGAATCAGGGGAGTATTTGATTTCATTCTCTTTACTTCTTAACTTTTACATTCTTTACTTGAACATTGGGGACAATGTTCATCTTAAGTGTAAGGGGAGGGTAAAAAGATGATACCTTACATATGCACTTTCGCTTGAGTTTGTTTTGTTTAATGGTAGATGTGTAATAAAACTACGAGAAATACTTGGTAGTGTAATTTTAGCGCCAAATTTAAAATTTTTTACAACATTTAGGAATGAAACTTTAGCCATAGCAAGCGTCTCATGGATAGGAGGTTGTATGACTAGCACATAACCGTATATTCAGAAAAATTTTCCACCCAAAAATGTGAGGTTCGCCTTTAGATTTGATAGGAAAAGCATTTACTATTAGTGCTTATGAGTGTACCGGTAGCATTTAGATTCTAGAACTTGCGTTAGTGATGCATCCCGAGACCGCGAGTGAGACTACATTCGTGTGGTAGGATTTACTACATGATAAGAGGCATTAGGATCACCCTTGTGTTAAACCCGTATTATAATTACTTGACCATTTAAGTCATAATGCTTGGCTAGTTAAGTCAACTAATTTTTCCCACACCCTTAGCGTTGTACTCATTTTTAGTACACGATACCCCTAGTACACCCCTCCGAGCCTATCTTTTCGTTTCTAACTTTAAGCATCTTACTTAAAGGAAGAATTTGTTACACCCCACTTAAATGTACACCCAAATCGCCTTAGCCTTCCGTGTATGCGCTCATTTTTAGTGCATTATTGTTATTTGTTAAACCTTAAGTTAACTTTCTAATTGATTACATGGTTGCTAAGTCGAGTCATATCATTGTACATATTGTTTTGGGACTATTGGGACTCATGGGTAAGTACTTATTTTATGGAGTAATGGGGAAGAACATCATTTATTACCCCCATATGTACGTTAATCTTAAAAGTGCTCCAAGTGTTTTGATTTTCTTAATTCGAGTCATTAGATTAGTTAATTGTAAAGTATGTAAAGATTCAAGTGTAAGGGGAACGTTTATACCCCTATGATGTATTATTTTGGATGGTAGGGTAAGAGTGTATGCAAAAAAAAAAAAAAAAAAAAAAAAAAAAAAAAAGAAAAAACAAGAAAAAGAAAAAAAAAATAGAAAAAGAAAAAGAGAAAAAACATACGGACTACCATCCCGTTTTTATTCTATGTTTATTTTATGTTTTTGTTATTTTTCATTTATTAGCTTAAGTCGAGTCTAGTCTTGGCTTAGCAACGCCATATTGTACATGTAATTAACTAAGATTGTTAACTCGCCACCAGTAAAATTTCCTTCATCCGACAAAACCGTGTAATTCATATCCCTATACCTAACGTTACAACCCTTTAAAAGACCTCTTTGATAGTTTATCCTAGGTGCTTACGCCATGTGGTGGAGGTTTGATCCTTTCCCAAGCCTATGGTAATCTATTTTGCTATGACAGGTAGTGAGAGATATCTTCCATTTCCATAATGTTATATTACTTTATTACACCCGAGAGATGTGAGTATCTAAACACTATTTGTGAGGTGCTTGTGTATGACCTCCGTGCTTGTCTATTGGTCTTTAGTGGAACGATTATTTGTTGTAATTACTTTTATATTAGTGTTAAATGACCCCTAACTTGTCTTTCGAGTAGAATAAAAACGCATTTGCTTGAGGACAAGCAAATCTCAAGTGTAAGGGTATATGATGAGGCGAAAAATGATCCGTTTTTAGGGAGTCATTTAAGCCCGAATCCGAATTTATTTGATCAAATATTGCCCTAAATCGTTCCTTTTGTGATTTTAGGTGTTTGGAGAGTGAATTCTGGAAAAGAAGCCATTTTGGACGTTTTTGGAGCATAAAAGTGAAGAAAACGGAAAAGTACCAAAATTCCATGCTGAAGATACAAGGTGACGGCGTCAAGAGTAATATCTTGACGGCGTCAGACATGAAGATTAAAATACCGAAGGTGGTGACGGCGTCAAACGCCTTCATGACGGCGTCAAAGTGGCAAGAATAAAATACCGTGGTCGGTGACGGCGTCACATAGGCCGTCATAAGTAGATCAAGGCCGTCCGAGGAAGTATATGGCGGCGAGGTGACGGCGTCACATGTAACTCTTGACGCCGTCAGCCTACTTTTCCTATATATAGTTTTCTAGTTTTTTCATTAAAAAGAGAGAAGTTTTGGTGAAACCCTAAAGACGAATTTGGTGCCTCTTTTACAGGTTTTTCAAGGGTTCCAAACCCTTGATACCTTGCATTGTAATTGAGATAAAGTGTTTTTCTAATTCAATCAATATGTCTATGTGTTGGTTGTTTATCTCTTGTTCTTGTCTCAATTCCATTATGCTAGGCTAGATCTCTCTTGTGTTTGCTTAGATCTAATGAAACCTAGATGTTGATTATGTATTGATTACTTGTTTATTCTTGTTCTTGGATGAATGATTTATATGTTAGGCTTAAGAAAACTGACAGATCTCCAGATGGTAACATGTTTGAACGTCTTAAGAAACATGAACCGAGGCGTACTAGGTCTTTATTGGTTGTATTTAATGCATGAGCCACTGTTTACAATCCCTATAGTTGTGCTGGGTCATGGTGTAGGAGGAGATAAGAGCTCATAGAGTTGGGGAGTTATGTATGCCACCCCACGAATGATATTAAGGAATACAATCCGTCATCCATACAAGTATAACAAGTAATTAACGTGTAAAAGATATCTAGGGAGTAGTGAAGTCTAAGTAAACACAATTTCTCCAATTACTGCTCACAACCTTAGTATAATTAGTTTGTTTTCATTTTTATTATTTTATTTTTATTATATATTAGTTTTGGGTTAGTTGAATAGCAACTAATTCCGCCCACTCCTTCAAAAACCCGAGATTTTAATTGCTTTCTAAAAAATATAAAAACATAAAAATAATCATCCCTCACCTCTAGAACTAGTAAATTAGGTTTTCTAATCCTAGCGACACTATTCCTAAGCTGAACGATCAATCCCCCGGTACTTGTCACTATACTATACTACAACGATCAATCCCCCTAGACATCTTTTACACGTTAATTACTTGTTATAGTTGCATGGATGACGGTTCGTATTCCTTAATACCATTCATGGGGTGGCACACTTAACTCCCCAATTCTATGAGCTCTTATCTCCTCCTATACCATGCCCAGCACAACTATAGGGATTATAAACAGTGGCTCATGCATTAAATACAACCAATAAAGACCTAGTGTGCGTCGGTTCATGTTTCTTAAGACATTCAAGCATGTTACCAATTGGAGATCTGCCAGTTTTCTTAAGCCTAACATATGAATCATTCATCCAAGACAAGTATAAACAAGTAATCAACACATAATTAACATCTAGGTTTCATTAGATCCAAGCAAACACAAGATAGATCTAGCCTAGCATGATGGAATTAAGACAAGAACAAGATATAGACAACCAACACATAGACATATTGATTGAATTAAAAGAACACTTATCTTAATTACACATGAAAGGTATCAAGGGCTTGGAACCCTTGAAAAACCTGTAAAATTCGCACCAAAATCGTACTTAGGGTTTCTCCAAAACTTCTCTCTTTTTAATGTGAAAATTAGAAAACTATATATAGGAAAAGGGGTCTGACGGCGTCAAGAATAAACTTGGGACGCCGTCACCTCGCCGCCAAAACTCTTCTCGGACTGCCTTGATCTACATTTGACGCCGTCATGTGATAATCATTTCCAGGCCGTCATGACTTTTACTCTTGACGCCCTACTTCGTGACGCCGTCAATTCTCTACTGGACCGTCATGGAATTTTGCTCTTGACGCCGTCACCTACTGTTCCCAGCATGGAAAATTAAGACTTTGGCGTTTTCTTCACTTTTATGCTCCAAAAACGTCCGAATTGCTTCCTTTTCCAGATTTCTCTCCCAAAGTACCTAAAATCACAAAAGGAACGATTTAGGGCAATATTTGATCAAATAAAGTCAATTCTGGGCTTAAATGACCCCCTAAAAACGGATCATTTTTCGCCTCATCATATACCCTTACACTTGAGATTTGCTTGTCCTCAAGCAAATGCGCTTTTATTCTAGTCAAAAGACAAGTTAGGGGTCATTTAACACTAATATAAAAGTAATTACAACAAATAATCGTTCCACTAAAGACCAATAGACAAGCACGGAGGTCATACACTAGCACCTCACAAATAGTGTTTAGATACTCACATCTCTCGGGTGTAATAAAGTATAAATTACAATATGGAAACGGAAGATATCTCTCACTACCTGTCATAGCAAAATAGATTACCATAGGCTTGGGAAAGGATCAAACCTCCACCACATGGCGTAAGTACCTAGGATAAACTATCAAAAAGGTCTTTTAAAGGGTTGTAACGTTAGGTGTAGGGATATAAAATACACGGTTTTGTTGGATAAAGGTTGTTTTATTGGTGGCGAGTTAACAATCTTGGTCAATTACATGTATAATATGGCGTTGCTAAGCCAAGACTAGACTCGACTTAAGCTAATAAATGAAAAATAACAAAAATATAAAATGAACATAGAATAAAAAGGGATGGTAGTCCGTATGTTTTTTCTCTTTTTCCTTTTTCTATATTTTTTTTTCTTTTTCTTGATTTTTCTATTTTTTTCGATTTTTTTTCATACACTCTTACCCTACCATCCAAAATAATACATCATAGGGAATGAACGTTCCCCTTACACTTGAATCTTTACATACTTTACAATAAACTAATCTAATGACTCGAATTAAGAAAATCAAAACACTTGGAGCACTTTTAAGATTAACGTACATATGGGGGTAATAAATGATGTTCTTCCCCATTACTCCATAAAATAAGTACTTACCCATGAGTCCCAATCGTCCCAAAACAATATGTACAAGGATATGACTTGACTTAGCAACCATGTAATCAATTAGATAGTTAACTTAGGGTTTAACAAATAACAATAATGCACTAAAAATGAGCGCATACACGGAAGGCTAAGGCGATTTGGTTGTACATTTAAGTGGGGTGTAACAAATTCTTCCTTTAAGTAAAATGCTTAAAGTTAGAAACGAAAAGATAGGCTCGGAGGGGTGTACTAGGGGTATCGTGTACTAAAAATGAGTACAACGCTAAGGGTTTGGGAAAAATTAGTTGACTTAACTAGCCAAGTAATATGACTTAAATGGTCAAGTAATTATAATACGGGTTTAACACAAGGGTGATCCTAATGCCTCTTATCATGTAGTAAATCCTACTACACGAATGTAGTCTCACTCGCGGTCTCGGGATGCATCACTAACGCAAGTTCTAGAATCTAAATGCTACCGGTACACTCATAAGCACTAATAGTAAATGCTTTTCCTATCAAATCTAAAGGCGAACCTCACATATTTGGGTGGAAAATTTTTGTGAATATACGGTTGTGTGCTAGTCATACAATCTCCTATCCATGAGACGCTTGCTATGGCTAAAGTTTCACTCCTAAATGTTGTAAAAAATTTTAAATTTGGCGCTAAAATTGCACTAACAAGTAATTCTCATAGTTTTATTACACATCTACCATTAAACAAAACAAACTCAAGCGAAAGTGCATATGTAAGGTATCATCTTTTTACCCTCCCCTTACACTTAAGATGAACATTGTCCCCAATGTTCAAGTAAAGAATGTAAAAGTTAAAAAGTAAAAAGAATGAAATCAAATACTCCCCTGATTCGCTCGGTATGGATAATAAGGTGACCAGGTTAAATCTTCCTCCAAGAAAATGAACAATCAAAGCTTCCCTTCCAGAATATAAATCATCTTCTTGTCATACATAACCTGTAAATCCTGAGAAATAGACAAAACAACCTCGCATAAAATTGGCGGCATCCTATATAAGTTACTAAATCCTAGAAAACAAAATAAGATATAATGCTTGTGGAATAAAGTTTGCAGATTTCCTGGAGATTATAAAACTTAATAATTCACAAAAACCATAAGGCTCCGTTAGAAAAACAAAACCGGTAAAATTTCCAGATTTTTACACCTGACGCCGTCAAGAGTTAACTCATGACGCCGTCAGGATTGACCTGCAGAAATTCTTATGTTAAGTTTCCGAAAAATTTCTGGAAAAGCTTGGTCCTACTTCCTAGAAAATCCTGCAAAACTTCATTATGACTCAATACAAGCATTTGACTCTAACAAATACGTATATACATGTTCATTTAATATTATGGAGAATCATGATCGGGTTGTTTCTTTGAAAACATATTTGGGGTTTCCCCTTACACTTATCTTTTGCAAAAATACTTTTAGGTGGAGTTAAGATTAGGCCAAAACAACAAAGTAAAGTATTTCCACTATTTAGTTTAGAAACATGATCAACCAACAATAAAAATAAAGCATGCATACAGAAGCAAATAACAAACAAACAAAATAAAATCACACAAAACATGGGTAGCCTCCCAAGAAGCGCTTGTTTTTGTTCGAGTCACGAGCCTGACTCTACCCTTATTTAACAGAAATAGGGGAGGTTTTCCCTACACTTAGGATTAAGTGCGGGTGAAAGTAGCGATACACACCCTTAGGGTGAAAATATGCCACGTGAGGTAGGAGTGGTGGATGAATTATATGCTCAAATGGGTGTGCTCCTATCATCATAATCTTACCAAATTCAATTGGGTTAATGGGTGGATTAAGATTTTCTCCTAGAAAGGGATCATTTTCTATCAACTTCAAGAGACTACTAGTTGGGAATCCATCTTGACCTAATAAACCCGGTTTAAACCCATAATGTTTCTTATGATCAATCATAAATGGGTGATGCAAGCATGTAAGGTCATTTTCCACTCCTATATTGGCTTCTTCACTACAAGGCTTAGAGTCCACTACCTTTATCCTAAGACTACCCGGATTATATGGTTTGGTGGGTGGATCGAGACCTATTTCAATTCCTAAATTTTCACCCAAGGATGGAAGATTAGGTAACGGTTTTGGTTGAGGCTCCGGTTCATCAAAACTAGGAACTTCCCTCAAACTAAGAGTAAGGTTATCATTATAAGTATTCAAACCTATATCCTCTAGTTGTGTTTGGTTCAAAGGTTCTACCTCTATTGGGGTTCCTAAAGTCTCTTCTACTTCATCCGAATAAGTCACGGGCGGTGTATATGCCTCAAATGATGGTAGGACTTGTGGGGTACTTGGTGGGTTTAAATTTTCAACTCTATCCTCCATCTTATCAGGATTACCAATGTGCTCAGCTTGTATTGTGGTGAAATCAAACCACCCCATGTGCCCAGTTATCTCATCTATAGTCTTATCCCCAAACAATCTTCTTGCCTGTTCCCTTAAACTTGCTATCAATTGATCCGTAACAACGTTTGTTGGGTTGTCCATTTTTTTGGCAAGTTTGGCACAATTCTCTATGGTTTCCCATGCTTCATCAGCTCTTAATCCCCAAAGGTCCCCATCTGCGGCATGGTCAATGTCCATTTTGGTATAGTGGTCGACACGATAGTAAAATATTTCAATTTGGGACCACAGATCGAAATTATGATGAGGGACTTTTCGGAGTAAATATTTAAAACGAGCCCATGCATCATAGATAGGTTCATCCTCATGTTGTTTAAACATCAAGATGTCATTTGGAGTGGGTGAATTTCGTGGTTGGTAGTATGGTGGATTCGCGTTCTCCATAATGGCGAACAGAATAGTCAATGAAAATTACGAACAAACACACAAAGAAAAAGATAGACTAAAGAAAACCTAAAAATAAAAATAAAATCTTACTAGAAAGGAATCTAGCAAGTAGACCTAATAAAAAAGAAATTCTAACCTAGAAAATAACTATTCCCCGGGCTGCGGCGCCAAAAACTTGATGCGTGGGAATTGCACCAGGCTTTACCTCTCAAGGGATCTTGAGAAGCTTACAACCCCCACCAGGCAATGTACCTGATCGTTGTAGTATAGTATAGTGACAAGTACCGGGGGATTGATCGTTCGGCTAGGAATAGTGTCGCTAGGATTAGAAAACCTAAATACTAGTTCTAAAGATGAAAGATGATTATTTTTGTATTTTTTATATTTTTTAGAAAGCAAGTTAAAATCTCGGGTTTGAAGGATTTGGGCGGAATTAATTGCTAGTCAACTAACCCAATACTAAGATGCAATCAAAATAAAATACTAAAAATGAAATTAAACTAAATTATCTAAGGTTGTGAGCAATAAATGGAGAAAATGTGTTTACTTAGATTTCACTACTCCCTAGACATCTTTTACACGTTAATTACTTGTTATAGTTGCATGGATGACGGATCGTATTCCTTAATACCATTCATGGGGTGACACACTTAACTCCCCAATTCTATGAGCTCTTATCTCCTCCTATACCATGCCCAGCACAACTATAGGGATTATAAACAGTGGCCCATGCATTAAATACAACCAATAAAGACCTAGTGCGCGTCGGTTCATGTTTCTTAAGACGTTCAAGCATGTTACCAATTGGATATCTGCCAGTTTTCTGAAGCCTAACATATAAATCATTCATCCAAGACAAGTATAAACAAGTAATCAACACATAATTAACATCTAGGTTTCATTAGATCCAAGCAAACACAAGATAGATCTAGCCTAGCATGATGGAATTAAGACAAGAACAAGATATAGACAACCAACACATAGACATATTGATTGAATTAAAAGAACACTTATCTTAATTACACATGAAAGGTATCAAGGGCTTGGAACCCTTGAAAAACCTGTAAAATTCGCACCAAAATCGTACTTAGGGTTTCTCCAAAACTTCTCTCTTTTTAATGTGAAAATTAGAAAACTATATATAGGAAAAGGGGTCTGACGGCGTTAAGAATAAACTTGTGACGCCGTCACCTCGCCGCCAAAACTCTTCTCGGACTGCCTTGATCTACATTTGACGCCGTCATGTGATAATCATTTCCTGGCCGTCATGACTTTTACTCTTGACGCCCTACTTCGTGATGCCGTCAATTCTCTACTGGACCGTCATGGAATTTTGCTCTTGACGCCGTCAGGATGTTACTCTTGACGCCGTCACCTACTGTTCCCAGCATGGAAAATTAAGACTTTGGCGTTTTCTTCACTTTTATGCTCCAAAAACGTCCGAATGACTTCCTTTTCCAGATTTCTCTCCCAAAGTACCTAAAATCACAAAAGGAACGATTTAGGGCAATATTTGATCAAATAAAGTCAATTCCGGGCTTAAATGACCCCCTAAAACGGATCATTTTTCGCTTCATCATATATATATATATATATATATATATATTGGTGTGCTTAGTTATGAGAGAGCGAACAATATCAGTCCGCTGAATGTAAACATGGCTATAAGAGGCAGATACATCTCCGTATGGCGTTCGCACAATTTTAATGAAGAACACGATCCTTACAGTCTAGATTCTATTTTCCATAATGAAGAGGTAATTTTAATTAAGTTAATAAGATGTATTCATACATATTTATTAAATATCCTTAATTTTTAAATTATATTAACAGTGTAATCGTATTCAGATTTACATCAAAAAAGAGCATGTGTTTAAATTTGAACCTCTTTTACAAGAGGGTCAATGTTACATAATCTACAATTTTGGACTAACAGAGAATGCTGGGGTGTTACCTTTGTTACAAAACCACTTGAAAATTTCTTTTTATAAAGGAACCAATGTTACCCAGATCGATCAAATTGGTGACAACTTAGTTGGTTTCATTAACGATACATCCACAAGTATGCTGGACACAGACAGCGATTACCACGAACATGATTGTGTTGGTATGTATTTTTATAAAAGCTCCAAACAACAATTGACATTATTGATATTTTTATTTACATTCTTTTAATAACAACATTTTTACAGACATTGTTGGTAGAATCATAGCTATCGGGAAAATAGTGAATGTAGGTAGTGCTGGTGGTCGTAAAATACGTAGGACAATTGTCCTCACAGACGCTAAGTAAGTAGGTTTTATACATTCATATTTAATTAATATAATGTATATGGAACACGATTGTAAACATGTATCTATTCTATGATGTGCTATGCAGGTCTTTAAGACTTAATTGTACATTTTGGGACAATTGGGCCTTAATGTGAAATAACTACGACAACAATTGTGATGAGATTTGTCATATGGACGTACTTTTGATGTTAGGAAAAGTTAAATATTTACACAGTAAGTTTTGTAAATTTGTCAAATTATTGAAAGGAAATACATTTACATTAATTTCATTTGGCAAAATGTAACAGGTCTCAAAAAAGAAGACTATAGTTCCATTTAAAGATACAACAAATGATGGTCTAGCTGCATGCGTTAATGAACACATCGGATGATGAGTCACCAGCAAATGGCCATAATGAATTTATGAAGCACATAGATAACTGATGTTAATTTTATTTTTTAAGATATAATTGAACAATTTAATTAGGTTTATCGATACTCATATTAAGTATTTTTAATGTGTTTGTTATTTGCATAACATGAATCTCGCAAATATTACCATCGCAACTCTTCTGATATTAAAAACTACATCTATCGCTCCAGATGCTATGTCAATCAACTGTCGCAGTCGTTGCTATTGCAAATGCAGTTATGAGCTGCTATTGAAACACTTTACGGGTAAAATTTTGTGAGACTTGATTTCCGACCATAAAAAATGCACCGACTTTTTTGGATCTGAAACAACTCAAAACACTAAAAATTGAATAAGAAACTTGAATATGACTATCATAATTTGATAAAACCATAACAAATCTTTGTATAAATCTGTAAATAAAATAACATAATAAACATTTGGACCTAAACAACATATTTGGATACCAAAAATAATAATTAATTTTTTTATCTTTTGTGATTTACTTTAAAACTTTTGATCAACATTGGTAGATATATACAAAATACATTCTAAAATTATATTCTAAAAACATATCTTCTATAAATTAAACATATATTTCTAAAAATACGGTTTACATTCTAACTATTATAAACTGTAGTTTTTACATTAATTAAAATTATTGACATTTTTCAAGTTTTTAAAATATATAGTCTGGCCATGAAAAGTACAAAAATTTAATGACCAATAAACTTGAATACGACCATCAAAATTTGATAAAACCGTAACAAATCTTTGTATAAACCTATAAATAAATAAACATAATAAACTTTTGGATCTAAACAACAGATTTGGATACCAAAATTCATGATTAAATTTTTATCTTTTGTGATTTACTTTAAAACTTTTGATGAACATTGGTAGATATATACAAAATACATTCTAAAATTATATTATAAAAACATATTTTTTATAAATTAAACATATATTTAAAAAAACGGTATACATTCTGACTATTATAAACTATAGTTTTTATATTAAACATATATATAGTTGTATTTGTCGATAATTTATATATTCGAATTGCGTTTTATAGACTATATATACTCGCCGAACATAACTGTTTACTACATTCTTAACCCTAAATCATATATCTATATATTCACATATATAAACTACTATGAAATCACTAAAGTCCTCTGTCAATCTATTAACACCAAGACTATCTGCATCCACAATTAGATTAAAAGTGGACAAGGACATAGTGTTGGAGAAATTTGTCAAGGATGATGAAGTTGTTTTGCCGATGTTGGAAGTCAACTCTACGAATCACGAAATGAAACTAAATGATACAAAAAAAAAAAAAAAAAAAAAAAAAAAAAGATGTATTCTTAATGTTGTTGATGTTGGGTTGATGAATGTTGAAGATTTGAAAACGAAGACAAAAAAAAAATAAAAATAAAAAATAAAAAAGGATGTTGACATACTCGATGTTATGAAAGAAAAAGAGTGTTGGGATAAATGGGAATGGGAACATTGTGAAGTTTTAGAAGATGAATATGAAGATGATCATTGTTACTGCTCAGCATGTCAACGAACGTGTAACTAAATTTTGGAAAAAAAATAAGTGTTACATTCTTTTAAAAACATATGTTTGAGATATTTTTGTTTTCATTTTACATTAATATTAATCATAATCGTTATTTTTGTTTTTTATTTTTTATTAAGTTTATGGTTTTGATAATTATTGTAGTTGTAATCTTTTTTGTAAATAATAATCGTGTTACTAAATATAAGAGCCCAAAGTTTATAAACACAACCCAAAAATCATCTATACTCGAGGTTAACATGCCTAGTTTATGATCAATAAACAAACTCAACAAGTCCATCAAAGTTCCAAATCAAGTCCCCCACGATACGACTTGTATCGTGGGTACACATCACGAGCACGCCCCTTGGTGTGTCGCTTTAATCCACCATCAAACCAACACGAACCTAGTGGTCGTATAACACAAATATCAACACAAACATAACCCTTGCAAGTGTATTACTCAAACCAAACGCACCTTATCCTACAGGAAACTAACATACAACAACAACGACTACACCAAGACTATCACTCAAATATAACCGATTAACTTATTATGTTGTGACTCATATTGAGTCACGACTCACCCATACAGGGCAAAACCCACTCAACACAACAACGAAATAAATAAACAAGGTGCTAGGTCAATAAATTTAACACAAACATAATCATAAATACGCAAACAATAATCAAAATGGGTCAACTCAACTCAGTGAGTTGACTCGGTCAAGTTGTTAGGCCCGTTTCCTAGGTACTTGGACCCCACCCTAGATGAAATGGACCAAGGGCCTTTCGTGATTGGCCAGTCAACGAATTTTGCGTTGCGGTCAAACCGGATAGTCAAACTAATAGTCAAAGTATGACTAATATAGTTTTGGGAAGTTATGATGTGTAACTTGAGGGACTAATGTTGTCAAGCATAAATATGTTATAAGTTGGTTGTGGCCAAAGTAATTGAAAAGAGACTTGAGGGGTCATTCTTGCCATTATCCTAAAGTTGTGCCTAGATAAGTTATATCCAGGGGATTCTAGACTTTTCTCACATTATTGAGAGGGGTGTTTGAAGTCCGGTTATGGAGGGTAAGAAAGGAGGGAATAAGAAAGGTTGATAATGATTTCATGAAGGGTTTTGATACCCTAATCCAAAGGTTAAGTCCTAGCAATTATCAATCACAAGTAAGTATTACTAATCATAAGTTAATGATTATGAAGCTAAGGTTTATGATTGAAATGGGTAATCATCATATGATCATGGTATGATCATGTGATGATATGGAAAGATGATTGAGCTAGTTATGGTTGGTTTTGTATAAACCCTTGTTTATGATTTTTGATTTTTATGTTTTAGGTTTTGATAGATGATAATGATTGATGATGATGATGATGTTGATTTTATGATTGTAGCTTAGCTTTGAAAGCTAAGGTAAGCAACCGGTTATAATGTGATGTTATGTTGATTTCATTACAGTATGTGTTATATGCTTATCATGATATGGTTATTGAATGGTTTAGAAGTTATGTGTTATGTGGAAGTGATTATAAGGCTAGCTTGGTATAGCTAGCAATCAAAGTTTTAACTAAGTGGGTTTAGGTGTGTTGAGATAGTATGGTGATGCTTAAAGTGGCTAGAGGTATGTGTTAATGTTTATGTTTGTAATGGATTTATAGTTATGATGTGTAATATGTGATTGATACGTGATGTTGTGTTATACCCGTTTACTTACTAAGCCTTTGTGCTTACGGTTTAGTTGTCTAACCTTTTATAGGTTTGTATGCTATTATGGATGGCTTGGATATGGATTCAAGGTTTGGTTGCGATATTAGAAGATTGGTAAGAAAGTAGGAGCTAGGTAGTATACCGAGCTCAAGTGTCATGTTTGTACCCCCGTGAGTCATTAATGTTATTGTTAGGTGCCCATATTGATATCACACAAGTAAAGAATGAGACAGATATAAGGATTGGTTGATTACTGGATATGAGAGAATTATAAAAGCAAGAGTTTCATTAATATATCAAAATAACCAACAAGTGTTATGATAACATAAGCTTAGTATATATAGGGGAGGAGTAGGGCAACACTCCCTTCCTCTCTCATACTTCTAATTCGTGGGCTTGTAAGCCTTATGGGCTTTTACATGTTGCCCATTTACTAAAAACATAAACATAAATATTACTAGAGCAACCTAATACAAAATGTAATGACCGAGACTTGACTAAATACTAAAGTATGTTCCCAACAATCTCCCCCTAAGGGTCGGTCATCACGGTTGCTGGACATCTTCATATTTTGTCTTTGACTTGTGACATGTATAACTTTTGACGCCTTCAAAAAATGTTGTAAAATGAATGTACTTTGCTCTAAGTCTTTGTTCTTTGGTGATGATGTGGTGATTATGTTATGAAGTAGTCCGCTGTTCGTCACTCCTGTGTCTGTGGTGATTGTCCGCCATTCCAACATGCTCATACATCTTTGGACTTTGTCTTTCAAGTGCACGAAGTTCCTTATCATACTCTAAGATCTTTGTCTTTATACTTTGCAGATTCTTCTTATTGGCGTAGAATCTTTCTTTGAACTTTGTGGTGCTTAGATCTTTGGGGGAGCTATCATTTGCTTCAAGATGTATGTATGAGCATGCTGGAATCTACCATCATGGAGGTGATGTACCTGCAGGTAAACAGTTATCAATAATCAACCGGTACTTACAGATAAGGAATTAGAGCTCGTCAACAGCATAGTGTGAAGACTCCTTCTAATCCTTATCAAGGCCGTTCCCATGTCAGATACTCCCGAAGGAGCTTACGAGACCTACTAAGTAGCTCAATGACTGGGTGAGTCGCTGAGGATCACTCCATGACTGTAGACTGCTATGGAACCACCGCGAACACTAAGCGTAACCCTTGTGGGGTTACCGAAGTGACCTGCTGTCAGGGCTGTTTGATGTTGACCCTAGCAGGAATTTCCGTTCAATCATTGAGAAATACATTTGTAATTCTCTCATAAACGTTCTCGGCAGATTGCTAAGATCTACGAAGGACTCGATAATTTACAGCTGGTGTCCATTGATGTAGAACACCAGTTGTAGAAATGCTAAGTGTTCCTAAGAGATCTTTGATGTATCTCATGGCTCTAGACTCTATAAGTGCACACTTAGGTTTCCAATGCGGAGACTAGGGAGGGGTCTCCTGCTTCAATATCAACCATCTCTAAGAGATAAGTCGATAGATTACACTGGTTCCCCGTGAGAATGAAACGAGTTCTTTTAAGAGAACTTGAGTGGTTAAGAAGGTTTAGTGCATTGCGTCACTGGGTCCATGACGACTTTATCTTCAATACCGGTGTTGCCTTAGCAACAACCAGTAGCATACGAGTTGAACCCGGTGTCTGCCCTAAGGTTGAACATATGGAGGGCTATTTCTTTTCACCCTTTTCTTTACTTTTCTTTTTAATTCTTCAACTCCTTTTTTCCCTTTCATTCTTTTCTCCTTTTATCGTATCATACCTAAGGACTTCTAATTCTAACTATGGGTGATGTCCTTGGATAGATTCCTCCGGCTTTGGCGGATCATAGGACGGTTTTTCCTATCTTAATCACCTTATAACTCCTTGATTAACCGACAGTAGCCAAGAAACCATTGATTGAAAATCTCTCAAAGTGTTTTTAATTATCAAAGTATTTTTGGTTAACACTTTGAGAGTTTTGTGTACACTTTTGAAGGGCTCCCCCTTTACATGTGCTCATAAGTATTTAAGAAATTTGCACATGCGGGAGGAGCAAGCACTTTTTGAATTGATCCACTTTCAGTGAACAAGACCGATTCGAGACACGCTTACATCACTAGTTATACTAGCTTGAAATTATTACCCGGCCTGGTCAAGTCCACAGAAAGTTTCTCGAGATGGTACATTTCTACTAAGACAAATCCTTTTCGAGACACACTTACGTGGCTAGTTAAAGAGTTCCATTGTCAGCTTTTAGGTGACAACTAGCTCTATTAACTAACTTGATGTTATTACCAATCGAGGATAAGACTTTTCGAGTTTACTACCTTTTATTGTTTCGTCAATTCCTGGGTCAATTCTGAGTCTAGCTCGCACAAGATACAACTTTTAGCTTTTTGACCACTTATATTTTAATCACTTTTCCATTTTCTCCCCCTCAAAAATAGCATATAAAATGATGTTTTTGATAATCTTTTAGATTAAAATATGCCTTTTTGAGTCTTATAGGGAGATTCACCAAGAACTTTTGATTTAGAACAAAGTAGTTTTGTTTGACAAGTGCTCCCCCTCAACAAGTGATTAGGTCTTATTGAGATGAAATACTTGTCCTTTTGAGCAGAATTATGAAAATCATAAAAATATTTGATTAATTCTACTCAAAAGTAAGAAGCCTTCGCTCTTTATATTAGGATTGAGGCACTGATGCGTACCTCAGGGTCCTTTCTTTACAAGTTCGGGTTGTACACTGTAATATGTGCACAAACCATAATGAATATAATTATTGACAAATCAAATCAAAACCTTACAAACTTCTACCATTCAGGTCTCTGAAACGTCAACACTGGAAATCCTGGTCTGCCTCCCACATAACTTTCCAATCTCCTTATCTGATCCCTATTCTTTAACCGGTTCTCAATCCTTGTGATGAATCTGCGAGCTTGTCTGGCCTCATCGGTATTCCACCTTTTGGATTTGTATAGTGCAACATCATCTAATCGGCTTTTGATTATATCTCTGACGAACTTAAGAGTTTCATCACAGAACTTGTGGATTTCATCATAAGCCATGAAGCAGTTTCGTCGGTTGACACTGCGGTAGGTGAACCCAAATGCCGGATGTTTGATCAAGGTGTATTGAGATTCGTGTTGAAGGTTGGGGATGTTGTAAAGGTTAGGTTTTGTGAGATTCAGCTTCTTCTGGTAACTTTCCACTCCAAGTTGAAGATCTTCTACTCGCTCTTTGATGACGATGTGTCGGATGAAAATGAGCAGAGCTGTGATGAAGGCAAGCTGCATATCCTTAGGTAGGTTGCAAAGCTTTCCTTGGACTTTGAGTAGATACATATCTTCGATGTTATTAAGGAGTAATCATGGAAAGTCTGACTCGGAAATCACGTACTCTTGTTCATCAAGTCTTTTAAGTACGATTTTGTTGAGAAAGGAGTACCCAAAGTGAGTGACTGTATAGATAAATTGAATGGAGACAATCTTTAACTCACTTGTCACATTACCCATAGTCTGATTGAGTCTGCTGCTTCGATAATACTGTGCCCAGTTTTCTGGCCAATGGTGTATTCCATAGAGTGCGTTCCGGTCATAGGCAACAACTTTGTCGATGAATAAGTCTGAGGCTTCTTCTTCGATGGCGTTGTTGAGGTATCTAGCTGCAGGGATTGAGAAGGAAAGTGATGTGGCATACTTCATTTCAATCTTGCTACCGTGTTGTAGAAATTCCAATCATTGTTGAAGAAGAATTTATAGGGTAATCTCTCTTGTTTCGGCTTACCAACCAAGGGTAGAGGTTTGGTCCAGTCGGTGTAGTAAGGCCCTTTGTTCTTGAGTAGTAGTCGATGTTGGACTCGGGGTTTAGCCAGTCAATGTCGTTAGACATTGCATGGGCAATGTTTTCCAGGTGATATTCGAGTTCAACAGAGTTGGCCGAGCGGTCTTTCAACAGGTTGAATGCAGCATTCCCTTCTCAGCTCTTTCTTGCTCATGTTCTTTAAACTGTAGTCCCTCTGCAGAAGTTGTGCATATTCCATTGTATGGCCATCTTGTGGTGATTGATTTTCTGCAAGAGGTGGTTGAGCTTTAACCATTTCATCAAACCAAGAGTACTCAGCCGTTTTGTCTTCGTCCAGCCAATTGAGAATGTTTTTCGGTTTCTTAGGTTCGGTGCTTTTTGAAGAGGTTTCCGGTTTATGCTGATGATGTTTTCTTTTCCTTTCTTTCTTCTTTGTTGATGAAGGTTCTGGTATTTCGTCTGGCTGAGTGAAATCATCTCCGCCGGTGTACTCAAAGTGATCTTGGGCTTTAGGACCTGAACCTGATGCCTTTGGTTGTTGAGTAGATGTTGTGGTTGTTGGAGGTATGATAGGTTGTTTGTGTTGAGATGAGGGTCCTTCGGCTTGCTTTTGCTTATTAGCCTGCGAGTTAGGATCTTTGTCTTCATCATCTCTCTGACGTTTCAGTTTATCGGCCTCAGTGCTGCAAGATTCTTTGGACATCTTGGCTTGTAAAGCTTCCCAAACTTTAATTTCTTCAGGTGTCATGGTGGTTTTACTTGCCAAAATGTTGAAGAGCTGAGCCTCTAACTCATTTGTTGTCATCCCTTGTTGTGGTAGAGGTGTCTTGTCAGCTCGGAGAGTGAAAGAAGTAGTTCTAATCACTTTCTTGACGGCTTGTTCAGCAATTTTTGTAAGTTCATCCTTCATCGGTTTCAGCAATTCTTTCAACTCTGTAACCAAGTGTTGTTCCATGTACTGAGTTGCTTGAGCAGCCAATGTAGCTTCCATATCTTCTTGTACGTCTTTGGCTAAGAAGGTGTCAACTTTTTCATGCATTTCCTGAACATTCGTCATTTGCTTTGTCAATTCAGCAACTTGACTTGCCAGTGATTCAACTTGGGTTTCTAACTTGCTTTTCTTCTTTTCACGAACTCTCTTTACTGCCATCTTAATCAACTTAGATGCAGCTGAGGCTTCAATTTTAGATGGTTTCTTGACTGATTCGTCATGTGTTGGTTGTGATGTAGGAGATGATGATTGTGAAGATTCCATGTAGGTGGTTATGTCTTTATCATCTCCTTTAGGTGATTCAGGTTTATCCTTGGGCACTTCTTTCTTTTCTGCAACTTTAGCTGCTTTAGCCCTTAATCTCTGCACTTCTGCCAATAGGTCAGCTTCTGCCTTTTGCCTTAAGTCTTCTGCTAATCTAGCTTCTTCTTCTTTTCTTTTCTTTGTTTCTTCTTGAAGTCTTAATTCATCGGCAAGTTTAGCTGCCTCTTCAGCTTTCCTGCTCTCTTCCATTCTTATGGCTTCTTCCAATTTAGCTTGTTCTATTTCCTCCAGCCTCGCCTCTTTAGCTTCTTGTTTTCTTTTGAGCTCTTCCTCTTGAGCCTTTTCTCTTGCCTCCATCTCTTCCAAAGACATAAGGTGTGGAATATCTGTATCCATATGGTCTTCCACATCATCGTCACCCCTCTCTGAAGCATTATGCATCTCTACGTCTTCAGGTGTAACAGTGGGAGATTCGTAGACTATCATATCAACAGTGGTACCCGTTTCCTGAGTTTGATCAACTGGAGTGGACTCAGGGATACTACTAGACCCGCTTGCTTCAGGAATGCTACCAGATCCTCCAGCCTCGGTTGTTTGAGTAAACAGAGGTGGCGGAGGTTGATCATCTTGGAAGGAGTCGATTCTGCTGTGGAGGAGACCTAACTTGAGTGCTCGTTCATTTTCTTCTTCCACAGATAGACCAAGGTTTGTGTGAGACTCTTCTTGTAGTTCTTGTTCTGCAGTCATTGGTTCCTTCATCTTTTCACCCCTTAAACGTTCTTCTTCCAACTTAGCATCCTCTTCAGTTAAAGGTCTTTGAATGAATGTTGTTTCTCTTTCAATTTCATCACAAATTCATCGATGTTTTTATCCCAATCTTCTAGAGTCATGTCCAGATCGTCAAGATTATCTTCCTGTTTGTTATAAGCTTCCCTATAAACTGGACCACTATCAGATTCGGTTTCTGAGTTGGATGGTTTTGGTGAAGATGGTGGTGTGGGTTCAGGAACTGGTTCAGGGATTGGTTTCTTGACCGGTATTTTGATCTTAAGAGTTCTCTTGTGAGGCTTTTTAGCAGATTTTGTAGAGCTTTCGGAGCTGCCAGACTTACTACCTTTCTTTCCTTTTTTCTGCATGAACGAAGGTAGAGGGACTTCGTCCAAGAACCCTACTTTCTCTTCTTTGAGAGCTTGAACATAGTACTTGTAGTTCGAGCATTTCTTTACTTTATCATTCAAGAGACAATCGGGAAGAATCTTTCCTTGCTTACGTGTACTAGTATCAAGTCTCTTAATCTGCTTGAGAGTAGACTCATTTCTGAATGTGTCCTTGTCTTCATCATCCAGTCTTTGAGGAATTTCGTCATACTCACGAAGGAAGCTTTCAATGAGTAGCTTGGTGAAGCGAACAAATGGAATGTTTGCAAACTTATGTTGAATGTGCCACACTATATCTTCCCAGATAATACTAGCAAAGTCCACCTTTTTGACATTTGCCAAAGTCCAGAAAAGTTTGAGATGATGGAGTTTGGGGTGTTCGTGACCAGTATCTCTGCCAGATAAGGACTTGGCTATAAGGATGTACATGGTTCTCCATGGTTGTGGAAGATATCTTGTGTTGACCTTAGAGTGTCTAGTCACCACTTCGTCTGACTCATCGTATCCAATATCCCGTAACCATTCAATTAACTCTTCTTCATTAGGAACTGGGTCATACTGTTCATCTGGACCAAGTTCGGGTAAACCAAGAACGCCACGAAGAGTATCTTTGTCCACCGTGACTTGTCTCTTATGAAGCATGCACGTGAAAGATTCTTCGCCAAGATCCAGTTGAAGTGTATGCCAAAACTGGTGAATGTAGAAGCAGGCTACTGATGCTGATTTGCTGAGCAGGATTTTGTACGGGTGATAGACTAGAGCATCCACAGCTACAATGCAAGATGATTCGTTGCATGTGAATTTGTTGAAGTTGACCCTTAAGTTGTTCTTTCCAATCTTTCTGGAGTAATCGTGTGGAAAAGTTTCTTCCCACGTGAGCTTTGGTTCAGGTACTGGTACTTGTAGAATGTTTGCTTGTTGGGCCATCTGAATTGATCATACACAAACATAGACATTGCAATTATATAATTTGTTAGCTCATTTGTTAATTTACTTGTTTATGCATGAATGGATTGATCAGTGGGTGTTTGTGTTCAAAATGTTGTAACGTTTGATGTAAAAACTTAATAGAATTTGATTACAATCAATGCCCAATATTAGTTAATACATACAAGAGATTATACATTTCAAAATTTACAACACTTAGACAATTTTTCAAGGAATCAGACAAAGTTACGCGTAAGATTCGAAAATCCTACGCATAACATTTCTTATGCGTAAGGAGTTATATTACGCGTAAGTGCAGAATCTACGCATAACTTAAATTTTTACGCGTAAGCTTAAACTTTTGCGTAGGCCATATCTTATGTGTAGAATAAATTCTTTTGCGTAAGATATGAACTTATGCAAAGGTTTGAACCTTATGCGTAAAATATAACTTATGCGTAAGTTTTTTCTTATGCGTAAGATAAAATCTTATGCGTAAGAAGGAACTTATGCGTAAGAAATACATTTCTGCGTAAACATTGTCTTATCCAAGACAAGTTTTTCAAACGGTCGAATCTTACGCGTAAGATGAATCATCTTTTGCGTAGAATAGCATCAGTTTGAAAATCACCTTCACTTTTAAAGTATATTTGATTCCTGAAAAAATTGAAAAACACTACTGATCAAAGCTATATCCAAAAACATCCCAAAACACTTATTGCACCAAGATTAATGCGTAGGCATGCTTTTACTAAGGTTTTGCGTAAGAACGCATGAACACTTAATCACAATCCAATTCAAACATGATTCTGGGTTGAAATGGAAGTAAGGCGAGTGTTTTAAATGTACTAAGGAACATATAGACCAAGTTATAACAACTTTTAACCACAAAAACGTATAATCAAAACTGCTAGTGCGCAAGAACCCTAACTCATCGATTCAAGATCCACGCATGTTTCTGAAACAATTCAACCACTAAACCGTGTTCCTAATCACATACAAACACTATCCCAGTCATCAATTTGTATCTAATCACCATCAATCTGGAATACCCAATTATGACGAATGAACCCTAATTTCTCTATTGATCAATTGATGTTTCTGGGCTAGATTAGAGTACATAAACATGTTTAGAACAGTCTTAGAAACAATTCCCATTAACCAATTTAATCACATCAAATCTCTGGGTCTAATTTTACGCAAAACCCTAAAGCCTATATTAACGATTAAAGATAAACAAGCCGTTGGATTAAGATGAAATTAAAAACCATTGTTTAGAAACATGATCAAAACATTTTGGCACTTACAGATTTGAAGAACAATGAATGGATTAGCAGGTTGATTGAGGATCGTTGATTAGTTTGGTGAAGAAGTAAATGTTTTTGCAGGTGTGGTTAATGCGTGTGGTCAAAAATTGTTTTGACTAAGGTTATCAGATGTTTCACATTTGACACAATTAGCCCCTTAACCTTAACATTCTTAACAAGCATAATGCCCAACTAACTCACATTATAACAACAGTTAACTACACCAAGCATTATAAAAGAACAACTTTGGATAAATTTGCTCCCCCTTGACCTTAGACCGATGTCCTTTAAATTTGAAAAATTGGTTTCAGTTAGTCAAGGAGAGTATCCCGAAAAACCTTTTAAGCATCACTTTTAATTTAACAAATAGAAATATTTTTGGTAAAATGCAATTACGAAGTAAATATTTTGAAAATTTTAAAAGTACTATACCTCCCCCTCAACACTTATTTTTGTAATAATTTTAGACATTTTATAAAAAATAGTGTTGAAAAGAGCGGTGTGTACTTGCATTTTTTTTAAAAGTATAAAAGATAAAAATCTTTTTGTGTTTTTGTTGATTTTATATTTTTGTATTTTTGTTTTTGGAAAAAATATTTACAAAAATAGTTTTGATGTTTGACGATCATTTGTGTTTTAAAAACTTTTCCAGATCTTCTGGAGTCAAACATCGCATACCAATTTTGTGGACTAAATCAGCAAACCTTGTTGGAGGTAAAGCTTTAGTGAGTAAGTCTGCCAACTGGTATTCAGTTCTCACAAAATATAATTCAATTGTACCCTTTTCGACATGCTCCTTGATGAAATGATAGCGGAGATCAATGTGTTTGGATTTGCAATGGTGAACGGTGTTGCAGGAAATGGCAATGGCACTTTTGGAGTCGCAGTAGATTGGAATCTTATTGAATAGGTAGCCATAGTCCTTAAGCTGTGATCTCATCCAGATGATTTGAGCACAACAAGCAGACATAGCTACGTATTCAGATTCTGTTGACGACAGTGATGTGCAGTCCTACTTCTTAGATTGCCATGACACAAGTTTATCTCCGAGAAACCGTAATCCACTAGATGTACTTTTGCGTGTGTCTAAGCATCCTGCATGGTCACCGTCTGAAAAAGCAATTAGTTCAAAACCAGAATCCTTCGGATACCAGATTCCCAAGTTAATGGTTCCCTTTATGTATCGAAGGATTCTTTTTGCCTCATTGAGGTGCCTTTCCGTCGGTTTAGACTGATAACGAGAACACATAAAGACAGCAAAAACTATATCAGGTCTACTAGCTGTGAGATACATGAGGGACCCAATAATACTCCGGTATTTTGTAGGGTCAACTGGAGTCCCATGTATATCAGCATCTAGTTTTGTGCCAAAAGCCATAGGTGTATTATAAGTATCATAGCTCATCATTCCATGTTTCTTTAAAATTTCTAAAGCATATTTGGACTGATTTAGAAAAATTCCACGGGGTGATTGATGAACTTGTAGTCCTAAGAAGAACGAAATTTCACCCATCATGGACATTTCAAAATTTTCTTTCATTAAATTTGCAAAATCATTTGAGTGACTTCTGTTTGTTGAAACAAAAATAATGTCATCGACATATATTTGAACAATTAGTAAGTCCACCCCGTATGTTTTTGTAAATAATGTTGGATCCACTGAACCTTTAGAAAATTTATTGGCCAGCAAGAAAGCAGATAGTTTGTCATACCACGCCCTTGGGGCTTGCTTGAGTCCGTAAAGAGCCTTTTTGAGTCGATAAACATGATTGGGACGCTCAGGATCAACGAAGCCTTCTGGTTGGCTGACATAGACCACTTCACGGAGTTCACCATTCAGAAATGCCGTTTTCACATCCATTTGATAAACAACCATATTCCTATGAGCAGTGATGAGTGTGTAAATACTCATCATTTTTACCTATTCTGAGCTGCCAAAACATTTAAAAACACTCAATAATGCATCAAAATACTGAAAATATTCTAAAGATTGTGTTTTATATGTTTCATATGCAAAATAAGTAAAAACAGATAAAAAACGAACAAAGTTTACTTAATTGGCAATTTCAGTCCCTGAAGTTTCAAAAATGGCAGAAATAGTCCCTGTAATTCAAAATATGGAAAATTATCATTTAAGGTCCTTGTACTATTCAACTTTGACAAAATTGGACCTTTTGATAAACTTTTGGAAAGTTACATATTAAACCCCTGAAAATCCAAATATGACATAAAAGGTCCTCGAGTGTTTAAAAATGGGAAAATTACATTTATGGTCCTTGGGTTATTGAGATATGGCAAGTTTGGTCCTTCTATTATCTTTGAAAAAGATACAAACCAGTCCCCTAAACTTTCAGTGAATTACATTTTTGGTCCTTGTGAATTTTACACTAAATACCAAACGGATCCTAAGTTATACTAACCCAAAACAAAACCAAACCCAAAAATAATAAACACAACACCCCATCACCCAATCCAGCCCACCAAGCCCAACTCCCTACCAAGCCCACCCCGTTTTTAAATAATCCCGGGGTCAAACATACCAGTCAAAACCACCTTCACCCTCACTTCTTCCCACCAAAACCACCCTACAATACCACCTCCACCATCACCACTTGGCCTCTGCCAACCCACACCCTTATCTCTTCCAAATTAAGCATCCCAACACTACATCTAATCACCACCCCCTAGTATCAAGTAGTAGCCCCAATTGCTCTGTCTCTCATTTGGCGCCAAATCAGTTTAAACGGCCAAGATGAATTTGACCAAATCAATGGTCCTGATCAAGTGGGATTCACACCCAAGGACTCCTGAATTATTTTGGGATGCTATAAGAGAAAGAAGGATGCAGAAGAGAAGAGTACTAGTGTAGAGTAGATAATTAATGTAGTGTAGCTTCTAGAGTAACTTAGCTTAATCCTGTATTAACTTTGGCTCATATTCAGCTTTTAATTCCAGCTTTGTAATACCTTTTTAGTATCAATATAATTCACAGTTTCAATTTAAATTCTTGTTAAATTTTCCTTTTATGCCTTTATATGGTTTCCAAAATAGTTATAATCAGTTTTAAAGCTTCTATTACTTTTACATAAGCTTATTTTAGCTACTATAGCTACGTGTGAGCTTTTGTTTTACTTAAATCTGTTTTAGCTCATAAATACAAAATAGTCAACGAAAGTGAATGGGTATTCAACATGATGATTCTGGGTATTCTGGTGTTTGATCCTTGTTCAAGGGTGAAGTTTGAGCCTATCTAAAGATAGGCTAGGATCAAGTTATACCTCTGTTTAGCTGAGGTATAGATGCGTAAGTTCTCTTGTTAGTTTAAATATGAATTGTTCATTACTACTTGATTATCTCTATTCTGAATTACTTAGTTGTTATTTCTGCCTTGTCTAGTTGTTATTGTGCTTGTCTGATCTAGTTCAGTTAAGTACTATTTTGTTATTGCTGATTTTTAGTTCTGCTACTTTTACTGTCTAGTTATGATAGGATTGCATTTCTGTGGTTTCAATGTTTGTAGTCAGATTTTATTATTGATTTAGCTTCTCATTTGGATATTACATCTGTCTCAATCACTGTTGCATCATTTGCTAGTATCTATACGCATTTAGTAGTGTAACCTGCCAATTAAGGGAGTGTTTGGCTCAGGTTGTCTCCCTGGGATTTAGGGTAATTTGGTGGCTGAGAATGGTCGAGACAATCTCACATAGTCATATTTAGGTTAGTTACTTCATAAAATTCATGGTTCACATGCAGAAAAGTCAAATCTATCTTAATCTTCAAATTTTCATTCATTGTTGCATTTTTAAGGTGCATAAGCTTCATAGTAGGTGCAATGCTAATTTGAATAGCTTAATTTAGTCTTATAAGTTCATTACACCATATTCAGTAGCCTAGGATCTTTGCAAGTTCACCAAAGTCAACCATTAGTGTTCATTAGAAAAAGTCAACATTTCCCTTTGCAGAAAAAACCAAAAATACCAAGAATTTTAGTAATTTATGTAGAGAGACTTAAGCTGTGAAACTTTCAGAATTGGTTGCCTTCCAGATTAACTTCAAGGTTTAAGTGGTGTTTAATTTTTGTGAATTTTTCTGTGGGTCCCACAGACCCTTAAACACACCTGCAGGGAAAGGGGTTCCCCTGCTGCAGCAGACCACACACCCACCACCACCACTTTGGTGGTTGTTTCTGGCCACCACAGTGGGACCCACAAACCCACTTTTGGCCCTTTCAACCCCCCTCCTGGCCCTCTTCAAGGTTTGAGCTTGCTTTTGAGCTCAAGCTCACTAGGACCTACTTAGAATCAGGCCTAAACCTTGTCCCATTTTCAGTGTTTGAATAAGAAGTTAATTGCTTATTCTAGCTTATGGGCTTATCCTGTGAGCTTCTTTGGTTGAATCTTGCTTAATCATGTCCAATAAGCTTACTTGAACCTGAATTCACCATTGTGGACCCCACTAGGCCTGATTTCCTTCAAAGTCAACAAAATAGTCAACTGTTAAGCTTATTAGCTTGTAATTGGCTTATTTTTAAGCTCTGAAAAAGTTGTTTTTACAAAAGTTTAATGTTTTTAGGTGTAAAATAGTTTTGTAAAAGAAAAATCAAGAAAAACCAAGTTTAAAATAAGTGATAATTTCTATTTAATATTAATTATCTTTTTAATTTTCCTTTTTAGATTTTTATTAAGCACTACGTATTTTTATATTTTTTTAAAATTTCTTTTATATTAAAGTAATTTTAGTAATTTTTTCAGATTTTTATTTTGTCATTTAATATTAATTAGATTTAATATTAGTTTTATTAATAATTAATTAGTAATTAAGTATTAAATAGCAAAATTAGTTTTTATTAAGTAAACCCTAGTTTTTATATTTTTTCTAGCTTTTAAATGTTATAAAATAATTTTAGGAATTTTTCTATAATTTTTACTGTTCATCTTTTAGTTTTTATAATTTAATTAGTTTAATTAGTTATTAATTAATATTTAGAATAATAATTAGTAAAATAGTTTAAAAATAATTTTTAGAAACTTTTTATAATTTTTTAGGATTCCTGTGATGGTTAATTAGTTTTTTAAAAATTTTCATAATTATCTAAGTTACTTAAGTATTATTAGTAATTTAAATTAGTTTAAATAGTTTAATTAATTTAATTAGTAATTAATTAATAGAAAATCCACAAAAAGACAAAAACAAGTATTTTTAGTTTTTAAATTTATTTTAAGTCATTTTATAATTTTAGAAATTAATTTTGCAAATTTCTAGTTTAAATTTGTATTGTTAAGTTTTTAAGTTATTTAGTTTTAATTAAATAGTTAATTAGTTTTTAATTAATAAAAAATAATAAAATAATCAAAAAAAGAGTTTTCTTTTTAATTTCCTTTTCTTTTAATTTTAAGTTTTTAAAAGTTTCATTTTTACCCCCTGTAGTTTAATTTCCTTAAAACTCACCTTTTTCTCAGCACGCAATCGTGTCTGATTTTAATTTGGTTTACGTTTATACATTTCTGTTTCCCGTGATTGTTAATACTGTTATTCCTAATCATTCCACTAGTGTAAACAAATCCAAATCTTTATCTAGTTACTTCCCATTCAATTCACCCGATCACAAACCCGTTTTTATACCATCCATACCTCGTCGGGACATAACGACCCGGGGAAACACTGTATTCCACGGAGTATTGGTCTTAAGGTGTTTGACTATTATGGTTGACCATTCACAAGTGGTTGACTAATAATTATCTGACTGTTTCAGACCAATCAAAATTTGGCGCCACTACCGGGGAGGTTGTGCGCGTATTCTAAACGGTTTTTGCTGATTAGTGATTTTGGAATTCATCCATTTGTATATTTATCCACCTTTGTTCATATTATCTTATTATCATAAACAAAACTGTTCCCGAAAATATTTTAAATCAGTTTTCAACGAACATAAAAAACACAAAAAGATTTTCTTTCTCATAAAATGTTTATCAAAAATCCCAAAAATATCCATCCTTACCCTCCTACCTTTTTGATTCTCCATTTCTTACCCTCCAAAAACCTTTGATTCTTTCTATGTCTCATCCTCACCTTCTTTGTCGATGGTGTGGTAGTCCTTATAATGGTGGTAATTGCCCTAGTTGTGGCATGGTAGAGCCAGGAAACGGGTCTGTCTATAACCAGAATCCCTATTCCTACCATGACATGACTAATTCATTCCATATTCTTCCACACCATGAGACCCAGCAGTTTTACTATTGTGAGTATTGTGGAGGCCCTCACTACAGCTCTGATTGTCAAATTAGGAATCAGTTTGTCTATGAACAGGTTCCTTGTAACAATCATGAATTTGGTTTTAACCAGCCTTTACAATACACAAACCCTCAACCACCGCCTCAGGACGAGTTAGCTAGAGCTGAATTGATTACTAAAATGATTATGAATCAAAGTCAAGTCAACAAGACCATTCAAGATAGTATAAACTGTCTTAAGGATCTGATTCTTAGGAAACAAAAGCCTCCTGCTAACTCATTTTATCTTGAGGATGAAAGTGATGAGGATGAACCATTTGAAGAGGAAAACCCTAAGGAAACTTCAGATATCTTGCCAATGGGGGACAAGGAAGTCAAAATCAATCCTCTTGAGGAATTTGATGACCTTGTTCCAATCCCAAAGGTATCTGAGAAACCTTTTGATTCAACTTCAGTTGAAACTGCTTCAGTAGAAATACAGGGAGAAAAGAATATGACTTAATCACTAGCAGTAGAAATAATGGAACTTGTAGAATCCATGACTGCTAGTCCTTCTCAATTCCCTGAGTCTGCTGTTATCACACCCGAGGTTCCCACTCACTCTTTGATCATGGGGGACGAGCATCTTGACACTGTTCCTGAAAGGGAATCGGACGAATTCATAAAGTCTAGTGTTGAGAACCTTGTTCCAATCCCAAGAGAGTCACAGGAAATTCTTGATCATGTGTGTGATATCCCTCCTCCTCTTGTCTTCCAAATTGACAATGTTGAGATGTTCTCCGATTCTGATAATGATGATTCTTTATCTTGTGGGGACATCATTTATGCGGAAGAATTACCTTCTGAGCTAGTTAGCTTAGAAGAAGAGAATGATGAGATTGACACTGAAATCCAAGATGAAGCACTTCGTGCAACATTATTGAATGTCAATCTCCTCATTTCTAAAATCGAGGCTTTCAAAGAGAAACCTATTTCATCTCCTATCCCCATTAAGGATAGTGACATTTTCTCCAATGATCCTATTCCGGAGTTTGAAGCCTTTACTTTTGATCCTATGGGAGAGAAGATTAGTGGCAGTACCACTTCTCATTCTCATAATTCTCTCCCCGATTATGAATCATTTACCTTCGATGAGTTCTCCTGTGAACTCACGCACATCAATTCAGAATATGATTCATTCACATTCGAGGAGTTCTTCTGTGAACTCACTCATATCATATCTCCACCGGAGTATGATAACTTCTACTTTGATCTAGACACACCCGGGATATGTCTTGATCACATGAGCTTAAATGATGAGATTCATGATGATGAATCTATGAATTTTCCTGAGGATGATGATGAGTTAGTCATGATGTTTATCATGACTTTCTTTCTCTTCTTCACCTACCGGGTGACTTCACCTGTTCTTCACTCCTTCGGGAATGAAGATATTATCTTTGACCCTGGCATTTCCATGTATCATTCTTTTGAGCCAGGGTCTGTGTATCTCATCGGTGTGGAACTTTCACGTGCTTCAAATGTTTGTCCAAACATCTTGAATGAAAGTCCGATGGAGATTGTCTTTTCCACATCATGCTTCCCCAAGAACCAATGAATTCGGGGTCGAGTCAAGCTAGCGACTCGGTAAACAAAAATAGTAGCATGTACTTAGGGTTTTCACCCTAAGTGTGGGGGAGTGCCCCTGATGTGTTACCATGTATATACAATAAATAAAATAAAGTGAAAAATGTTGTTTTCACATTTAGCTTGTAATGTTGCCCTTTTACGTTCAAAGAGTCGGCATAATAGCCGGGACTTTGAATATTGAGGACAATATTCAATTCTAAGTGTGGGGGGGGGGGGGGGGGAATTCTAGCAAATTTTATCACATTTTACCATCTAGTACCCCCGGTTTTGGCAAAAATTTTAAAAATTTTTCACTTGAGCTTCAAAATTTTTGTGGTTATCAGTCCGCCTTGTCTAAACGAAAAAAGGATTGGCTAATCCAGGAGCAAACGGCTCTTGGTAAAGGTATATCAAATCCGTTGACGGCTTGCAATTTGCCCAAAATTGTATGGTATCTCAACTCGCCATATCCTAAAAAGTGAAAGAGTTAGCTAGCCCGCAAGATTATGGCTTGTGGTAAAGGCAGTGGAAAAACCATAATTGGTAATCAGCTCACCAAGATGTTGACTTTGTCCATCAAGAGTTGGCTAGTCCAGAAGCAAACGGCTTTTGGTAAAGACAAATCAAATCCGTTGACAGCTGGTGGTTTGCTCAAAATCACATGGTTATCAGGTGGACCATAGTTCTTACTCGAACTGATACATTTGGCTACTCCAGAAGTAACGGATTTTGGTAAAGAGTTTTCAAATCCATTGAGTTTTTCTTAAAAGATTGCTAGGGACTAGCAATGTTTTAGTGTGAGGGATTAATGAGTGTGTAAATACTCATCATTTTTACCTATTCTGAGCTGCCAAAACATTTAAAAACACTCAATAATGCATCAAAATACTGAAAATATTCTAAAGATTGTGTTTTATATGTTTCAGATGCAAAATGAGTAAAAACAGATAAAAAACGAACAAAGTTTACTTAATTGGCAATTTCAGTCCCTGAAGTTTCAAAAATGGCAGAAATAGTCCCTGTAATTCAAAATATGGAAAATTATCATTTAAGGTCCCTGTACTATTCAACTTTGACAAAATTGGACCTTTTGATAAACTTTTGGAAAGTTACATATTAAACCCCTGAAAATCCAAATATGACATAAAAGGTCCTCGAGTGTTTAAAAATGGGAAAATTACATTTATGGTCCTTGGGTTATTGAGATATGGCAAGTTTGGTCCTTCTATTATCTTTGAAAAAGTTACAAACCAGACCCCTAAACTTTCAGTGAATTACATTTTTGGTCCTTGTGAATTTTACACTAAATACCAAACGGTTCCTAAGTTATACTAACCCAAAACAAAACCAAACCAAACCCAAAAATAATAAACACAACACCCCATCACCCAATCCAGCCCACCAAGCCCAACTCCCTACCAAGCCCACCCCGTTTTTAAATAATACCGGGGTCAAACATACCAGTCAAAACCACCCTCACCTCTTCCCACCAAAACCACCCTACAATACCACCTCCACCATCACCACTTGGCCTCTGCCAACCCACACCCTTATCTCTTCCAAATTACGCATCCTAACACCACATCTAATCACCACCCCCTAGTATCAAGTAGCAGCCCCAATTGCTCTGTCTCTCATTTGGCGCCAAATCAATTTAAACGGCCAAGATGAATTTGACCAAATCAATGGTCCTGATCAAGTGGGATTCACTCCTGAGGACTCCTGAATTATTTTGGGATGCTATAAGAGAAAGAAGGATGCAGAAGAGAAGAGTATTAGTGTAGAGTAGATAATTAATGTAGTGTAGCTTCTAGAGTAACTTAGCTTAATCCTGTATTAACTTTGGCTCATATTCAGCTTTTAATTCCAGCTTTGTAATATGATGAGGTGAAAAATGAACCACTTTTAGGGGGTCATTTAAGCCCGGAATTGAATTTATTTGATCAAATATTTCCCTAAATCGTTCTTTTTGTGATTTTAGGTACTTTGGGAGTGAAATCTGGAAAAGGAAGCAATTCGCACGTTTTTGGAGCATAAAAGTGAAGAAAACGCCAAAGACTTAATTTTCCAAGCTGGGAAAAGTGTGTGACGGCGTCAAGAGTAAGAAGTTGACGGCTTCAAGAGTAAAGATCATGACGACCCAGTACAGAAATGAAGGCGTCACAAAGAAGAGCGTCAAGAGTTAAATGTGTGACGGCCTGGAAAAGAGTGACGGCGTCAGATGTAGATCAAGGCAGTCCGAGGATTATTTTGGCGGCGAGATGACGGCGTCACAAGGTTGTTCTTGACGCCGTCAGCCTCTATTATCTATATATAGTTTTCTAATTTTCATTCATTAGATGGAACAAGTTTGGAGAAACCCTAAGGCCGAACCATATACGTATTTTACAGCTTTTTCAAGGGTTTTCAGCCCTTGAACCCTTGCATGTGTTATTGAGATAAGTATTCTTTTAATTCAATCAATATGTCTATGTGTTGGTTGTCTATATCTTGTGCTTGTCTTGATTCCACCATGCTAGGCTAGATTTATCTTGTGTTTGCTTAGATCTAATGAAACCTAGATGTTGATTATGTGTTGATTACTTGTTTATGGTTGTATTGGATGAATGATTTCAATGTTAGGCTTAAGAAAACTGGCAGATCTCCAAATGGTAACATGCTTGAACGTCTTAGGAAACATGAACCGATGTGTACTAGGTTTTATTGGTTATATTTAATGCATGAGTAAATTCTAATGATCCCATGTTAGTAGCTTCTTAGCCGGCTCGACATAGGAGTGAAGTAGGCACTCATAGGATTGGGGAGTTAAGTACGCCACCCCATGAATGGTATTAAGGAATACAATCCGTCATCCACGCAACTATAACAAGTAATTAACGTGTAAAAGATATCTTGGGAGTAGTGAAATCTAAGTAAACACATTTCTCCACTTATTGCTCACAACCTTAGTTTAATTTAGTTTTATTTTCATTTTTAGTATTTTATTTTGATTGCATCTTTAGTATTGGGTTAGTTGACTAGCAACTAATTCCGCCCAAATCCTTCAAACCCGAGATATTTACTTGCTTTCTAAAAAATATAAAAATACAAAAAGAATCATCTCTCATCTCTAGAACTAGTAATTAGGTTTTCTAATCCTAGCGACACTATTCCTAGCTGAACGATCAATCCCCCGGTACTTGTCACTATACTATACTACAACGATCAGGTACACTGCCTGGTGGGGGTTGTAAGCTTCTCGAGATCCCTCGAGAGGTAAAGCCTGGTGCAAACCCCACGCATCATAATACCTTTTTAGTATTAATATAATTCACAGTTTCAATTTAAATTCTTGTAAAATTTTCCTTTTATGCCTTTATATGGTTTCCAAAATAGTTATAATCAGTTTTAAAGCTTCTATTACTTTTACATAAGCTTATTTTTGCTACTATAGCTACGTGTGAGCTTTTGTTTTACTTAAATCTGTTTTAGCTCATAAATACAAAATAGTCAACGAAAGTCAATGGGTATTCAACATGATGATTCTGGGTGTTCTGGTGTTTGATCCTTGTTCTGGGGTGAAGTTTGAGCCTATCTAAAGATAGGCTAGGATCAAGTTATACCTCTGTTTAGCTGAGGTATAGATGTGTAAGTTCTCTTGTTAGTTTAAATATGAATTGTTCATTACTACTTGATTATCTCTATTCTGAATTACCTTAGTTGTTATTTCTGCCTTGTCTAGTTGTTATTGTGCTTGTCTGATCTAGTTCAGTTAAGTACTATTTTGATATTGCTGATTTTTAGTTTTGCTACTTTTACTGTCTAGTTATGATAGGATTGCATTTCTGTGGTTTCAATGTTTGTAGTCAGATTTTATTATTGATTTAGCTTCTCATTTGGATATTACATCTGTCTCAATCACTGTTGCATCATTTGCTAGTATCTATATGCATTTAGTGTAACCTGCCCATTAAGGGAGTGTTTGGCTCAGGTTGTCTCCCTGGGATTTAGGGTAATTTGGTGGCTAAGAATGGTTGAGACAATCTCACATAGTCATATGTAGGTTAGTTACTTCATAAAATTCATGGTTCACATGCAGAAAAGTCAAATCCATCTTAATCTTCAAATTTTCATTCATTGTTGCATTTTTAAGGTGCTTAAGCTTCACAGTAGGTGCAATGCTAATTTGAATAGCTTAATTTAGTCTTATATAAGTTCATTACACCATATTCAGTAGCCTAGGATCTTTGCAAGTTCACCAAAGTCAACCATTAGTGTTCATTAGAAAAAGTCAACATTTCCCTTTGCAGAAAAAACCAAGAATTTTAGTGATTTATGTAGAGAGACTTAAGCTGTGAAACTTTCAGAATTGGTTGCCTTCCAGCTTAACTTCAAGGTCCAAGTGGTGCTTAATTTTTGTGATTTTTTTTGTGGGTCCCACAGACCCTTAAACACACCTGCAGGGAAAGGGGTTCCCCTGCTGCAGCAGACCACACACCCACCACCACCACTTTGGTGGTTGTTTCTGGCCACCACAGTGGGACCCACAAACCCAATTTTAGCCCTTTCAACCCCCCTCCTGGCCCTCTTCAAGGTTTGAGCTTGCTCTTGAGCTCAAGCTCACTGGGACCCACTTAGAATCAGGCCTAAACCTTGTCCCATTTTCAGTGTTTAAATAAGAAGTTAATTGCTTATTCTAGCTTATGGGCTTATCCTGTGAGCTTCTTTGGTTGAATCTTGCTTAATCATGTCCAATAAGCTTACTTGAACCTGAATTCACCATTGTGGACCCCACTGGGCCTGATTTCCTTCAAAGTCAACAAAATAGTCAACTGTCAAGCTTATTAGCTTGTAATTGGCTTATTTTTAAGCTCTGAAAAAGTTGTTTTTACAAAAGTTTTATGTTTTTAGGTGTAAAATAGTTTTGTAAAATAAAAATCAAGAAAAACCAAATTTAAAATATGTGATAGTTTCTATTTAATATTAATTATCTTTTTAATTTTCCTTTTTAGATTTTTATTAAGCACTTTGTATTTTTATATTTTTCTTAAATTTCTTTTATATTAAAGTAATTTTAGTAATTTTTTCAGATTTTTATTTTGTCATTTAATATTAATTAGATTTAATATTAGTTTTATTAATAATTAAGTATTAAATAGCAAAATTAGTTTTTATTAAGTAAACCCTAGTTTTTATATTTTTCCTAGCTTTTAAATGTTATAAAATAATTTTAGGAATTTTTCTATAATTTTTACTATTCATCTTTTAGTTTTTATAATTTAATTAGTTTAATTAGTTATTAATTAATATTTAGAATAATAATTAATAAAATAGTTAAAAATAATTTTTAGAAACTTTTTCTAATTTTTTAGGATTCCTGTGATGGTTAATTAGTTTTATAAAAATTTTCATAATTATCTAAGTTACTTAAGTATTATTAGTAATTTAAATTAGTTTAAATAGTTTAATTAATTTATTTAGTAATTAATTAATAGAAAATCCACAAAAAGACAAAAGCAAGTATTTTTAGTTTTTAAATTTATTTTAAGTCATTTTATAATTTTAGAAATTAATTTTTCAAATTTCTAGTTTAAATTTGTATTGTTAAATTTTTAAGTTATTTAGTTTTAATTAAATAGTTAATTAGTTTTTAATTAATAAAAAATAATAAAATAATCAAAAAAATAGTTTTCTTTTTAATTTCCTTTTCTTTTAATTTTAAGTTTGTAAAAGTTTCATTTTTACCCCCTGTAGTTTAATTTCCTTAAAACTCACATTTTTCTCAGCACGCAATCGTGTTACGTTTATACATTTCTGTTTCCCGTGATTGTTAATACTGTTATTCCTAATCATTCCAGTAGTCTAAACAAATCCAAATCTTTATCTAGTTACTTCCCATTCAATTCACCCGATCACAAACCCGTTTTTATACCATCCACACCTTGTCGGGACATAACGACCCGGGGAAACAATGTATTCCACGGAGTATTGGTCTTAAGCTGTTTGACTATTATGGTTGACCATTCACAAGTGGTTGACTAATAATTATCTGACTGTTTTAGACCAATTAGCAGCATATGCCAGAAAGATCCGAACAGCTTCAAGTCTAGCAACTGGAGCAAAAGATTCCTTAAAATCAATTCCTTCTTCTTGGAAGTATCCTTTAGCTACCAAGCGTGATTTGTTACGTATGACAGTGCCCTCTGCATCCAGATTGTTTTTCCAAATCCATTTTAGCCCAATGACAAAGACTCCGTCAGGTCTTTCAACTAATTCCCAGACTTCTGATCTTTTGAATTGCTGAAATTCCTCTTGCATAGATTCAATCCAGTTGTCATAAGTCATTACTTCTTTAATGTTCTTAGGTTCTTCTTGACAGACAATGAGTGCATAGATACAAGTTTCACCATCTGTGTGAAGCCGTTGTCTTGTCATGATTGGTGCATCTGGATGGCCAATAATTTGAACTAGTGGATGATCTCGAGTCCATTTGTGTGTCGAAGTGTGTAGTTGATAGGTATCTCGCATGTTAGCATGGTCCAAATTTCGTGTGGACGACTCAGCTACATCAGGAAATGTTGGAGCCGGTGAAAACGGGTTAAAGAATGTATTTGGATCATACTTTGCGAGTTGTGGAACTGATTGTGGTGTAGGATCTTCAGCTGATTGTCGTGAGTTGGAAGCGGTTTGTTCTGCTGTAATGGGAGATGCAATTGGAGGACCGTCTTTCTCAACATTTGTAGTTGTTTTTTGAGGTGAGTCAGGTACTTGAATATTATCAGGTTGTGCAGCGAAAATTGGTGAGACCTCAGAAGAACGGTATTCAATTGTATCATCAAACAGTGGAGCAAACAGAGTTTCCAATCCTTTGCGGTTGAGAGGTAATGTTTCAGCCGAAGAGTCCAGAAAGTTAAGACGGTTGGTTTCGGGTCCTAAGCTGTTTTGCTCAGAAGCCATTTGAGTGAGTTCATCAAAATTAGCATGAATAGTTTCTTGAATTTCTCTTGTTCGACAATTCCATATCCGAAAGCCTTTGGAATTTTCACTATATCCTATGAACACTCCGATGTCAGCCTTTGCTTTAAGCTTACCTAAATCATCACGATCATTTTTCGGATAACAAAGTGCTCCAAATACATGAAAGTAATCGATGTTTGGTTTTCTTTTGTGAACAAGTTGATAAGGTGTTTTGCGATGGCGTTTTGTGATCATAGAACGGTTTTGGGTGTAACATGCAGTTGAAACAGCTTCCGCCCATAAGTAATCTGGTAATTGAGCATTAATCAACATGGTTCTTGCAGCTTCCACTAACGTCCTGTTGCGTCTTTCAACAACTCCATTCAGTTATGGACTTCTTGCAATAGATGTTTGATGAGTGTGTAAATACTCATCATTTCTGTTACATTTAGACTGCAAAAACATATGAAAACACACATGAATGCCTTAAAATACATAAAATATCCCTGGATTGTGTTTTTATGCAAAAGGATTGAAAACTGATGAAAAACAACATATTTCACATAATTTACAGTTTCAGTCCCTGAACTTTGAAAAATTGGCAAAACTAGTCCCTGGTAAATCAAAACATGAAAAATATCATCAAAGGTCCTTAGGGATTCATAAGTTGTCAAGTATAGTCCTTTAAAGTTAAAAATTGCAAAATGACAACTTTGGTCCCTCAAGTTTCAAAAATGTCAAATATAGTCCTTAAGGTTTTGAAAATGGAAAAATATGAAAAATAAACCTTCCACTATTCTTAAATGGCATAATTGGTCCTTATGATAACTATGGAGAAATTACAGGTTCAACCCTTCAACTTTCAGAAAATTAAATGTTTGGTCCCTGGAGTTTGAGGAATTGGCAGAAAAGGTCCCTGGGTATTAAAAATGGAAAAATTACATCTTTGGTCCTTAGGTTATTCATATTTAGAAATATTGGTCCTTATAATAATTTTGGAAAGTTTACAGAAAAGGTCCCTCAACTTTGAAATAATTACAATTTGGTCCTTGTGTAACCATAAACCAACCGGACCCTTATTATTATTATTAACCCAAAACTAAAACCAAATCCAAAACCAAACATAATCCAATCCTAAACACCCAAGCCCACCCATTCCTTTTTCTTGGCCCAAAATAAAACCGGCCCACACCCTTATTAATAAAAACGAGGGTTTGACCCCGTTTGACTCCCTCTTTCTCCAATACCACCACCACTGTACAACACCCTCACCCCCAGCCTTCAATCCCAATACCACCATGGTATTTCACCACCTTACCACCACCTGTCCACTTCCACCTCACCTCCAAACATCATCATATCATCCCACAGTAGCATTTAATGCTTCCCCACCATCCACACTCAACCTCCATGGCTTACAGCCTGTTTCTTGACCAAAACACACCCATAGTCCACTCCTGCTATCCAAACCTATCCCCTACACCTCCACATAACACCAAAGTTCTTTAATTAAACCCAAACAGCCACAATTACATGTGTGTAGATTTGGCGCCAAAAGCAAGTTTAAACGGTTTAGATGAATTGCAGAGATCCAATGGCTCAAAAGAGGTGGGAAAGTCACAGAAACATGTGGGGAGTTGAAAAAGCCTATAAAGAAAGCAGGGGAAGCAATGTGAGGAGATATCTAGAGTAATTTTATTTATGTATGTAGAATTAAATTTTTATTAGTTTTCCAGTGTACTTTAAGCTTTTAAGCTTTGTCTTCAAACTTTTCAGTGTATCTTAATAACAATTACTCAATCAATTTCAAGTTTCAGTTCCATTCTCAGTTTATGCTTAATTTTGATCATAATCCAATAATAGCTAAATGTTTGTGTTACTTGTTATTTTGGACTAATTATGTTCACATAAGCTCCCAAGAAGCTTATAAAAGCTTTTAGATACATCAAAACTTAATCTAGTTTAAAAAAAAATCACAAGAACAAAAATGGTCAAACTTAGTCAACTATGCAAATTTGGGTTTGAATTCTGGATTCAGAGGTGATTTGGAAGCATGGAAAGCTTGGGAAATATGGTTTTAGTACCCTGTGGGGGGTGTTAGGTTGTTTATTTGGTTCTCAGTTTCTTGGTCTGTGCTTGGATTCCTTGTAAGCTAATTTCAAATCTCAATTTTTTTATTTTACTAAAGTATTGTGCAATATGTGTTAGGTGTAATTTGTTTGTTAATTGTGCTTATGCTAGCTTTCTATAGCTTATTAGATAAGAGTTTAGTCCTTAGTTCATAATTTGATAAGGATTCACAAACATTTTCAAGCTCAACTGCAAAATAATTTCATGTTGATGAACTGCGGGTTATTACTGTTAAAAACTGTCATTTGAGGCTCAAATCACCTTGTTTCATCACTGAAAACTCAGAATACCCAAGAGCATGGCTTGAATCAGTTAGATTCTTTAAAAATCTTACAAGTCAGCTAGAATAGGGGTGTTTGGTTTAGGTCAGAATTGCTTGTCCTTGTTGTTTAAATGCCCTTTTGTTTACACCAGTAGTTCTTGTAAGTCATATTAGAGTGGTACTAGCAATAAAATTGGCACCTACAATAGCAAAAGTCAAAATCCTACTCTCATATGTGTAACAGTCCACTGTGGGACTTTTGATTAACCAAATCATCACCACATCTTTAAAATCTATTAGTCTAGCTTAATTTAGGTTTAAAATAACTTAATTCAACTTATTTGGTCATAAAATCAGGGATTGAAAATCATTTTGGTCAAAACTCACAAAATCTCAAAAAGTCAAAATGCATGAATTCAGATTTTTCCAAAACTAGCAGGATTTATTGTGATTTTTAGGAGTTATATCAGGCCTTGAAACTAGTTCTAGTGTGAGTCTACCAGTTGAACTCTTGATTCCCATGATTGTTTAAATTTTGTGAATTTTTATTAAGGACCTTTTTGCCCCTTGAACACAGCTGCAGGGCAAAACCTTGCCCTGTGCATTCAGACCCCCAGCAACTCAACCTCCTTTGGTGATTGTTTGTGGCCACCCCAGTGGGTCCCACGCTACATATATTGGTTCTTCCAACCCCCCACCTACCAGGGATCAAAAGTTGACCAATTGTTTAACCTAGGGACTAGTGGACCTCACTTGAAACCCCTTCCCATCTCTGTCCCAATTCTGTCTCAGAACCCACAATAAGCAAGTGCTTATTGTGGTCTTGTGGCTTATTTACTTGGCTAAATTGTGTGAATCTTGCTTATAATTGTTCAAACAACTCAGAGGAACCCACTTTTACCCTTGTGGACCCCACCTTATTCCATTTGAGCTTAATTCCATTTTCAGTCAACTAAAGTCAACTGTCAAGGGTAATAAGCACTCACAGTGCTTATTTTTTATTTCCATATTATTTGTTTTTACAAAAGTTTCTTATTTTAAGTATTTTATTAGTTCTATAAAAGAAAAAACAGAAAAAGCCAAACTTAATTATAGTGATAGCTTCTATTTAATAGAAATTCTCTATTTAATTTTCTTTTTAGCTTATTTATAAGCACTTCTGCATTTTCATTTTTTTATTAAATCACTTTTATATTAAAGTATTTTTATAAATTTTTCCAGATTTTATTTTGTCTTTTAGTGGTTTTTAGAATTAATTTTAGTTTAATTAATTATTAATTAATAATTAAGAATTAAATAGCATAATTATATTTTATAAAGTACCAACTAGTTTTTATAATTTTTCTAGCTTTTATATAAGGTAAAACATTTTTATAAATTTTTCTAGAATTTATACTGTTCATTTTCTATTTTTTATAATATAATTAGTTTATTTGGTAATTAATTAATAAATAGAATAATAATTAGTAAATTAGTTTAAAAATACGTAAAATAAACTTGTTATAATTCTTTAGGATTCCTGTGATGGTTAATTAGATTTATAAAAATCTTCTTAATTATCTAAGTCTTTTTAGTATTTTTAATAATTTAAATCAATACAATTAGTTAAATAATAATTAAATAATAATTAATTAATAATAATTAGATAAATAGTGTGAAAAAATATAATTTTAGTTTTAAAATAAGTTTTATAATATTTTAAACTTTTAGAAATTTTAATTTTATATTTTTAGACTTATTTTACATTTTCTTATTTATTAGTGAATTATTAAATAATTAATAATAGTTATTAAATAAAAATAATTAATTAAATAATTAGTAATTATAATATAAATATTCTAAGTTTATTTAATTTGCATTTAAGCCCCTAAGGCATACAAACTCCTACTATAGTTAAAGTTGTTTTGGTTTACGTTTAAATATTAAACGTATACGTTTTCTAGTTCCTTTTCACTTGTACTTATCTGATTTCACGTATTAGTTGATATAGCTTATCAAAGCTATTCTAACTTATATTTCAGTATTACAATCACTTAAACCCTTTTCCTGCTCAAATCACCTGATCTCAAAGTCATTTTATTTCAGATTTCACGCCTCGTTGGGATTTAACGATCCGGGGAAACACTACACTCCACGAAGTATTGGCCTAAGCTGTTTGACTTGTTGACCATTACTTGGTTGATATTTTCTGACCGTTTCACACCAATCAAAATTTGGCGCCGCTGCCGGGGAGGTGTGCTGCGTATTACGACTTTTTGAAGCATCTGTGAGTTTGAATTATCACACTTTGTTATATATCATCTTTTTATCCATATTTCTTTTCTATTTTTAATTACCCATCACTCTAAGTATACTTAGAGTCGTCTCTAGTGCATGCGCACTCGTTCTTCTAGGTCAACAAGCCCTTTCCGTGAGCTTGTCAGAATTCTTCGAAGACACCGTAGACGTTTTGCCCCAACAGCCGTATCTGAGGTACGTGCTGTTTCCCCAAACAAAGTTATCATGGCGGAAGACCGTCCGATGAATGAGCTTCTCTAAGCACCCATTGAGGGTTACGGAGACGCTATTGTTGTCCCAGCCATTGTGGCTGAATACTTTGAGCTCAAAACCGGGTTACTAAATCTAGTAACCTCTAGCCAATTTTATGGTTTTGAGAGGGATGATCCTCATGCTCATATTCGATGGTTTAACAAGATTACATCTACCATCAAATACAAAAACGTCCCTTCCGAAGCAGTCAAACTTCTTCTATTCCCATTTTCTCTTGAGGGGGCAGCCCGGATTTGGCTAGAAAAACAACCTCCTCGTTCAATAACATCATGGGAGGATTTAGTTACCAAATTTGTAAACGAATTTTTTCCCACGTCCAGAACGACAAGTCTTAAAAATGAAATCATCAAATTTACTCAAAGGTTTGATGAAGGTGACGCATGGGATCGTTTCAAAGAATTGCTTCGTCGATGTCCTCATCATGGTTTCACTGAATTAATGCAAATTGACACTTTTTATAATGGTGTGAGTCAATCTGACCAAGATTCTCTCAATGCCTCCGCGGGAGGTAATTTTTTGAGCAAAACCACTAAAGAAGCTTTAGAAATCATTGAAAATAAGTCCAAGGTCCGCACTACACGCACAAAGCCATATAACTCCCAAGTGAGTGCTGGTCCTTCTACTTCATCACCCGTGAGTACTTCTAGCACCGATGCTAAGATAGATAAACTCACGGACGCTATTCAAGCTTTGGTTCTCTCAAACCAAAAGAAAGTCACTTTCACACAAAACCCTTCACATGCTGAAGTAAAAAAGGTGGAAGTTTGTGTCACTTGTGGTGGCCCACATGCTTACTACAATTGTACTGCCACCGATGGTAGTCCTTTTGAAGCCAATGCCTTAGCCGGTACTACAAATCAGGGAGGTAATCAATACCGTCCTCAAATGGAACCAAGTTACCGTGCTAACACACATATGGGACCACCCGGGTTTAACCAAAACCCAAATTTGCAAAACAGAAACCAGAACCAACCTCGAATGAACCAAGGTTATCAAAACCAAGGGAATTTCAATCCTGGACAGAATCAAGGTTTCCACAATCAAGGAAACTTTAACAGAAACAATTTCAACCCCGGAAATCATTTTCAGGGAAATGGTAATCCAAATCAGGGAAATTTTCAACCACAACAAGGTTATAATCAAAATAACCGAGTCCAAAATTTCCCTAACCAAACACAAGCCATTCTCCCAGTTCCACAATCATCATCTGATGAGTTGTTGAAGCAGTTCATGAAAACTCAAGAAGAGACAAACAGGTTGTTGGTCAGCCAGATTTCTGAAATCAAGAAATCTTTAAATGAACAACCCTCGGGCTCTGGAAAACTTTCGAGCAACACGATCGCAAACCCGAGGGGCGATGCAAAGGCGATCACAACCAGGAGCGGAGTTTCATATGATGGACCCACTGTTCCCACTACCACTTCTTCTTCTTCTCCCAAGGTACTGGAAAATGAAACCGAGGTAAATAAGGACGAATTACTTCCTACTCATAATGGGGGTACCCAAGACGTCCCACCTCATGTTGCCCCGAAACCCAAACCAAAACCTAGAGTTGTTTTTGAACCAAACGATATCCCAGTTGAAACATCTAAGTCCAAACCTTCTACCTCCTCTATTCCTTACCCCTCACGTTTGAATGAGCAAAAGCTAGTCACCAGATGGATAAATTCTTTCAAATCTTCCAAGATTTTCATTTTGACATTAGCTTCGCGGATGCTATTATTCTGATGCCCAAATTTGCATCAACAATCAAACACTTGTTAAGCAACAAGGAGAAACTGTTTGAAATGGCAAAGACTCCCTTGAATGAGAACTGCTCAGCAGTTCTTTTAAAGAAGCTTCCTGAGAAGCTGGGAGATCTTGGAAAATTTCTAATACCATGTGTATTTCCGGGAATGGTTGATTGCTATGCCTTGGCCGATCTTGGTGCAAGCATCAACCTAATGCCATATTCAGTTTGGAAGAAACTTTCTCTTCCTGATCTTACTCCTACCTGCATGACTTTAGAGCTTGCAGACCGATCGATATCTCGTCCTCTTGGCATTGCCGAGGACGTGTTTGTGAAGGTAGGAGAGTTCCATCTCCCCGCTGACTTTGTAGTGGTTGATTTCGATGCTGATCAAAGGGTCCCTCTCATTGTTGGGAGGGGTTTCCTTAGAACGGGCCGTGCTCTTATCGATGTATTTGAGCAAGAAATCACTCTGCGTGTAGGTAATGAAGCTGTTACATTTAACCTCGATCAAACCTCGAGGTACTCCTCCAATAATGATTCTGAAGCAGTTAATCAAATAGATATCATAGACATTGCTTCAGAGGAGTATTCTCAAGAGTTTCTTGGTTATTCTCATAATTCTGTGAGTGGGGATTCCACTCCATCATCTGAACCTATCATCTCCGACTATTCCCCTTCCCTCACTCCGTTTGAGGGAAGTGATTTCCTTTTGGAAGAAGTCGAGGCTTTTCTCAAAAGTGATTCAGTTCCATCGGGAATTGATAACACTAAGATTGATCTGGAGGGAGATATTCTTCTCCTTGAGAGATTGCTAAATCAAGACAATTCTCCTCCACTCCCTCCCGTACAACTTCATAATCGGGAAATCAAATATGTTGAGAAAACTGATGATTTTCCTGAGGTCGAGCTCAAGGACTTACCTCCTCACCTTGAATACGCATTTTTGGAGGGTGATGATAAATTGCCCGTCATTATTGCTAAAGGTTTGAGTGATGAGGAAAAGGTTGCTCTCATAAAGGTCTTGAAGTCACACAAGCAAGCAATTGCTTGGAAGCTCTCCGATATTAAGGGTATTAACCCAGATTTTTGTACACACAAAATCTTAATGGAGGATGAATTCAAGCCCGCGGTGCAACATCAAAGAAGGGTGAATCCAAAAATCCATGATGTGATTAAACAAGAGGTTCTTAAACTTCTTGATGCAAGATTGATTTACCCTATCTCTGACAGTCCATGGGTTAGTCCCATCCATTGCGTTCCAAAAAAGGGTGGCATAACTGTTGTCACTAATGAGGAAAATGAGTTGATTCCAACTCGGCTGGTTACCGGGTGGCGTGTTTGCATTGACTATCGTAAGTTAAATGATGCCACCCGCAAAGACCACTTTCCGCTACCCTTTATGGATCAGATGCTTGAGAGATTAGCAGGGAATGAGTACTATTGTTTCCTTGATGGTTTCTCAGGATACTTTCAAATCCCCATTGATCCATCGGATCAAGAAAAGACTACCTTTACATGCCCTTATAGAACCTTTGCTTATAAACGTATGCCTTTTGGCTTATGTAATGCTCCATGTACGTTCCAGAGGTGCATGATGGCCATATTTACCGATATGATCGGTAAAACCATGGAGGTCTTTATGGATGACTTCTCGGTCATTGGGGATTCATTCCAAACATGTCTCACCAATTTAGAAAAAATGTTGAAAAGGTGTGAAGACACCAATCTATGTCTAAATTGGGAAAAGAGTCACTTTATGGTCAAAGAGGGCATTGTCCTCAGCCATAAGATTTCCAAGAATGGGATTGAGGTTGACAGAGCTAAGGTTGATGTCATTGCTAAATTGCCTCACCCTACTACCGTCAAAGGTATTAGGAGTTTCTTGGGTCATGCCGGTTTCTATCGTCGATTTATACAAGATTTTTCTAAAATCTCACGGCCTATGACTCATCTCCTCGAAAAGGATGCTCCTTTTATCTTCTCACCAGAGTGCATCGAAGCTTTTGAAACATTAAAGAAAAAGCTTACTGAGGCACCCATTCTTGTTGCCCCCGACTGGGATTTACCCTTTGAGCTTATGTGCGATGCAAGTGATTTTGCTATCGGTGCAGTCTTGGGGCAATGCAAAACGAAACACTTTCAGCCTATCCACTACGCAAGCAAAACTATGAACGAAGCTCAAACTCATTACACCACTACGGAAAAAGAATTATTAGCCGTGGTGTATGCTTTTGAGAAATTTCGGACATACTTAATCTTGACTAAAAGCGTAGTGTATACGGATCACTCGGCTCTAAAATATCTATTTGCAAAACAAGATGCAAAGCCGAGATTGCTCCGTTGGGTTCTCCTCCTTCAGGAATTTGATATCATTATTCGTGATAAAAAAGGAGCTGAGAACCTGGCTGCTGATCATCTGTCCCGATTAGAGAACCCTCATCAAGATGTGTATGAGAAAAAAGGAAATAAATGAAACATTTCCTCTCGAAACAATCAATGCGGTTGCTTTTCGTGGAGATTCTACTACCCCATGGTTTGCCGACTTCGCAAACTACCATGCGGGTAACTTTGTTGTGAAAGGGATGTCAACCCAACAGAAGAATAAATTCTTTAAGGATGTCAAACATTACTTCTAGGATGACCCCTACTTATTCAAAATCTGTGCGGATCAAGTCATCCGACGTGTGTGTATACGGACAGGAAGCCACTGAAATTCTCAAGACTTGCCATGCTGGACCCACTGGGGGACATCATAATCCCAATTACACCGCCAAAAAGGTGTTTGATTCCGGATTCTTCTGGCCCACAATTTATAAAGATGCCCAGGATCTCATTAAAACCTGTGACGCTTGTCAACGTCATGGGAACATTTCACAAAAAAATGAGATGCCACAAAATGCTATTCAAGTCTGTGAGATATTTGATATCTGGGGCATTGACTTTATGGGGCCATTTCCATCATCTAGAGGAAACAAATACATACTTGTGGCTGTTGATTATTTATCAAAGTGGGTTGAAGCGAAAGCTTTACCCACGAATGATGCCCGAGTTGTAGTGAAATTCCTTAAATATATTTTTGCCCGTTTTGGAACTCCACGTGCTATCATAAGTGATCGTGGTACGCATTTCTGCAATGACAAATTTGACAAAGTCATGCAAAAGTATGGTGTAACTCACCGTCTTTCTACCGCGTATCACCCACAAACAAGTGGGCAAGTGGAGGTTTCAAACCATGGTATCAAAAGGATACTTGAGAGGACTGTTGGTGAAAACCGTGCTGCTTGGTCGGATAAATTAGATGACGCACTATGGGCCTTTCGTACAGCTTATAAAACACCCATTGGGTGTACACCTTACAAGCTTGTGTACGGAAAGACATGTCATCTACCGATGGAACTTGAGCACAAAGCCTACTGGGCATTGAAACATGCCAACTTTGACCTCAAAACTGCGGGTGATCACAGAAAAGTTCAAATGAATGAATTAAATGAACTACATGATCAGGCTTACGAGAACTCTTTAATCTATAAAGAAAAAACAAAGAGAATTCATGACTCAAAAATAAAGAACCGCGTTTTTAACGTTGGTGATCGAGTACTTCTCTTTAATTCTAGATTAAAGATCTTCTCGGGTAAACTAAAAACCCGTTGGACTGGCCCATTCACTATCACTAAGGTTTATCCATATGGTACCGTTGAGTTATCTCAAAATGACGGTCCACGTTTTAAAGTGAATGGCCATCGTGTGAAACACTACTTTGGAGAGGACATACCATCCATGGTTGTCCCGGATCTCCAAACTTTCCCCAAGGACAATTAAATTCGGGGTCGAGTCAAGCTAGCGACTCGGTTAACAAAAACAGTAGCTTCCTCATGGACAATTCAATTCGAGGTCGAGTCAAGCTAGCGACTCGGTAATCAAAAACAGTAGCAATATGGGTTTTCACTCATATATCTGATTTCTTTCTCTTTTCTACCACCCTAGTGTGGGGGAGATGCCCCACATGTTGTATATATGTATATATTTTGAAAAAAAAAAAAAAAAAAAAGATGTAAATAGCCTAAAATAAAGGTTATTAATATTTCCTTCTTACGTTCTAAGTATCGGTTTAACACCCGGTGTTTTGAATATTGAGGGCAATATTCATTTCTAAGTGTGGGGTGGGGGGGGATTCTCACGAATTCAAACACATGTTCCATCAAGCACACTCATTTGATCAAAATTTAAAGTTTTTTCACACTTAGAAATGCAATAAATGGTTATCAGTCCGCCATGTCTAACCCACATAAGGATTGGCTAATCCAGGAGCAAACGGCTCTTGGTAAAGATATCTCAAAACCGTTGATGGCTTGCAATTTGCCAAAAATTGTATGGTACCTCAACTCGCCATATCCTAAAAAGCGAATGAGTTGGCTAGCCCGCAAGATTATGGCTTGTGGTAAAGGCAGTGGAAAAACCATAATTGGTAATCAGCTCACCAAGATGTTGACTATGTCCATCAAGAGTTGGCTAGTCCAGAAGCAAACGGCTTTTGGTAAAGACTAATCAAATCCGTTGATAGCTGGTGGTTTGCTCAAAATCACACGGTTATCAGGTGTACCACAGTTCTTACATCTGGCTACTCCAGAAATGATGGCTTTTGGTAAAGAGTAAAAATCCATTAAATTTTTCCCAAAAGATTGCTAGGGACTAGCAATAGTTTAGTGTGGGGGATTGATGAGTGTGTAAATACTCATCATTTCTGTTACATTTAGACTGCAAAAACATATGAAAACACACAGGAATGCCTTAAAATACATAAAATATCCCTGGATTGTGTTTTTATGCAAAAGGATTGAAAACTGATGAAAAACAACATATTTCACATAATTTACAGTTTCAGACCCTGAACTTTGAAAAATTGGCAAAACTAGTCCCTGGTAAATCAAAACATGAAAAATATCATCAAAGGTCCTTAGGGATTCATAAGTTGTCAAGTATAGTCCTTTAAAGTTAAAAATTGCAAAATGACAACTTTAGTCCCTCAAGTTTCAAAAATGTCAAATATAGTCCTTAAGGTTTTGAAAATGGAAAAATATGAAAAATAAACCTTGCACTATTCTTAAATGGCTTAATTGGTCCTTATGATAACTATGGAGAAATTACAGGTTCAACCTTTCAACTTTTAGAAAATTACATGTTTGGTCCCTAGAGTTTGAGGAATTGGCAGAAAAGGTCCCTGGGTATTAAAAATGGAAAAATTACATCTTTGGTCCTTGGGTTATTCATATTTAGAAATATTGGTCCTTATAATAATTTTGGAAAGTTTACAGAAAAGGTCCCTCAACTTTGAAATAATTACAATTTGGTCCTTGTGTAACCATAAACCAACCGGACCCTTATTATTATTATTAACCCAAAACTAAAACCAAATCCAAAACCAAACATAATCCAATCCTAAACACCCAAGCCCACCCATTCCTTTTTCTTGGCCCAAAATAAAACCGGCCCACACCCTTATTAATAAAAACGGGGGTTTGACCCCGTTTGACTCCCTCCTTCTCCAATACCACCACCACTGTACAACACCCTCACCCCCAGCCTTCAATCCCAATACCACCATGGTATTTCACCACCTCACCACCACCTGTCCACTTCCACCTCACCTCCAAACATCATCATATCATCCCACAGTAGCATTTAATGCTTCCCCACCATCCACACTCAACCTCCATGGCTTACAGCTTGTTTCTTGACCAAAACACACCCATAGTCCACTCCTGCTATCTAAACCTGTCCCCTACACCTCCACATAACACCAAAGTTCTTTAATTAAACCCAAACAGCCACAATTACACGTGTGTAGATTTGGCGCCAAAAGCAAGTTTAAACGGTTTAGATGAATTGCAGAGATCCAATGGCTCAAAAAAGGTGGGAAAGTCTCAGAAACATGTGGGGAGTTGAAAAAGCCTATAAAGAAAGTAGGGGAAGCAATGTGAGGAGATATTTAGAGTAATTTTATTTATGTATGTCGAATTAAATTTTTATTAGTTTTCCAGTGTACTTTAAGCTTTTAAGCTTTGTCTTAAAACTTTTCAGTGTATCTTAATAACAATTACTCAATCAATTTAAAGTTTCAGATCCATTCTCAGTTTATGCTTAATTTTGATCATAATCCAATAATAGCTAAATGTTTGTGTTACTTGTTATTTTGGACTAATTATGTTCACATAAGCTCCCAAGAAGCTTATAAAAGCTTTTAGATACAACAAAACTTAATCTAGTTTAAAAAAAATTCACAAGAACAAAAATGGTCAAACTTAGTCAACTGTGCAATCTGTGGGGGGTGTTAGGTTGTTTATTTGGTTATCAGTTTCTTGGTCTGTGCTTGGATTCCTTGTAAGCTAATTTCAAATCTCAATTTTTTTATTTTACTAAAGTATTGTGCAATCTGTGTTAGGTGTAATTTGTTTGTTATTTGTGCTTATGCTAGCTTTCTATAGCTTATTAGATATGAGTTTAGTCCTTAGTTCATAATTTGATAAGGATTCACAAACATTTTCAAGCTCAACTGCAAAACTATTACATGTTGATGAACTGTGGGTTATTACTGTTAACAACTGTCATTTGAGGTTTAAATCACCTTGTTTCATCACTGAAAACTCAGAATACCCAAGAGCATGGCTTGAATCAGTTGGATTCTTTAAAAATCTTACAAGTCAGCTATAATAGGGGTGTTTGGTTTAGGTCAGAATTGCTTGTCCTTGTTGTTTAAATGCCCTTTTGTTTACACCAGTAGTTCTTGTAAGTCATATTAGAGTGGTACTAGCAATAAAATTGGCACCTACAATAGCAAAAGTCAAAATCCTACTCTCATATGTGTAACAGTCCACTGTGGGACTTTTGATTAACCAAATCATCACCACATCTTTAAAATCTATTAGTCTAGCTTAATTTAGGTTTAAAATAACTTAATTCAATTTATTTGGTCATAAAATCAGGGATTGAAAATCATTTTGGTCAAAACTCACAAAATCTCAAAATGTCAAAATGCATGAATTCAGATTTTTCCAAAACTAGCAGGATTCATTGTGATTTTTAGGAGTTATATCAGGACTTGAAACTTGTTCTAGTGTGAGTCTACCAGTTGAACTCTTGATTCCCATGATTGTTTAAATTTTGTGAATTTTTATTAAGGACCTTTTTGCCCCTTGAACACAGCTGCAGGGCAAAACCTTGCCCTGTGCATTCAGACCCCCAGCAAGTCAACCATCTTTGGTGATTGTTTGTGGCCACCCCAGTGGGTCCCACGCTACATATTTTGGTTCTTCCAACCCCCCTCCTACCAGGGATCATAAGTTGACCAATTGTTTGACCTAGGGACTAGTGGACCCCACTTGAAACCCCTTCCCATCTCTGTCCCAATTCTGTCTCAGAACCCACAATAAGCAAGTGCTTATTGTGGTCTTGTGGCTTATTTACTTGGCTAAATTGTGTGAATCTTGCTTATAATTGTTCAAACAACTCAGAGGAACCCACTTTTACCCTTGTGGACCCCACCTTATTCCATTTGAGCTTAATTTCATTTTCAGTCAACTAAAGTCAACTGTCAAGGGTAATAAGCACTCACAATGCTTATTTTTGATTTCCATATTATTTGTTTTTACAAAAGTTTCTTATTTTAAGTATTTTATTAGTTCTATAAAAGAAAAAACAGAAAAAGCCAAACTTAATTATAGTGAGAGCTTCTATTTAATAGAAATTATCTATTTAATTTTCTTTTTAGCTTATTTTAAGCACTTCTGCATTTTCATATTTTTATTATATCTCTTTTATATTAAAGTATTTTTATAAATTTTTCCAGATTTTATTTTGTCTTTTAGTGGTTTTTAGAATTAATTTTAGTTTAATTAATTATTACTTAATAATTAAGAATTAAATAGCATAATTATATTTTATAAAGTACCAACTAGTTTTTATAATTTTTCTAGCTTTTATATAAGGTAAAACATTTTTATAAATTTTTCTAGAATTTATACTGTTCATTTTCTATTTTTTATTATATAATTAGTTTATTTGGTAATTAATTAATAAATAGAATAATAATTAGTAAATTAGTTTAAAAATACATAAAATAAACTTTTTATAATTTTTTAGGATTCTTGTGATGGTTAATTAGATTTATAAATATCTTCTTAATTATCTAAGTCTTTTTAGTATTTTTAATAATTTAAATCAATATAATTAGTTAAATAATAATTAAATAATAATTAGATAAATAGTGTGAAAAAATATAATTTTAGTTTTAAAATAAGTTTTATAATATTTTAAACTTTTAGAAATTTTAATTTTATATTTTTAGACTTATTTTACATTTTCTTATTTATTAGTGAATTATTAAATAATTAATAATAGTTATTAAATAAAAATAATTAATTAAATAATTAGTAATTATTAAATAAATATTCTAAGTTTATTTAATTTGCATTTAAGCCCCTAAGGCATACAAACTCCTACTATAGTTAAAGTTGTTTTGGTTTACGTTTAAATATTAAACGTATACATTTTCTAGTTCCTTTTCACTTGTACTTATCTGATTTCACGTATTAGTTGATATAGCTTATCAAAGTTATTCTAACTTATATTTCAGTAGTACAATCACTTAAACCCTTTTCCTGTTCAAATAACCTGATCTCAAAGTCATTTTATTTCAAATTTCACGCCTCGTTGGGATTTAACGATCCGGGGAAACACTACACTCCACGGAGTATTGGCCTAAGCTGTTTGACTTGTTGACCATTACTTGGTTGATATTTTCTGACCGTTTCACACCAATCAATGTTTGATGTTCAATTCCCACTTTCTCAAAATATGACCTAAGTGTCTGATTCTTAAATTCTGTTCCATTATCAGTTCTTACCATTCGTACCATGTTACGTAACTGAACTTGAATTTTAGTGAGAAAGGTGATGATCATTGAAGGAGTTTGATCTTTACTTCGAAGAAAATAAACCCAAGTCCATCTGGAGTAGTCATCAACAATTATGAGTATGTAGCGTTTACCGTTGATACTTTGAACACGCATCGGGCCACACAAATCCATATGAAGCAATTGTAAAACATGATTTCTACTGTGCTCAGTTTTAGAGGGGAAATGAGCTCGAGTGCTTTTTCCTTGTTAACAGGCCGAACATAAGTGATCTTTGGTAAATCGGAATCTTGGAAAACCATCAACAAGTTTATGACGAGCAAGTTCAGTCATAGTTTTGAAATTCAAGTGCGAAAGACGTTTATGCCATAACCAAGATTTAGTTGATTCTGCTTTGGAGAGAAGACATATTGGAGATGTTGCAATCATGTCAGACATCGATATTGTATAAAGATTTGAACCACGTGAGCTGGACATTAAATCATTTCCTTGTAAGTCACGAACGAAACTGTTGATATAAATAATGTTTAAAAACGTTATTAATATTTCTCAATAAACCTATGTTTTGATAATCACAGAACTCAAATCAAATTAAGTCAAGATTAAGACGTAAACAAGTATTTAGTAACAAATATTTACCTCTACATCTAATATCACTTAAGGTATGCATAAACTAAGCATCTTATGCATTACATGATCAAAGGAAACCTTGTCTTAAGACATAACATTTTATAAAATGATATTAACATTTTATATATATTTGTAAATCATTTTTGGTATTGTTATATTAAACTACAAAGATATGATTTCAAATTTTCAACCAAAAAGGGCAAATTTTATCCAGAAAAACTTTTCCAACGTTCAGTAGGGCGGCCCCCTTAATTATACAAGGCGCCCCCTTAATCATTAAGGGGACCGCCCACTAATTAAGGGGACCGGCACGCTCCAGAACAACATTTTCTGACCCTTTAAATACTGGATCATTCCACATATTTTTCTCACCTTTTTGTACTAAAAACTTTCTGATCCAACCTCCATTTCTATATCAAAAAGATCATATAATTCATAAGTCTTTGTTTCCAAGTGATCCAAAGCTTCATCCCCTCAAGTGCAAAAAGAAGAACACTCCTCTACATCCATTTAATTGTAGTAGTGTTGTGATTAGCTATTTTCACATTGTAGTAGTGTTAGATATTTGTAAAAGTGTTGTGAGTACTTGTTGATTGTAGAAACTAGGTGTGTTGTAAAGTAGTGTAGTAGTTGTGATTTAGTTGTGCATAGAAGAAGGTGTGAAGTTGACAAGGTGTGAAGAAGGTGTGAAGTCTTGAAGAAGTTGTGAAGGTGTAAAAAAGGTGTGAAGTCTTGAAGAAGTTGTGAGATTGGTTCTAGCTACGATTAGAACTCGACATTTAGCTTAGTGTCGTTAACTCGTGTAAGCTAAGGTGTGTAAGGTTTCTCCACCATAAGGATTTTGTTGACATAGTGAAGAAAACTCTCGAGTGTGGTACTCGGGGAGTGGAGTAGGGCAAGGAAGGTGTCCTTGTAGCCGAACCACTATAAATTCGCGTGTTGTGGTTTGATCTTTCTAACTCTATCTTTTCTTCATTCGATTTCAATACTTTCATTATTAGATTAGACTTGCTTATATTGATTGTTACTTGAACTCACTTGAGATCGAATCGAAAGTTTTTATAAGCTACAAAATATTTTGAAAATAAATTTAAAAAGGACGTAAAACTATTCAACCCCCCTTCTAGTTTTCCACAATTGGTATCAAGAGCAACGTCTAGCAAGATCTTTAAAATATATTGTATTTTAAAACTTGTAACGATCTATGGAATCTGAAAAATATTTAGAAGGGCAATCTATGCAAAGACCACCACTATTTGAAAGTGACGGATTTTTATATTGGAAAAATCGATTCGAAACTTATGTAAAGTCAAAAGATCAAGATCTTTGGCATGTTATTACTAATGGTGATTTTTTACCTATTCAAAATAACCCCGAAACAAAGAAAGATGAAATCGTACCTTTTGAAAAACAAAATGATGATTTAAAAAGAGAACTTGCTAAAAATAATAAAGCAAAAATGGTTATTTATAATGCGCTACCACGTAAAGAGTACGAAAGGATCTTTATGTGTGAAACCGCAAAAGAAATTTGGAACTCTTTACTAATAACTCACCAAAGTAATAGTCAAGTCAAAGATAATAAGATAGATCTACTTGTTCAACAATATGAGCAATTCACGATTCCGGAAGAGGAATCAATTGATAATGCTTTTGCTAGATTTAACACTATCATCACAAGTTTAAAAGCACTTGATGAGAATTTTTCTAGTAAGAATTTTGTTAGGAAGTTTCTTAGGGCTCTTCACCCAAAATGGCGAGCTAAAGTGACGGCTATTGAAGAATCAAAGAATTTGTCAACATTGCAACTTGATGAATTAATTGGAAATTTAAAAGTCTACAAAGCAATTATAAAGAAGGATTCCGAAATGGTCAAAGGAAAACGAGAGCAAAGCAAGTCAATTGCCTTGAAAGCTAGAAAGGAATCTAGTATCGAAGATAGCTCATCTTCCGAAAGTGATGACGAAGAATACGCCATGGCCGTAAGAGATTTCAAGAAATTCTTCAAAAGGCGAGGAAGATTCGTAAGATAACCACATGATGAAAAGAAAACATTTCAAAAGAGTAAGGATGACAAGAACAACAAGAATGAAAGGAAATGTTTCAAGTGTGGTGATCCAAATCACCTTATTGGAAAATGTCCAATGATGACAAGAGAACAAAATCAAAGAGCATTTGTTGGAGGAGCTTGGAGTGATAGCGATGAAGATGAGAAAGAAACGACAAAGGAAGAGAAGTGTCTCATGGCGAAGACATCAAATGAGGTACGTTCCGAAACCGAATATTTTAGTGATGAAAGTTTATCATTAGATGAAAAAGACCTAGATAATGAATATAATAGACTATGCAAATTAGGACAACTAGTAATGGCCAAAAACAAATCACTAAAATACATAAACAATCAATTGGAAAATGAAGTACTAGAACTAAAAATTAAAATACATCAACTTGAAAAAGGTAAAGAAATTTTTGAAGAATGTAAATCATGTCAAGAGCTTAAAGGTGAAAACGAAAAACTTAGGGAAGAAATTCGCAAACTTGATAAATTTGAAAATAGTAGTCACTCACTTAGTAAAATAATAAGTATTCAAAGAGTATCCGGAGATAAAACCGGTTTAGGATTTAACTCAAATGAAGCTTCAACAAGCGAGATTAAAAATGTCAAATTCGAAAATGAACTTAATGAACAAAAACCTCTAAAATCTAATCTTAAGTATATACTTATTAATGATAGAAAAATACCTCTTGCCAACAATGAAGAAGTAAAAGCTTTTTATAAACCGTCTTTAAAAAACGAAGTAGGATCTTCTAAACCTAAGACAAGATCTAAAACTCCACCACCTAGAAAACCAAATAATCCTCATCCTAGGTCTAAAACACCTCAACCAAGAAGAAACCAAAATAGGCAAAACTATAATAACAATAGTAATCAAATGTGGAACTACCAACAAAGCTACAATCCTTGGGGTATACTACCACCTTTCACGCATCCTAGTCAAATGTTAAACATGTTTGGACCAAACAACTTTGGACCAAAGAGGCAATAGGGACCGAATAGCTAGATGAACATTCCTTGAGGCAATCTTGAAGTTTTTCTCAACGTAGACTTTTTCAAAGTCTATATGTCATCTTGAAGATTTTGAAGATTTTTATTGAAGACCACCGGGTACGCCATTCTTTCACAACTCATTGCCATGCTTAGATAAATATGCTTTGTTTGATTACGTTGTTTGTATAGATATAGCTTGCTATTTTCCTCTATTTGTTCGATCATATATATATATATATATATATATATATATATATATATATATATATATATATATATATATATATATATATATATATATACATACATACATATATATATATATACATATATATATATATATATATATATATACATACATACATATATATATATATATATACATATACATACTTAAACATAACCTAGATACGTCATTAGTTGACTTTCTAGAACTCCAGGAAATTGTTCGTTATCGAACCCTTTCCTTCCCCCTCGCGTTACTTTTGATCTTTTACGTTCAACACGAAATTTTATTATGTCCACTTTTAGAAAACTCATGACGATGAAGGGATATGAGCCAAGTGGACTATTATCATGTAGGAACGCCTTCGCACGTGAACACTATGGATGAAACAAACTCCTTTCGCCGACTATATTCTATCTTCGTTATCATCTCTCAAACCTCACCTTTCTACTCATCATTCACTCACATTTATACATACATATATATATATATATATATATATATATATATATATATATATATATATATATATATATATATATATATATATATATATACATATATATATATATATACATATATTCCTAAACACACCTCAAACCCTTCATCAACTTAACACCTTGATTATTTTCTCCAAAATTGTCAAAGGAACATTTTAATTATCGATACATTAATTAAAATTGTTAAGTACTTCGTCATCGTGCCAATAAAAGCCTACGTATTTTTAATATATTATTAATCTAAATATATACATATAAATATGTTTGCTCCAGAAATTAAAACCGCGAAAATTCAAAAATTTAAAGGGCGGCCCCCTTAATAATTAAGGGGACCGACTTGTTATCGGGGGCGGTCCCCTTAATGTTTAAGGGGGCCGGCCATCTGATACTTTCAAATTCGTTTTTCTCCTTAAATCTTTTGCCAAACACTCCATTTGTTCATAATTCCCTTCCTCACCTCTGCTGAGTACGAACCAAAACAACCAAAACCATCAAAATCCTTCACCAAATCACCAGTCCGGGGTTGTTTCGCAAAGGGCAAACGCTAACCAAACGTATAACAACATCTTTTATAAGTTTTCCGACATACATTTCATCACATTTCATTCAATTTGGTCTCTAATCAATAATTAGGTATTTTATTAAAATTTATTTTAATTCGAATTTTAGTGAAATAGAAGCTAGGAATTGAACAACCAAATGCTTCCCATAGGATTAGAATGATGTATTGCAACTCAAACTTAGTATAACACATCAATTTGTCAAAATCTTTAATCGCCTATAAACCCTTGTTGAATTTCATTTTTCAAAATGCACATTGTTGATATAACTCTTAAAAACTAGTTAAAACTTACTATATTATATTAGTTCAATGTTGTAAACTATTAAAACATATTTCTCAATTCGTTATAAAATGGTTCATGAACAAATTATAATTATATGTAGTTATTTGAAACTTAAAATTAGCTCATAAAATTTGTTAAAACTATTAGAATCAATAGATGTCATCAAGATATATAATCAATATATATATATATATATATATATATATATATATATATATATTGACGTTTTAGGTTATTTTAATCTAGTTAAGGGAGCGTTTGGTTTATCTTGAAAAAGATATTTTAAAAACCAAAATTCACATTTTAACCTTTTAAACATGTTTATGCTGAGTCAAACTCTTATGAAAAAGCAAGATATATAATCTAATATATATCTAGCCTTACTTCGAAATGAATTATGATATCATACTCTTTGACATCATATATTCTAAACGAGTTTAAAATCAAAATACAAGGAACATTGTGAAACTACTTCATAGAATATTTTTTTTGGTCGAAGTAGAATTTCGTTCCACATATATTGCATATAATTTTATATATATATATATATATATATATATATATATATATATATATATATATATATATATATATATATATATAACATATGCATGATAGTTGTTTTGTATTAATTTTAATTTTGTTGTTATATTGTTTAGGTGAAAATGCCTAAGACCACGGTTGGTGATGTCTCCAAAACCAAACAATACATTCCAAATGTTTCTTCTACTCCCGGCATGTCTCCTTCAATTGCATGTTTCTATCGTCCCATTGAAAATAGAAACATTCACGAAGGAAGAATTGTCGATCCATCTTTCTATGACTCTGATCAAACCGAACGAATGTTCTCCAATATTCATTTTGAATGTCTCTACCAAATCAACGAACCAATCATTCCTCGTTTTATTCTCGACTTCTATAGCCAAGTGACGGTGCAAACCGATCCCTATGGTCATCTCCTTATTTCCTTCATGATTCAAAATCAATTCATCACTTTTACTCTTGCTCAATTTGGACAAATTCTTAGAATCCCATACAACGGCCAAGCCGTATTCTCAAATGAATGGGATCTTTCCTCTCTTGAAAGAAATCATCCTCAGGATGGCCCATACTATTTTGAGATTCCTAGTCCTGAAGACATTCGTCGATTGCTTGAACTAGAACGTCGTACGACTAGTCGAGTAATCAAGTCGAAGAATGTCGATATTCATGCAAATCAAATCCTCCTCTAAGAGCTAAGCCACAGAACTCATTCGCGAGAATGCGTTTGGTACTGGTGGTCACCGTGATCATGTCACGACAAGCATTGCCCACATGTTATATTGTGTAATTGCTGAAGAGAACTACAATTTGGCTTATCTTTTTGTTCATCGAATCATGTCCGCCAAAAACACCCCAAATGCCAATCTTCCTTACGGTATGTTCCTTACACGACTTTATCATTATATCATGGAACATTACCCACATCTTCAAAGAGATTACTACATGCAAATCCTTCCTACTTTGAACCAACTTACTCTTGTTCGTACTCGTTGTTCTCGAAGTGACAAAGGAAAATCTCGTGTTCCATTGTATTCTAGGCCTCGTGGGTCTACATCTCATCGTGACGATGATAATGATGAGGAGGAAAATACCTCACGTGTTAGTACTCCATCCCTCACGACCTTTGTTGATAATCTTTCTGATCTTGACGATACCGAGTATCAAGTTCCTCTTCCTCATGAACGTACCGATGAACTTCTCTTCACTCGTCAAACGTCCATTATCAACCGACAACAACAAATGCATGAAGAAATTCGAGGAGGATTCAAATCCGTTGGAAAGATGTTTAGAAAGATGATTGGGAAGAAAAAGAAGTAGATGATGTTGATGTATTGCTACTTATTATTATTATTCTCTATTAGACATTTGTATGGCTTGTTATTTGTCCGATTTATTCGGAAATACTTATGTTATCTCTTGTTTATTTCTTGGATGATGCTTAGACTTTAACTATTATCGTGCTACTATCTTCATCATATTTTAATGCTATACTATGTTTCTTTTAAAAGTGGAATATAATATGTTTGTTTGCGTGCATAATCTGTTTATATATATATATATATATATATATATATATATATATATATATATATATATATATATATATATATATATATATATCATCATCATCATCATTCCTAGAGTATATTCTTCTAATAGAGCTTGCTGGAAATACACACTTGAAAAATCACCCATTTTTGTAAATTTTGGGTTTCTGGTCGTCTGGGAAAACACCAGATGGGCGGTGATGAGTGTGTAAATACTCATCATTTTTACCTTTTCTGAGCTGCCAAAACATCTAAAAACACTCAATATTGTATCAAAATAGTGAAAATATCCCAGGAATGTGTTTTACATGTTTCAAATGCAAAATAATAAAAAACAGATGAAAAACGTACAAAGTTAGCATAATTGGCAGTTTCAGTCCCTCAACTTTCAAAAGTTGTCAAATCTAGTCCCTGGTTGTTCTAAAAACATGAAAAAGTCACCAAAGGTCCTTTCAAATCAAAAAGTTACATAATTAGTCCTTTGGTGCAAAGTTTCACAAAATGTCAAGTTTAGTCCCTGAAGTTTGGAAAATTGTCAAAAATGGTCCCTGGGATATTAAAACTTTGAGAAAAACAAATTTTGTCCTTATACTTCTCATTTATGGCAGGAATGGTCCTTGGGTGAAAATTTTGGAGAATTTACATGTTTGGTCCCTGAGTTTCACAAGTTGGCAAAATAGGTCCCTGAATTTCAAAAATAGGAAATTATCAAAAGTGGTCCTTTGGCAAGTTTGGTCCCTTGTGAGTACTTTGGGAATAATACAAATCAGGTCCCTAAACTTCAGATTATTTACATTTTGGTCCTTGTGATTTCTAAATTACCTAAACCAACCGGACCTAAGTTTTATTTATATAACCCATAAACCAAACCAAACCCTTCCAGCCCACTAAACTTGGCCCAACCCCGTTTAATAAAACCAGGTCAACCCCTGGTTTGACCACCTCATACCAGCCTTCCCTCCCAAAACCACCCTCACCCTTGCAATACCACCCCCCTCCATACCACCTGTTTCACCACCACTTGCTCTCACCCACACTCTTATCTCTTCCAAATCACACATCCCAACACCACAATCATATCCCCCCCTATGGCATCCAACAGGTCCCAATTGGCTTAAAAGCCTTTTCCCGCCAAAAATACATTCATGGCTCAGATTAATAGAGGACATCCAATGGCTGTTTTTATTGATGGGAAATGATTTGTGGGACCCACTGAGTCAGAGAAATCACTACAAATGCAAAAAGATGGAGCAGAGAGCAAGTATTAGTTTTTAGTGTAGAATAGGATAATGTCGATTTAGTTTAATTTCCATTCAGTTGTGTTTTTTTTTGTATCAAATCACTTGTATTCTGTTAATGTAATGTATTGAAACTTTTATTTCAAGTTAATTTCAAGTCTTATTTACTAAATTCGAATTTGGCATTTTTAAGGGAATTTGACAAATTCTTCTAAAATTGTCAAGTGTTGTTGTTTTCTGTTTGTTTAAGCTCAGGGGTGTTCACTTAAAAGCTTTGTTTAGTTCCTAAGGTTTTTAATCTATGTTAATTCAGTTTACATGAAAAACTCAAAAATACAAAAAAATAGTGAAAATAAAGAAAAAATAATAATAATAATAAAAAAAATGCAGAGCTGAGGAAGGAGAATTGGAGCATGGTCCATTCTGGAATTTCATGTGTTTAGAGCCTCAAGGGAAGCAGTAGGTTGTGTTCTATTGGTTTGTATACCTATTTCTCAGTTTGAATTACTTGTAAGTTCACTTTTCCATTTTTCTGCTTTTACTGTGTATGAGCTTAAGATCTGCTTATTTGTGTTGGTATGTGCTTATTGGATGGTTATTATCTGAATTTATGCTTTTGTATTCTTGAAAGCCTAGTAGTTTGCATTGTTGCTTTAAGTTTCATCTTAACTGCTTAAAATAGTAGATTAGTAACTATTGAATCCTAGTGACCTTTACAAGTGTGTATGTGTTCATTTTAGTTTATCCTATCATTACATGAGTTTGTGATTCAATCTCATTGTTGCAATCTGTCTTCAGCCTTGAAAAAACCAAAAACAGTCCCCAATAGGAGTGTTTGGTTTATGCCTGTTAACTAGATTCAGAGGTGCTTTTGAAGTTAATTTTAGTTGTGGTAACTCACTTAGGGTCTCATTAGTTCATATTTGTCATAAAAAGTCAGTCACCTTTGAGAGAAAGTCAAAATCCATTTTGAGCACCCATTTCAGTTAACTGTCAAGGTTTCCTAGATCCATTCTCACTCAAATCTGTTCCCAAGCTGTTGAAACAACTTAAGTTAGTCTTAATATAGCTATTTACTTCCATGTAAGTCAGTAATGATCATTAGAAATCCATAAAAGTCAAAATAGCCAAGCTTTATCAAAAGTCAAATTGCATGTTTTTAGATTTTTCCAAAAACTCAAGGAATTTTGTAGAATTTAGTGTTGTGTTTTTGCACTTAAGCTTTTTAGGAATCATAGTCCACCACCTCAACTTTATTTTCCCACCTTCATTTTATTTTTGGTAATTTTCCTCTGGGCCCCACACATCTCCAAACTCAGCTGCAGGGCTGAGCTCTCCCCTGCTGCACCAGCAGACATCAGCAACACCACCACTTGGTGGTGGTTTTCTGGCCACCACAGTAGGCCCCACATCCACCACTTAGGTTCTTTCAACCCCCCTCCTACCATACATCAACCCTCGACCAAAGTTTTGACCCTAGGACCCTGTGGACCCCACCTGAATTAGCCACAAAAGTTGTCCCATTTTCTGCTTTGAAATAGGTTTCAATGTGCTTAATTTGTGCTCATTAGCTTATTCTGTGGATCTCTTTTGTTTTTTTTTGCTCAAACATGTTCAAACAACTCAAGTGAACCTCAATCAACCATTGTGGGTCCCACTTAAGCTCAATTGAGCTCATTTGCTTCCTTGGTCAACAAAAGTCAACTGTGGAGCTAATAAGCTTCCACAGTGCTTATTTTTAAGATCCAAAAAAGTTGTTTTTACAAAAGTTAGTTGTTTTTAGTTATAAAATAGGTTTGTAAAAGAAAAATCTAGAAAAAACAAATTTAAATTAAGTGATAGTTTCTATTTAATTTAATTTATCTTTTAATTTTCATTTTTAGATTTTTATTAAGCACTTTGTATTTTTATATTTTTATTAATTACCTTTTATATTAAAGTACTTATAGTAAATTTCTCAGATTTTTATTTTGTCATTTAGTATTTATTAGATTTAATATTAGTTTTATTAGTAATTAATTAATAATTAAGTTTTAAATAGCATAATTAGTTTTTATAAAGCAACACCTAGTTTTTATATTTTTCCTAGCTTTTAAATGTTATAAAATAGTTTTAGGAATTTTTCTATAATTTTCTAAGTCATTTTAGTATTTTTAGTAATTTAAAATTGTTTAATTAGTATAATTAAGATAATTAGTTTTTAATTAATAGAAATTCCATAAAAAGATAAAAATATTTATTTTTAATTTTTATACTTTCTTCAAGTTCATTTTAAGTTTTAGAAATTATTTTTGTAAGTTTTTAGTTAAATTTGTAGTGTTTATCATTTTTAGTTTTATTTAAATTAGGTTTAATTTACTTTTTAAATAATTTTAATTGATTAAATAATATTTAAATATTAAAATAGTCATTTTTATAATTTCATTTTCATTTTAAATTTTCTTTTTATTTTAAGTTTGTAAAAGTTTCATTTTTACCCCCTGTAGTTTATTTTCCTTAAAACTCACTTTTTTCTCAGCACGCAATCGCGTCTGATTTTAATTTGGTCTACGTTTATACGTTTCTGTTTCCCGTGATTGTTAATACTGTTATTTCTAATCATTCCAGTGGTGTAAACAAATCCAAATCTTTATCTGGTTACTTCCCATCCAATTCACCCGATCACAAACCCGTTTTTATACCATCCATACCTCGTCGGGACATAACGACCCAGGGAAACACTGTATTCCACGGAGTATTGGTCTTAAGGTGTTTGATTATTATGGTTGACCATTCACAAGTGGTTGACTAATTACTAATATGGTTGACCATTCACAAGTGGTTGACCATTCACGACCCGGGGAAACACTGTACTTCCGCGGAGCATTGACTCTGAGCAGTTTGACCTTGTTGACCATCACCTGGTCAATTTAGGTTGACCGTTTGGAACCAATCAAATTTTGGCGCCGCTGCCGGGGAGGTTGTTGCGTGTTTTAAAAATCGTTTTAAGTTTAGTGGTTTTCAAAACCCTCCCTGTACAAATTTGTAAAAAGTTTTTGTAAAAATATAATCATATCAAAAAAGTTCATTAACACTTTTCCTGAAGTGTTAAAAACACCAAAAAAAAATCAAAAACAACAAAACAAACTGTGAAGTTAAATTACTTCGTTTTCTTTAAGATTACAACCTGAAACAGTTGGTTTAAGGTAAGTTCTGACATTAAATTGCGAACTGAAGAAGAAACCTATTTACTTCCTCCCGCCAGCCTGCGAGTAATCTTAAAAGAACGATTTCGGTTAACGAATCAGTTCCAAAAAAAAAATATTTCCCAAGTTTTCTGCACACACACCCATAAGCCTAAAACAGTTTCTCAAAGTAATAAATACATAAAATCTTACCACCGCAAACCAAGGCTGAACACCTACCAACTGGGGGTGTGGACATAATAAGTTCCCAAACTTAAGATTAAAACTTGCCTTTATATCCCTGTGAGTGGTGTACCTTTTTTAAAGAAGCCATTCACTTGTGATTATTGGTTTAAGTTCACTGTGGTTTTGCCTCGATCTTGTTTTGAAAAATTGTTTTTAGTGCATGCGCACTCGGTCACAAACAAAACGTAAACATCAGAAAAACGTACCAGAGCTACGTTCTGTTACAGAAGAACCAAAAACCGAAATGGCCGATGGGCCACCACCACCATTACCACCCCCTGACCCTCCTAGGGATGTGCCAGCTCCCGATCTCCGAACGATGGAGGAGTTGTGCCAGCCTACTATGCAAGGGCGGGGTGGGCCTATTGCACCACTCACTATTGAGGCTACGGACTTTGGCCTCAAGCACCACATGATCCAACAAGTCCAGAATTCGTGTCAATTTCACGGACTACCGGGTGACGATGCTAACAAGCATCTTGACAAATACCTCACGGTCACCCAAAGCATGAAACAGCATGGTGTCACCGATGATGCCCTCCGGCTGTATCTCTTCCCCTATTCTCTCACTCATCATGCCACTGCATGGTTTGACTGACTCCCAAAGAATTCTATTCGTACCTTTGATGAAATGGTAACCAAGTTTTTAGCAAAATATTTTCCACCTTCCATGGTTACCAAGTTACGAAATGATATCAGCAACTTCCGGCAACGTCCCGATGAGTCTCTTTTTGAGGCTTGGGAACGTTATAAGCTAGCTATTGATCGGTGCCCAAACCACAATATGTTACAAGTTACCATCATAGATACCTTCTATAATGGTCTGACATTGAGGCACCGGGATATTCTCAATGCTGCTGCTGGTGGGACCTTTATGAAAAGGCGTCCCGAAGAGTGCTATGACTTGATTGAGAACATGACTGCCCACCATAACTTTTGGGATTCCTCTGCGGAGAGGGATGAGTCATGTAATTTAGTTACTCCTTCATCATCATCTCCTGAAATAATTGCTCTTACCAAAAAGATGGATGATATTTCTACGGCTGTGTTGAGAATGAACCAAACGATGCAAAATCAGGTTCAAAATCAACAAGTGAAAGCCGTGGCCCGAAGTTGTGAAACTTGTGGGGGCCCACATCTTTATTCCGAGTGTCCAGCTACTGCTGGCTTTCCTCAAGAGAACGTTTATGCTACTCACGGTTCCTACAACATGGGGGTAATTCTTACCAACCACAAAGAGACCGAAATCTCTTAAGCTATCGTTCCAACAATTTTCTCGGACCTCCCGGTTTTAACCAAAATCAAAACCGTAACTCGAATCAGAATTTTAACCAAGGTCAAAACTCAAATTTCCAAAACCCGAACCAAAATCAAGGCCAGTTTAATCAAAACAATTTTCAAAATGGCAATCAAAATCAAGGTTTTCAAGGAAATTTTCAAAGAAACCAGAATCAAGGAAATTACAATCAGGGTAATTTCAATCAGAGAAAAAATTTTCAGGGTAACAACAATCAAAATCAAGGGAATTTTCAAAACAACCGTGTTCAAAATCCTCCTCAAAACGTTGTTCCACCCTCGTCTTCCTCCGATGAAGTGCTAAAACAATTCATGAAAGCACAAGAGGAAACGAATCGGTTATTGATCAGCAAGATCTCAGAGCTTCAGAAGTCTTTAAATGATCGACCCTCGGGCCCGGGTACACTACCGAGCAACACGATCGCTAACCCGAGGGGCGATGTCAAAGCGATCACTACCCGAAGTGGGGTATCATACAATGGACCCTCGATTCCCTCTACCTCTTCTTCTCCTCCTACTAAGGTAGCGGAACGTGAACCTGAGGTTACCACGGACACGGTACTTCCTACTAATAACGGAGGTATCAACAACGTCCACCCTTAAGTTGTCCCGGTCCCGGCTCGTAAGCCGAAAGTTGTATTTGATCCTCCTGTGAGTCCTGATGAAATTCCAAAGAATGATCCTAAACCGTCAATTCCATATCCTTCACGTTTGAATGATCAAAAGAACCGCAAAAGAGCTAATCATCAGATGGAAAAATTTTATCAAATTTTCCAAGAGTTACACTTCGATATTAGCTTCGCGGATGCTCTTCTTCTCATGCCTAAGTTTGCTTCAACAATCAAAAATCTGATAAGCAACAAAGAAAAACTCTGTGAGATGGCAAAAACTCCACTTAATGAGCATTGCTCAGCAGTGCTCCTGAAAAAGCTTCCCGAAAAGCTTGGAGATCCCGGGAAATTTCTCATTCCTTGTATTTTCCCTGGGATGGTTGAATGCTTTGCCTTGGCCGATCTTAGCGCAAGCATTAACCTGATGCCTTACATAGTCTGGAAAAGACTCTCTCTTCCTGCTCTCACTCCGACCTGCATGACACTCGAACTTGCAGACCGTACTATATCCCGTCCTCTCGGCATTGCCGAAGATATCTTCGTGAAAGTAGGAAAGTTCCATTTTCCGGCAGATTTCGTGATTGTTGATTTCGATGCTGACCCAAGAGTTCCTCTCATTCTCGGGAGGGGATTCTTAAGAACGGGTCGTGCTTTAATCGATGTATTCGAAGAAGAAATCACTCTACGTGTTGGTGGTGAAGCCATCACATTCAATCTTGATCAGACTTCAAGATACTCCTCCAACTATGACGCTGAAACGGTTAACCGAATTGACATCATCGATGTTGCGTCTGAGGAGTATTCTCAAGAAGTCCTTGGTTTCTCAGCAAGTGGCAGTACCACTCCTTCTACTGATCCAATCATTTCTGACTCTTCCCCTTCTCTCACTCCGTTTGAGGGAAGTGACTTCCTTCTGGAAGAGGTTGAGGCTTTTCTTTCTCAGGATAGTTCAATTCCTCATGGGGTTGATGAAAACTATCTTGACCCGGAGGGGGACATTCTTCTTCTTGAAAGATTTTTAAATGACGATCCTTCACCCTCTCCGTCTCCAAAAATACTTCATAAAGCGGAAGTCAAAAATGTTGAAATAACTGAAGACTTCCCCGAGGTTGAACTCAAGGACTTGCCTCCTCATCTAGAATATGCATTTCTGGAGGGTGATAATAAATTGCCCGTCATTCTTGCTAAAGACTTAAAAGATGAGGAAAAGGCAGCACTCCTAAAGGTTCTTAAAGCAAACAAGCAAGCAATTGCTTGGAAAGTCTCCGACATTAAGGGCATAAGCCCGGACTTTTGTACACACAAAATCTTAATGGAGGATGACTTTAAGCCAGCAGTGCAACAACAGAGAAGGGTAAATCCCAAAATCCATGAAGTTATCAAACAAGAGGTTCCAAAACTTCTTGATGGAGGATCTACTATTTGAATTGGTAGAGTAGTTACAACAATAGTGGGTTCATCACATTCTGAATCACTATCTGAATCATCCTGTAGGGTACCTGCATTGTTAGAAGATGACACTTGTATACCTGCAGAGGGGTTAGTGTTGTGTCTAGCATACCCCAAATAATCTGTAAGATAATCAAGGTCAAAATACCATTCATGACCTTTTCCTTGAACATTTACATTCTCCTCCAGAAATTTCAGGTTAAGAGTCTCTTCTATCTTCTTTGCAGCCAAGTTATACACCCTGTAGGCCTTGCTATGAGCTGAGTAACCAACAATATACCCTTCAGCAGCTTTTGCTTCAAACTTGCCTAAGTGATCACTTGTGTTGAGAATGGTCACCTGACAACCAAAAGGTTTCAAGTGTTCAATGGTAGGTTTCTTCCCTGTCAATAACTCATAGGGTGTGTTATTATGAGGTCTAGTAATCAACACCCTATTCAACACATAGCAGGCAGTGCCAACTGCCTCAGTCCAAAACATGGTGGGAAGTTTAGAGTCAGCAAGCATAGATCTTGCAACCTCTATAAGGGTTCCATTCTTCCTTTCAGCAACTTCATTCTGTTGTGGAGTCCTAGGAGTGCTATAGTCTCTTTTAATACCCTTTAAACCACAAAGTTCAATGAGATTAGCATTTTTGAACTCTGTCCCATTGTCACACCTTATACCTTTAATCTTCTTGTTAAGTTGGTTTTCAACTAGAGCCATAAATTCTTTAAGTGCCTGAAAGGTTTGATCTTTAGTCACCAAGAAAAATGTCCAGCTGAATCTGCTGAAAGCATCAGTGATCACCAAACAGAAGTACTTATGATCAATACTCCTGATGGATGTTGGACCAAAAAGATCCATGTGAAGTAGCTGCAATGGTTCTGAGATTGTGCTCACAGTAGTAATGGTCTTATAAGAAGCTTTGTGTTGCTTTCCCTTATTACAAGCCACACAATTATGCTCATTGGTGAAGATCTTGGAAGGAAGTCCATTAACTAGTCCATCTTTAGCTAGTTTGTTGATGACTTTAAAATTGACATGTGCCATCCTTCTATGCCATTTTGTAGATTCATCTAAGGATGCTTTAGCCACCAAGCATGTTAGATCACCTTCTGGCTTGACATCATTCAAGTCAAATGTATAAAGATTATTATTTCTTGGAGCCTTGAGTAATACATGATGGTCATCAGGGATTTTGAACTCTGGTGAAAGAATGAAACAACCTTCTTCAGTGAAAATCACAGGAAGCTTTTTGTCACAAATTTGTGAGACTGAGAACAAATTGAATCCTTGAAGCTCCTTCACATAGTAGACATTCTCAAAATCCACCTTTGGAGTTCTAATGGTTCTTTTGCCAGTGATCCTTCCTATTCCACTTCCAAACCTCACTATGCCTCCATTAATTGGCACAAAGTCATGTAGCTTCTCTTGATTTCCAGACATGTTTCTTGAACAGCCACTATCAACAATACCTAAGTCTTTATTAAGAAGAGGATATTCCTACAACAAAAGAAGTTAATATACAACAACATGATTATGTTAGAGACTTAAGTCATGAAAGACTTTAGTCTGCCCTGTGGATCATTATGATGTACCCAAGAAGATGAGTTAGATCCACTATTGTTCCTGGAATCCCTGTAGTTATATGGCCTGTTATATGTCCAAGAACAATCTGCTGAGGACTTTTCGGCAGAATCCCAATTACCCCTTCCCATAAACAGTGGGTCATTAAATCCATACCAATGATTAAATCCATAAAATGGTCTTGACCCATATCTATTTCTATGGGAATTCATACATCTACTAGCATAAACAAACCTATCAGAAGGAACAGACCAATCAGCAGGAATGGAATGCATTCTGCTAACATTATAATTTGCCTGTGGAACTAATGAAGGTTTGGTCCACTTTTGTCTAGGTCTATTATTAACCACAGAAACACCCATCCTCTTATCATGAAAATCACAATCCTTAATTAACTGCAATTTGCTACCACAAACAAAACACTTCTTCTGCTTAAAAGATTTATTAAATCCAAAAGATGTCTTATTAAACACAGAATTATTCAAAGAAACACCAGAAACAGAATTGTTTTGTAAACACTGAAAGAAATTGTTTTCATAAGAAGTAAATAACAAGTCTTCAGAATAGGCTGTCTTAGAAAGAACTTCATCAGCAGCAACTTCAGAGTCCACAGACTTGTAAGGTGACATGTCAGAATTCTTTATTGAGGACTTGGTTGAGTCTGACTTGGTCTTGGAATCATAGCTGGCATAACTAGAGGTCTCTGAGGTCTTGTCCCTGGAAGAACAAGAGACATAAGTATTATAATCATTACTAGATATACTACTAGAGTCAGGGGAGTCATTGATCCCAATGCCAGTGGTTTCCTTTGATTCTGGTAAGTCAAACTTATGGGATGTGAGCTTAGGGTACCTATGGTTGGAGAGTCTTCAGACTTATTTGGCAAATCTTTAGACTTTTTGCCAAAAAGATGGTGTGAACCATCAAAGTCAGAGGTTTTGGTAGTAGGCATAAATACACCTCTGATAGGTCCTGGTATAGCATGCAAATTTCCATCTTTAACATAATTTGCTAAGCCTGCTGGTGTAGATTTACCCACATCATTCCTTGCCTCTAAACCAACATATTTTTTAAACCCTAAACCTATTCCAGAGTTTACAGCTTGACTACCATAAAGACAGCTAGCTAAATTATCTCCTGAAATTAACCAATTTTTATGTAAAGCTACTTCTTTATCTAGTTTCTCTTGCAAAACACTTTTCTCAGACTCAATTCTAGCTTTTTCTTTTTTAGAAAACTTTAATTCATTGCTAGCACATTCTAAATCTCTACTTAAAACTCTAATCTTTTCCTCATAAGCCAATTGATTTTTCTGAAACCACATCTTTTGTTGTTCTTAGGTTTTAAAAGCTTCTTTATAAGTTGCTGCTTATATAAAACACTCATTATATTTTGGTTTCATCTCATCATAAGCTTCTTTTAGAGTTGTATATTTAGACTCACAATCACAAACACAAGTAGATACCTGAGGAGAGATTCCCATGAGACCAAAGCTATCATCACAACTAGCCATGCAAGGGATTTGAGGAGAGCTGCTTGTTGCATCTTCATGCTCATTCCAGTCAACACTAGCATCAATAGCAGTGACCAAGGCCTTTGATTCTCCAGCCTCCACTTCTTTCTTCTTGTATGCTGAATATCTGGTACTGGCTTCACCCTTCTTGGCTGTGCACTCTCTTGCAAAATGGCCAATTTCTCCACAAGCATAGCACTTTACTTTCCTCCTGTCAAACCTAGCTGCATCTCTACCATCAACATTGAGCTTTTTACCAACCTTTTGCCCAAATCTTCTAACCTTGAGGGAGAGCATAGCCATTTGCCACTTTAAGTCCAACTCTTCTAAAGCAAGTTCATCAATCTGCTCAAAATCTTCATAAGCTATTTGTTGCTGTTTATCAACTTCAGCAACAAATGAATGAAGTACATCTTCCATCACATTACTAATCTTTGGATGAGTTATTGGATTAGCATTTGAAAAAGACAATGTGGTAATAGGAAGATTTTGGCTTGTAGTGGATGAACTTGAATAAACCTGTGGTACTGGGGATGGACTTGTATAGGTATGTGGCATATAGTTTGAGTTAGAGCTGACAAATGCAGATTGTGAAGGAGTTACTGAATATGGAGAGAATCCCTTTATGTCACCTTCCAAAGCTCTGAGTTTGTTGTACAAGTCATCAAAACTAAGGTAGTCCAAGCCACCTTTGGTTTTCAATGATATACTCACCTGAGACCATGAGGGAGGCAAGGCTCTTAGAAACCTGGAGTTCACCTCCTCATTGTCGGGTCTTGCTAGTAGCTGATTCAAGTGACTCAGAATCTTCTGAAACCTGTCATAACCTTTGTGGAGACCTTCCTCTTCAGTTATCTTGAATTCTTGCTTCAACATACTCTTCCTCATCCTCTTTGATTCTTCATTCCCACCAAATCTGGCTTTTATGGCCCACCAGATTTCTCTTGGATCAGTCATGGAATGAAAATCTCCCATGTGGTCATCAGGGATTGCCTGCAGCAATATGGTTCTTGCTTTGTTCTCCCTTTGTATAGCAAGAATTTCTTCAGCAGAAACAGGTTCCAAAATTGTAACTTTACCATTAGCATCTACACTTTGCTTTTTAGGACGACAGCCATTGAGTATAACATTCCAGAGGTTATAGTCAACACTTGCAATCCAGTTCTGTATCTTCATGGCCCAGATCTCATACTCATCCTTCCTTAGAAAAGGAAGTTTGGCATTGCTGTTAGAGAAGGCCACCTGTTGTAGTTGTTGAGTAAGAGAGCCTGCTTCTGAGAGAGCAACATCACCGCCTGGTTTGTCTCCCATTGGTACTGATTGAAAAGTTATGTGAGTGTGTTGAGTTTACAGAGAGTATCTAGTGGCTCTGATACCACTTGTAGGGATCTACTCCTTGATAGATCACGAGCCCATAGATCGTTAGCCAACTAATGTAATCACTAGTAAGACTAAGTTAGATAATCTATGTGAGCTTGTAATTAATGCGGAATATAAAAACAAACTTAAACTAAACTTGATCCTCTATGGATCGATAAACTTTTACTAATAATGCTAATAAAACTCGTACGTATTACAATGACCTAGGGTTCCTTATATACTAGTGGAAACCCTAACCTTTTTCTTACAAGAAACAAATAATAATAAACTAATAAAAGATATTCTACATATCTTGTCCTAAATTACATAAGCTCTATCCACGGTTTAACTCTATCCGTAGGATCTCTATACGTCCGCAGGAACCAGTCATCAGCAGAAAGTCACTAAGCCTTCCGCAGGAACCTGTCAGCAGTATCAATCAATAGTATCTTCAATAATTCCTTACATAGTCCAATAAAGTTTAGGTGCACAAATAACATGTAAGTCATGTAAAGAGATGCATACAAAACATGATTACTATGAAGATAAGTATTAAGTAAAACATGTTAACATTCAGTACATAAGAACATGTATCATGGACATATATCAAGAATATGACATTAGAAAAGCTAATTTAAAGCAGGATCTTTCTAATGAGCATGCATTCAATAATTAAGCAAGTAGGCATTAAGCGATTAAGGAGGCATGAAGACATTTAATCTTATTATACAAGAGCAAGATGTTGTATACACATATTAAACACATATATGCAAGTAATCTAGGTTTGTCAAGAAGTGTCCTAATTACTACTTGTTTAAAGTGCACTCCTAACGGGAGACAAATATCATCCATGTAAAATGTCTTTAGTCAAATGTAGGAATGTCAATTTTTCATGTTAGAGAATGGATATGAGACTATTACTAGCGGTGCTCAATTAAGGCTAAACACGACCATTTTTACGGGTTTACCACAAACCCAACTTCTCTCCCGGAAGCAATTCAACTGTTAGGTTAAATTGAATTTCTAGTGCAATAGGTTCTCCAGTAGCCATACTCATATTAGAAAGATTGGAATTCCTATACTTTCCCATCGAGGTTTTCCAAAGATGATATTGGCCGATTCCGCTATAACATATCCTAATATAACTCAACTAACAATATTTTAAAAGTCGGTTAATGAAAACGACATGTCTTACACAACATCCTAACAAAGGCAGGTGCTGTATTTAAATAATGTGTTTGAGATTTATAGTTTGATTGGTTTAGATGGTGCATTACATGATCACATCTTTGTTTGTTGAGTTCTTGTTTGAACATGTTTTGGCTTCAAGAATACTCCATAGTAAATCTTGAGAAGGAGAGACTAATTAAGGTTACTTACCTTAATGTATCTTGTAATGTTTTATGTAGTACTATTGAGAGATTGTATCTTTTGACAAATATGCTTATTTAAAAGGACAAACTTTTCACTCTTATGAGTTGGTTATGACAATAAGTAATTTAGTTATTATGTGATTAACGAATTTTACTTGTTTATGCAATGACACACGTTGTATTAGGTTTCTTCCAAAATCTAATATCCTACATTTTTCAAACAAGTTATCTAGTTGGAGATTAATGATGTATTATGTGTGACATTTTTACTTGACATGTGATTTTGAGTCTTGACTCGTTTATGAGCAAAGTCTACATATGTTGTTTGTTTGCTCGTGTTTGGGTTTTCGGAAATGACACATTTACAAATTGCGTTGCAATGTAAATTGCTTGAATATTTCGGATGAAACATCCAAGTCGTCAATCCTACTTCTTTGTGTCTTTTAATCATCTTTTAAACATATTAGTTTAATGTTTGGAACACAACCATTGGACAATTAGACTAAATATGACATCATCAACACAAGTGTGAGTTATGATCCGATACATATAATTTTTATCTCGAGTAGGATGTCATTATTTTCATACCAATCGAGTGTGATTGAGTATGTAGGTTCAAGATGTATGTTTTGTTATATCTTGAAACTAAACAAATAATGAACCCAATTTCATGTCCACACTCAAAATCTTGTCAATTAGATTCGATAATTATATCAATCAATTTGAATAATGAATCGATATAAGTTCAAAATCTTTCTTGACCCTCACAACCACTATTTTTAATAAAGAAAATTACTAAAGATTTATGGAATGTGCTCTATCAAATTTAATTGATGAGGCGAAAAATGATCCGTTTTCAGGGGGTCATTTAAGCTGGAATTTGAATTTATTTGATCAAATATTGCCCTAAATCGTTTCTTTTGTGATTTTAGGTACTTTGGGAGTGAATTCTGGAAAAGGAAGCATTTTGGACGTTTTTGGAGCATAAAAGTGAAGAAAACGGGAAAGTCTTAATTTTCCTTGGGAACAGTACCTGACGACGTCAAGAAGATTTTGATGACGGCGTCAACAGCAATTTTGGTGACTACCCAGAGAAAACGTGACGGCGTCAAGGCAAGGCCGTCAAGAGTAAAAGTGGTGATGGCCCAGAGCAGCAATACACATGACGGCGTCAGATCTGGATCTAGGCAATCCGATTATATTTTTGAAGGCGGGTTGACAGCGTCAGAACTTTCTTCTTGACGCCGTCACCTTAGTAAATCTATATATAGTCTTTGTAATTTTCATTCTAAGGAGAAGAGAATTTTAGGGTCAAACTTAATAAACCCTAGCACGACTTTTACAGTATTTTCAAGGGTTTTCACCCCTTGAGACCCTTCATGTTCAATTGAGATAAGTATCATTTCAATTCATTCAATATGTCTATGTGTTGTTTGAATATATCTTACGCTTGTCTTAATTTTAACATGCTAGGCTAGATCTTTTGTGTGTTTGCTTAGATGTAATGAAACCTAGATGTTGATTATAGGTTGATTGTTTGTTTATAGTTGTAATGGATGAATGATTTCGATGTTAGGCTTAAGAAAACTGGCAGATCTCCATTGTGTAACTTGCTTGAACGTCTTAAGAAACATGAACCAATGCGTACTAAGGTTTTTATGGTTGTATTTAATGCATGAGCGAATTCTAGTGATCCCATGTTAGGAGCTTCTTGCAGGCTCGACATAGGAGTGAAGTAGGAGCTTATAGAGTTGGGGAAGTACGTACGCCACCCCACGATTGATATTAAGGAATATAACCCGTCATCCACGCAACTGTAACAAACACTTAACCTGTTAAAGATATCTAGGGAGTAGTGAAATCTAAGTAAACACAATTCTCCCATCTATTGTTCACACTATTAGTTTAATTAGTTTAATTTACATTTCTGTTATTTTATTGCATCTTAGTAATTGGGTTAGTTGACTAGCAACTAATTCCGCCCATTCCTCTAAAACCCGAGATTTTTAATTGCTTTTATAAAAATATAAAAATACAAAAAGAATCATCTCTCACCTCTAGACTTAATTTTTAGGCTTTCTAATCCTAGCGACACTATTCCTGAGTTGAACGATCAATCCCCCGGAACTTGTCACTATACTATACTACAATGATCAGGTACACTGCCTGGTGGAGGTTGTAAGCTTCTCGAGATCCCTCGAGAGGTAAAGCCTGGTGCAATTCCCACGCATCAAGTTTTTGGCGCCACAGCCCGGGGAATAGTTATTGTCTAGGTTAGAATTTTTTTTATTAGGTCTACTTGCTAGATTCCTTTCTAGTAAGATTTTATTTTTATTTTTAGGTTTTCTTTAGTCTATCTATTTCTTCGTGTTTTTGTTCATAACTTTTACCATTCGACATCATGGAAGGTGGTAACATCTTTGAACCCATCAACCCACCACAACAAGACCACCCACAAAACCCACCACTAGCAAACCAACCTCTTAGGCCCCAAACCCTAGGAGAGTATTCCCGACCTAGCCACCAAGGCTATCGAAACACTATTGAGCTCACCCAAGGAGCCAATGTGTCTCCCTTGCGATTCGACACCATCCGGTTGGTGCAAAGCGGATGTGCATTCGATGGACTTCGTTCCGAAGATCCAAATCAACATCTCAAGGACTTCCTTAAAATCGTAGATTCTATAGACCTTGATGTTACAACTAGAGAGTCGACCCGATTACGCCTATTCCAATTATCTCTATGTGATCAAGCTAGTCAATGGCTTGAACGTTTACCCGTGGGATCCATCACCTCATGGGATGATCTCACCACTTGTTTCCTTGCTCAATTTTTCCCACCGGGGAGAACTACCAAGCTTAGAAATGATATCTTGATGTTCCAAAAACGTCAAGGTGAAACTCTATATGAAGCATGGACTCGTTTCAAGGACTTACTCCAAAAAGTCACTCATCATGGCATAGATCTTTGGCTCCAAGTCCAAATCTTCTATGACCATATCGATCTCTCCACAAGGTGAACCATTGACCAATCGGCCGGTGGCAAGCTACGTGATCTAAGTGCGGAAGAATCATGGGAACTCATAGAAGATCTTGCTCTCTATGACAACGAAAGTTGGAATGATCCCCGTGATTTGAACAAAACAGTCAAGGCAATATCCTTGCCTTCGAACAATTCTAGCACTCCCGACCGTAGGATCATGGAACTTGAGGACCAAGTCAAGTTTCTCATGAAATCTTACGAAGCTCCGAAGCCTTCAAGCCAAGTGAACAAAATCACTTCTTCATGTGAATTATGTAGTGGTCCCCATGACACTCGTGATTGCGTGGAACTCCCCGGAACAGCTTTTGCAGACTACGCATCCTCGGGTACCGACGAAGCGGGAGATAAGTGGTACACTTTCAAACCCGAGCCAAACCCTTACGGTGATTCCTACAACCCTTCTTGGAAAAATCACCCAAACCTTAGGTGGAAACAAAACCCAAACACTTCTTCCAATCCGCCTAATCATTACCAGCCAAACGGTCCACCCTCCAACCGTACTTTCAACAATAATCCTTCTAATAACTATGGTAGTACCAAAAATATTGAATGATTGATGTCCAAGTTTATGGCATCTCAAGAAGCTCGCATAGCTAAGTTTAAAACCGAATTCAATCAACAACAAACGGAGATGACCAATAAGATTGACAACTTGTTGAAAGCCCTCAACAACCAAGCGCTAACTACACCTAGGAAGGACACTAGGGACACCAATAGCGGAATCCAAACTAAGCACCCCTCGTCATCCAAACACGTCCACTTTGTCAATGTTGTCACCATTAAGCCAATAGATAAGGATATAGAAGAAAGTGACAAGGATGAAGTTGGAGTATAAACCGAGACTAGGGATGAAATTAAGGAAGTTGAGGTTAATAAGGGAGAAAAGTTAGAGGAAGTAGAGACTGTAGAAGAGTACTTTGATAAGTTACCCACCAAGGAAGAACGGGAATGTCACAAGGATTTATTCGATGACCCCGAGACACCATATATCCTTGGTTCACCCCTTATTAAAGTAGGTGACCCCTCTAACATCAACATACCATGCAACATTGGGCATATGCATGTATGGAAAGCTTATATCGATCCTAGGTCTCCTATAAATATCATGACTAGGACTTACTATAATTGGGTAATGAAGAAGCAACTTGGTTATAGGATGATGCCCAGCAAGAATTTGATAAGTAATTTTGTAGGTAGAGTGAAAGGATTGCATGTGATTGTCGGAAATTTCACTTAAGAGATCGATTTTATGATAATGGAGGATACTCGTCCGGTGATAGATGATTGCCTAAGTCAAGTAATATTCGGAAAACCATTCGTTGAGGCCACTAAGATGAGTTATGATCCAACTCTAGGGATAGTTAGGTTCAAGGACGAGAATGATGAGATTGCTTACCAAATGCCCTATAAGATTGAACAATACCGCCTCCTATAGAACATAGAAAAAGAACACAAACAAGCGGTTTACTATAGGAATGATGAGGATAGACGTAGAAGAGTAGAGTATGTGATGAATAGGATACTTGGTTTCTACAAAGAATGCTTGCAACTAGGTCCGGAATACAAAACTGGTATTAGAGATGACCTAGAGAGTGAGACCAACAATGAGGTCACGTAGTAACCCATGACCTTGAGTCTAGCTACAAGACTCGTAAATAAAGAAAAGCGCTTCTTTGGAGGCAACCCATGCTTTGTGTGATTTTTATTTTGTTTGATTGTTATTTGTTTCTGTATGCATGCTTTATTTTTATTGTTGGTAGATCATGTTTCAAAAACTAAATGGTGAAAATACTTTATTTTGTCGTTTGGTTTAGTCTTAACTTCATCCAAAGGTATTTCGCGAAAAGATAAGTGTAAGGGGAAACCCCAAATATGTTTTTAAGAAACAAAACCGATCATGATTCTCCACAATATTAAATGAACATGTATATTCGTAATTGTTTGAGTCAAATGCTTGTATCGAGTCATAATGATGTTTTGCAGGATTTTCCAGGAAGTAAGACAAAGTTTTTCCAGAAATTTTCTGGAAACTTAACGTAAAGATTTCTGCAGGTCACTTCTGACGGCGTCAGGAAGAAATTCCTGACGGCGTCATGTGTAAAAATCTGGAAATTTTGCTAGTTTTGTTTATCTAACGGAGTCTTAAAGTTTTTGTTGAATCTTTAGTTTTATAAACTCCAGGAAATCTGCAAACACTCATTCCACAAGCATTATATCTTACTTTGTTTTCTAGGATTTGCTATCATATATAGATTGCCGCCTATTTTACGCGAGGTTGCCTTGTTTGTTTTCTCAGGTTTAACAGGTTATGTATGACAAGAAGATGATTTATATTATGGAAGGGAAGCTTTGATGGTTCATTTTCTTGGAGGAAGATCTAACCTTGTTACCACACTATCCATACCGAGCGAATCAGGGGAGTATTTGATTTCATTCTTTTACATGTTTTTACTTTTACACTCTTTAATTGAACATTGGGGACAATGTTCATCCTAAGTGTAAGGGGAGGGTAAAATGATGATACCTTATAGTATACACTTTCACTTGAGTTTGTTTGTTTGATGGTAGGTGTGTAATAAAACTAAGAGAAATACTTGTTAGTGTAATTTTAGCGCCAAATTTAAATTTTTTTACAACATTTAGGAGTGAAACTTTAGCCATAGCAAGCGTCTCATGGATAGGAGATTGTATGACTAGCACAAAACCGTACCATTCAGAAAAATTTTCCACCCAAATATGTGAGGTTCGCCTTTAGATTTGATAGGAAAAGCATTCATTATTAGTGCTTATGAGTGTACCGGTAGCATTTAGATTCTAGAACATGCGTTAGTGATGCATCCCGAGACCGCTAGTGAGACTACATTCGTGTAGTAGGATTTACTATATGATAAGAGGCATTAGGATCACCCTTGTGTTAAACCCGTATCATAATTACTTGACCATTTAAGTTATATTACTTGGCTAGTTAAGTCAATTAATTTTTCCCACACCATTAGCGCTGTACTCATTTTTAGTACACGAAACCCCTAGTCCACCCCTCCGAGCCTATCTTTTCGTTTCTAACTTTAAGCATCTTACTTAAAGGAAGAATTTGTTACACCCCACTTAAATGTACACCCAAATCGCCTTAGCCTTCCGTGTATGCACTCATCTTTAGTGCATTATTATTATTTGTTTAAACCCTTAGTTAATTATCTAATTGATTACATGGTTGCTAAGTCGAGTCATATCCTTGTACATATTGTTTTGGGACGATTGGGACTCATGGGTAAAGTATTTGTGTTATGGAGTAATGGGGAAGAACATCTTATATTACCCTCATATGTGCGTTAATCTTAAAAGTACTCCAAGTGTTTTGATTATCTTAATTCGAGTCATTAGATTAGTTTATTGTAAAGTATGTAAAAATTCAAGTGTAAGGGGAATGTTCATTCCCTATGATGTATTAATTTGGATGGTAGGGTAAGAGTGTATGCAAAAAAAAAAAAAAAAAAAAGAAAAAGAAAAGAAAAAAAAAAGAAAAAGAAAAGAGAAAAAACATACGGACTACCATCCCGTTTCATTCTATGTTTATTTTATGTTTTTGTTATTTTTCATTTATTAACTTAAGTCGAGTCTAGTCTTGGCTTAGCAATGCCATATTGAACATGTAATTAACCAAGATGATTAACTCGCCACCAGTAAAGATTGCCTATATCCAACAAAACCGTGTATTCCATATCCCTACACCTAACGTTATAACCCTTTGAAAGACCTATTTGATAGTTTATCCTAGGTGCTTACGCCATGTGGTGGAGGTTTGATCCTTTCCCAAGCCTATGGTAATCTATTTTGTTATGACAGGTAGTGAGAGATATTTTCCATTTCCATATTGTGATATATACTTTATTACACCCGAGAGATGTGAGTATCTAAACACTATTTGTGAGGTGCTAATGTATGACCTCCGTGCTTGTCTTTGGTCTTTAGTAGAACGATTATTTGTTGTAATTACTTTTATATTAGTGTTAAATGACCCCTAACTTGTATTTTGATTAAAATAAAAGCGCATTTGCTTGAGGGCAAGCAAATCTCAAGTGTAAGGATATATGATGAGGTGAAAAATGATCCATTTTTAGGGGGTCATTTAAGCCGGAATTTGAATTTATTTGATCAAATATTGCCCTAAATCGTTTCTTTTGTGATTTTAGGTACATTGGGAGTGAATTCTGAAAAATGAAGCATTTTGGACATTTTTAGAGTATAAAAGTGAAGAAAACGGCAAAGTCTTAATTTTCCTTGCTGGGAACAGTATGTAACAACCCGCATTTTCAGGACATTTCTCCTATTCACTATTCATCAGTTACTATTCATCATTTACTATTCACAAGTCACTATTCATCATTTTACTATTCATCATTTTCGGAGTCAGTTTGTGATTCCGAGAAGTGTTTCAAAATTTTACTATTCATATGACACTATTCATTTCCGGAAGGAAATCACTATTCACGATTGCTGTTCATCTCATCGTAAACTGAGTTTACGGGTCTTCAAATTCGCGTAACCAATGTGGTTTAGCTGTGAATTCATGCATCATTCATTAATGACACGTCATATAGACTGGAGTAGTCTACATATCCTCGGTTACATCATCATCACATTTTAGGCCCTACACGGATATGCATTATTTCTATATACGTATGCTTAATTTGTAATTAACGTTACCACTCAGTTTTTACTACGAACGTATACCCAATACTCCCGACTACGACCCTAACATATTTTCATACTTATTATAATGATATAAAAATTATATTATTAATTTACCCGGTGTTTTGAATCAATTACTATATTTCACGGTCGGAGCTTATAACTCTGTCGGTTTGCGAAATTTCAACACGATAATTATTTTAACACCCGATTATCATCAGGAATAATATTTTACAACTTTTACAACTTCGTCATATTTTATTTCATCGCGTCATGATTTATTTTTAGTTAACTCGGTACCCGGTATTCCCTAAAACTATTAATATTTACATAATAACACATTATTTACCCACTTTCTTACACAAAATCTCACATTTTCTTCCTACCCTTTGACATTGCCCCCCCCCCCCCCCTCAAGCCTCCTTAAATTATGGATCTTGTCTACACCAATAATATATATAACAACAACTACACATTTTTATCTCATTTTTCATCCAATCATCCAAGATAACTCTTTCTACTTTCTCTATTTTCTTTCCTTTGGGGTGGTTTTCGGCCAAGAAATGAAACCAAGAAGAAACCATAAACTTTTCAAGATCCAAGTGTTTATCAAGTCCTAATCATGATCTAGTTGGGGTTTTGTGGTAAAAACCCTAGGTTATTATACATTTTCTCCTCAAATCACTTCAATATTTCAAGTAAGCTTCAAAAATACTTTTGATCTTTTCATACTTTCATTTACTTTATATTTTTATGTATTTTCAAGATATATTGGTAAAACATGCAAGTATGTATGATCCATACCACTTATTACTCATTTCTTTTCATTATGAACATAGATCTACAATTTTTACTAGCAATCTCATTAGATCCACTAAGATTGGTGATGTCTAGGAACCCATGACACCCTAAGAAGGTGTATGGTAGGACTTGGTACTTGTGGAGTTGATTTGAGATAGTTTGGTTAAGCCTTGAACAAGTTACAAACTAGAAAAGCTGATTTTTACAACTATATAAAAGCTACTGTCTATTATTGTAAAACATGGGAAACTCAGGGTCTAGGGTGTAACTTTGGACCAAAGATTTAGAAAATACATTCCGAGACGAAACTATGGCCGAAAACGGGGATAAAAACAAGTTAATAACGAAGGAGATATGATTTTCCGAATATTAACAACGAAAAATACTTTCAAATATAGGTTCTATCCCAAATCGCCAATTTCAGAAAACTCAGGGGTTTCCGGGTAACATTGGGTTAGATATTCATAAAATACTTTCAAAAAAGAAACCGTGGCCGCTTGAATCACTAAAATCCGAGTTACGACGAAAAAGATATGCTATTTTCAATTTTAACGACGAAAACTATTTTCTGAAAAATAGCTTGCTGTTGAACAGTTTTCATGGACTGTTTCGAGACGTAAAACTTGATCTAGCCGTCCCGACTTATAAAAAATATATTAGTACGTTGTCCCACGATTCCGGGGATATAAAGAACGTAGAAAACGAGCTTATAACGAAAAAGATACAAGCGTTTGAACTTAGACGATTTTTACAAATTTCCATCAGCTTTTCTATTATTATTTTGCCGCAAAACTGTCTTTGCGAGACACCACTTTCTTGGCTGTTTTTCTTCATGATCGGATCAATTTGAGTCCGAGCCGTAGTTTTATGAAATCAAGATCTTCCAACAAGCTTTTCAAATCAATTGGCCGTTCGTCGAATAGACTTATAACGAATAAACTACGACCTCATCTATATACCCGATAAACTATATATATTTTGACAGCTTTTACTATAATGAAATTTTCTAAGTGTTGAACACAATACTTTCAAGTAACAACAATAAGAGTCGATTTTCTCATCGATCGAGACCCGTATCGCCAAAAGTTAAATGACGCGACTTCTAGATATTGTTACAAGGTTTTCAAAAACGCCGAGTTTCATCACTAACCCTTAACGTACAACATTTTGCGACTTGTTTTGCGAAGCCATTTCAGGCATATTTTCAAGTAATGAAAATGTTATTTTTGCGACAAAAACCTTATATTTGCCGATATAACACCAAACAAGGATCGTGGAGTACCGTTTCAACCTATTTCCATGAAAAGTGGTTATTAACCTAACGAGACGTCAAAAACGTATTTGTCGACGATAAACGTTATTTCCAAAATTAATGAGTGGTATCGATAACATACGTATTTGCATGTGTAGCGTCATTTCATTTCTTACATTAGATCATATCATTCATATTAGGTTGCGGTTAGAGATCGTGCCTCATTTCTGTGTATTCATTGTTGTCATCGTAGCTATCGCACCAGGTGAGTTCATAACCCCTACTTTTACTTGTTTCACAACTGTTTTGGGGGAAGATACATGCTCCTTACTATTTAAATTCAATGCTTGTTTTACTTGAACGCGATTCATTTTCTCAAACATTACTGGATGGTTGAAATACTTGATTGATTATTTGAATACATTATGAATTACTTATTCCATCCTTGATTTTTTTTCTTATGAACACAAGTTCTTGCTTTTGCGGACATAAATATAAAACTGTTACTTTGCCTGAGTTACCTATTACTGTCACTGAAGTCCCCTTTATCATGAACCGTTAATTACATGCGTGTGAGCGCGAATGCTGTGGATAGATCTATTTGGGTTGACACCCCGTCCGAGTTGGTCGCGCCAACCTGTTAAACGGACGCATATCATTCGGATTACTTCTGAGTGTCGGGCAAACACTTACTTGGGGCATTTTATGCTTGATTGCATATGATTACGTCGAGCTTCGGGGTCATGAGCTTAGGCACTGTATATCTTATTTTTAGCTATGACATTGTATTTGTTATATTGTCTTGCTACTGAAAATCTCGTGTTTCGCAAATGACTTGTTTACTTAAACATATTACTTTTGGCAGTGGGTTGTAAACACACAGGTTACAGGTCTCTTATGGCGGGACTTGTAACTGAGTGGATTTACGATGCCTTTGCTGGGAAATACTTGATTTCTGGAAACACTTGTTTACGGGAAATACTTGTTTACTTAAAACTATGAACTCACCAGCTTTATGCTGACGTTTTAGCATGTATTTTCAGGTTTTAAGCAATGGCACACTACAGGAGGTTTTGGCAGGGCATGGCATGGTCATAGAAGACTCTGATATTCTTATGGGGACCGTTTTAAACTATTTTAAGGGTCTACTTCCGCACCAATTTTAAACAATGTAAATTCAATACTTTTAGTTAAACGATTTTATTCTAAATGATTGAAGTGAAAACCAATTTTGTACTTGTGCTGTAATACCAATTGAGTTACACCCCAGCTACATGTATGCTTCCGCTGGACCCGATTCTGGGGGTGTGACAGATTGGTATCAGAGCTTTGGCTATAGCGAACTAAGTGTTTTTAAAACCTAGACTATAGCTACTTTTACGAAAACTTAACCCTATGACCGTCACGTGCCTGCCTGCCAAGCTGAAGCCTCATTTGTGGTTAGTTGCTGACATAAGTGATGAGATTTGTGTCTCATTATCTGATATATTATATTCATTTATTATAGTTGATTACTATAATTGTCTTTCACATAAGCATGTTCACGTATCATATATGTCACCGCGTTATGTTTCTCCTTGCATAGTTTCATCAATCGACCTCGAGTTTGGTCACCTGCTTTTGTCTTTCAGAACGTCTTGGTATTTGTGAAGGACATGGTATTAGTATAACTGAACTGAGTATTTCAAAATTCATGGAACCTCGGTGGAATGTAGACTGGTCATCTACATTCGACCCGGGATAGTGAGATATAGGCTGACCACCTATGTCTGACTCGGAAGTGAATTTTGCAACACTGAGAATGGTTATAAAAAAAAAAAAAAAAAAAAAAAAAAAAAAAAAATTTGTCTGGATTAAATCCCCTACTCAATTTCCAAATGTTTCATTCGTGTGTGTGTATATTCTCGTTGTTGGAACCTTCATACTTTTCATCACTTCGTAAACCACCGATTGGAAGCATGTCAGCTAGTCATTTTATTTCATGAACTTTCATATTTATGCACAATACACTCATATCACAGTATTTTCTTTTGTCACAATCTCATTTTGTTGCAGTTGTCACAGTCTCTTCCCTTCTCACCATCACTATCATTTCTTTTCCCCACCCCCATATATACAAAGAATTAGGTGACACTCTATAGATTCCGATGTCACTCATCCCTCACTACTCCCTATATTGATAAGTGGATATTATCAATGACCTCCCTAGGAAAGACTTTCCATACCTTCTATGAGGATGATCCCTCGGTACCTTAAGATCATTCATAACTCAACAGAAATCTCAGGATATCACAAAACAATTCGAACCACTATCACTGGCCTGATCGCCAAAATTCTATCATCTAGAAAGTATTGGCTTGACTGAATTACAAGATTCATTTAGATACGAGTGCTCACTAAGCAACACCATAGAGATAAATCCAACCTCTTAACCAAGACTATAAATTGAACATGACCTCACCAATAGACTTTATTCGAACATGTTAGACACCTATGCATTTGTGCAGACGTACATACCTGGCTATTTTATCCTCTTAATACTTTCATTTTTAAATGGATTTGCTCCAAACTACCGTTATACAAAACATATATCTTGTAAGAAATACTTTTCTGATGCACTTATTTTGACAAGCAAATTCCTTTTGGCTAATCTTTTACAAAACTATTGAATGTTACAAAATTTTAAACATCGATCTTTGGTAAACCATATTATCCACCTTATGTTGAAAATTTTCCTATATTGCATAACTACTAAATTTTGAAACATCAAGAAGGATGTTACCTAAAAAGCCGTTTACTTAAACTTGTAGATTCATTTATTCGGGGAAGGTTTATGAACAAAACACAATCTCAAAACAAACTTTGAAAATCAATCACTATATTACCTCACTTATACCTTTAGGAGTTTGTGATTTGATGACATATAACTTGGGGAAAATCTTAGTAATGGAGACTAAGCACCGTAGGTGAAGAAAGACTCAATTCCTGACATCCTGCGGAGGATCACAACCTTATCCTAATCTATTATTTTCAACAACACCCTTTTACGGATTTAACCCTGTAAGTCTTTCAAAACAAGATTCATGATACCCATTTCAATTATTCCTAATAAAGGAATTTGATTCACCTCAACTCCTAGCGATTTCATTAAGATCTCTTTGGAACACACCACCTATCATCTGTAGACCAATTGTCAGAATTTGAGATTGATTCAAACCTAGGGAGATATGCCCAAATCGGGTATGATTGACACTAGAAATGGTTGGATTAACCATTTGCCATAAATCAAATTCAGTTGCAACCATAGTTATCACACGAGCTTAGAGACTACACCATTCGAAGCACTCTATGGTCGAAGTGTCAACATCCATTGACGGATCGAAACTTGGAAAAGCCCAACTCACTAGTCCCGTAAGCATTCATGAAATAACCAGGAATTTCCTACAAATCAAGAATCAATTACAAGTTCGATAAGCGGTAGACCCTTAGAATTTCAAGCTCGTGGCAGGATTATGTTGAAAGTTCTGCCTAGGAAAGGCATGATACCATTCAGAAAACTTCATAAAGTTAAACCCGATATACACTGAACCATTTACGATTTCTGACAGAGTATGCCTAGTGGCCGTCAGACTTGAACCTTGTTAGAGCTCAGTAGCTTACACGATAATATCATCATCTTTTAACCAATACCACTCTAGAGACCAACACAAACTGAACTTCGGGACGAAGTTCCTTTTAAGGGGGTGAGACTGTAACAACCCGCATTTTCAGGACATTTCTACTATTCACTATTCATCAGTTACTATTCACCGGTCACTATTCATCATTTTACTATTCATCATTTTCGGAGTCAGTTTGTGATTTTGAGAAGTGTTTCAAAATTTTACTATTCATATGACACTATTCATTTCTGGAAGGAAATCACTATTCACGATTGCTGTTCATCTCATCGTAAACTGAGTTTACGGGTCTTCAAATTCGCGTAACCAATGTGGTTTAGCTGTGAATTCATGCATCATTCATTAATGACACGTCATATAGACTGGAGTAGTCTACATATCCTCGGTTACATCATCATCACATTTTAGGCCCTACACGGATATGCATTATTTCTATATACGTATGCTTAATTTTTAATTAATGTTACCACTCAGTTTTTACTACGAACGTATACCCAATACTCCCGACTACGACCCTAACATATTTTCATACTTATTATAATGATATAAAAATTATATTATTAATTTACCCGGTGTTTTGAAATCAATTACTATATTTCACGGTCGGAGCTTATAACTCTGTCGGTTTGCGAAATTTCAACACGATATTTATTTTAACACCCGATTATCATCAGGAATAATATTTTACAACTTCGTCATATTTTATTTCATCGCGTCATGATTTAATTTTAGTTAACTCGGTACCCGGTATTCCCTAAAACTATTAATATTTACATAATAACACATTATTTACCCACTTTCTTACATAAAATCTCACATTTTCTTCCTACCCTTTGACATTGCCGCCCCCCCCCCCCCCCCACCCCTCAAGCCTCCTTAAATTATGGATCTTGTCTACACCAATAATATATATAACAACAACTACACATTTTTATCTCATTTTTTATCCAATCATCCAAGATAACTCTTTCTACTTTCTCTATTTTCTTTCCTTTGGGGTGGTTTTCGGCCAAGAAATGAAACCAAGAAGAAACCATAAACTTTTCAAGATCCAAGTGTTTATCAAGTCCTAATCATGATCTAGTTGGGGTTTTGTGGTAAAAACCCTAGGTTATTATACATTTTCTCCTCAAATCACTTCAATATTTCAAGTAAGCTTCAAAAATACTTTTGATCTTTTCATACTTTCATTTACTTTATATTTTTATGTATTTTCAAGATATATTGGTAAAACATGCAAGTATGTATGATCCATACCACTTATTACTCATTTCTTTTCATTATGAACATAGATCTACAATTTTTACTAGCAATCTCATTAGATCCACTAAGATTGGTGATGTCTAGGAACCCATGACACCCTAAGAAGGTGTATGGTAGGACTTGGTACTTGTGGAGTTGATTTGAGATAGTTTGGTTAAGCCTTGAACAAGTTACAAACTAGAAAAGTTAATTTTTACAACTATATAAAAGCTACTGTCCATTTTTGTAAAACATGGGAAACTCAGGGTCTAATGTGTAACTTTGGACCAAAGATTTAGAAAATACATTCCGAGACGAAACTATGGCCGAAAACGGGGATAAAAACAAGTTAATAACGAAGGAGATATGATTTTCCGAATATTAACAACGAAAAATACTTTCAAATATAGGTTCTGTCCTAAATCGCCAATTTCAGAAAACTCGGGGGTTTCTGGGTAACATTGGGTTAGATATTCAGAAAATACTTTCAAAAACGAAACCGTGGCCGCTTGAATCACTAAAATCCGAGTTACGATGAAAAAGATATGCTATTTTCAATTTTAACAACGAAAACTATTTTCTGAAAAATAGCTTGCTGTTGAACAGTTTTCATGGACTGTTTCGAGACGTAAAACTTGATCTAGCCGTCCCGACTTATAAAAAATATATTAGTACGTTGTCCCACGATTCCGGGGATATAAAGAACGTAGAAAACGAGCTTATAACGAAAAAGATACAAGCGTTTGAACTTAGACGATTTTTACAAATTTCCATCAGCTTTTCTATTATTATTTTGCCGCAAAACTGTCTTTGCGAGACACCACTTTCTTGGCTGTTTTTCTTCATGATCGGATCAATTTGAGTCCGAGCCGTAGTTTTATGAAATCAAGATCTTCCAACAAGCTTTTCAAATCAATTGGCCGTTCGTCGAATAGACTTATAACGAATAAACTACGACCTCATCTATATACCCGATAAACTATATATATTTTGACAGCTTTTACTATAATGAAATTTTCTAAGTGTTGAACACAATACTTTCAAGTAACAACAATAAGAGTCGATTTTCTCATCGATCGAGACCCGTATCGCCAAAAGTTAAATGACGCGACTTCTATATATTGTTACAAGGTTTTCAAAAACGCCGAGTTTCATCACTAACCCTTAACGTACAACATTTTGCGACTTGTTTTGCGAAGCCATTTCGGGCATATTTTCAAGTAATGAAAATGTTATTTTTGCGACAAAAACCTTATATTTGCCGATATAACACCAAACAAGGATCGTGGAGTACCGTTTCAACCTATTTCCATGAAAAGTGGTTATTAACCTAACGAGACGTCAAAAACGTATTTGTCGACGATAAACGTTATTTTCAAAACTAATGAGTGGTATCGATAACATACGTATTTGCATGTGTAGCGTCATTTCATTTCTTACATTAGATCATATCATTCATATTAGGTTGCGGTTAGAGATCGTGCCTCATTTCTGTGTATTCATTGTTGTCATCGTAGCTATCGCACCAGGTGAGTTCATAACCCCTACTTTTACTTGTTTCACAACTGTTTTGGGGGAAGATACATGCTCCTTACTATTTAAATTCGATGCTTGTTTTACTTGAACGCGATTCATTTTCTCAAACATTACTGGATGGTTGAAATACTTGATTGATTACTTGAATACATTATGAATTACTTATTCCATCCTTGATTTTTTTTCTTATGAACACAAGTTCTTGCTTTTGCGGACATAAATATAAAACTGTTACTTTGCCTGAGTTACCTATTACTGCCACTGAAGTCCCCTTTATCATGAACCGTTAATTACATGCGTGTGAGCGCGAATGCTGTGGATAGATCTATTTGGGTTGACACCCCGTCCGAGTTGGTCGCGCCAACCTGTTAAACGGACGCATATCATTCGGATTACTTCCGAGTGTCTGGCAAACACTTACTTGGGGCATTTTATGCTTGATTGCATATGATTACGTCGAGCTTCGAGGTCATGAGCTTAGGCACTGTATATCTTATTTTTAGCTATGACATTGTATTTGTTATATTGTCTTGCTACTGAAAATCTCGTGTTCCGCAAATGACTTGTTTACTTAAACATATTACTTTTGGCAGTGGGTTGTAAACACACATGTTACAGGTCTCTTATGGCGGGACTTGTAACTGAGTGGATTTACGATGCCTTTGCTGGAAAATACTTGATTTCTGGAAACACTTGTTTACGGGAAATACTTGTTTACTTAAAACTATGAACTCACCAGCTTTATGCTGACGTTTTAGCATGTATTTTCAGGTTTTAAGCAATGGCACACTACAGGAGGTTTTGGCAGGGCATGGCATGGTCATAGAAGACTCTGATATTCTTATGGGGACCGTTTTAAACTATTTTAAGGGCCTACTTCCGCACCAATTTTAAACAATGTAAATTCAATACTTTTAGTTAAACGATTTTATTCTAAATGATTGAAGTGAAAACCAATTTTGTACTTGTGCTGTGATACCAATTGAGTTACACCCCAGCTACATGTATGCTTCCGCTGGACCCGATTCTGGGGGTGTGACACAGTACCTGACGGCGTCAAGAAGATTTTGATGACGGCGTCAACAGCAATTTTGGTGACGGCCCAGAGAAAACGTGACGGCGTCAAGGCAAGGCCGTCAAGAGTAAAAGTGGTGACGGCCCAGAGCAACAATACACATGACGGCGTCAGATCTGGATCTAGGCAATCCGATTATATTTTTGGCGGCGGGTTAACGGCGTCAGAACTTTCTTCTTGACGCCGTCACCTTAGTAAATCTATATATAGTCTTTGTAATTTTCATTCTAAGGAGAGGAGAATTTTAGGGACGAACTTAATAAACCCTAGCACGACTTTTACAATATTTTCAAGGGTTTTCACCCCTTGAAACCCTTCATGTTCAATTGAGATAAGTATCCTTTTAATTCATTCAATATGTCTATGTGTTGTTTGAATATATCTTACGCTTGTCTTAATTTTAACATGCTAGGCTAGATCTTTTGTGTGTTTGGTTAGATGTAATGAAACCTTGATGTTGATTATAGGTTGATTGCTTGTTTATAGTTGTAATGGATGAATGATTTCGATGTTAGGCTTAAGAAAACTGGCAGATCTTCATTGTGTAACTTGCTTGAACGTCTTAAGAAACATGAACCAATGCGTACTAAGATTTTTATGGTTGTATTTAATGCATGAGCGAATTCTAGTGATCCCATGTTAGGAGCTTCTTGCAGGCTCGACATAGGAGTGAAGTAGGAGCTTATAGAGTTGGGGAAGTACGTACGCCACCCCACGATTGGTATTAAGGAATATAACCCATCATCCACGCAACTGTAACAAACAATTAACCTGTAAAAGATATCTAGGGAGTAGTGAAATCTAAGTAAACATAATTCTCCCATCTATTGTTCACACTATTAGTTTAATTAGTTTAATTTACATTTCTGTTATTTTATTGCATCTTAGTAATTGGGTTAGTTGACTAGCAACTAATTCCGCCCGTTCCTCTAGACTTAATTTTTAGGCTTTCTAATCCTAGCGACACTATTCCTGAGTTGAACGATCAATCCCCCGGTACTTGTCACTATACTATACTACAACGATCAGGTACACTGCCTGGTGGGGGTTGTAAGCTTCTCGAGATCCCTCGAGAGGTAAAACCTGGTGCAATTCCCACGCATCATTAATACTTGTTGTGTGTGTGAGGTTAATAACAATAACATGTTAACTTAATGATTCAAGATTGTCATTTATTTGTGTGTGCAAAAACTATTTATTATTACATATGATATGCGTAGTTTTTGTCACTTCATAAGTATAAAAATAATTATCCTAACCATTTTTAAACAATACACAACTTATGAAAAAATAGTTTTTGACTACATGTTGGAAACAATTAGTGTGTGTTCAAATACAAGCAAGGTTCAAGAATACATTTTCTTTTACTTAAGTACTAATGTATTATAATAAACCTTTATCTTGTTTAGGCAACCCATGGCCACTCAAGATAAGTGCATGTAATGTCTTAGAAATCATATTAAAGAAGTGTTAAATATTTTAAGGTGTCATATTTTAATACTTGAACCTTTGGAGAGATAATTGTGTAAGACAATTGTTTTCGACAAACATGATTAATCAATTTAGTCTATTCATCTAAGTGATTTACAAAAACATTTTAACATAAGCAAGCAATAAAAAAAACACATAATCATTTAGCATGACACACACAAAGATATTCATAATCATTTTGTATGCTAGAAACAACAATGTATACATAGCTTGATTTAGTTTTAAACCAAAATAGTTTTCCTCCCCATTTTAAAAATTTAGACAAGATTGATATTTTGAAAGATAAAGACTTGGTTTTTCAAAGATTCATTTACTAGAAGTGTCCTACTCGAAAGTAAGAGTAAAATGCAAGTTTTACGTTAAAACGTGACATACGGTTTTGACTACTATGTAGTAATTTGCATTTACGACTTAATTAAGTTTGGAATCAATCCTTGCAAGTATTTTTAAATGAAAGTACATTCAATTACCTTTAAAATGGCGGGTGACACGACTCCTACGGACTTGCGATTGATTTTATATAAATTTTCAAAGTTTGACACTATTCTGGTGGAGGTCCCTTAAATACCCGACGGTCCCTTAGTGATAAAGGACCCCCCCCCCCCCCCCCCCCCCCCCCCGAGATAAAGGACCACCCCCAGTAAGCAAAAACACATTTTTCATGTAAAAATTCATTTTCATCAAGCTAGTATACGAAGTGCATTCAACCAACAAAACTAGTACGAATTAACAATAAAGCACATGTTTAGCAACTAAACACTTTTCATATTTAATCCCTCTTAATGAGAAAATTGATACGTGGACCATACTATATTATAAAAACCATTTCTTTTGAAAACTAGAGCGACGTGGCTCTGATACCAATTGTAGAAATGTAGAGGGGGGGGGGGGGGGGGTGAATACGTTCCTCTTTAAAACTTAAAATGTTTCGTCTCAAGTTCCTGATTAAGTGTGACTAAATATGAATAGTAGTTATGTCACTCATAACAAACATATATGTCACTTAATAACAAGTATGCAAGCAATCACATAAACATAAACATAAAATGAGATTTAAATGTTTTTAACCAATTCAGATTACACTGGGGACGGTCCTTAAAATGTATGGACGGTCCCTTAAATGTTTGGGGACCGTCCCTCTATAAGGGACCGCCACCAGTGAGCATTTTATTACGTGTGACTAAGTTTTCTTGTGTTTTGCGTTTCTAAGTTAACTAGTTAATATCATAAGCATACACACAACAAGCCACACAAACATAAATGTAATGCAAGCATAGAAAGTAAAGAGATAGGAAGAGAAAACGCAAACCGGACACGATGATTTATAGTGGTTCGGCACGAAGCACCTCTTCGTACTACTCCACTCCCCGAGTACCACACTCGAGAGTTATTTCACTAATCAACACGCTCCTTCAGGCGGAACAAAACGTACACAAGCTTAAACAAGGTTTAACGACACTAAGCGGAATATCGAGTCCTAATCCTAGCTAGAACCAATCTATACAAAGGCCCACGTGGCCACACAAACAAGCACTCTTGTCTTACTTAGATCGACACACGATCCAAGCCTTCACACGAACGAGCACTCCCGTTCACTTGAATCTTCACCCGACTCAAGCCTTCACACAAGACACACTTGGATCATCACCCGATCCAAGCATTCACACACCGACTCAACTAACTCCTAACCTACACACTAGGACACCACATACCATACAACAATTACATGACCTAATCTAGGTACAAGACTTCTTGGATCTACATCACCATCCAAGTTCACACAAATAACCACATCCTCGACTCACACACAAGTCAGAAATATTACAAGACCTATTCTAGTTACAACACCTTGTGAAGATTAGAATCGTAACACTTGTTACGTTTGTGTGTGGACTCTTATAACATCTTGATTCTTCATCTAAGTCGGGAGTTCTTCTCTTACCTATGAGGTAGAGGAAAAAGAAAATCATGACACTATTTACGTTGGTGTGTGGACTCAATAACACTTCGATTCTTGACGACTTCGAGTATTCTTCTCTTGCACATGATGTAATGGATGACGGGATCACTTATAAACACATACCAAAGAGTTATAGTGATCAAAGATGAAACAGGAATTTTTTGTGCAAAGAGGATTAGTTTTTTTTTTTTTTTTTTTTTTTTTTTTTTTTTTTTTTTTATGAAAATGGGTCAGAATTTATAGACTGCTCGAGGAGCGTGGACGGTCCTTTATCAATAAGGGACCGTCACCTATTTAAGGGACCTTTCCGATAGTTTTTGTCCTTTTGTGGTGAAATGTTACCTGGTGAAATTTTATCTTATTTGGCCGGGAAATGAGGCCGTTTGGACATTTTGAAATTTAAATTTCAAATATATTTTTCTTATTAAAACATTTCTTTATAAATACAAAAATAATTTGTCTAGTTTATTTTTGTAAAAATGTTTTGTGACATTTATAAAATGTAGGGATTAAGGACAAAAGATTTTTCTTTGATCACTTAACAAAGTTGGTAAAGTGTTTGTACATACCTGAAGTGATATCGAGAGACGTTGATGTGTGAACGAGTAACTTGCGCACTTTACATTATGTATTACAAGTTACGTGTTTGTCATCATTAAAACACAAAGACATTGTATAGATTAAACGTCGTAACGTTTGCACTAACACAAACCTATATTGAACAATCAATCTTTTTCAGATAAGAGAAAATTCGACTTTAAAAAACCGAGCACGTGAAGACAACACCTCGTGTGCTGGTTTGGTGTCTGAGCCCAACACGTTGGGCTATTGTTTTCGTTTGCTTTGGTTTTAAGCTATCGCTAGCAATTTTAAATGTTTCATAATATATATTTATCATCATTAAAACACAATAAGATATATGTACAATATTGTACCAACACTATTCAACTCCCTTATAGTTTTTCTACAATTTTTTTTCTCATTTTATTATATCATTTCTTTTTTCCTTTTATAAAAATCTTGAGAATTAAGTATTAACATCCAAGCGTGGATTTTTGCCAGTGCCCACCCTATAACTATTTGTTAATAGGTTTATTATTAATGAATGTGGTATCGATTTGACATAAACATTGTTGCTCTTATCTTTAACCAAACTATCAATCAACATTATGACACATAAAAAATCAACACCTAAAAATATACATCAATTTATATACTTGAAAAACTAATTATCTAACTAAGCCTAAAGTGGAAATGTAACCATCCATAATATTAGGTTAAACAATATACTCATACATAAATACTATTTTATTTATTTATTTTTAATTTTTTTATTTATTTATTTTTTAAATAAAGACTAATAGTAATGATGTGATCGTGTGACATATCAACATACACACTCACTACAAACATGCAGTGATTAACACATTTATTATCGTTAAGATATAACCTATTTGAATACACAAATACCGCACAACATACACAACTTTTATTTTCATCCGGTGGTCGAAACAACCGAACCAATTCAATAATGGGCTCAACCACGAGTGGACTTTGATTATGTAGCAAGGACAATGCGTGGTTTTATGAAGTTCACGTGTGAAACATCCTTTAAACCTATCGTAATGGTGGCACCACCCACACGTGGTTGGCCTCCGCCACAAGTCATCACCCATTACATCGTCACCATCTCCACGCGTGGTGGTAGTGTTTTTCATATGCTCTATTCAAACTGATGACTAAACGAAAAGAGAAGGAAAAGACATAGCTAATGTGATTTGGATGTGTCTATATACTGTTTAGTGAAGGATTTGATAAAAAAATTAATGTTGAATTAAAGCTGAGTTAATAGTGATAAATCTGGTCACGATTAGATCACGTCTTACTTCGGATATTTTAAGAGACTTAAGACTACTCCTAGCAGTCACATCACTTCACCTTCCACCTCAACGTCATATCAGTTTTTCTCTCTCCTTACTCTCTTTGACTTTTCACCCCCAATAATCATCACTTCCCCACCTTTCATTAAAATACCAACTTTTATGCAAACATACTCCACTAAATACCCCATATATACTCACAAACAAAATAATTAATAATAAAAACACATGTGAGGGCCCACTTTTCACACAAATCGAGTGGTGAGAGGCTTGCCCTTCACCCTCCTTTTTCTTCCTTCCTTACACGCCACACAAGTATGCCCAATAAGGCCTCACGCGTCACTAAAGGAAAAAACCACCCTCTCACGCTATTGATGGGAGTAGCCTAATGAGAAACCATGTCATGTTAACACTAACCATATGTAAATTTTAGACGTAAGGCTACTCCCAACAGTGACCCTCAACGGCTCTCAATTTTCAACATGGAATTTTCAACAAAGTTTAAAGTGGACAATTATTTTAAGACATCTTAAAAAAGAAATACAGACAATAATTTTGAGACGGAAGAAGTATTTTAATTAAATTAAGGGTTTTGTTAAACACAACCCCATGGGTTGTGTGTAAGCATTCCAAACTTATGCAAATGACAATTAATGAACTCATATATTCCATAATTATATACTTTTAATAATTATAAAAGAGATAAGCAATGTTAATTATGAAATATTTAAAGTTCATTAAATGTTAATTATATATTTATAAAAGACTTATACATAACCTATAAGGTTGTATTTAACAAAACCCTTAAATTAACACCTACAAACAAGTACAAGAACTCAATCGTTACCCCGTCTTTGGTCTCTAAAACAACACTAGCCGGCCCACAATGACCTTTAGATCATTGGGGTAGCCTAAGATAGTAGGCACATTATTTTTTAACAAATACTGTAGATAAAATGTATCCGTGACACACCAAATCCCTCCACTATAACTTTTGTCATATTCAACTATTAATATCAGAAAATCTGTGGTCCTCACTTTTTATTTACTCGTATTTCATTTCATATCCGACCCCTATATTTATTTTATTAAATAAAACTATAGTAGTCACTAGCTAGCCTACTGATACATCACATCAATTAATCAATCAATATTTTGTTAGGGTTTAACCGGCGCCGTTTCCACTCTCCGTTAACGGCACCTACATCCAGCGGTAGGTATAATTGTCAAAATTTACGTGCTCGCATTTTTTATACGATTCATTTATAAAATCACTGCATTTTGGATTTGTATATTGATTTTTTTATTTTTTTTGTTTGTATGTGTTTGTATTTAATAGGATTTATTCGCCATCAATTTTGACCATAACATTGTTGCTGTGCGGCGAAATAGGTAACATAATAAGATAAGTCAGTAGAAATGATAGTAGAGGTGAAATGTTAGGTTTACTGATTTGTTTTATTTTGTTATAGTTTTGGTAGTTAAGGAAGAAGAATGGCGTTCTCGACTACTATTTCGTCGTCGTATTTGCCTAGACTGTACTCGCAGTTATCGGCGCATGATGCGATTGCTGAGACGAAGCCTAGGGTTTGTTTGTCGAATGCGGCGTCTTCTGTCGTTCAGCGTGGTTTGAGTTACAAGTAAGTGTTTCACTTGTGGCGTTGTTATTTTGGAAACTGAATGGCGAAATGTTACTGCTTTAAATGAATGCCGATGAGAAAATATGAGTAATTATCTGTTTTTCGTTTCACTAATATCACGTTGGAGTTAAATAGTTAGGGGATGTTTGGAAGTACTTATTTGCTTCTTTGTAAGCAGGAGTTTTGTGTTATCCAAAGTGCTTCTGTTTAGGGGTGGAAATGAGCCGAGCCGAGCTTGAGCGTGCAAAATCTCGAGGTCGGCTAGAGCTTGTTTTGAGTGTTGTATCTTTAGCTCGAGCTCGACTGGTTTTTATAACGAGTTAAACAAAATAAACCTCGAATCAAACTTGGCTCGCACATTAGGCTCGAGCTAGTTTATTTATTTTGTGCTCGTTTATATATATTTATACGTATACGCAATATACATATGTTATATTTCTAAGGCTCGGAGCGTAACCGATTTTTGATATATAAAGCTATCGAGCTTGATTATTAATTGATCCCCAACTTAGGCTCGACCTTGGTCTTTAGCTCGTTTAGGCTCGGTTCATTTCGAGCTTATACCAATCCGTTCTTGAGTTTTTACGAGCAGCTTGGCTCGTTTCCACCCCTATTTCTGCTTATTTGCTTCTTTTGACTTTTGAGGTAAAATAAGAAGATTCTGATAGGAAGCTGCATATTAGAAAATGATTATTTGAGATGAATATAAAATTATTATATTTAACCTAAACCTTTTTTAAACTAGGTGTTGAATTCTTTCTACAAACTTTTTTTTTTTTTTCCCCTGTTTCTGAGTACATTGATTCTTTTTACAAAATAAGCAAATTCAAACATTATTTTCTGAAGTGCTTATTTATTAGCAGCTTATAAGTACTTACTTTAAGCGGAAAAAATAAACAATCCCAAACACCCCACGTGATACTCTGAAGCTTGCAATAGTTGCTGTTATTGACTTAGTTGATTAGTTTTAAATGCCTTATAAACTACTGTTTCATTGTTGACGCACTAATGTTATCCATGTGACTTGCAATTCAGAGCAGGGTTCCCTTCTCATTTGGAAAAAAAAGAGTTGTACAATTTCAAGGTCTCTGCTTCAGTTACAACAGGTCTAAGTCAGCCTTTTTTTCACTCGTTACAGTTTATATATATGTAAAATGTATTACTGTATGACATGATTCACTTATTAATCTCTTTCAACTGTTCTATTTATCGATTGCTCAGATGTTTCGACACCAGAAGTTTCTATAAAGGATTTGATTGTCAAGGGTGACACTTGGTCAATCCATAAATTTGGTGGCACATGTGTAGGAACTGCTCAAAGGATCCAAAACGTTGCTAATATTGTTATGGACGACATTTCTGAAAGAAAGTTGGTTGTTGTATCTGCAATGTCCAAAGTTACAGATATGATGTATGATCTTGTTGAAAAAGCTCAATCACGAGATGATTCATATATATCGGCACTTGATGCTGTATATGAAAAACATAAGTTGACTGCACTTGATCTGCTTGATGGGGATGAACTTAATAGCTTCTTGTCTACTTTGGGTCGTGATGTAACTCACCTTAAAGAAATGCTACGTGCGATGTATATAGGTCTGTTTCTCCGCTCCCGCTCTTCTGACCATGCACGTGTTAATATTTTGTCGTTTTACTAAGTCTAAGAGTATTGAATGATATTTTTTTATGTTCTCAGCTGGACATCCTACGGAATCTTTTTCAGCTTTTGTTGTTGGACATGGAGAGTTATGGTCTGCTCAGATGTTGTCATGTGTCCTCAGAAAGGTGCTGTTTTGATCATTATTTTTGATACCGAGTATACTTAAAATTTGTCAGCTTGTCAAGTCAACTTGAGTGAATCACACTTATTTTGTTTTCCAGGGTGGGATAGATTGTACATGGATGGACACAAGAGAAGTTCTCATCGTGAACCCTGCTGGCTCTAATCAAGTTGATCCTGATTATGAGGAGTCCGAGACAAGACTTGATGGTTGGCTATTGAAAAATCCCTCTAAGGTAGTTGTTGCTACTGGTTTTATAGCTAGCACCCCTCAAAATATACCAACAACTTTGAAACGGGATGGGAGCGACTTTTCTGCTGCTATCATGGGTGCTTTATTCAGGGCTCGCCAAGTGACGATTTGGACAGATGTTGATGGTGTGTATAGTGCAGATCCTAGAAAAGGTTAGTTTCTATATTATAGGAGAGATGACATAAAACTTGCTTGTTGGTCAATGATAGATGTTTTACATGTTCTATTTACTTAAGCAGCATTCACTATTTTCTAAGTCTGGCAATTTATACCCCTACACTTGTGAATGGGTCATACAGGTAAATTTAATTAAGATTAGCTAGGAAGGATACATCATACGTGTCAAATGGGTTGTACAGCTTGAAATCAACGAAAATGCATATCTAATGTATAAAACCCTCTAAATCATATTATTTTTTTTGAATTAATATCGCTAAAACAAATCTGATATATTTAATAATATCAGACACCAGTTTTGTTAAAAGTTTGTAAGATAAAGGTGTTTGGGGTCAACCCTCCCCAGGCTGTTTCAACATATACAAAAATTGCCTATAACACGACATACCTAGTTTTCCTCTTCTTGACATTCCTTCCATGCTTTGCAGCATTCAAACATCTGTTGACATGCATCTGAAATTTATGCTAAGTATCTTTAGCTATTCTAAAAATCAAAGTCTTTTGCAGTTAGTGATGCTGTTGTACTGAATACATTATCTTATCAAGAGGCATGGGAAATGGTAAGTACCTTTATCTCATTAAGCTTATACCGTGAAACATTCTCATTTATGTTTGTAATCGGTTTCTGGGAAAAAAAAATATGTTTGTAACCATTTCAAGGTGATTGATGCAGTCTTATTTTGGGGCAAATGTCCTACATCCTCGAACTATCATTCCGGTCATGCAGTATGACATTCCTATTGTTATAAGAAATATCTTCAATCTTTCTGCACCTGGAACCAAGATTTGCAGGACACCTGTCCTTGAAAGTGAAGAAAACCAGAAATTAGAAACTTATGTAAAAGGCTTTGCAACCATAGACAATTTGGCTCTTGTGAATGTTGAGGGGTGAGTTCTTCCATTTTGTTTCATCTTTGGGCCATCATATCGTCTTCACCCATTTTTCTTATGTTTTCTTTGTGTAAATTGCATTTATGCAATGCTTATTTTAGAACTGGAATGGCTGGTGTTCCTGGAACGGCAAGTGCTATTTTTGCGGCTGTAAAGGATGTTGGAGCTAACGTCATCATGATTTCTCAGGTATCTTTCTACACTTTCCTATGAATTTATATAGAGATGATTTCTTATTGTATTGTGGTTTTATTACAGGCTAGCAGTGAACATTCAGTGTGCTTTGCTGTGCCTGAGAAGGAAGTGAAAGCAGTTGCGAAGGCATTAGAGGCTAGATTTCAACAAGCTTTGAGTGTTGGACGTCTTTCTCAGGTTTAAAGCTTTGACTTGGATTAAAAATGGATTTTGTTTATTTATTTATTTATTTTTATGTGTTGAAAGTTTTCTTGCTCACATTTTACAAAAAGTTCTGTACAATCTATCAAAATACATTTTACAAAAAGTTCTAGAGGTTAATAATTTTGGGACACAAAAAAGCCGATAACACAAACTTTGGCTGTATCATAGTGACGTTTCTAAAAAAATCTTAGAAATTGAAGTATTCAACTATAATGGCTAAACCACCCGATCATCTAAAGATAGTTATATACAACTATTTAGTAATCGTTTCTCAACCACAATTCACCTATTGAGGTTGTTGTTAAAAATCGGTTGTTAACCATGAACCTAAGGGCTATAGTTAGCATTTCCTAAATTTATTTAGGAATTAGGGACATATCTTGCAGTTTGGTACAACAAAATGTAATGCGGTTTGAGTTAGTTCTTAACCTTGTATTTTTCAGGTGTCTTACATACTTTTTATATTGATTTTGTGTACTTCCAGGTTGCAGTAATTTCAAACTGTAGCATTCTTGCAGCAGTTGGCCAGAAAATGGCCAGCACTCCAGGTGTTAGTGCGACACTGTTTAATGCACTTGCAAAGGTCAGATGTGTACAACTTTGTTTGTTATACGTATAATGTGGTCTGCATGGATCTCTCTTTATCTTCCAACTAATGGGCAGCTGCCCACTTTGTTATAACTAATTTATCAATTTCATACCATAAATTGATTTTGAGAAGTTGAACATATTATGGAGTCAAATATAGCATCTGCTGTCTGCTTTTATGTATATAATTCATAACAATAACTTTTTCATTGATTATAATGTTTGCAAGTTTCTTGCAATGTAGGCTAATATCAACGTCCGAGCTATTGCACAAGGCTGCTCTGAGTATAACATCACTGTAGTTGTCAAAAGGGAAGATTGTGTAAGAGCGCTAAGAGCAGTGCATTCACGATTTTATCTTTCGAAAACATCAATAGCCGTGGGCATCATTGGACCTGGGCTGATTGGTGCCACTTTACTTAACCAGCTAAGGGATCAGGTATATCTTACTTTCTATATCAAATTTTGTGTGCTTGGGAGTATTCTCGGTATGTTAAGATTTATAAAAAGTTTTACAGTAGTTAATAGCTTCTGAACATGCTAAGCTATTTCTGTTGCAGGCAGCAGTACTGAAGGAAAAGTCAAATACCGATTTACGTGTCATGGGTATCATTGGATCAAGGACAATGCTGTTGAGTGACACGTAAGTTTCATCGTAATTAATATGACTTTATATCTCAGTCTTTAATTAATGTATGCATGCAAATATCCTTTTAAGCAGAATCTGGTCCTGGAAGTCAATTATACTCTGTTATTATTACATGACATTTGATAAGTAAGCCTACATGACAAATTTCTTACGATGATTGAACTGTTCTAGACAAGTTTGGAACTGCACTTGTTCATTATCTGCTATACAAATGCCGCTGATGATGCACTTTAGAAGTTTAAATGTAAAGAAAGTTCAAGTTATAAGCCTTGCAAAGTACGTAAAATAGTTTTGCCTTCTGGAAATGGGGAACAAATCAAATAAATGAAAATTGTTAAGAGCTACTACCAAGCAACTAATATGTTCTGGTGCATCATAATGGTTGTAGTTCAGGACCTTGCGAAATATTGATACAAAGTTATGATACAAAATTTAATTTTTTTTTGGTAAAAGGGAACTTCCACCCTAGTAAAATATATTAACCAAAAAAAACCGTTTAAGTTATGATACAAAATTTAAGTGAAGGAGTATTTTCAAGATGAATAGAACAGACCAACTCTTGTTGTTTAGCATTATAGATATTTATTGGACGCTCATTCTCAGTACCTAAAAAGTTCTTTTTTGTCTCTGCTACTCTTATTGCTCTCTTTCATTGGTCATGTGCAAGTAACACACTGTTTCAGAATGTGAGCCATAGCGCATGTGGCAACATATGCCACTTCTTAAATCACTAGGCGTTACTTAATTGTAAGTCTATTAATGTCATACTAGCAGGGTACCCGCGCATTGCGGCGGCGGGTACCCTGAAATAAAATTTTCCGGTGAATCATGTATTTTAGTTTATTATGTTCTTTTTGACAATAAATTTACGGATATCAAGAATTTCGTTTAGCCCGTGCCCGTTCGAGTTCGAGCCAGTTGACCCGTGCCCATTCGGGCTCGAGCCAGTTGACCCGGCTCGAGCCCATTTCACCCATATCCCGTTCGGGCTTGATTATTTGTATAATGTGCTTTATTATTTGTATTAGTGACATTTAATGCATGAATTGTGTTTAAGTTGGTTGTACAATATGCTTGAATGCTTTGATAATTTGTATTTCTTATGTAAGGGGTGTTTTAATAAGTGCATTAACTGTATTTATTGACCGGTTAATTAATTGACCACATTAAATATCTTGACCACATTAATAGTGCTTTGTATTTTGTACATTAATCTTTAAAACTTGTAAGTTATGTAGTAGAGAAATTATGTGCAAGCTATTGAATTTCTATAATAAGCAAGCTGAATTTTTAAGTATTTCTATTTAAAGAAGGCCTTCGTCCATTATAAGATAGTAAGATAAGATAAGATATGTGAAAATTGATACAAATGTAACACTAACAGAAAGATGCCTTTTTGTTTATCATAGCAGAATGGAATACCATGAGGATAAGGTAGAGATGAACCATAAATGATTGCCACTCTAATATTACAACTGTGTATATGATTCAATGTTCTACAATATGATCACAATTTTAGGCTCATCTAATCCGTTATTGAGAATGTTTCCTAGTTGTTCTACAAGCACACATCTCCTCCGTAATGTTTCTTACTTATTGTAGGGGTATCGACCTTTCTAAATGGAAAGAACTTCAGAAGGAGAAAGGAGAAAAAGCTGATTTGGAGAAGTTTGTTCAGCATGTGCATGGAAATCATTTTATCCCAAATACGGTATTAGTCGACTGTACATCAAGCACTGAGGTTGCAGACCACTACCGTAACTGGTTGCACCATGGGATTCATGTTATCACCCCAAATAAGAAGGCAAATTCTGGACCGCTTGATAAGGTAATTTGATGCCATCTGTTAGGAACTATCCGTTTGTGGGGTTTTAAGCTCATTATCCGTGTCACTTAACAAAAAAATATGCATATGCTTTCTATTTTTGATGAAGCCTTATACTTGGTGCAGTACTTGAAGTTGCGTGCCCTTCAAAGGCAATCATTCACTCATTACTTTTATGAGGCCACTGTTGGGGCTGGTCTCCCAATCATGCATACTTTACGAGATCTCCTTCAGACAGGGGACAAAATTATAAAAATTGAAGGAATATTCAGGTTAGTCAAGTAACCCTGTTTACTTATGCTGTTGCTTGATAACAAAGTAAAAGTAAATCTATTGCAAAGGCCAAAATCACCACTTACCATCATCCTCTATGACATTTGTTACTTTAAAACAGATTGATTATGAGAGATAACGTTCGTTGACTGGTTCTGTAAAAATGTCGACTAGCAAAAAAAAAAAAAAAAAAAAAAAAAAGAAAACCATTTTGAGTACCCAATTCATAGTACCTGCAGGTTTATCTGTTTTACTTTGTTTTGTTTTGATATGGCTATTATATATAATTGCTCTTTTAATAGAAGCTAGAACTGAAAGGCTCAAAATAAAATAATTAAAATTTTGTTGTGTACTATCCTTGAAGTTGGTTGTTTTGGTTTCCAATGTAGGTTGTAACTTACAATATTCCTTAAGCTACATCTTTTCTTTGTGAATTAATCATGACTTATATTTGCTATTAAGTTTGAGATTAAATGGATGAATTTGCTCACATAATTTGCTTATGTCTTTGCAGTGGGACGCTGAGTTATATATTCAATAGTTTTGTTGACACACGAGCATTTAGTGAAGTAGTTGTCGAGGCAAAAGCAGCAGGTTACACCGAACCAGACCCCAGGGATGATCTTGCTGGAACAGATGTAGCCAGAAAGGTATTTCTAAATGGAATATGGTTTTATAGTTAGTTTGGTTTGTCCTGCGAATGTGTTGTTATAGTTCTGAACCAATGTTGCAGGTGATAATTCTTGCTAGGGAATGTGGTTTGAAACTTGAACTATCAGATATCCCTGTCCAGAGCCTTGTACCAGATCCATTAAAGGTTAGAAACCTACCTCAATATGATATTTTTTCACCAGATTTGACCAAAATTTTCTGATTTATTCCAGTGTTTATCAAATATTTTCTTTTATTAAGTTCTTATGCTGTGTTCTTTTGGGAATTTGAAAGTGTTATAAGAGGCCGAGAAGCCGATTAATGTTATACTTTACATTTCTCAAAATACGGTTCTTATTCAGGCTTCAGGCGGGCCTTAAATATTTACCTCAACCCGAGATGGAATTGATTAATCCAATTTTTCTTAATTTTGTTAGAATTATTTTGTATTCTATACCAATGTTTGGTTAGGTCACAGACTCACAGGTGAATAGATCACTTATCTTCTGAGGATTAATAACTGTTTGGTCAAGTCAGTGATAAATTTTGATACAATATGTCAATATATACACATGCACGGCAACATGAAGCAAATAGTACTTGGCAGCTTACATATATGCAAAATGAAATGTTCATAGCGCGGTAGTTGAACCGTTTTAGAAGGAAAGCTTAATGCAAGATCAAAAATAACTTTCTGTTGACTGTCAGGAAACTGCATCAGTGGATGATTTCATGCAGCAGTTGCCATCCTTTGACGCAGATATCGCTGCCAAGCGGAAAGCTGCTGAGGATGCTGGAGAAGTGAGTAACTTATACTTTATGTGGAACCCTTAATCCTTTTGCATTGTTAATAAATGTTTATGTGATCTAATATTTGTTTATTTGTCAGGTTCTAAGATATGTTGGGGTTGTGGATGTTAAAAACCAGAAGGGGACTGTAGAGTTGCGAAGATACAACAAGCAACACCCATTCGCTCAGCTGTCAGGTTCTGATAATATCATTGCTTTTACAACAGAAAGGTACAATAAACAACCACTAATTGTTCGTGGTCCGGGAGCCGGAGCAGAAGTGACAGCTGGTGGTGTTTTCAGTGATCTATTACGACTTGCCTCAAATCTCGGTGCCCCATCATATTAATTGTGTTTGTAATCGTGTAAGCTCGGTCCTTTTTTTGTTATTTAATAAGTCAAATCCAGGTTGTTGCATTGAGTTCCCGCTTTTCCTTTGCAAGGGTTCGATGGTGACACGCCCTCAAAGGATTTAATAGTTTAGGTTTTGAAAGTGTTGGGACGAAAAAACCATTGTACAATGGTAATCTTCTCACGTTCCAACAGTAATTTATTTAATAAGTTGCATTTCAAATGAGAGCTATATGAAATGGCTAAATATATAAGTTAGATGATTTACCCTTTAATCTAGGTGATCTAAAATATGATATGTCATCAAGATACTGTACAAGTATTTACTGTCACAAATCTCTTTACATGTATGTTAGACAATCAATGACCCAAAAAAGGCACTCTGAAGAACTTTAGCAGTCTTGAAATGTAGATTTGGGTTGTGCTAGTTTAACGGGGTCTACCCCCACCCCTGCCAAACCCTCCCTACAAGCAGTGGCGAAGCTTGGAATTTTTAAGTGGGGGGTCGAGATCTAAATTTTTTTTTCCTAAGGCTATATTTCAGGTATACCGAAATTTTCGGGGGGTCGAAACCGAATATACCGAAATTTTTCTACACGAAAACTATATACCCCCTACATCGCAAAAAAAATTTCGGGGGGTCGGGCGCCCCCCCCAGAAGCTGCGCCCCTGCCTACAAGTAGGGTACTGTTCATGTACGGATTGGCAGATTTTATTTTATTTATTTATTTATTTATTTTTATTTTTTTGTTATCACATTTTGTTTATGGGTTTTTTTGTTAAGTGCACAAAGTGCATAATCACAAGCAGTTTTGGGTCCAAGTGCATAAGCACACAAGCAGTTTTTGTCCAAGTGCATAAGCACACAAGCAGATTGATTGCACACAGGCTCAGATTAACAATCATCATCGCCTATTTAGAACACAAGCAGTATTGCACTCAAGCAGTTTTTGTCCAAGTGCATAAGCACACAAGCAGATTGCACAAAGGCTCAGATTAAGATTTAATCATCATCGCCGATTTAGAAAACCATTTGCTCAAGTGATAAAAAAGTTAGGCTCAGATATGAAGGTTGCAAAGTGATAAAAATATCACTTTGCCATCCTTTCGGTTATAAAACCAATCGTCATCGCCTTTTTTTGTCCAAGTGCACATTGCACACAAGCAGAATGCACAATATCATATTGCAACCAAAATATATTGCCCAGGTGCATAGATTCCACAAGCCAAGTACACATGTTCACAAGCCAAGTACCAGCAGCAATAGTAAGATTCCCAAAACTGCAGGAAGTCATGCCCAAATGCACCCAAGTGCACAGATTGTTCACAAGCCAAGTACCAAAAGCAAAGTAAGATTCCCAAACTGCAGGAAGTCATGCCCAAATGCACCCAAGTGCACAGATTGTTCACAAGCCAAGTACCAAAAGCAAAGTAAGATTCCCAAACTGCAGGAAGTCACAAGGGGAGGTAGGTAGTGAAACAACCTCCTAATATACTGAGCCTCACCACAAGGCAGATTCACAAAGTAAACATCATCACAAACAAAGTAACTCTTACCACAAACTAAGCAAAACAAGTACCCCCAAGTTGCAACAAGTGAAGATTACACAAGTTACAAGTTACAGATAGGGTTGGTTTATAAAGACGGTGGCTAGTTTTTTAGAACAAGTTACAAATAGGGTTGGGTTATAACACAAGCCAAGGGAAACACAAGCTGCAAGTGAAAGCCGCAAGTAACAAACCACAAAGAAACAAGTGCAGATATGTCTCAATCACCATTTCACACACAACAGGTAATTACCATTTTACACATTAATAAGAGATAACATTAGGCTCAGATTATAAGCTGTTTCACATAACCAAGTTAAATCATATATGGCTGCAACATCGAAAGTTGCAAAATTAAGTTTTATTTTGCCGTCCAGTCAGAAATGCCACGCCAAAATCATGTTTTTTTTTTTTTTTTAAATCATCATTGCCTTATCTCAGTTTTTTTTTTTTTTTTTTTTTAAATCATCATGTTTTTCATAAGCACTTTCATAACCCCCATTAAACTAGAAAACTAGCTACAGTCAATATAGCTCAACCCGTAAAATATAATAATGGGGTCTAATCTGAGCCTGTGTGCAAATGGTTTGCTTGTGTGCAATAAGCACATAAGCACTTTTTTATCATAAGCACATAAGCAGTTTGCCAAAAAACCACACAGAGCCTGTGGACTGGGGTAGGCCAGAGCAGGTTTTCATACCACTCAAAGGTGGCAGATCAAGGTGTTAACCTACCCGTTTGCACCCACACAACTCAAGCAGTTTCACATAAGCACAACTGCTAAAGCAGTTTCAAGAACCAAATCCTTCAATTAATCACATAATCACCCACCACAACTTCATAGATCTGGTAAATTAAGCAAGAAAACCTTCAATTAATCACATAATCACCCATCACAGACCTCAAAAAACCCAAACCCTAATTTTTATAATTTAAGCGTTTCTTAAAAAATTAATAGATCTGGTAAATTAAAGCAGAAAACCTTCAATTAAACACATAAAAGTCACATATCTAACAATTAATCACATAATCACCCACCACAGACCCAAAAAAAAACCCAAACCCTAAATTTTATAATTTAGGCGTTTGTTAAAAAATTAATAGATCTGGTAAATTAAACAAGAAAACCTTCAATTAAACACATAATCACCCATCACAGACCTCAAAAAACCCAAACCATAATTTTTATAATTTAGGCGTTTCTTAAAAAAATTAACAGATCTGGTAAATTAAACAAGAAAACCTTCAATTAAACACATAATCACCCATCACAGACCTCAAGAAACCCAAACCCTAATTTTTATAATTTAGGCGTTTGTTAAAAAATTAACAGATCTGGTAAATTAAACAAGAAAACCTTCAATTAAACACATAATCACCCATCACAGACCTCAAGAAACCCAAACCCTAATTTTTATAATTTAGGCGTTTCTTAAAAAATGAATAGATCTGGTAAATTAAACAAGAAAACCTTCAATTAAACACATAAAAGTCACATATCTAACAATTAATCACATAATCACCCACCACAGACCCAAAAAAAACCCAAACCCTAATTTTTATAATTTAGGCGTTTCTTAAAAAATGAATAGATCTGGTAAATTAAACAAGAAAACCTTCAATTAAACACATAATCACCCATCACAGACCTCAAAAAACCCAAACCCTAATTTTTATAATTTAGGCGTTTCTTAAAAAATTAATAGATCTGGTAAATTAAACCAGAAAACCTTCAATTAAACACGTAAAAGTCACATATCTAACAATTAATCACATAATCACCCACCACAGACCCAAAAAAAACCCAAACCCTAATTTTTATAATTTAGGCGTTTCTTAAAAAATGAATAGATCTGGTAAATTAAACAAGAAAACCTTCAATTAAACACATAATCACCCATCACAGACCTCAAAAAACCCAAACCCTAATTTTTATAATTTAGGCGTTTCTTAAAACATGAATAGATCTGGTAAATTAAACAAGAAAACCTTCAATTAAACACACAAAAGTCACATATCTTACAATTAATCACATAAAAGTTACGTACCCCTAAATTATATTTATGAAACCCTAATTAGAAACCCCCAATTTTTGAGAAATCCCCAACACAGATCACCAACAACATCACCACACACTCACAAACTCTCTCACAAATCACAAATCACACATATTATTATGGTGAATTTAGATCTAAAAGCGTTTTTAGATCTAAAAATAGAGAGAGAAAAGAGGAGCAAGAGATAGAGAGAGAGAGGTGTGTGTGAGTTGTGTGGGTGAGAGTGGATATCAGAAGCGTGTGTGGGTGTGGGACAGCTGTCCACCCATACACGTTATTTATTATTATTTTTTTAAATTTGTATTATTTTAAAAAATTTGTATTAGTTTTTAAAAAGTTTGTATTGGTTTTTAAAAAGTTTGTATTAGTTTAAAATTTGTATTATTTTAAAAAATTTTGTATTAGTTAAAAAAACACTTAGTTGTTATAAAATTTGTATTAGTTTCTTTTTTAAAAAATTTGTAAATAAAGTTAGTTGTTAAAAAAAAGTTATATATCATTAGTAAAAAAAACCGTTTTAAAAATGTAAAAGTATTTTCAGGTTTTCGATTCTCACGAGCAAGTAACTGAGTGGGCGCAAAATATAGCTCGTGCGCTAGGTTTTGTAATTGTTAAAGATAGAACCAAATCAGATGATGGTCATATGAACGAAATCAATTACAGATGTACAAAGGGTGGGACGTATGTACCTCAAGGTAGTGGCAGACGGAAAACCAAAACATGTAAAACCGGTTGTCCATTCAGATTAAATGCGAAATATCATCGAACAAAAAATTATTGGGTATTGAGGGTGAAGGATGATACGCATAATCATGATATGCTAGAATCGTTGCATGGTGTGCCATATGCAATGCGATTAAAGGATGATGAGTTGGGTTTGCTCAAAGAATTGACAGATTATAACGTACGACCACTTAATATACTTTCGACAATAAAGGGTCGTAATCCGGATAACGTGTCTAGCGTTAAAACTATTTATAACGCACAAGATAAGTTCCGGAGGGCCAGAGTAGGTGATAAAACTCTAATTAAAGTCCTTTACTCACATTTGCAAGAATCAGGGTATACATGGTATCCGAGGGTAAATGAGCATACCAACGAGCTTGAGGAGCTATTTTTTGTGCACCCCACATCGTATGCTATATGGTGTACATTCCCTGACGTCATGCTGATGGACTCCACGTACAATACCACGGTGTTTAGATTGCCGTTGTTGGAAATTGTTGGACTAATTTCAACAAACAAAACATTTTCAATGGCGTATAGCTTTTTATCCAGTGAACAAGGGCATAATTTTAGATGGGTATTGCAACGTGTGAAGCAAGTGATTGGCAAAAGATATTACCCACGTGTTATCGTCACTGACAGAGATTTAGCGTTAGTTGGGGCAATAAGAGCAAAATTTCCTGATGCTCACCAATTACTCTGTCGATGGCATATACAGCAAAACATACTTAAGTTTTGCAAAAATAAATTCACAGATGGGGATATTGACTATGACTCCGTTAAAAAACGATGGGATTGGATGGTTAAAGCTCTGACCTTCGAATCGTTCGAGCGACGTTATCGACGCCTACAAGAGCTATTGGTCAACCATTAGGGTACTTAATTATTAATTGATTGTTTTTAAATATGCACCCGAATGACCTTTAATTAATTCATTGTTTTTTTCAGATGTCGCTTTGTATCTGCATAACTGGGTGCAAGATTACGCACCCATGTTTGTCTCGTATATTACCGACCGATATAAATCCTACGGCCAGACAACAACGTGCAGAGTTGAGGCTCACCACGCGTTGTTGAAATTATATTTGGACGGCACACAGTCCAAATTAGACAGGTTGTTGAGGTCGGTCGATAAGATTCTCATTACGCAAGAAGATGCGATAAAAGAGACTTTCAATAGAAGCATGAACGAGAAACTAATTAAGTGTGATGTACCACTATTTCACGAATTAACGTATAAAGTTTCTAAACATTCTTTGAACCTCATGCACAAAGAACTCCACCTGTCGATCGCCCCAGAAGACTGTAGCCATAAGAATCGGGCAATATACGTACTACCATGCTTTCACGAGATGCGAATCTATGTTATTCATGGTAAGTATATTAAATTTATAACTATCAAGTTGTTTTCCACATTAATATCAGTAATTTATACAATTCACTTTAATTGAATTCAGGAGTCCCCATTCCACTGGAACGAGTTGATATTTTTTGGAGAACCCTATATGTTCCGTGGCCTGTTATCAATAGGCCCCCGAATAAAGACGGCTCTTCCAGCGAACATGGTGGTGGTGATGATGATGATGATGACAATACTTCGTTTAACGATGGCATGCGACAATTCAAGAACATTTTTAGCAAATCAACATCGTTTGTCAAGAAGAATATGTTAACGAAGTTAAGAGATATATTCCAACCTGAATCTGCTGACACACGTGAACCAGCTATTCAAAAAAATACCCGTGGACGTCCGAGCGCAAAGGACAAAAAGGGCAAGGCTACACAAGTCCCGGACTTGAATGAAATCCCGGACTTGAATGAAGTCCCGGACTTGAATGATGTGCCAACCATGAATCACCGAAGAAGCACAAATTCAAGATCCACGAAAGTCCCGAAACGCGCCAAAGAGCCTGCAAGACATAGTTCGTACACGGGTGAAAAAATAAGACACAGATTTTATGTTGGAGATAAGGATAGCGAGGATTTTATTGATCGCATTCCAGAGCTTTTCCGTTCACAGGTAATAAGTATAAATAATGTGGAGGGTGACGGAAATTGTGGGTTTCGGTGCATTGCCCATTGGATTGTGCATGACCAAAATAGGTGGGCCGATGCTAGATACATGTTAATGGAAGAGTTACAAAGACATAGTGTAACTTACGTGAGTATGTGGGGGGAAGAAGACTTTTACCACCTTCGTGATACATTAAACTGGTTTAATGGACCAGCGCCTGAAGATTACTGGATGACGATGCCACATAACGGTCTGGTCATCGCTTCAGCTATTCGCCGACCTCTTGTATATATAGACCGTCATGGTTGGTTCACATGTTTACCCCTATTTTCTGCTCCAAACTTATCACATGGAATTGACCCCATTGTGATTGCGCGTGTGGGGGAGAACAGTGGTGCTCATTACATTTGTCTCAATATAGACAGAGATTCTCCACTACCACATTACCACCCACAATGGAGGTGGTTCAAACAGCCACTTGCAAACGAATGGGATACAATATATAACCATCGATGTATTTTGTAAATGTTGTAAATGATTATTCATTTATTTAAATGTAAATTGTTTGTAAATGTTGTAAATGATTGTTCATTTATTTAAATGTAAATTGTTTGAAAATGTTGTAAATGATTATTCATTTATTTAAATGTAAATTGTTTGAAAATTTTTTAGAGTGTTAGTTCTGCACCAGTTATACCCCCTGATCCCGCACTGGCACCACCTAGTCCAGAAGAGGATCCAGAGATGGATGATGATGAGATGGATCCAGAGATGGATGATGATGATGATGATGAGATTGCTCCTGCAGATGATGAGATGGATCCAGAGATTGCTGCTGATGTTGATGATGATATTGATGATGAGGAGGTTCTTCCTTTGCCACCTTCGCCAGCCATATCAGATATCACTTTTGAGTCAGACACTTCAGATGCCTTAGGTCATGCACTTGAGACGGAGGTCAGATCTACTTTTGAGGTTGGCGAGTCTTCGACCAGACCACGAGTTTCTCCTGCCGAACTTAGGGCAGAGTTGAGTCGTTTGAGGGATGACATCTCTTGGTGTCGGGGTCGCTATGTGTCAATGTCGAGGAGGTTGTGTGAGCGACAATCTGATGTCAAAGGATTGAGGAGGGAAGTTAAGCGTGATAGGAGAGATATAGGTGATGTGTATGTTACGTTGGATGAGCACGCATCTAGGTTGAGTGATTTAGAGAAAGCGGCTGTAGAGTTTCGAGAGCAGTTAGAGTCTTTTGAGAAGAGGATGAAAGAGATAGAGAAGTTGTTGGAGCAGGTGGACAGTGATAGTAGTTAGTATCATAGTTAGTATCTTGATAGTAGTTTGCCTTTGTATGTCTTTATTTTCAATATGTATGTTATTTGACAAACCTTTGAACTCTAACTGCTTATTTATTTAATTCGAATGTTTTTTTTTTTTTTTTTTTTTTTTTTTATTATTATTACTTTGTTTAAATTATTAATAACATTATTGATTGATGATGTAAATTATTATGCAAATTCTTTGGTCAGATGAGCCAAAGAAATCCTTTCTGGTGCCGATGTAACAGATGATTTATTGTAGAACGGAAATCCTGACAAGATGGTAGTCGTGGGCGACTGTTTTATGCATGTCCTCTTTCAGTGGTAAACAATCATACGTTTTCTTAGTTATGTAAATAATTTGTTTGTTAAAAATACATTTCTTATTATTTTCTTAACATGTAACAGCCAGGTACAAAAGACTATGGGTGTCGATACTTCGCGTGGAAAGATGAATTTGAAGCAGAGCACTTTAATCAACCCTCTTCTTCAACGCATTGCTCAAACTGCGTTGCTACAAAAAATGAGAACAAGTTGTTGAAGGCAAGAATAAAGGCGCTGGAAATGGAGTTAGAAATGGCAAGGAATCCTGAGGATCACGCTTGTCAGTCAAGTGCCCGGCTCCATGATCTTTTAAATGAGATGAATAATCTTCATATGTCGTAGATGTTGGTGTTTTTAAATAATATGTATAACGTTGTCGTTTAATTTAATAATAACATTTGTTGTTGCAGTTATTTAATGTGGTAATATTTAACGTGCTATTATACAAATAAAAATAAGAATACAAAACATTATACATATACAAAACATTATTAAACACAAATATACAAAACATTATTATACATACACAATCTTTTATATATAAACACAAAAAAAAAAAAAAAAAAAAAAAAAAAAAGGACTAAACGACAAAACTGCAAAAAATAAAAATAAAAAACAAAAAAGTACGCCCATGTGTATGGCCCATGGGCTAGCCCCCGTTAAAATAGAAAACTGCCACCGTCATTACTATATATATAATGTGGCATCGTTAAACGACGCACCACATGTCGTTTTGATCTTCGGTTTCTTAGCCCAGCCCACTGAGGTTGTCCAGGCCTACAATTTAGCCCGTTTCATTTTTTTTTCGTTCTTGGATAATAACGATACCACCGCCTCCATTTTCAGCCTTATCTTCTTGCTATCTCCTTTTCTGACCTCTTGCCGTTTTCCCTCGCTGAGATCGATTGCTTTTTTCTCTTACTTGCCTCTTTTGTTGTAGGTGAAATTGGGTTGCATCATTGCTGGTCATGGTTTTCTTCACTTTGTTTTAGTATCATATTTGCTTATGTATCTGTTGGTTTTTGTATATGTGTTTGGGCTAAGTCATGGGTTTCATAATCTTATATATGTATGCTGTTTGTAGTTTAGCTGTTTTTGGATGTTTCAAGTGTTGTCTGTGTTATGTGTTTTAATATGAAAACCAAAAGTAAAGGGGTACGTAGAACCAGTAGTGAACAAGCCTTAGCAGAAGCCGTTGTTGATGGGGGTTTAGTTGCCACATCGTTAGATCCTATAGGTTTTGCTCTTGCCAGTTGTCCAAATGATGGAACATTAGTTGATACTTTTATAGACGCCGATACTTGCTTAGATTCCAGTAACGGTTGCGGGGTAGGTGTTGTGGATGTACCTGCTGCCATGTCAAATAATTTAATGATTCATGGGCCGGAGGTTCGTACAGTTATGGATGTGGACCGTTCGTTGGATTATAGTAACGCTCCATGTCACGGGGATATTACCGGGGATCGTTGGATTATAGTAACGATTCGTCTCACGTTACGGGAAGGGCATCTGCTCACCGGTTTCATGAGTCAGCGGATGTTACCAGGAAGGGAAAGAGGAAAATAGCTGACATACCGACGTCTACTGTTGATGGTAATGTGAATTTCCCGTGTGTATTTGTTGCAAGTGTGTGTTACCGTGGCCGATAACGTTTGTCTAACAGTTTCCGTTTGCAGCTTACCATACTATTCATCAATGGACCTCTCGCACTTCGTCGGCTGCTCAACGCGTTGCAGGGGTCTTTTCAGTTTCTTCCGATCATATCAACGGTATTCTCTTACATGCTTGCTACAATATTTATTTGTCACTATGTTTAGCGTTTTACTATTTGTTAACATAATTGAACGTAAATGGTAAATCACATTACTATATATATTAAATACCGTGGATTCGGTGCTTTCTCATTGGTTGTCCTCAATTTTGATCTCCGCTCTTTTCATCCAGTTCAACTAATCTGTCCAGGTACAGTATCGGACCCGTCTTTTCTTTTTTTTTTTTTTTTTTTTTTTGGGACGTTTGATATTAACGATATAAACGATGCGACCGCATGTTATCTTCATTCCTCGGTCTAAAAAAAGGGTGAAGGTGAGTTTGCTAGATGAAGTTAATCGCTTTTCTTGATAGCTTTATGAATTGCTTTGTGTGAGCTGCTACCTATTGGATCAGTAGGTTTTGGTTCATATGCTGACCATCTAAAATTAATATCCATCCTTTTGAATTTTGTGATTTTTATACATCAAGATACCAGAAGACTAGCGGTCGCAGTTACACATGGATTGGCAAGAACGGCGGCAATCATGGCATCAACTTACAAGGCTTATTTGGGTGTGGGAGTTGGTCCATTGTCGGTAAGTGTTAACAAACACCCCCCTTCAAATCATATAAACCCAAGGTTTTGAACAATCTTTTGAGATGTATGAGTATACTAACCTTTGTTTTGCATTTTTTGACTAACCTCAGAATATACCAGTTGCTTTTTTCAAACATAAATTTGCTATACGCCTTTTTAAGCTTATTATTAGAAACTTTTTAAGCCGAGTATTGCAATTCGTGTATGTCTAATAGAATACGAACTGCACTTCCTAATTTATACACTTTACCAGTAGATATTCTTCTTTCTAATAAAGTAGCATCATGTTTGAGTTCTGATGGCTCTTAATGATCCTTTCGCAGATTACCGGAACTTGGTGCTAAGATGATTGGGGCGTTATGGAAGGATGAGGTGCAGAGTCACGACGTCATCGGCATTCATAAGGTGTCCTATGTATTTCTTATTCTGCTAAAGCTTAAAGTTGTAAGTATTTTGTACTCAATTTAAAAATCAATTATGTATTTTCAGTATATTTTTTATGGGGGGTTCTGAACTTTGGCTAGATGTTTCACATATATAATTACAAACTTCATAAGACCCTTTCAGTTGACTTTCACATAGACAAGGCCGACGTATGATCATAATTACAATCTACTCTTACAGAAGCAATGAATGACAGATCCTTGAAATCGAATTTTATTGCTATACTTGCGTAAAGAATCAAACTTTGTTGTTAATTAACGTAAAATTCAATTTTGCAGCTTCAAAGGCAGTGGAAGATCAGGTAACCATGACATGGGATTTTAACCAGTCATTCACAAATGTACCGCATTCGACTGAATAAGCGTGGGCGAAGGCCTACAAATGGGGTACGTAACAAACCATAATTTAGTGAAATTCATGTAAAATAGTCGGTGTTGGTATTTTTACGGCGCAAAGAAATAAGAAACTCATTTTGATAGACCTTATGAGTTATGAGTTATGCTCATTTGTACATACTGTTTTTCTTTATCCAGATTATGAAGAATCTGCTTTTAGAAGGAGACCTTTTGCGAGTCAAGAATGTCACCCTGCCAAAGGGTACATATGTCAAGCGGCAACCATATACTTTGGACTCTTTGAATACATCCGTCTCAAAAGCAATGTAAGTCGATAAGTTGGTCCATGGTCCTCTATTAGAGGTGGCAGCATGGGGGTCTGCCTACGGGTTATGCATTCAAGATGTTAACGAGGTCGAAAAATGGTCAGTGTGCAGCTTTCATATCATTGTTGTGATCATATTTGGCGGACTTCCCACCCTTTTTAGTAACAAGTTGTGTAGGATTTTTTTTACCCATTTTGCTTAGTTACGGGTAGGATTGGTTCACAATCTATGTTTACATGGATCTTAAACGACTGTTAGTCTATATTGTTATTATTTGCTATTTTATATTGTGGCACTTGATAGTCGAAACAAAATACCGTGCAATTATCAACGACGTGAGGCGACGCTCCGCCGCAACGCGGCGGCCCGTCGCCCATCTCGTTATAGTAGATTTATATCTTGTGTTTGTCTACTAAAGAGAATCTACGGGGAGAAAGTGCTTTTTATTTATTCATCGAAAGCCCAAATATTTTTGTCATGTAGGTAATGGATGTGCATGTCATATCAGGTTGAAGCATAATAATCGGTGAAAGTTATACTTTATAGTTTATACAAGATGAAATGGACCTATTAATATTGAAGCCAAATAGTTGTTTAAATATTCGATTAACATGATGAATTAGATAAACTACAAATAGAAAAAAGCTAAGCAATCTGTGACTTCCATTTTTTCATACAAATTTTGGCTTCTCCGAGATATGATGACTAGTGATATAAGTGCAAAGATCATAATACTTCGCCAAAAAAATATTGCAGCCTGGTGTTGGAAAGCAATGCAGTTTATAATGATCTCCCATCCATCTTTTAATGCCGATGATTGAAGGCCAACGGGTGGTCTTGTAGGCTCCATGCCTCCCCTTTCCCCTGTTAAGCAGGGTGTCTGATGTTACCATATGGTGCTTTGTCATGAGGCTTGCGCAAGTCTGAAGAAAATTTGTTTTCTGTGTTTGGCAGGGATGGCATTTTCCAGCCCATGAGAAATTTGGCCCTCTCGTCATTCTCCACACAAGACACACGCCGGAAACATCAATATCATAATTGTTCCAAGAACAAAAGATATTTGGAATCTTATCCAAAAGTTAATTTTTCCAAAAACGTATATTTCGTAGGAAACAGTAAGATCTAATTTGGACCCGAAAAGAAAAGAAGACGAATATATAGGATCGACATAGAAAGAAAAAGAACAAATTCATCACTAGTGACGACCATGGACATGTTGAGCCTGTTCAAAAAGTCCTAATCTACTATTATCATCTGTTTTCTTGTTTCTTTTCTTAAGACAATAGCTTCAACACCATTTCGTTACTAGTCTATACGAGATTCATGCAAAAACGCCTCACTTAATTACACAGATAATAGTTTCTTTTACCATTATAAAAGATGGCGATGACTATTCTACAGGAATGTCTCAGACAAAGATTGATCTAAAGATTTGTTTTAGCACTTATACCCCTCCTCACTTTATTGGCAGTGATATTAACATAGAGAATTTTCATTTTTTGGGGTCTACACTCCTTATCTTTTGGAAAATACCCAAAACAAAGCATATCTACTATTCTTTGTTCTTTGAGACTTCAACGTCTAGAGATGTTCTCCAAATTCCTCCTTTTAATGTGCTTCTCAAGCTGTAAATTTGACTTTTAAATTATATAACATGAAGTTATGAAAGTGATAGTAGTACACTTGCTAACTTTATCACCCACCTAACTCTATTTTCTCTTGTACATGAATACTTACCTACAATTCACCACCATAAAACCACACTTTGTTTTGTGATTTTTATCAGCTGAAGAAACAGTTTCACCGGACGTTATTTGGATACAGAGAAAAGCATAGAGGCTGGCAAGAACACGCCGTAAACTTTGGCTATATTTTTGTGTACGAAAAGAAACCAACTTTGACAACTTTCAACTATTTATTTATAACAATTCTTACCAACGGCAGTCTTTTAATATAGTTTAGTAACCAACTTCAAAGAAGGAAGGTTAATTAACTGCCACCAAATGGGCTAGTGGTGAGGTCCTTAGTTTTCTCATAAGAGGTCAAGGGTTCAAACCTCGTTATGTGTTTACATTTGGGGTGGCCATGGTAGGGTCGACACGGTCCCAGGATTTACACGGTAAGGCTGCGTAAACTTAGGTTATTTCGCTTTGCTCCGACACTATTAAAAAACGGATCATAACTTAGATTATTGAAATATCACTAGCTCTTGAGGTAATGCTTATTTAAAGCTGTGGCATTAAATTACTAAACTAGAATATATTATATAGACAATATACATACAACAGTGAAGATATTCTGGAACCTTTATAGTGCCAATTGAAATATATGCCCTATCAGCAGGGATCATTATTGATGCGATTCTCAACGCTTTAGATGAAAAACTAATTACCTAAATGAACTTATAGGCAGTCATTTTACGGGAATGAACGTTTTTAATATAGTTTACCAAAATGACCAAAACATGTCATTGTCAACATTTTCGGTTTTTGTGCACCCTAGATGTATTATCCAAATAAAAATATACTTACCATTCCCAAATGGTTTTTACTAAAGTCAAACCATTATTTCAAGTGTCACATATACATTATACATTAAAAATTATATGATCATCGGGAAATAGTAGCTCTTGGCATATGACTAGCAATTATTAATATATACGAAATCAAACATTCAACCTCTGTCATACAGTATATAATTATATAGTCATGCATGATACGTAGTTATATACTCGTACTAGTAGTAATAACCAACTAAAAGACAAATTCCACGAAGGACAAACACTTAAAAAACTATTTGATGTATTATAACCAGCTAAATGATTAAAAAAAAAAAAAAAAACTAATTTAAAAAGTACATCTTCAACCTCAGATCATCTTCTGCCTCATCATTGTGAACGTATAATCTGGATATTGCTATACACGAAACTAAAGAAGTCTTGTTGAACGAAGAACAAGTACAACCCCGGAAATATGCTACAACAGATACTAGCATATGGTATTTAGATAATGGTGCAAGTAACCATATGACGGGCACCAAGAGTCATTTTAAGGATATTGACGAAAGCATCACTGGACCCGTTCGTTTTGGAGATGGATCATATGTAGAGATAAAGGGTAGAGGTTCAATACTATTAGTATGTAGAAACCAACAACAGAAGATAGTTTCGGACGTTTACTACATTCCAAACCTCAAGAGCAACATACTTAGTATAGGACAACTTACAGAAATAGGTTGTAAGATTATCATGGATGGAAATAAACTGACTTTGTATGACAAGAATAAGAAGCTGTTGATGAAGGTAGAAAGATCTAAGAATCGACTTTACAGTATTAGATTACAAATAGAAGCACCTATATGTCTCTTAGCAAATATAGATAACCAAGCATGGTTATGGCACGCTAGATTAGGTCATCTGAACTTTGACGACATCAACAAGATGACAAGAAAAGGTCTAGTAAAAGGAATACCGAGAATAAATCATGAAGGACAAATCTGTGATGCATGTTTATTAGGAAAACACAGTAGAACACCATTTCCAAATCAAGCTAAATTCAGATCAAAAAACCTGTTGGACTTAGTTTATGGAGATCTCTGTGGTCCCATAAGTCCAACCACACAGTCTGGAAAGAAACTCATCTTCTTATTAGTAGATGACTGTACACGTTTCATGTGGGCTTACTTTCTAACATCGAAAGATCATGCATTTACCACATTCAAGGAATTTAGACAGAAGATTGAAATAGAGTTGAAATTGAAATTAAAAATGCTAAGAACAGATAGAGGAGGTGAATTTACATCTAATGAATTCACCAAATACTGTAAGGAGAATGGTATACCAAGACAGTTGACAACACCATACTCACCACAACAGAACGGTGTAGTAGAGAGAAGAAATAGGACAGTGTTATCAACTACTAGGAGTGTGATGAAAGCGATGAAGTTACCTTTAACTTTTTGGGCGGAAGCAGTCAGACACGCCATTTACATACTCAATAGGGTGTCTACGAAATCCCTGGAAGATAAAACACCATATGAAGCACTTTACAACAGAAAACCAAATCTGGAATACCTAAGAATATTCAGATGCACAGGTTATGCCAAGATAACGAAACCTCACTTGAAAAAGCTGGACGATAGAAGCATACCTATGATTTACTTAGGAGTAGAGGAAGGATCGAAAGCATGTAAGTTATATGATCCAATAAGAAAGAAAAAACATGTTAGTAGGGATGTGAAGTTTATGGAAACGAAACTGTGGGATTGGGACAACAATGGAGAAGATACGAATACACAAAACACATTTTAGGCTAGTTTTGTGGTAGACGGAGTTGACAATGAAGATCCTATACCAGTCAACATAGAAAACAATGATAACACGTATCAGGAACCAGATCAAATACCATATCCAGACTCACCAATCACATCACCAGCATACACTTACAACCCTAACTCAGAAGATGAACAAGAAGCTACTTTTATTTCATTAGGAAGCTCAGAACAGAGATTTGATGATACACCAGTACGAGGTTTCAAAGAGATAACGGAAATCTATAAGGATGCACGTGAAGTAATAGCTGAAAGCTTATTCTTCATGGAAGAGGAACCCCGTAAATATAAGGAAGCATCAACAGATGAAAGATGGATTGAGGCCATGAAAGCAGAACTGGATTCGATTAATAAGAATCACACATGGACTCTCACAACATTGCCGGAAAATCAGAAGGCAATAGGACTCAAATGGGTTTATAAGACCAAGAGAGATGCACAAGGAAAGATCATCAAATATAAGGCAAGATTAGTAGCAAAAGGTTATGTACAAGAACAAGGAATAGACTTCGATGAAGTATTTGCACCAGTTGCTAGGATAGAGATAGTTTGTTTGATATTAGCATTAGCAGCATATCATGGATGGCAAGTACACCACTTAGATGTAAAATCAGCATTTTTACATGGAGAGTTGAAGGAAGAAGTCTATGTTACACAACCTGAAGGATTTATTCAACAAGGGAACTCAGGAAAAGTCTACAAGCTAACTAAAGCTTTGTACAGCTTAAGACAAGCATCACGAGCTTGGAATGTGAAACTTGATAAAACCTTGAAGTCATTAGACTTTAAGATATGTAATCTCGAACAAGCAGTTTATACGAAGAGAAGCAAGAATTCTACACTTATAGTTAGAGTTTATGTAGATGATTTGATAATCACAGACACTCCAAAGAAGGAAATAGACTTGTTAAAATCCCAGATGGAAGAAAAATTTGAAATGAGCAATCTAGGATTGCTAGCTTATTACCTTGGGATCGAAGTTACACAAACAGGAGGAGAGATTACAATCAAGCAAAAAGGATATTTTAGCAAGATCTTGAAAGAAACAAGTATGACGGACAGTAATGATACGAAGATACCAATGGATCCCGGCACTAAGTTGGTCAAGGTGGAAGATGGAAACTCAGTTGACACACCTTATTACCGAAGTTTAATTGGAAGTCTCAGGTACTTACTACATACAAGACCAGATCTTAGTTACTCAGTCGGACTACTCAGCAGATTTATGCAAGACCCGAAGGATCATCACCTGAAGGCAGTGAAACAAGTAATCCGATACATCAAAGGAACAAAGGAGCATGGAATAATTTACAAGAAAGAAGGCGGCTGTAAGATTACAGGTTAAGTGACAGTAGTTATGAAATCAACAGTGATCAAGGAAAAGGAACTACTGGCATAGTATTTTACTTTGGAGAGTCACCTATTACCTGGTGTACTCAGAAGCAACCAACTATGGCGCTCTCATCATGTGAATCAGAATTCATGGCGGCTACTGGAGCAGCATGTCAAGCCTTATGGCTAAAACGACTACTTAGTGAATTAACTTGATGGCAAAAGAAAAGGATAACGCTTATAGTTGACAACAAATCAGCAATAGCACTCGTAAAGAACCCAGTTTTTCATGAAAGAAGCAAGCACATCGACATTCGCTATCATTTCATTCGTGAATGTGTAGAGAATGGTCATATCAATGTGGAACACATTAGTGGAGAACTACAAAGAGCAGATATCTTAACAAAAGCCTTACCAAGACTGAAGTTCGTGACTATGCGACAAATGCTCGGAGTTCAAGACTTAGGACGAAGCAACGATCAAGATTAAGGAGGAGAATGTGAACGTATAATCTGGATATTGCTTCTCAACGAAACTCGAAGGACCAGAGATGTTAGTTAGTTAGTTTACAACCGCCAAGCGGTTATAGTTAGTTACAAGGGTAGTTATTAGTTAGTTAGTTACAGAAAGTTAGTTACAAACCAAAAGGTTGTGTCGTTTGGTTAACAACCATTCGAACAGATATGTCTTTTGGGTCATACCCATTCGACTAATATATATACATGAACATATGTAACGTTACATTGGTTAGACGAAATAGATGTTATCTAGTTTATTTGTTTGCAAATCATTTCGACTCACACTTTGGGACCAACAATCATCTTTAACTTGGTCGATCTATCTTTTTTTTGTCTTTCTTCAAAAACAAAACTCAAAAACACTTTTCCCTCATCATCTTTAACTTATATCAATAATCTCCCTCACCTCGCCTAGGGCCACGCCCGTCACCTCGCCTCCTCGCCTAAGGCCTCACATCTCCCACAAAATTCAATTGAATACCTCGCCTAGGGCCTCGCCCAAGACCTCGGCTAGATCCTCAACTCCACCTTCGCTCAGATCCTCGCCTACTCGAATTATTCCTCGCCTAGGCCTCGCCTAAACCTCGCCTAAACCCTTACCTCGCGTAAACCTCGCCTACACCTCGCCCAGCTTTTAAATGTCACATACACCTCGCCTATCTTTCGCCTAGTATTCCTTTTATACACATCTACTAGATCTAACGGTTAGAAACTAATTTAGTAATAGATCTAACGGATAATATGTAAAAAGTTCATTTTGTATAATTTTATGCGCGAGGTTTATATCTGTAAACTTGTTCTATAAAGTGTTCATTTAAGTAATTTACTCTTAGATGAATACTACAAGACCTTAAACGGATGGATGGATGCAAGGGTACGTTTACCAATTGCCTCCTGCATCCACCATGAGCGATATATAGTTAAAGAAGACCAATGTAACTTTTAGAAGTAATAGTCCGTACCTTTGGAGCTCTCTAGCCTTCGAGCCCCAATGAAGCAACTGTGATCATCCTTCATAAGGAAAAACATTGGTTAAAAGATGTCTGGAATCTAATCCATGAAATAATTAATTATGATAGAAAAGCAAGCCAACATTATGACCTTAGTTGGCACAAAAAAGATGAAACATATCTGATCAAAATATAATATAGAATAAGAATCACAAATTGGTCTTTAATGAAGACTTCAGCACTCTTGACATAAATGATATGCCGATTTACTGGTGACTGGCATACATTTAGCAACTATAATCACAGTGGAATTCTTACTGGTTGGCGTCCACTCCTTACGCACGTCTATTTCCTTATCTTTGGGAAAAATTCCCTTTTTATCCATGTCATAACAGCCTTAAAGAGACTCTTCTTTTCTGAAATTCCTTTTTAGTGTGGTATACTGGTATTGAAGCTATAAATTTGGCTTTCAAATATATTGAGTGGTGTGGGAATCCTACAGTCCATTACAAGTCACTGTTTTTAGGTTCCCTATCTTAGAAAACCGGGGGCTTGACATTATGATGATACCTCTACATAGCACGCACATTTTTTTATATGGACACAAGCAGATTAATAAGTCAATCTATGCAAGGACCACCAGCCTACATTATAAAAATAATTCCATCTTCTATGGAAAATTTATACCTGAAATCTATTGAGATGATAAGGATTCTACAATATCAAAAGTATGGAGTTTTTTATACAGATTCTTAATGCATTTCAAACCTTCATATCACCCATAAGCAGGTCCCTCCACCCACATAATGGGGAGTATCTTGAAGCATCGGACCTCAGCAACTTGTCCAAATGATGAGGCCACCATCACTTTCTGGTTTTCCTAATATGTGTCGCTATTAAGACTTTGATACAAGAAATTATTTCCTCTGGAAAGCCGTAAGTTTCTATCTTCTTTGAGCTAGTCAAACTGGATTCTTTCGTTGTACGAGTAGAAGGCTAGTCCCTAAGTATCCTTGTGCATAACACACTAACCTCTCTAGACATGGGCATCGATAAAAAAAATATCACATAATGTATCCATGTACTGGATAATAAATGATTATACGAAGCACTACATGCATGATGCTTGGACTTGGGACAATGTTAGAAACGTTTATAAAGGGAATGGCTCATGATCATTTAATAATACTCCAAAAAATTTGCCTTATAAAAGTATCAAATATTCTATTAAGCTCACTGTCAGCACCAAAGGCGTTAGAAAGGGTTAATTTATAATTTTAGCAGATATTAGTCCCGTTGTAATGTATACGAGAAAGGGATGCTTGCGTTACATGATATTATTAATGCAATGATATCCAACCAAAGATAGCAATCGCATAATATCTTACAGTGTAAAAATTCATGCTGTCAGCGCATCTATCTTCTATCCTAATGGGTAGGCTTTGAATTGGGGATCTAATACCATAAGCTAAGGTAAGTGCCATCAAAAAGCCACTTGCTGATGAATTGATGATATTTTAACGTACAGACAAGAATAAGAATTTCAAGAATAGATAGGGTTTGTTATTTACCATTCTTTAGAATGTAACTACCTTACGTTGTGGCTGCCAATGGACCGATCGAATAACATAGTGTTGTATGTTTTTATAAAGAAAATAATAATAATAATATGATTCTCCAACTTGCTCCACCTTGCATCTTTCTCTTCTTATATATAGACAGGCAGCATGGCAATCTAAAGCATACCATCCCATTTGACTTCAGTCTTCTCTATTGACTTAAGGCATTTTGACTCTTCTTATTTCAAATCCTTCTTTTCACTTCATACACTTTAATTTCTATAATGGCATCAAGCTCTATGACATCTTCACGTAGCTCGGGATCCTCATGGACGTCAAGACAAAACAAGCAATTTGAAGAGGCTTTAGCTTACTATAACAAGGACACCCCTGACAGATGGCATAACATTGCCAGGGCTGTTGGTGGAAAGTCAGTGGACGAGGTGAAGAGGCATTACGAAATCCTTGTGAGGGATATCATGCAAATTGAATCCGACCAAGTTCCTCTACCTATTTATAGGGATATTGGAAGCAACGGCCGTGGATTTGCAAATGAACAAAGGTAGTTTTTGTTGTCTTTTCCTTGCAAATTTATAACTATGATATAACTAATGATGACCAGTCTGCGTAATCATAACAGACAACATTGTTCTGATGTGCCACTGTAGATTTTCACATATTGATTCTCAAGCTGAAAATTTTTTATTGGCATGCATGTTGTAGTGGTACAGTATGCTGCTAGAAAAGAATACTCACTTTCGGCTTTCACAAGCCAGAACAAATGGCAATCAGACAATAACCACACATATACGAAAAATGCATCACAAATCTATCTGCTTCTCTATACATGTATTATTTTAACATTCCTATTGTACAGCATTTGAATCTTAAAAGAAACCACATGAAATCCAATCTTACTTGTTTTGGTCACGTGCACATGCTCCAAACCTATACTTTAACTACATGTTATAATATCAGCTAGTGACTTGTGTCTTGATAAGGGTGGACACATGATGGACAAATATTATATAAGTTTATCACATTCCACGATACTATTTCATTAATCTCAAAGGGTGGTCATGACAGTTCTCCTTGGATCTGGTTGTATATATTTAGGCAACAAATTGTTTCTACAAAAGGTCGGTTGCCATGTTGGTATGAAGTCAACTGCCAAAAATGGTCATGATGAGTATGATCATTTCATAAACATGTGCTTGATCATGAATGTGTAAATTAACTATCTATTAACAAAGTCATAAGTTGGATGCTTTCTAGGCAACGTTATAAATGTAATGGAAAGGCGTAAAGAGAAGGAATTTTTGTTTTTACATTGAAACTGTGTATATGCTTAATAGGTTTCGATTAAACTTTTAAAGTGTTAATAATTTCCTCACTCATTTTGTTCACTTAATTTGCAAACAGGCTTCTGAAGAATCTAAAGCTATAATGAAGCTATGGACAGCTATTACAAGAATAACATGGTTCATGAAAAAAAAGCAAATTATGTGTTTGTGTGCATTATTATCACTATTTTCCTGATTTAGTCATGCTGTGATTGCAATTTACCTCAAGAATGGAGTCTAAATTTGCAGAAAAGGAGTGACTGCAAGTGTTATGTTATAATTTTTTTCTGTAATTTATTGTAATCTATTCTCTTGATTACGAAATGTATCATATTGTGTGCTTTTCTTCTATCAAGAGCTTCTATATATATTTCCAAAAAGTAATTAACCTTCGTCAAAGTAGCCGATATATACATGCTATATATCAAGACACAGCATCACCCGGACACTAAAGCATTTTAATATACTGATGAGACATAAAACAGTTTAACATGTTATGCCATAAACTGTGAAAAAACCATTTTAACCAACCAAATGTAAGCATCAGACCGAAACCAGCATAAAAAATAAAGATATTAATTAACAAAACAAATCCTTATAGAAGTCTCTGTTTTTTAATATTCCACATTAGCGACACATTATCAAGCCACATATAAGATATAATAATAATAACGCCTCAACCTTAAAACTGTTAAGAAAAACATTTAACTCACGGTGTGCACTTGTTCAGACACAAAGAAAAAAACTCACCGTAGTATGTAAGTATAATACTAGAGTGGATCGCGTTGAAACGAATTTTACTCAAAATAGTGATCATAATATCATTGCTTCCATTCCCATTTCGTAGAAAAGAAAGGTAGTAGAGAGTTTGAGAAAATAGTTAACATAGAATAATTCTGAATAAAAGGATTGGTGATTGAATAAGAGATCCGCTACCTTAATTTTAGATTAGCAACTACCCGCTTCTTATGGCGGCGAGTACGTAATTGATATTTTCGGCGAATAATGGTCTTTTTTTATTTATTTATTTTTTTTAATTATTTGTTTACGATGGCAATGAGTTGAGAGATGACAGGAATCTTTTTGTAGTTATGGTAATAAAGTATTGAAATTCTAGGCCGTTGATGATATCTTATTTAAAGCCACTTTTATTTTATTTTTCTTTTTTATTTTGAATGTTTGAACATAAGATATATGAAATTGTTATTTTTCTGTGATTCACAAGTTTGTACTATTTGCAAAAAAAGTTGTATTATTTAAAATTATTCATGAAATGTTTTAAAAAAAAGAAAACAAAAGAAAAGAAGAGTGTGTTTAGCAGTTTGAACATTCCTTATATACCAAGAGACACATCCTCACCATTCATCTAAAAAAAATTAATTGTTGAGATTAAAAACATTTTAATATTTCACCCATTTTTTATAATTTAAATATCTCTTAAACCGTTAATCGTTAAGAGAAAATAATTACACCATCGTGACGAACATTTAATTATCTTTTTATAGATATGCTATTTGATATATTTTCGACAATTTTTTTTCCGTTTTTTCACGTCTTTTTTCGTAGCCGAAAAAATCATATATAATATTACATATCATATCATATATGCGAAAAAATCATATATGATATCATATCATATATGATATGTAATATCATATATGTAATATCATATATGATATGATATGTAATATCATATATGATTTTTTCGGCCACGAAAAAAAAAACGTGAAAAAAACGTAAAAAAAATTTGTCGAAAATATATCAAATAGCATATCTATAGAAAGATAATTAAATGCTCATCGTAACGGTATATTTTTTTTCGCTTAACGATTAACGGTTTGAAATATATTAATATCTGAAAAAAAAAAAAGATGAAAGTGAGTTTTTTAAATTGTTGGGATTAATCTCATCCATTAGATCAAATAAAGATGGAGGGAAGATGAATGATGGAGATTAGTCTCTTTGTATGTAAAAAATGTTTGGTTCTCAAATGATCTTTTACCTTTTATTAAAGGGTGTTTTAAAAATTACATTAACTACAGGTGTTGACCAATTAATATATGTAGATATTGAGGCATAAATTGATTGTACATCTAGCTTAATTAGTTGTATATGCTTAGAATCTATATATGAAAATCTTAAAAAATTAAAAAAAAAAAAAAAAAAAAAAATGTGCTTTGTGCTTTATATGTAGTTAGATTGCCTTGTCTTAGTCCTTAAAACTTGTTAACCATTTAGAAAGAGACCCTTCATCTTCTTTTTGAGTGACAGTTTGTATTAAAACACTACAAGAAGCTAGCAAATAAGAGATACAACGATTACAATTTAAGTGTAACAATCCAAATCTAGGGCTTGCGATCCATTCAAGCCAATTTGATCGGGATAATTCTTACTTCTATGTGTTTTCCAAAAGTGTGAACGTGACATGATATCTTCCATAAGCGTATCTCTTTTGGAAGGTTTCAAGAAAAAGACACTTGATTTCGGATTAAAACACTAAATAGTCCAAGTAGTTGTGTGGACAACAACCTCAAAACACATTTTTTTTTTCTTTTTTAGAAAAGCCAAATCATTCCAAGATAAAATACCATTAAAATGTAGGAATGGAATTCAATCGATGGATATTGTTCTAGAAATATTTAATTTATTTTTAGTAAAATATATGTACACAATTTTAATAATTGTCTTTGTATGTGTAATGCTGGTACAATTGTAAAGAAATAAAATCTTATGCAATGCTCTTTTTCTAAAAATTGATTCTATTTACTCGAAAGGTGAAATCTCCCCGCTCTCAGAGGTTGAAATCAACATAAGAACAATATTAGTTAAATCACTTGTTGATCTTGAGTATAGAAACATCATGGACTTAAGGCAAAAAGCTAAAATTCGACGAGCTTTGGAAGGTGATGAGAACTCGAGGCTGTACCATGGCAATCAAGAATTATGTATACGATTATTTTGGTGCAAGGCTTAAAGAGACGAACCCCTCAAGGCCTTTCTTCAAAAGTAACATCTTCAAGCAATTTTCTTTGGAAGAGGTACAATTACTTGATTGCCCTTTTACTCATTTAGATAGTATAGGCGCGGTTTGGGATTGTGGTATTGATAAAGCCCTCGGTCCCGATAGCTTCACATTTAAATTTTTCTTAAATTTGGGACATTGTCATATCTTTTGTACAACACTTTGAAACATCTTTATTCATTCATATTGGTGGTAATCATCGTTCATCACTCTTGTCCCCAAAGTTGAAGACCTCCTGGTCATTGTCAAATTTAGGCATTAAGTCTAATCGGGTGTCAATATAAATTTATTGCAAAGGTTATTGCGAATCGCCTCTCTTAGGTCTTGCCTAAGGTTATTGGCGATGTTTAAATGGCTTTTTATAAAAGGGAAACAAATCATTGATGACCCTCTTATAATTGACAAAATTATTACTTGGGAAAAAAGAACAAAAAAATCATTCTTCTCAAAGTGGATTTTGACAAGGCTTTCGATTAATTGTCTTGGTCGTTTTTTCTCTCCATCATAAAACAATTGGGGTTTAGTAATAATTGGAGATATTGAATCATCTCTTTCCTTGATTCGGCTTATGCCTCAATACAATTAATGGCTCCCCAACTAAGGAATTTAAACAAGAACTCGGTCTTCGTCAAGGAGACCCTTTATCTCCCTTCTTGTTCATCCTTGCGATGGAATTCCTTAATGTAGCTATTCTTGAGGCAATTGATAGCAACTTCTTTCATGGCATTAAAGCGGGGAAAGATAAGATTCATGTTTTTCATCTTCTATCTGCGGATGATGCTCTTATATGGGGTGAATGGTCCATCCTAAATGCTAAAAACTTATCCAAAATCCTTACTTGCTTTCACCTTGCATCCAGACTTAAAGAAAATTTCAATAAAAGCAAGCTCATCGGGGTAGGGGTGTTTAGTGAGTAGCTTTATTCCATGGCTTCCGCGAATGGTTGTCTCGCCTTTCAATTAGCTTGCACTTACTTGGGTCTTCCCATTGTAGCCAAAATGTATGTCATAATTGGGAACCTCATTAATAGATTCCAAAAGAGGCTATCTAAATGGAAAGCCAATTTCATTTCTTTTAGAGTTCGCCTTATTCTCATGAATTCTGTGCAGGGTAGCATGGTTGTTTACTATTTTTCAACCTTCAAAGCTCCAAAAAAGATCATTCATAAGCTTGAAGGTATTCGGAGGAGGTTCTTTTGAGGTTGAAATGCCAAAGTTGATAAAGTTGCATGGATAGCCTGGGACAAAGCATTATTTCCTCGAACTAATGGTGGTTTTGGAATTAGTAGTCTTAAGGCAAGTAACCAATCCTTAATTGCTAAATGGTGGTGGAAATTCCGAAATGAAGACATACTATTTGGTGTAAAGTTATTCGCTCTATCCATGGGTTAGTCGGGTGGTATACTCTCTCGTAAATCACATAAAAATCTTACAGGTACGGGGTCCCAAATTATAAAGCTCAAAGATGATCTTTCTAATATTAGTATTAATCTTCCAATGCTCTTCAAGAAAGAGACTAGAAATGGTCAAACAATAAGCTGATAATTAGTTAAGAGGCTCAATGCTCCATGAAACTTTCCCATGCTTGTATCGTTTGGAATTAGACCCAAATTGCCTTTGTCAAAGATCAGTCAATGTCCCTCAACCCTTCCATACCACTGCGACTGTTAATTCAACCCTTCACAACCTCCTGATGTCGCCAACAACAGTGGCCAAATTCATAGGCCCATCAATCAAAATTCTCCACATTCACACAATATTGGGCCTTATCCATCTTGGTCCTGAAGGTTAGCCATTAGATTTCAAATAGAGTATGTGGAAATGATGAACTTACGAATCTTTTAATTAGACTTCACCTCTCTACTAACAAAGATACTTAAGAGTTCACACCGGGCGCCTCTAGGAGCTTTACGGTTAATTGCATGCGAAATATCATCTCTTCTACGTTGATCAATCCCAACTCTTTTCACACTAGATGGAATAAGTTGGTTCATTTGAAGGTAAATATTCTTGCTTGGAGTGTCTCGAACAAAATGCTTCCAACTAGATATAATCTTGATAGATGAGAAATTGACATTCATTCAACTAGATGCCCCGTGTGTGACAATGACACATAAACAGATGAGCACTTGTTCGTGAAATGCCCCATTGCCATTGATTCATGGAAGATGGTATTTTCATGGTGGCAGCTTGTGGATATTCCCTTCTCAAACCTGGTTGATGTTCTAATCATGGCCGAATGCATATCTACGACACAATCTTAAAGGAAGTTCTTTGATGTGGTGGTTGATACAACTATTTGGGCGATATGGAATCATCGAAACAAAGTCGTTTTTTGTAGAAATCAAGGGAATACTGAGATTATGTTTATCACATTAAACTAAATAGTTATAGTACAGACACATTAAATAGAAAAGACAAAAACCTAAACCCTAAATGCTAAAAAGGTTTAAACAAGTGGGTCGGGCCTATAGGTTTTTATTATCTAACATCCTATCTAAAACTCTTAATGCTGCAGCGGTAAACATAAGAGTTTGTTAAACAGAAAATAAATTAACACTGAAAACAAACAAAAAAATGGAGTGTCACAGAGTGCAAACTTGGTGCTAGACAGAGTCTCAATCCGATGCAATCCAAACTGTAACAATGCGACATCAGTCAAGTCTGAAACAAACGAGCCAAAGTCATTGCAAAACCAAAATCAGAGCAACATCAATACAGATATGAACGAGAGTAGAGCAAACAGAACCAGGTGAAAATTCAGATAGATGTAGATAGGTGTAGAGCATAGAATCAGCCAGGGGAAAAGAGTAGAACAGGAAGACATGTGCAGATGCAGAATCAGAGCAGAGTCACACAAATACAAAGAAGAATCAGAGCAGATTCAAGCAGACTGACAGGCAGATGCAGAGCAGATTCAGGCAGACAGATGTATATAGAGCAGATCCAGGCAAACAGGTGCAGACATAGTAGATTCAGGCAGACAGATGCAAATTCAAACATGTAGATGCAGATTCAGACAGGCAATTGCATAGCAGATTCAGGCATACAAAGCAGATTCAAGCAGACAAAACCAGACAGTGGAGAACCATAGCAAAACCAGATGCAAGGTGGAATTTAGATGCAGAACCAAACAAAACCAAGGGAAATAAGACAATTGCAGAGCCAGACGTAACCAAATGCAGAACAAGGAAGAATCCGGGTGAAATCGGGCGAAACCAAAACATGTTGTTGATGTCGAGATGCTACACATAACTACTCAAGACATAGTCTAATTAGTTAAGACTATAATATCACCATAACCAACACCCATTCAAAACCAATTTCCAGTACCAACTCTAATACTAATTTCATACCAACGCTAAACAAATATGCACAACCAAGGCAGAAGGATCGAAAATTGCTTATCAGTAATTCGAACCCAATAGTGCAAAATCAAAATAATGTCGCTAAACATTTTTTTCTACAATGTTCTTTCAATAACCCAAATGGACATGAGAATACCAATAAATGCAAATCCTCCCCAAAACCGAGATGATGCAAATACCAATAACAATTACCAATACCAATAAGGCAATAATACTTCAAACAAAATCCAAACCAATAAACGATTGCTTCAAATCACGAAACTTTTAATCAACCCGAACTATACCAACACCAATTCTACCGAAATCCAAAAACCTACTAATTCAAGACAGATGCAAATTCAAACATGCAGATGCAGATTCAGACAGGCAATTGCATAGCAGATTCAGGCATACAAAGCAGATTCAAGCAGACAAAACCAGACAGTGGAGAACCATAGCAAAACCAGATGCAAGGTGGAATTTAGATGCAGAACCAAACAAAACCAAGTGAAATAAGACAATTGCAGAGCCAGACGTAGCCAAATGCAGAACAAGGAAGAATCCGAGTGAAATCGGGCGAAACCAAAACATGTTGTTGATGTCGAGATGCTACACATGACTACTCAAGACATAGTCTAATTAGTTAAGACTATAATATCACCATAACCAACACCCATTCAAAACCAATTTCCAGTACCAACTCTAATACTAATTTCATACCAACGCTAAACAAATATGCACAACCAAGGCAGAAGGATCGAAAATTGCTTATCAGTAATTCGAACCCAATAGTGCAAAATCAAAATAGTGTCGCTGAACCATTTTTTTCTACAATGTTCTTTCAATAACCCAAATGGACATGAGAATACCAATAAATGCAAATCCTCCCCAAAACCGAGATGATGCAAATACCAATAACAATTACCAATACCAATAAGGCAATAATACTTCAAACAAAATCCAAACCAATAAACGATTGCTTCAAATCACGAAACTTTTAATCAACCCGAACTATACCAACACCAATTCTACCGAAATCTAAAAACCTACTAATTGAAGCAAGCTGCACCATGAACTAAAACAAAATAATCAAAACATTAAAACATAATACGGCCTAAGAATCTTCACGTCGATAATATGCCCCATATTCATATTTAATTATACTACCGATCCACTAGCTACCATGTATTAATTTCATGAACCAATCACAATATCCCAATCTAGCAATCGAAAACTTACTTTGATTTTAGTAATCATAACATATACGGCAGTGGACAAATAGTGAACAAAGGGTTACCTATATTTTTTCTTTTCTTCCTTCCAACTGACCAGAAACATACAATGGCAATATGTGATCAAAATTTAAGGTGCATACGACTCTGATAACTTCTTCATATAACCAGCTCTTAATACCATGTAAAAATCAAAGGAATACTTATGTTTATCAGATTTAACTTTTGAGTTACAATACAAAGACATTAAATAGAAAAGACAAAAATTTAAACCCTAAATGCTAAAAAGGCTTAAACAAGTGGGTCGGGTCTATAGGCCTTTATTATCTAACAGTTTTCAATTTCAAGCGACCTCAAAAAGAGCTTCTTTTCACCGATAATAAAATGATGTCGTTTATTTAGATCAAGAGTGGAAGTAATAAAGTCTTTTGTAATTGGTTAGAATGGTTTTGTAACTCTAAATTTTTGTATTGTAAATCTCATTTTCTAGCTTCTTGCCGGCTTTATATAATCTTGTTAAAAAAAATTGTTTAACTTTAGATCATTCAAAGGAGTTTCCGCATGGTAAAAAAAGGAGTTTCCGACATCACTAACGAGCATTTTAAGCGTGTTTTCTTGTTTGAGATATTTTGCGATGGGAATCTTTCTAAATAATGGATGTTGCTTCAAAATATATGCCAAGGGTCAAATCATCTTTACAGATTCCCAAATGAAGATGAAGTAAAAAAATTCAAATACTGTAAAAATGACGTTTTTTGTAGAGGAAAAAAAAACTCAAAATATTAAACATCATTCAACACATTGACCACCAAATTATGGTTACATCAAAATTTGCAAACTTGAGTTTTTATTTAATCTTTTTGCAAATTTTGCTGGTTTTAAATAATTTGCTATTTTTTTAAGTGACACTTTTCTTTTTGACCTCTACTTAGACGTTTAGAATTAGTGACAACGTATGACAACTAATGACACTTTAACAACAACTTAGCGACAAATTTTTAATTTTTAAATCATGGCTTCATAGCTTGCGAGACGTACTTTTTGGATGAACATCATATCTTGCAATATTTTATTTTCTACCTTAGGATATTTTTCTTAAAAAGTTGTAAAGCTGTCAAGAATCGCATATTTGCAATTAAAATGAGTATTTTGGTTGAACCAATTCTTTTTTTGTCATTTGTGATAAATGTTAGACATTGTAAACCACGAAGGTATAACTTTATTATTGATCATTATTTATAATGGTGAAAACCACAGATACCTTAAACTCACAAATCGGGCTAGTGCCTATTTATTTTTTAATACTCCTCTGCAGTAGGGGTGAGCAAACGGACCAGATGGACCGGACCGACCGGACCGGACCGGACTGAGACCTAAGGGTGTAATCGAGTCGAGCTCGAGCTCGAGCTTAACAGGGCTTGAGCTTGGTTTGAAATTTATAAGTTAGGCTTGAGCTTGGCTTGATAGCTTGACGGGCTTTAATTATCTAGGCTTGAGCTTGGCTTGAAAAATTCAATTAAAGCTTGAGCTCGGCTTGAAAAGCTTGAATGTATATAAAAATATCGTATCTAATAGCCAAGCTTATCAATAAATATATGTATAAAGTAAAACAAACTTAAACAATAATAGCCAAACTCACTAGTGTTTTACACAAATGATAACATTATAACAGTCGAAGGTCCAAGAAATGTGAAAAATACAAAAGGTAGAATACAAAATGTTTGGATTAATTAGGTTTAAATGACCTTCTAGAATATGTTCAATTATTTACAAAGTAAGTCCCTATGATTATGTTAATACTCAAACTATCTCTAGTTAGTTATATGAATTTAAAACGGAAATATATTTATATTAAAGCTCGAAAAAGCTTGAGAGGAGCTCGAGCCGAGCTATCAAAAGCTTGAGTTTGGCTTGTTATATGTTTCGAGCTAATTTTTGGGATTGAGCTTGATAAAAAGTTGACTCGATCGAGTCAAGCTCGAGCTCGAGCTCGAATTGCTTGATAAAAACTTGACTTCATTGTAGCCCTACTGAGACCGGACCGACCATATTCGGTCCGGTCTCGGTCTAGGGTTTTCCATAATTTCGGTCTCGGTCCGGTCCGGCTTAAAAACCGAACATTTAGCCTATTTGGACCGAGACCGGACCGACCACATTCGGTCCGGTCTCGGTCTAAGTTTTTTGCCGGATTCGGTCTCGGTCCAGTCCGGTTTTTCTCGATCCGGTCCGATTTTGGACCGATGAGTAGCCTTACTCTGTAGTTCGAGCGGTGGAATCGAAAAAGCCCGGACTGGAAAAGTAAACATTGATAATAAAAGATAACAATTGTTGACGAAGAATCTTTCATATTGAGTGATAAGCTTATAATGATCATCATCCTTGTTCCACTTTTCTTGCACAACATGAGGTTTTTGAGCTTCCCACGACCGACATCTTCCACCATTTTAAGACCTTTTCATTAATCACAAACCTAATGGGACCCGCACTTACAATAACAGTAATACTTTATAAAAAGACAAAAACTAAAAATTTATAAAACCACCAACGATCGACTGAAACAAGAGTCGATTGATAATCAACAAACAGTGAAAATTAAACGTAAAAGTCGACTGGTATAACAACACCAACGATCGACTATAACCTATTAAAAACGACGACTGGTTATCAACAAAAATCAACGATAGACATAAAACAGAGAACGCGTTGACTGGTTATCAACGAAACCAACGATCGACGAAAAATGAAGAACGCATTGACTGGTTATCAACAAAACCAATGATCGACGAAAAACAAGGGTTTGGAGGAAGCGGTTTTAGGGTTTTGTGGATGATGAAGATTGGTAATAGTGATAAGAGGATGTGTCGGCCAGGACCTCATTTTGCTTCCAGTGGTCCACCAAAAATAATAAAGTGATAATAGATAGCGGTTAAGGTATGACGGGGGTGGCATAGAGGCAACGGTTTATTTTGGCCAATTAGGTCTCGGCATCAAACTTGTTAACGATACCATGTTAGACATTGTAAACCCCGTAGGTATTTTATTATTGATCATTATTTATAATGGTGAAAACTCTAAATACCTAAAACGCACAAACCGGACTAGCTTGACCTATTTATCCTCTAGTTCCACAAATATGTCAAAGATTTACATTTACAGTTCATATATGTTGGAATGTTGATATAAAATCGTGAAGACAAAAACGAGCCAAGAGAGGGTCGCATATGAGGAAACATGAAATGACAACACAAAATATAAATTAGATACAAGAGACATGGTATATAATCAGGAAAAAAGGAAAATAAAAATGACCCCCTGAACCCTCCATAACTACTATTAAAAAGAAAATTTGGTTTACAGATCGATTTAGGTTTTGAAATTGGTTACTAAATTAATATGAGAGAGACTTTTTAACCTACCAACAAAGAATGAACTTTACAAATTAAATGAAATAAATTTTCACATAAACAAAAAATATGTATTTTTTAAGTTTCATAAAAGAAACTATAGTAGTACACTAGTACAGTAATATATTAACTATCTTAAGAGATTTATAGTTTATTAAATGAGAAATAAAACCATGCTACTGAATGAATTTAGCTAAACAAAATTCATATTTTTAATTAAATCTTACAACAAATTCAACAATCATGTCACCAAAGAAATGAAAACACAATGAAGATCACAAGATTACAACATTCTACTTGATTGGACCGTACAATCAATCAATGGTTTCATTGGAATCTTGAACCTGCAGTTTCTTCGCAGAAATGGCTTTATTATTATGCATCCAAACTTTTAAAACTTGTCTTTTAACTCCAATCTCTAAGCAAAATCTTTGAACCTCTACATCATCTTCTCTTGGTATTCTCCATCCCACTCTTTCTGCAAATTCAACCATTTTCTCCTTTTGTTCGGTCGTAAATTTTGACCTAAACCTTTTTTTTGGTGTAGCCGCGAAATGAAGCTCCTCGCTTGAAGATTCTGTTGCAAAACTGCTTCCTCCCACCGCTATTTTTAGTGGCGGAGCGTTTATTGGTGGATCTAAAAGAATCACATAGCATCAAAACTTATCATACCATAAAGAATAAAACGAAATTAGCTATAGTACACATTATATGTGGTTATTTCGGATTACTTATTTAGATCTTTACCTGCTTTTGCTTAAAATTGTGTAAATGCAAGCCTTTTAGTGTTTGGAAACAACTGTTTATATGCCATTGATATTCTTATGTTCTATAAAGAAAATCAATTTAAAACCAATAATCTTAAGTGTACAGTACACTTTACCAATGTGATTACTATACCAATAAATCTTTAGTTGATAAAAATGTCTAATTCATATGCCCAGATAAATGTGTACTACACTTGCTGATGGACCACATCATAGACATAAGTTTTAAGAATAAAGATAATTTTAATTAGAGGGTTTTGCTAATATGCGCTCGATCAATGAGCACATGTTAAATTATCATCGTTAATAATCAATATCATTAGGATGGTCAGGGTTACTTTACATGTGGATCCGCCTCTAGGAGTTACGACTGAGGATGCCCAGCTGGGGTGGTGGTTAAATGGCGCTGAAGGTGAGGGTAACGGGGGAGGAAGATGGAGAAAAGGTCGTCCAACTGCTACGACGGTTGTGGTTTCCTTACGGTGGAAATTACGATGGCAATTACAAGCTGCACATTTGAGTGCTTCTAGGGTTCCTTCATCACCTGAAGGCATGAACTCGCCACATCCATCCGTGATATTACCTCCAGTGTTAGCAGCATGGTTCTTTAAACACTCTCGGTACCTTGGTGGTGACTTTAGGAGCCTAGATCCGACAGAAACGGGTGTAGCTGAAGCTCCATATCCATCAAACCGATCTGGTTCGGACCCATGATTATCCATAGGTTCTGAGGTATATTCATGAATCAAGTGATGATTGTTGTATGGAACTGAAGAAGTCTGTGTTCTTATCTCTTTGTCAGTGTCACTCATCTCCATTTTTGTTTCTTCTAAAACCCCTAAAAACATGCTTCATATATTAGTTTATACTATAAAATCTTCCTTGGAAAAGATGCTCGAGAAATAAATGTAACCAATTGTGTCCAATAAACTGTCTACTTGGTAAATCTTGTGCCTAAATGGCTAAATCCTAATGAGTTATAAAGGATGATGCACTGATAATCAAACATAGGAAGTGTAAAAATTCTAGCTTAGCTTACTTATATCTCTCAAAATATTAAGATTGAAATTTAACTATATTGAATCTAGTAATCAATAAACACCTTATTCAGCAGATATCTTGAAAATATGGTAAATGATGAATAGAGCATAATTTGTAAGAATATTATAGAAATTCATGAGATGTCAAAAGTGAGCGTAATTCTGGTTTATAGGAGCAAAACCTATAAACCAGATTTAGCTCAATTTAGTTGAATTTGCTCAAAGAATTATGTGTGTCTTTAGGGATCTTACATGGTGTGCTAATAACAAAGAGGAAAGCGTACCTTAGAAATCTTAATTAGAAGTTGAAGACAAGCATGCACACACCCTTGTGAATTGATGAATTAGGGTTTATAAAGTATTAGAGGTTGACATATGTGTTTCAGAGGTTCCAACAAGGGACAACTTGGTTTCTTGCGATGAAGCTAAAATATAAAGATGAGGGAGCTAGGATGAGAGAGAAAGGGAGTGGGAAACAACCCAAGAACAAGAGATGACATAACATGACACTTGAATGAGTTTTTGTTGTTTTCTTCGCTTTAATTTTGATAAGATCGCAAGTGTATGGGTGAAATTTAGCTCTTTGTTTAGGGTTGATGCACTTTTAATAGCAAAAGATTTTATATCCTTAAGATTTACTACGTACTTTCTCTTTAACAGCAATTGGACTAAAGTATTTATTTTGCTTTCCTTTTCTTCTATGGACGTTGATATGTGTGACAATAATTCCTAGCAATGTATTAGACTCTAAAGTTTTATGAATCGTCACATCAAACTCCATTAACATTACGAGTGGCAATGTTTTTCTAACCTTGTCGACAAATCTAGGTAAGTCGAATATTTTCTAACCTAGCTCGTTGATCATTAACATTACGAGTTGTACGTTGTAGACTCGTAGTAGCTAGAATACATTTACCTAAGCCATCCAATCTATTGAAAAAGATGTGAAATAATTTTGAGAACTAAGAAAGGACAATGTCACATTAAGGGTCTATCTCCCACACCCTGCAAATTTGGTCCCAAGTGCACATAAAAACCTCCATTATTGCCCCTTTTAACCCTTCCTGCACAATCCCTTGACACTCCATATTCTCACTAAAACTTATTTATACTACAAAATAAATTAATATACTTTTATCTTAAGGGAAAGAAAGTTAGATAACGTGGTATTTTTTTTGCCACTTGGACACAAATATAAATAAGACTGGGCCGTGTACTCTAGATATGACTCAATAATTTGATTTTGAATCAGATAATTATGTTCTCAACATTATTGCTGACATATATGTTTTTTACTAGTAAAAGACAGTCTTATCGTTCTGTACTATAAAATCAATGCCTTATGAATATCTGTTAAAGAATCTTTCTTAGTCGATCAAGTTATGAGATGTCTTTTTCTTGTAATTTTCATCTTAAATCTTTACTTATTCCATGCAATGTTTGTTGTAATGAATCAATATTCTTGTTTAAATTTCGTCTTATACGATTAGTACTTACAACGTTGAATTGAAGCATTAGTTGTTATGGTTTATGAGAATCTCGTATATACAAACATCAAAAGCTATTTCTATAACAAATTTTTATTGATTGGGGCCGTGAAAACCACCAGGCGCACAAGGTGTACGCATATTGTGAATAAGCTATTTTCGCTTATTCATAAATTACTGTATAATACATTCTTTCCGCTTTTACTTTGATTAATCTTCAAATGTTTCCCTAGAGATTTCTTGAAACTGTCATCAACTTCTTTATCAAACTTCATCTCCATCACGACGTCCATTTTACCCCACATGAATCGATCTTTAGCTAGCCATCGTTGTATCTTACCCGAGGTCGTTTTTGGAATACTTCCACTCTTCACAAGAGCGATGATCCCAACATGAATATCCTCTTCCCTTTCCACAAACACTTTTATTCCTTCACATATTCTTTTTAGCATGCCATCTTCTTCATCACCTATCTTTTGCAATTCTGCTACAATGGTCATAGATTCATGAATCTCAAATGCTGCAATACACCCTCCTCGTAGAAAACTTGTACATGATTTGTATGCAGCCGTTTCCAGATAATGAGCATGTGTTTCAACCCCGTTTTCATGCTTTATGATGTCTGCACATCGACCTGTCACAAAGAGGAATCTTTCGGGGCCCTTGATGATCCCTCGGTCGCCTGTTCGAAGGAAGCGTTCGTGGCTGAAGCTTCCCTGTAACCTGTTTTGAAAGACTTCTTGTGTTAAAGAAGGGTGGCATAAATAACCGGAAGCGTTGCTTGGAGAAGAAGCAATCCATATTTCACCCTCAACGCCGTCTTCTACAAGTTCATTTGTTTCCTCATTGACAATTACCATGCTAATTTGGTCTTCTTCGTCGTCTAGTTCATCATATTTGAGCCGAGCACTTGGTAATAGCTTCTTGTGGATAGGAAAATCAGCTGCTTGCACTTTTGATCTCCATGCTGTTGAAACAAAAGTGCAATTTTCAGCTAGCCCATAGGATGGAGAAATTGCGGAAGGGTTCAGACCAAATGGGATGAATGTTTCCTCGAACTGCTTGATGGCTTCATGATATATAGGTTCATTAATGATTATCAAGTTTTTCATGGTGGTTAGGTTTATAGGAAGGCGTTTCTTTTCGAAAGCTTGACCACGTTTGACAACCAATGGTAACGTAAATGAAGGAACTGGAGTGCAAGTTGCCTTGAAACTGGTTATCAACTCAAGCCAAAGCCTTGGCCGGTTAATAAATGCATTTGGTGATGTTAAAACACAAGTTGCACCTGAAACTACTGTCAATAAGAGAAACATAAGCCCGCAATCATGGTATTGAGGTAACCACGATGTTATAATGCTGTTTGGATGTAGATCATAGGATCTTCTAGCCACTCTCACATTATGAGCGGCTGCTCCTGCTGTTACTAAGACGGGCTTTGGGATCCCGGTTGCGCTAGAGGTGTACTGAACCAAGTACACCTCATCTGGCTTGCAACCCATATATGATGAATTTAAGCTGGCGCGGCCTGAGCTTAGTTTCTTCTTAGTAAGGCTTTCCACATCTATCCATGTGAGATTCCGCAAAAGATTAGAGAGATGATTTTCAGGATGAGAAAGCCTTATATATCTTTGCACCTTTTCGATGTAACCCAAGTCCGCTATAGCCGCTTTTGGTCGTGTTTGAGACAAAACACGAATGAGATGATGGTGATCATCTTTTGAAAAAGTTGGGTTTGGAGGGATGATAGGCACTCCCTTTAGCCCCGCTCGTTGACATCCAAATATGATCTCAACGAGCTTGAGTCCAGGAGAGCATAAGATGACAAGAGTGTCACCCCTTTGAAAAGACTGGACAAGTTGAGAGAAAATTATGTGAACTGAGTCGTTTAGCCCCTCATAAGTGAGACTCGAGCATTTTAGTGAACCAGACAAACCATCTTCGGCCCAAATGAAAGCTGGCTTAGACCTGAAGGAAGGAAGACTAGACCAAACCGGGAGGTACTGATCAACTACTGGCTGGTCAGGGAAACAAGGGTCATAATTCTCGATGCTCATTCTTTTTTATAATTGATAGTTATAGTTCATGAAACAAGTGTTAGTTTTGTCAACTCTTATATAGAGACACAAATAGAATTTTGTACTATAGGACCACTAACTATGCTCTAATTCCATTTCGACTCCTTAAGCTTTAACTTTTGTTATTACTCAAACACGGGCTATTGAAAAACGTAATAAGTCATCAAAAGGCTTGTAACTTAGCGGTATTTGTGATATGCTTCCAATTAAATGATTGTATGTTTAGTTATAATCTCGCCTAACACAAATGTGTAAGATATTTTGAATGTATACATTATTGCTTGATTGCTTTTTATTAAAAAAATAATAATAAATAAATAAATAAATAAATAAATAAATAAGAAGAAGTTGAAGTTGTTTCCCTTTGCAGAAACGATTTAAACAGAAATTGTTTGCAGTTTAATGTCCAAGGATCAAAATGCAATTAGGCATATAACTAAAAGCGCCAACCAGCAATAACCCAGTTTGGAACATATATAAGATTAAGTCACGCTACTTTAGATAAGGACACACAAGACAACATGCACATAAACAAAAATAATAAGATTAACAAAAAAAGGTCCGATTGTGAGAGCAGAATATTACTCGAACTATGAAATCTTAACTATTGTATAAATAATATTCTCCACGAATATCCTCATATGACTGTGAATCTTCGTCTTATGTTAATGTCGTATGCTCAGTCCATGCGGCAAATCACACGAAGCCAAAAGTTCTTTATAGACCTAACTTTTACCATACAACCAATCAAGTAATTAAACCACTCATTTTTTTTTTATCAAAATAAAAAAATAAACTTCCACCATTTTTTTAAAACTTAAATATTTCGCAAACCGTAAATCGTCAAGCTATAAAAAAAATACCATCGCGACGAGAATTAAATTATCTTTCTATAGACATGCATTGTTATATACTTTCGACGAATTTTTTTTTTCGATGAACTTTTTTTTTTCGCCCAGAAAAATCATATATGATTCGTAAGAATCATATATTATTCGATTTTAACAAATCATATATGATTCTTACGAATCATATATGATTCGTAAGAATCGAATCATGTATGATTTTTTACGAATCATATATGATTTTGACGAATCATATATGATTCTTTCTGGGCGGAAATTAAAAAAAAAAAAAAAGTTCGTCGAAAGTATATAACAATGCATATCTATAGAAAGATCATTTAATTCTCGTCGCGATGGTATTTTTTTGTAGCTTGAAGATTTACCGTTTGCAAGATATGTTGTTTTGAAAAAAAAATGGAAAATATAAATGGGTGGCTATGATTGGTTGATAGGTTCTATGGCATGTATGGGTTTTTCATAGATCTCAACTCATCACACGAATTGAATCACTTATATGTTGGAAATTTAGTTCAATTGAGGGTTTCAGGTCACGTCTGGTAATAGGGTCCGGAGGTGCGGAGTGTACACCCATTAGGTCGCTGATCACCCTGACTCTAATAGTGGTAAAGTATGGTTCATGTCGCTGATGAAGTTCATAGGGTCTACTCTTCAGAGGGTGTCACTCTGAACGACATTCATCAGGATGGTGAGTTCAGCTTTGTACTCTCTGAGTAGTAAGCTGACGGATCTCATTAGGGAGTTGTTTCATGAGATGATTCATCTCTTCAGTAAGTGAACCTCAGGGAGCTACCTAATCAGGGACAAGCTCATCAGTGAGTATAACTCGAATTCAAACTTTTTTTGGGTAAAAGGTCAACGACCCAGTAAATATATTAAACCAAAAAGCATTTAAGTACAACGGATATGGGTGAATCTCATATCTCAGCCCGTTACATAGGCGCAAAGCTTACATAACAAGATACTTCCTATTTAGAACAAGGAACAAACCACTAACCACATGATAATCAAAGACTCTGACAAAAATATAAACTACTTCCTACGACCTTGGAGATTAAAGCCATAAATGGCATTAAGAGCATCCAAATTCCCTGGAAGATCATAAATTTGCTTCGAATAATCATCATAGTCATCAAACTCATCCTCACGCTCATGACCACCACCAAAAAGATTTGCTGATTCGTCGAACGTGTTAAGAACCTCATCATCATCACTATCAGAAAACACAATCTCACCCACCTTTGAAAATGGGTTAGCCCTCTTAGTGTAAGAGGTAGACGGAATAGGAAGACCATCATCATCCACAAGAGTAGCTTTCCCATCAATAAGTAGCTTTTCAAGCTTCCCAATTTTCTCAACTATAGGAGTAGAGCCAACTTCCTTTGTTCCCATTGAATCACTCACAAGCGGTTCTTGTGATGCATTAACGTTTAATAGACTCACAAGATTATAACTGCTTTGACCTATTCAAAGGCAGTATAACTGTAACTTAATAACCATGAATAACGGTCATGTAACTACTATTTCCTATAATGGAGGAACATTATGACATAATTAATGGGTCATAAATTATCATAAGTTCATTATTGGTCCATGAGTATTTCCTTTAAATAGGAACGCATAATTGCATGAAAAGACAGAAAAACATAAACACTTGAAAACGAACGGGTTCTTGCTTTGTGCCTAAAACAAGAACGAACACTTGGTATTATCCCATAGAGATATTCGTGTAACCCAGGCATTAGGGTCGAATAATTTCTATTGGAAAGTGATTACACGATTTCAAGTGATATCCGGTACCATTGATTATCTATACCCATCTGGAACGGAAGCTAAACAACTAACATTATATTCCTGGTTAATGTGAACAATGAGATTAAGGTTAATTAATAAATTTAATAGATACTTGTTACAAATTTGTTACCACATACATTCTGCTGCTCCAAACCCGTGACGTGTCATGCAACGTCCAAACATATGTCTAATCATGAGTATTATTAGGGGATATGTTAGGTGGTTCAAGCCCAATTGTCTAATACATGTAAGTTGTACGTAACAACAATTTTTGGCTAAAACCTTTTGTCTGATGATTGAAATAATATTTGTAGGGAATTCACATTTTCACTTATTTCTAACTTGACTTAACTTTGTGGCATATTGCTAAAACTAGGACACCGAATTACATTTTTCTGATTTTGACCTTTTGCACCCACTTCACACCTGTGTCTCACATATTTACAATTTTATTCAATAGCCTACTGCACTCCCAACACCACATAGTCGACCATACCTACTCGCATGCACCTCCATTCTTGCCGGAAATTGTACCCTCTTCATCATTGTGTCATTCCGATCATGATGAAACCTGTCTCATCTGTTTTCATGAACACTGGCTTTCAACTGGAATAACTACGAGGATGCAACGATTTAGATGCAAGGTCAGTGTTACGTGATAAATAAATTGTTCACTCTCAACGGTTGCATTATTTCAACATTCTGCGAAGCGATTACAAATGTTTCAACAAAACGGGTCATTTTGTGTAGTGATTATGAATATGTTGTGAATGAATGTGAGGGCAACGCTCGCAAGACAGTTTTTTACCTTTCTAATAACTTGGGTAGTTCAAATTCATCATCACTATATAATTGTTTTTCTTTCCTATAAATCCACTCTACATTTTTGCACTTCAACCTATTATTTTTAAACGTTCCTTACCAACAAACACCATCTTAAACTCTACTTATGATACTTCCAGTTACTCTATATTTACTACTTTACGAAGGTTAACGGTAGAGTTCAGTGGAAACCGAGAACTTTGACTGCTAGTTTTCCAACTATCCATATTTTTTACTTCTAAAACACCAACAATTTGCTATAATTGTTTGTCTGGTGACTGAAGTGTTTCAAGTTCCCAGCAAAATGCAGGGGGATCGAAAACTTGGTCAAGCCTCTTTGCATGAACCAAGTATGTGAACTTGAACAAACCATCCTTATTCGGCTATTTGTTAACCATAACCACCCTCACCGCACTTGTTGCATCCATCCCCCCATCTTGATTACATACTTTCGTGTAAAGCATCATGGATGAACTCACGTGTTTATAAAGAAGATGCTTAAACTAGCATTATTTCTACGTGAATGTTAGATTGAAAGAAGAGGTCATGGATACAAAAGTGTCATGTCATACATGGGGTCATGTCCTCTCCAATATTCTCCCATCTTTTAGACACATGCACCTTTTTTCTCCAACTTTTTAAAGAGAGCGCCTATATCATCTGTATGATTGGGTCTTGTGTTCCCCAACCCATTTTCTTTAACTTTTTCACGTAAGTACCCATATCATATGATTCATTATCTCCAAGATGCTTCAACTACGATTGTGTGAATCATATATGTTTGTTTATAGGTTATTATGTGTATTGTAATCACTACAAGAAAATAGACATTTAGTGACAGAGGTTCTAATGACATAAAAAGTGTCATTAAATCTAATATTGTAACACCCCCAAAATCATCACGTCAGCGGAAGACTTAAAATGTCAGTGGAAGACTTTTTGGGTGTTACTTCGAGGATCTTTATCACAATCATAGAAAATGACACAAAAGTGACGCTTTAAAATTTAATTTATTCAAAATACCAAATATTCGAGACATCAAGATGTTTCATAGTTTAAACAACAAGTTTATTTGAAATGTGTCAAAACGTTTATTTAAGCCCATGTCGGGTTACAATCCCACTCCGTGCCTTCAAGTTCCTTCTTGTATAGTTACCTGAGATAAACACATGCTAAAAGTATCAACACAAAGGTTGGTGAGTTCATAGAGTTTATAGTATCGAATATCGATTTGCAAAATCAAAGAGTTTATGAGTCCAAAGTAGTTATAATAACCGTTGATTATCAAATTAAAGTGTGAGTAAATCCATAATATTCATGGCTTAAATTATTGATTTATCAAAATCAGAAAATGAGTGATTTCCTTATTAATTCAAAAATAGTCCGTTGGTTTGCCCTTCACTGGGTCAACACCAAAATAGTAGTTCGTTTGCCAATTATTAATAATTTTTCTTGCTATATAGTGAGCACAATCTCATAGTTTAATAAAACAGTGGGCTACAACATCGTACGCCCTTAACATTAGTCATTGTAGTGCTATATTATTACCGTCCTATTGCCCTAAGCTCATGACACTCAACGATTATCAGGCATCAAAATTATCCATAATAATGATGTAAAACAGTGGCCCTCAAGATAGGTATTTACCAGTAACCTATGAAATCAAATAAAGTGCATTTGGTGGCTTTCCTCTAGCGACCAAATGGGGATTGTCAATCCCTAATAGATCTATTCACAATTATTTACGTTCACCCTGCAAGTGATTAAGGCGCATGATCGAGGGACTTTTGGTAATAGGTAACTTAGGCAATAGAGATCAAATATAGCATATCGTCGAAAAATCACTTGTAATCATGTCTATAGCAGGTATCTCCTTATGAGATATAAAAATGTGTAAACTAGTAAAGTTTATATGTAATATAGTCCTGTATTTAATTAATGAATACTTGTAAAAGTAAAAACAGTAGTTAAGCATGTATCTCCCCCAAAAACGTTTATAAACCATTGTAAAACAAGTAAGAGTAGGGGCTATGACTCACCTTAGTAATACGGTAGACAGAGTATAAGTAATGTCAGAAGTGAAGATGGAATTGACTTCAAGAGATAACCTGAATGATATGGAAGTCCGAGATAAGTTTGACTTATCGAGAATCGTGATTTGAATAGTGTTCGATGACAGAATGATTTGTGGCAGAGGTGGCTTGCGTGGCAAAACGCTTAATAGTTCAAGAGCAAGTTATATACAATATAACTTGTCTTTATGTATAAGCATCGTTTATTATTTATATTTCTCGTCATGAATCAATGATATGTATCAAAAGTTGATAAATGATAAATCATAGTAATTGCAAGTTTACGTCATGTTAAGTGGACCGATGAGTTTTATTATAGGAATAATCATTACTTAATGTGTATTCAAGTTAACCGATAATAACGTCAAGTTATATAATTTACGTTATATATATATATATATATATATATATATATATATATATATATATATATATATATATATATATATATATATATATATATATATATATATTCTGAAATATAATTATTACTTCGTTATTGTCAAAAAAATGTAGGTCTCGTTTATATGTTACTACGATATAGTCATCAACTTGTCATGCGTACTTAAGTTTCTACGTAAACCCTTAAGTTATACCAAGGTGACTCTTTTATCCTAAATAGTTAAGTAATTACATATTTAGTCCAAAATAAACGTGTTTACAACTTATAAAAGTGTTGGGTGAAAAAAATGTAATTTATTCATATAAGTTATAAAGCTTATAAAAGTTTTTAAGGAATGTGGTAAGTTATATGAATTGGAGGGTCTGAAGTTGTCAAAATGTGAAAGTTGCAAAAATAGTAAAAATGGCAAAGCTGCATTAGTGTAGGCTCGAACTCAAGACCTCTAGTTTACATCTCTACGGCACAACCAACTGAGCTAGTATTGATCTTGTGTTATTCTACGTAGCATGTATATATAGTCGTGGGTTTTGCATGCTTGTAAAATCGTTTGTGTTTCTTATTCTTAAACCAAAACTGAGCTTGTGATTATTCATGTTTCAAGTAGTTTTTCTCTCGTTAAGTTTCACTTGTTTAGTGTTTCCTCGCCACTCAACGAAACGCAAGAACTTGGTACTCAACCCATTTAAAACATAACTAAAACTTGTTAGTTTGACTCGTATATGTTTTGATCAGTTTCTTTTCATGTTTTCTTTAGCCATTTTGAGTTTGGAAACTTTAAATAATCTGGTATATATATGTGCATGTCTGATGAGTGTCTAAATACTCATCATTTTATACCAACCTGAACTGCCAAAACATACAAAAACACTCAAATATGCATCAAAATACTGAAAATATCTTAGAAGTGTGTTTTATATGTTTTAAATGCAAAATAAGCAAAAACAGATGAAAAACGTACAAAGTTTGCATAATTGGCAGTTTCAGTCCCTCAAGTTTCAAAAATTGTCAAAACCAGTCCCTGGTAAATCAAAACATGAAAAATATCATCAAAGGTCCTTAGGGATTCATAAGTTGTCAAGATTAGTCCTTCAAAGTTAAAAATTGCAAAATGACAACTTTAGTCCCTCAAGTTTCAAAAATGTCAAAATTAGTCCTTAAGGTTTTAAAAATGGGAAATTAATAAAATAAACCTTGAACTATTCTTAAATGACAAAATTGGTCCTTATGATAACATTTTGAGAAATTACATCTTCAGTCCCTTAAAAATCCAAATTTACATAAATGGTCCCTGGAGTTTGAGAAATTAGCAGAAAAGGTCCCTGGATATTTTAAATGGAAAAATCACAAATTTGGTCCTTGGTTTATCATATTTGGCAAGTTAAGTCCTTGAATACACTTTGGGAGAATTACAATACCAGCCCCTTAACTTTGCTCAAATTACAAAAATGGTCCTTGTTTAATAATACATACCATCCGGACCCTTTTTATTAAACCAAAAACAAAACCAAGCCTAGTCCAAAACCTTTACCCAAGCCCACCCTTTTTCCCCTAGGCCCAAAACAAGCTTAGCCCACACCCTTTTATTATTTAGAACGGGCGTTGACCTGTTTGACCACCCAATACCGCCAAACCACACACACTATTCACCCTCCTCCCTCACCACTGCTTCACCCAAAACCAGGTGGTTTCGCCACCACCTCACCACCTTTCCACCTCACCACCCTACTCCCTTCCACCTCACAACCTTATCCCATACCACATTAAATGCTATTCCCACCATTTTTCCCTCCAAACCACTCCACAACCTCTGTTTTCATCATGAAACCTCAACTTGGCCTCCAAACCTTCCCATTTATCCCCTGACACCTCCACATACTCCCAAAAATCTTTAATTGCTCAGCTTTGGCTCCAAGTAAACTTAGAGACTTTTGGCGCCAAAAGTCAGTTTGAAGGTCAGGATCAAATCAGAACAATTCAATGGTCAAGATCAAGTGGGATGTGTTCAGAGTGCTCCAAGGAACCCATATTGGAGCCTATAAAAGGAAGAGAAGCAGAAGAGAAGACTATCTAGTTTATTTTTCTATAAATGTATGTCGTTTAATGCAATTTTAAAATTCTAGTGTAAACCTAAGCTTTTAAGCAGTAAGTTAAGCCTCTTTCATGTATTGTAACTCTGTTTGATCAATCAAAGTCAAGTTTCTTTAACTATTTCATCTTATATAATTTCATTTAAAAGTTCCAAAAAGCTATTTAGTGTAATTGTTGTTACTAGGAAGTGTATTGGATTTCTTAGATCACTTAAGCTCCTAGATAGCTTATCTAAGCTATTAGTAATAACTAAAAGCAGTTTAGTAATAAAAAAAATCAAAAACACAAAAAGTCAACGAAAGTCAAACTGTCAAGTTCTTGGTGATAAGCAATGGAGCAAGGTTGATTCTGAAAGGCCTTGGGATAGTGGTTCTGTGGAGAGCCTATAGGTTTGGTCTTGGTTCTTAATTCATTGTTTTAAGCAGGAAAGCAATTTGTAAGGTTTCTATTCCATTTCTTTTTCTCTACTGTAGTGAGCTTGTATTATTGCTTATTTGTCTTGATTGTGCTTATTCAGTGTTGTTTAAGTATTTAATTGCTTAAAATAGTTAACTTGCTCATTAGAATTATTAGTTATCAAAAATCATAGTTGTAACAGTCAAATAGTCTAAGTAGTAATCTTGTGTACTTGTCTTTGCTTTATGTTTCTAAGTTCTTAATTGAGCATTTTACATCAGTATAAGATATTGTGGTTAGGTATCATAAGCTATAAAAGCATTTTGCTACTTAAATCATAAAACAATCAACCTTAGGTAGTGTTTGGATCAGTGTGATCCTGGGAGTTTTAGTACACAAGTGATGTTGTTCTGTGTTTACACAAGTAACTTGGGATCATATTAGTCTAAGTAAACCATAAAAACCTAGGTTTATTAAAGAAAAAGTCAAAATCTTAGTCTAATCACCTCCACAGTTCACTGTGTGAGATTTAGGACCTCAAACCCACCTCATTAGCTTAAATCCTATAGCTCTAGCTTAATATAGGTATCTTATAGCTTATTATAACTTAATCAATCAATATCAGTCATTAGAAATCCAAATAAGTCAAAGTTTGTGTTTTCATCACAAAGTCAAAAGTTTGCATCTCAGAATTTTCCAAATATTCAAAGAATTTTCATGATTTATGAGATTAGAGTTAGGACTTGAAACTTGTTGGGTGTGAAATTCATCAGTAGGTCTTTTGATTCCCACCATTGTTTGAATTTTGTGAAATTTATTGTGGACCCCACAAACCTTGGAACACACCTGCAGGGAAGAAGATCTCCCCTGCACCAGCACACCACCACCACACCACCAACTTTGGTGGTGGCTGCAGCCCACATCAGTGGACCCCATTAGTTCAATTTTGGTTTAGACAACCCCCCTCCTACCAGGGATCATATATTGACCCTTGGTTTGACCTAGTGATCAGTGGACCCCACCTAAATCACCCTCATAAGTCTGTCCTATTTTTGACCCAGAAACCAAATAAGCAGTTGCTTATTATAGCTTTTTAGCTTATCTCATGAGCTTTTATCATCAAATCTAGTTTAAACAAGTTCAAATAACTTAGGTGAATCTAATTTAACCAGTGTGGACCCCACATAACCTGAACTTAGCTTATTTCTTTGTGTGGTCAACTCTAGTCAACTGTATAAGCAAATAAGCACTCTCAGTGCTTATTCTGAGGTTCCCAAGTAGTTTTCTTTATAAAAGTTTCTTTATTTAAGTATTTTAATAGTTTGATAAATGAAAAACCAGAAAAATCCAAACTTACTTATAGTGATAACTTCTATTTAATAGAAATTATCTAATTAATTTTCTTTCAGCTTATTAATAAGCACTTTTCTAATTTTATAATTTTATTAATTTCCTAGTACCTTTAAGTAGTTAATATAATTTTCTTAGATTTTTCCTAAGCAGTTTACTATTTATTAGATTTAAAAGTTGTTTAAATAATTAAATAGGTAATATTAGTAATTAAATAGTTTTCTTTGATTTTAATTAACAACAGTAGAATTTTATATTTTTTCTAAGTTTTATAAAGTAGTTAAGACTTTTAGAAAATAGTTTTATAATTTCCACTGTACATTTTCCAATTTTCTTATTTAATTTAATTAAATTAGATTTAAAATAATTAATAGGTAATTCATTAGTGGAATAACCTTAAATATTATTTTTAGTTGTTTTTATAATTTTGTAGGATTCCTGTGATGGTTAAGTAATTTTATAAATTTTTCCATAATTTTCTAAGGTAATTTAGTATTAATAGTAATTTAAAATAGTTTAATTAGATTAATTAAGTTAAATAGTTTTTAATTAATAGAAAACTTATAAAAAGACAAAAATATTTATTTTCATTTTTTATACTTTCTTCAAGTTCTAATTAAAGTTTAGAAATTATTTTTGCAAGTTTTTAGGTTAATTTCTAATATTTGTCATTTTTAGATAATTTAAATTAGAATTAAATTAGATTTTTAAATAGTTTTATTAATTAAATAATATTTAAATATTATAATAATCACTTTAATAATTTCATTTTCATTTTTAAATTTCTTTTTAATTTTAAGTTTTCAAAAGTTTCAAAAGCACCCACTGTAGTTTGTAATTTGTTTAAACCCACTTGTCTCTGTCTGTTATCTGATTTTCTTATTTGTGTGTAATTCTGTTTTTGTTTATATCTTTTCATATTATCTAAATACCAAGCAATCAGTAGTATAATCATTCCCCAATCATTTTTGTTACAGTCCTCAGTACCACTCATTCCTCTAATCGTTCAAAATACAATTTCAATCTCGTTGGGATTTAACGACCCGGGGATTTCCCTATATTTCCACGGATTTTAATACTTGAATTTTTCTCCCAGGTGGGCCTATCAACTGCACACGGTTGACTGGTTGGTTTGGGAGGAGTCAAAATTTGGCGCCGCTGCCGGGGAGGTTGTTGCGTATTTCAAAACGATTTAGGTATAGTGGTTTTCAAAACCCCTCCTGTACAAATACCATCACTTTGTGAAAATCAAAATCATATCTGAAAAAGTTTACTAACACTTTTCCTAAAGTGTTAAAAACACCAAAAAAATCATAAACAACAAAATAAACTGTGAAGTTAAATTACTTCGTTGTCTTTAAGATTACAACTTGAAACAGCTGGTATAAGGTAAGTTCTGACATTAAATTGCGAACTGAAGAGGGATCCATTCATTCCCTCCCGCTAGCCTGCGAGTAATCTTAAAGGAACGATTTCGGTTAACGAATCAGTTCCAAAAATATTGTCCAAGTTTTTTTTCACCCATACACGAAAAGCCAAAAATATTTTACTGTGAATATAATTACATAAAAGTTTTCCACCGCAAACCAAGGCAGAACACCTACCAACTGGGGGTGTGAACATAATAAGTTCCCAAACTTGAGATAAAAACTTACCATTATATCCCTGTGATTGGTGTACCTTTTTCAAAGAAGCCATTTCACTTGTGATTATTGGATTTAAGTTCACTGTGGTTTTGTCTCGATATTGTTTTGAAAATTGTTTTAGTGCATGCGCACTTGTTCACAATCACGACGTAATCGTCATAAAAATGTAACCGAGTTACGTACTGTTGAAGAAGAACACACACTAAAAATGAACGACGAGCCCCCAATCCCTCCCAAGGAGGAGCCAGTTCCTGACACCCGAACAATGGAGGAACTGTGTCAACCTACCATGCACGGGAGGGGTGGACCCATTGCACCACTTACAATTGGAGCCTCGGATTTTGGACTAAAACACAACATGATACAACAGGTCCAGAATTCGTGTCAGTTCCACGGTTTGCTGGGTGACGATGCTAACAAGCATCTCAATAAATTTTTAACTGTCACCCAAAGCATGAAACAAAATGGCGTCACCGACGACGGCCTACGTTTGTACCTTTTCCCCTATTCCCTCACTCATCATGCGACTTCATGGTTCGATCGACTTCCAAAGAATTCGATCCACACTTTTGATGAGATGATCACTAAATTTCTGGCCAAATACTTTCCACCATCTATGGTCACAAAGCTGAGGAATGATATCAGCAACTTCAGACAGCTTCCCGAAGAGTCCTTATTTGAGGCATGGGAACGCTACAAACTTGCTATTGATCGGTGTCCCAATCATAACATGCTCCTTGTCACCATTATTGATACCTTTTATAATGGTTTGACACTCCGTCATCGTGACACCATCAATGCTGCTGCTGGGGGCACCTTTATGAAATGGACCCCTGAAGAGTGCTATGACTTAATCGAAAACATGACTGCCCATCATAATTTTTGGGACTCCTCTACTGAGAGGAACGACTCATTTAAGTCAGCCACTCCGGCAAGCAATGAAATATCCATCCTAGCTAAAAAGCTGGATGATTTGTCTACAGCAGTTTTGCGTATCCATCAGACAAATCATAATCAAGTCAAAGCTGTTAACCCAAGTTGTGAAACTTGCGGTGGTCCACATCCTTACACAGAATGCCCAACCTCCGGTGGCTCGGCTCATGAAAACGTGTATGCAGCTCAAGGCTCCTATAATACGGGAGGTAATTCTTACCAACCGCAAGGAGATCAAAACCTTTTGAGCTACCGATCTAATAACTACATTGGACCACCAGGGTTTAATCAGTCCCAGAACCAAAATGGTCAAAACAGAAACCAGAACTTTAACCAGAATCAGAACCAGAACCGAATGAACCAAGATTTTAACAACCAAGGGAATTTCAACTCCGGTCAAAACCAGGTTCAACAAAATCAGAACCAAGGGAATTATAACAGAAATCAAGGTCAGAACAATTACCCACAGGGTAATTTTCAACAACAAAACCACTTCCAGGGTAATAACAACCAGCAACACGGGAATTTCCAGAACAATAGGGCTCAAAACTTTCCAAATCAAAATCAAGCCATTGTTCTAACCGGACCATCATCTGATGAGTTACTAAAACAGTTTATGAAATCCCAAGATGAACTGAACAAAATGCTGGTTAGTCAAATATCTGATTTGAAGAAGTCTTTAAATGATCGACCCTCGGGCTCAGGTACTACTTTACCTAGCAACACGATCGCTAATCCGAGGGGCGATGTAAAGGCGATCACCACACGAAGTGGAGTTTCTTATAAAGGACCCACAGCTCCGTCTACCTCTTCTCCTATCCCGGTAGAGGAGTGTGAAACTGAGGATACTACGGATACGGTACTTCCTACTAATAACGGAGGTACCAATGACATCCCTCCTCCAGTTATCCCGATCCCGATTACCCCTAAAAGAGTCGTATTTGAAACTACCGAAGGTCCTGTTGAAAATCCAAAAGCCAACCCAAAAACAACAATTCCATATCCTTCACGATTGCAAGACCAGAAGCTCTGTGAAAAAGCTAATCATCAAATGGAAAAATTCTTTCAGAATTTTCAAGAACTACACTTCGATATTAGTTTCGCGGATGCTCTTCTTTTAATGCCCAAATTCGCATCAACAATCAAAAACCTGTTGAGCAATAAAGAAAAACTGTTTGAGATGGCACGAACTCCACTCAATGAGAACTGTTCTGCAGTTCTGTTGAAACAGCTTCCCGAGAAGCTAGGAGACCCCGGGATATTTCTAATACCATGTATTTTCCCGGGGATGGTTGAATGTTTTGCCTTGGCCGATCTTGCTGCAAGCATCAACTTAATGCCCCACTCAGTTTGGAAAAAGCTCTCTCTTCAGGCACTTAGTCCTACATGCATGACTCTCGAGCTTGCAGACCGTTCAATTTCACGTCCCCTTGGTATTGCCGAGGACGTATTTGTAAGAGTGGGAAAGTTCCACTTTCCGGCAGACTTTGTCGTTGTTGATTTCGATGCAGATCCAAGAGTTCCTCTCATTCTTGGGAGGGGATTCTTAAGAACGGGACGTGCATTAATCGATATTTTCGATGAGGAAATTACGTTACGAGTTGGCAATGAAGCGATAACGTTTAATCTTGATCAAACCTCGAGATACTCCTCGGATTATGATGCTGAATCGGTCAACCGAATTGATGTCATTGACATTGCATCCGAGGAGTATACTCAGGAAATCCTTGGATTCGCTGATAAATCTCCTAGTGGCAATCCCACTACCTCTTCTCATCCCATAATCGCTAATTCTTCTCCCTCCCTCACTCCGTTTGAGGGAAGTGATTTCGTCCTTGAGGAATTAGAGGCCTTTCTCAAAAGTGATTCAGTTCCCGAAGGAATTGATAACCAAGAGATTGACCCGGAGAGGGATATACTTCTCCTTGAGAAGTTATTGAACAAAGATCCTTCTCCCATTCCTGTTCTACCTCCACAACTTCATAAGGCGGAAGTCAAATATGTTGAGAAAAATGATGATTTCCCCGAGGTCGAACTTAAGGACCTTCCTCCTCATCTAGAATATGCATTCCTGGAAGGTAACGATAAGTTACCAGTCATTATTGCAAAAGACTTAAAGGATGAGGAGAAAACCGCGCTGCTTAAGGTTTTAAAGTCCCACAAACAAGCAATTGCTTGGAAACTCTCAGACATAAAGGGTATTAACCCGGATTTTTGTACACACAAAATCCTAATGGAAGAGGACTTTAAACCTGCCGTACAGCATCAAAGAAGGGTAAACCCAAAAATCCACGAAGTTATAAAGGCAGAAGTTATCAAACTTCTTGATGCGGGATTGATTTACCCTATATCAGATAGTCCTTGGGTTAGCCCAATACATTGTGTTCCAAAAAAGGGTGGCATTACGGTTATCACAAATGAGGATAACGAGTTGATACCAACTCGTTTGGTTACAGGGTGGCGAGTATGTATCGATTACAGAAAGCTTAACGAAGCCACCCGCAAAGACCATTTTCCTCTGCCCTTTATGGATCAAATGCTCGAAAGACTAGCGGGGAATGAGTATTATTGCTTCCTCAATGGCTTCTCAGGTTACTTCCAGATTCCCATTGATCCCCAGGATCAAGAGAAGACTACCTTCACATGCCCTTACGGGACATTTGCCTATCGTCGCATGCCTTTTGGGTTATGCAATGCTCCGGGCACTTTCCAGAGGTGCATGATGACTATTTTCCATGACATGATCGGAAAAACCATGGAGGTATTCATGGATGACTTCTCAGTCATCGGGAATTCTTTCGACTCATGCCTCTCCCATTTAGAAAAAATGCTTCAACGTTGTGAAAACACTAATCTTTGTCTAAACTGGGAGAAAAGCCATTTTATGGTTAAGGAGGGCATTGTCCTCGGCCATAAAATTTCAAAAAGTGGGATTAAGGTCGACAAGGCCAAAATTGATGTTATTGCTAAACTGCCTCATCCCACCACTGTTAAAGGAATAAGGAGTTTCCTCTGCCATGCCGGGTTCTATCGGAGATTCATACAGGATTTTTCCAAAATAGCCCGGCCAATGACTCATCTTCTTGAAAAGGATGCTCCTTTTATCTTTTCCCCCGAGTGCATCGAAGCCTTTTCTATTTTAAAGAAAAGGCTTACCGAGGCACCAATCCTTGTTGCCCCCGACTGGGACTTACCCTTTGAACTTATGTGCGATGTTAGCGATTACGCTATTGGTGCAGTTCTGGGGCAACGCAAAACCAAACATTTCCAGCCAATACACTACGCAAGTAAGACCATGAATGAAGCTCAAACACACTATACCACCACAAAAAAAGAATTATTAGCTGTGGTTTATGCCTTTGAAAAATTTCGGTCTTACTTAATCTTAAACAAAAGCATGGTGTATACGGACCATTCGGCTTTGAAATACCTGTTCACTAAACAGGATGCAAAGCTAAGACTGCTCCGTTGGGTCCTACTCCTTCAAGAATTCGATATTCTCATAAGAGATAAAAAAGGAGCAGAGAACCTTGCAGCTGATCACTTGTCCTGGTTAGAAAATCCTCATCAGGATATTCTCGAGAGAAAAGAAATTAATGAAACTTTTCCTCTGGAGACTCTAAATCTAATCTCTACCCGGGATGATACCACCACCCCATGGTTTGCCGACTTTGCAAATTACCATGCGGGAAATTTCATTGTGAAAGGGATGTCGTCCCAACAGAAAAGAAAATTCTTTAAAGATGTAAAACATTATTTCTGGGACGACCCCTACTTGTTCAAAATATGTGCGGATCAAGTCATCCGACGGTGTGTCCATGGCCAAGAAGCCATGGAAATTCTTAAAGCTTGTCATGATGGACCCACGGGGGGACATCATAACCCAAACTACACCGCCAAAAAGGTGTTTGATTCAGGATTCTTTTGGCCCACGATCTATAAAGACGCCCATGAACTTATCAAAACTTGTGAGGCTTGCCAGCGTCACGGGAATATTTCCAAAAAGAATGAGATGCCGCAAAACGCCATCCAAGTCTGTGAAATATTTGATATGTGGGGCATTGATTTTATGGGGCCATTCCCGTCTTCACGAGGGAATAAATACATACTCGTGGCTGTCGATTATCTGTCAAAATGGGTTGAAGCAAAAGCTTTACCCACCAATGATGCCCGAGTAGTCGTTAAATTTTTAAAATCTCTCTTTGCCAGATTCGGGACTCCTCGTGCCATTATCAGTGATCGTGGCACTCACTTCTGCAATGAACAATTTGCAAGAGTGATGCTGAAATATGGTGTAACTCACCGTCTTTCTACAGCATACCACCCACAAACAAGTGGGCAAGTGGAGGTCTCAAATCGGGGTATTAAGAGAATTCTGGAGAGGACGGTTGGTGAAAACCGTGCCTCTTGGTCGGATAAGCTGGACGATGCATTATGGGCTTTCCGCACTGCTTACAAAACACCCATTGGGTGTACTCCATATAAGCTAGTGTACGGGAAAGCATGTCATCTTCCGATCGAATTAGAACATAAAGCCTATTGGGCCTTAAAACATGCAAATTTCGACCTTCAGACAACGGGTAATCACCGTAAAGTTCAACTAAACGAACTAAATGAATTACGTGATCAAGCTTACGAAAATTCTTTAATCTATAAAGAAAAGACTAAGAAGATACACGACTCTAAAATTAAAAACCGCGTTTTCAAGGTTGGTGACAGAGTTCTTCTTTTCAATTCAAGATTAAAAAATTTATCGGGTAAACTAAAAACCCGTTGGTCTGGACCATTTACTATAACAAAAGTATACCCATATGGAACTGTTGAGTTATTGCAACCCGACGGTCCCAATTTCAAAGTAAATGGTCATCGGTTAAAACACTATTTTGGAGGGGACATACAACCAATAGTTGTCCCGGATCTCCAAACTTTCCCCATGGACCAATGAATTCGGGGTCGAGTCAAGCTAGCGACTCGGTTAACAAAAACAGTAGCTTCCTCATGGACAATTCAATTCGAGGTCGAGTCAAGCTAGCGACTCGGTAATCAAAAACAGTAGCAATATGGGTTTTCACCCATATTTCTGTCTTCTTACCCCTTTCTAACACCCTAGTGTGGGGGAGATGAACCACATGTTGTACATATGTATATATTCTTTTCAAAAAAAAAAAAAAAAAAAAAGTGCGTTTGTATGTAAATAGACTAAAACAAAAGGTTTATAGTATTTCCTTCTTACGTTCTAAGTCTTGGTGGGACACCAAGTACTTTGAATATTGAGGGCAATATTCAGTTCTAAGTGTGGGGGAGAGTTCTCACGAATTCAAAACACATGTTCCATCAAGAACCCCCATTTGATCAAAATTACCAGTTTTTTCACACTTAGAAATGCAAATAATGGTTATCAATCCACCATGTCTAACCCACAAAAGGATTGGCTAGTCCAGGAGCAAACGGCTCTTGGTAAAGACATCTCAAGTCCGTTGATGGCTTGCAATTTGCCCAAAATTGTATGGTTCCTCAACTCCCCATATCCCATAAAGCGAATGAGTTGGCTAGCCCGCAAGATTATGGCTTGTGGTAAAGGCCGTGGAAAAACCATAATTGGTAATCAGCTCACCAAGATGTTGACTATTCCATCAAGAGTTGGCTAGTCCAGAAGCAAACGGATTTTGGTAAAGACAAATCAAATCCGTTGACAGCTGGTGGTTTGCTCAAAATCACACGGTTATCAGATGTGCCACAGTTCTTACATCTGGCTACTCCAGAAGTGATTGCTTTTGGTAAAGAGTAAAAATCCATTAATTTTTTCTCAAAAGATTGCTAGGGACTAGCAATAGTTTAGTGTGGGGGATTGATGAGTGTCTAAATACTCATCATTTTATACCAACCTGAACTGCCAAAACATACAAAAACACTCAAATATGCATCAAAATACTGAAAATATCTTAGAAGTGTGTTTTATATGTTTTAAATGCAAAATAAGCAAAAACAGATGAAAAATGTACAAAGTTTGCATAATTGGCAGTTTCAGTCCCTCAAGTTTCAAAAATTGTCAAAACCAGTCCCTGGCAAATCAAAACATGAAAAATATCATCAAAGGTCCTTAGGGATTCATAAGTTGTCAAGATCAGTCCTTTAAAGTTAAAAATTGCAAAATGACAACTTTAGTCCCTCAAGTTTCAAAAATGTCAAAATTAGTCCTTAAGGTTTTAAAAATGGGAAATTAATAAAATAAACCTTGAACTATTCTTAAATGACAAAATTGGTCCTTATGATAACATTTTGAGAAATTACATCTTCAGTCCCTTAAAAATCCAAATTTACATAAATGGTCCCTGGAGTTTGAGAAATTGGCAGAAAAGGTCCCTGGATATTTTAAATGGAAAAATCACAAATTTGGTCCTTGGTTTATCATATTTGGCAAGTTAAGTCCTTGAATACACTTTGGGAGAATTACAATACCAGCCCCTTAACTTTGCTCAAATTACAAAAATGGTCCTTGTTTAATAATACATACCATCCGGACCTTTTTTATTAAACCAAAAACAAAACCAAGCCTAGTCCAAAACCTTTACCCAAGCCCACCCTTTTTAGTTGTAGTATAGTGTAGAATATCGTTTTATTGTAATTTCCTGTTCAAGCTTGTAATCTTAGTTGTAAAAATGTAATTTCAGTTTAATGTTGTTACTTTCAAGTTTCTAAACAGTTAACTTGAAGTCTTCTTTTGTGAATTCAAATTTTGCATTTTTAAGTAAAATTGACAATTTTGCTTAATCTTGTTAATTGTTGTTAAAACCTGTTTCATTAAGTTCTATTTAAGTTGTTTATGAGCTTTGTAAGTTTAGTGAATCATTAAACTTGTTTTAAATCAGTTTAACTAAAAATTCAAGAAAATACAAGAAAAATAGTCAATAAATAAAAAATTCAGTTTCAAAGAAGAAGGAAGCAAGAGAGCCTGTGGATTTTGGATTCTCAAGGTTTTAGAGCCTCAAGGGAGGCATTAGGTTCTGATTTGATCCCTTGGTTACTTGTTTCTCAGCCGGATGCTCTTGTAAGCCTTAATTTACATTTTTGCATTTTACCGTAGACTACCTTATTTAGTGCTTATTTGTGTTATTTTGTGTTTCTTTGATGTTTGGGAGTTAGATTATTGCTTAAGATTGATAGCTTGTTCACTAGTTTTCCATATTCATCATTATCTCATTCTAACTGCTTACATTTAGTCCAAATTGCATTTTCATGTTCTGATTGTTATTAGTGTTTGATTTATGTTCCATTAGCTTTAATAGTTGTTATTTAATCTATTTCTAATATAAAATTAGTAGGCATAAGTTAAAAAACCAAATAAGTTAGTGTAATAGCTCATTTCAGGAGTGTTTGGCACAGTGGTTTTCACCATTGTGCATTAGTTCTTTATTGTTGATTTTGGTTGTAACATGCTTCATTAGGTTTAATTAAGTCAAGTAAGTCATAAAATACACCACTCCTTCACCAAAAGTCAAAAATCACTTTTAATCTTAATTGATGCATACATTAGATAAGTAGTAAAGTACATAGTCATAAATATAGTAGCATAAGTAGGTATAATAGCTTAATCTCGTTTCATTTCAGCTTAAAAACTTATTTTCAATCATTAGAGATCAATCAAAGTTCATTTTAGTCAACTAGAGTAGATTTCATAAAAAGTCAAAATTACCCATTTGGTAAAAATCTCAAAAATTGCAAGAATTTTAGAGAATTTTGTGTTAGGTTTCAGGCCTTGAAATTTTCAGGACTTGTAGCCCCCCAGCTAAAATTTGAAATCCCACACTCTCTATATTTTTGTGAATTTGTCTGTGGGCCCCACAACCCCCCAAACAGGGCTGCAGGCCCCTGCTGCACAGCAAAACACCCCTCTGCCCCCCACTTTGGTGGGTCCCACAGACCTCACCAGTGGGTCCTAAACTTAGCTTCTTGGTTCCTTAGATTCACAAGCTGGCCCTCTACTCATTTCAAGCTTTGGTTGAAGCTTAAGCTCACTGGGACCCACATTTATTGGCCATCAAAAGTTGTCCCATTTCTGGGTTGAGCCTAGATTTCAAGCGCTTATTTTCATGCTTATTAGCTTATTCAGAGGTCCTAACTTGTTGTTCTTGCTTATTACAGTTCACTTAGCTAGTTTAAACCATAGTCCACCTCTGTGGGCCCCACAGAGGCTCATTTCCTTCAAAAGTCAAAGAAAGTCAAATGTTTTAGCTTTATGTGTCCATTTTGGTTATTTTTAAGTTATAGAAAAGTTGTTTTTACAAAAGTTCTTTGTTTTTAAGTATAAAATAGTTTTCCAAAAGAAAAATCAGAAAAATCCAAAATAAAATTAAGTGATAGTTTCTATTTAATATTATTTATCTTTTTAATTTTCCTTTTTAGCTTTTTATTAAGCACTTTGCATTTTTATATTTTTCTTAATTTTAGTTTATATTAAAGTATTTTTAGAAATTTTTCCAGAATTTTATATTGTCTTTCGGTATTAATTAGATTTAATATTAGTTTTAGTAATAATTAATTAATAATTAAGTATTAAATAGCAAAATTAGTTTTTATAAAGTAGTACCTAGTTTTTATATTTTTCCTAGCTTTTATAAGTTATAAAATAACTGTAGGAATTTTTCTAGAATTTCTACTGTTCATTTTATAATTTTCTTAATTAATTTAGTTAAATTAGATATTGATTAATAAATAAGTAAATAATTAGTAAAATAGTCTAAATATAATTTTTAGAAACTTTTTATAATTTTTTAGGATTCCTGTGATGGTTAATTAGTTGTCCTTATGATAACATTTTGAGAAATTACATCTTCAGTCCCTTAAAAATCCAAATTTACATAAATGGTCCCTGGAGTTTGAGAAATTGGCAGAAAAGGTCCCTGGATATTTTAAATGGAAAAATCACAAATTTGGTCCTTGGTTTATCATATTTGGCAAGTTAAGTCCTTGAATACACTTTGGGAGAATTACAATACCAGCCCCTTAACTTTGCTCAAATTACAAAAATGGTCCTTGTTTAATAATACATACCATCCGGAACCTTTTTATTAAACCAAAAACAAAACCAAGCCTAGTCCAAAACCTTTACCCAAGCCCACCCTTTTACCCCTAGGCCCAAAACAAGCTCAGCCCACACCCTTTTATTATTTAGAACGGGCGTTGACCCGTTTGACCACCCAATACCGCCAAACTACACACACTATTCACCCTCCTCCCTCACCACTGCTTCACCCAAAACCAGGTGGTTTCACCACCACCTCACCACCTTTCCACCTCACCACCCTACTCCCTTCCACCTCACAACCTTATCCCATACCACATTAAATGCTATTCCCACCATTTTTCCCTCTAAACCACTCCACAACCTCTGTTTTCATCATGAAACCTCAACTTGGCCTCCAAACCTTCCCATTTGTCCCCTGAAACCTCCACATACTCCTAAAAATCTTTAATTGCTCTGCTTTGGCTCCAAGTAAACTTGGAGACTTTTGGCGCCAAAAGTCAGTTTGAAGGTCAGGATCAAATCAGAACAACTCAATGGTCAAAATCAAGTGAGATGTTTTCAGAGTGCTCCAAGGAACCCTAATTGGAGCCTATAAAAGGAAGAGAAGCAGAAGAGAAGACTATCTAGTTTATTTTTCTATAAATGTTTGTCGTTTAATGCAATTTTAAAATTCTAGTGTAAACCTAAGCTTTTAAGCAGTAAGTTAAGCCTCTTTCATGTATTGTAACTCTGTTTGATCAATCAAAGTCAAGTTTCTTTAACTATTTCATCTTATGCAATTTCATTTAAAAGTTCCAAAAAGCTATTTTGTGTAATTGTTGTTACTGGGAAGTGTATTGGATTTCTTAGATCACTTAAGCTCCTAGATAGCTTATCTAAGCTATTAGTAATAACCAAAAGCAGTTTAGTAATAAAAAAATCAAAAACACAAAAAGTCAACGAAAGTCAAACTGTCAAGTTCTTGGTGATAAGCAATGGAGCAAGGTTGATTCTTGAAGGCCTTGGGTTAGTGGTTCTGTGGAGAGCCTATAGGTTTGGTCTTGGTTCTTGATTCATTGTTTTAAGCAGGAAAGCAATTTGTAAGGTTTCTATTCCATTTCTTTTTCTCTACTGTAGTGAGCTTGTATTATTGCTTATTTGTCTTGATTGTGCTTATTCAGTGTTGTTTAAGTATTTAATTGCTTAAAATAGTTAACTTGTTCATTAGAATTATTAGTTATCAAAAATCATAGTTGTAACAGTCAAATAGTCTAAGTAGTAATCTTGTGTACTTGTCTTTGCTTTATGTTTCTAAGTGCTTAATTGAGCATTTTACATCAGTATAAGATATTGTGGTTAGATATCATAAGCTATAAAAGCATTTTGCTACTTAAATCATAAAACAGTCAACCTTAGGTAGTGTTTGGATCAGTGTGATCCTGGGAGTTTTAGTACACAAGTGATGTTGTTCTGTGTTTACACAAGTAACTTGGGATCATATTAGTCTAAGTAAACCATAAAAACCTAGGTTTATTAAAGAAAAAGTCAAAATCTTAGTCTAATCACCTCCACAGTTCATTGTGTGAGATTTGGGACCTCAAACCCACCTCATTAGCATAAATCTTATAGCTCTAGCTTAATATAGGTATCTTATAGCTTATTATAACTTAATCAATCAGTATCAGTCATTACAAATCCAAATAAGTCAAAGTTTGTGTTTTCATCACAAAGTCAAAAGTTTGCATCTCAGAATTTTCCAAATATTCAAAGAATTTTCATGATTTATGAGATTAGAGTTAGGACTTGAAACTTGTTGGGTGTGAAATTCATCAGTAGGTCTTTTGATTCCCACCATTGTTTGAATTTTGTGAAATTTATTGTGGACCCCACAAACCTTGGATCACACCTGCAGGGAAGAAGATCTCCCCTGCACCAGCACACCACCACCACACCACCAACTTTGGTGGTGGCTGCAGCCCACATCAGTGGACCCCATTGGTTCAATTTTGGTTTAGACAACCCCCCTCCTACAAGGGATCATATATTGACCCTTGGTTTGACCTAGTGATCAGTGGACCCCACCTAAATCACCCTCATAAATCTGTCCCATTTCTGACCCAGAAACCAAATAAGCAGTTGCTTATTATAGCTTTTTAGCTTATCCCATGAGATTTTCTCATCAAATCTAGTTTAAACAAGTTCAAATAACTTAGGTGAATCTAATTTAACCAGTGTGGACCCCACATAACCTGAACTTAGCTTATTTCTTTGTGTGGTCAACTCTAGTCAACTTTATAAGCAAATAAGCACTCTCAGCGCTTATTCTGAGGTTCCCAAGTAGTTTTATTTATAACAGTTTCTTTATTTAAGTATTTTAATAGTTTGATAAAAGAAAAACCAGAAAAATCCAAACTTACTTATAGTGATAACTTCTATTTAATAGAAATTATATAATTAATTTTCTTTCAGCTTATTAATAAGCACTTTTCTAATTTTATAATTCTATTAATTTCCTAGTACCTTTAAGTAGTTTATATAATTTTCTTAGATTTTTCCTATGCAGTTTACTATTTATTAGATTTAAAAGTTGTTTAAATAATTAAATAGGTAATATTAGTAATTAAATAGTTTTCTTTGATTTTAATTAACAACAGTAGAATTTTATATTTTTCCTAAGTTTTATAAAGTAGTTAAGACTTTTAGAAAATAGTTTTATAATTTCCACTGTACATTTTCCAATTTTCTTATTTAATTTAATTAAATTAGATTTAAAATAGTTAATAGGTAATTAATTAGTGGAATAACCTTAAATATAATTTTTAGTAGTTTTTATAATTTTTTAGGATTCCTGTGATGTTTAAGTAATTTTACAAATTTTTCCATATTTTTCTAATGTAATTTAGTATTAATAGTAATTTAAAATAATTTAATTAGATTAATTAAGTTAAATAGTTTTTAATTAATAGAAAACTTATAAAAAGACAAAAATATTTATTTTCATTTTTTATACTTTCTTCAAGTTCTAATTAAAGTTTAGAAATTATTTTTGCAAGTTTTTAGGTTAATTTCTAATATTTGTCATTTTTAGATAATTTAAATTAGATTTTTAAATAGTTTTATTAATTGAATAATATTTAAATATTATAATAATCACTTTTATAATTTCATTTTCATTTTCAAATTTCTTTTTAATTTTAAGTTTTCAAAAGTTTCAAAAGCACCCACTGTAGTTTGTAATTTGTTTAAACCCACTTGTCTCTGTCTGTTATCTGATTTTCTTATTTGTGCTTTTGTGTGTAATTCTGTTTTTGTTTATATCTTTTCATATTATCTAAATACCAAGCAATCAGTAGTATAATCATTCCCCAATCATTTTTGTTACTGTCCTCAGTACCACTCATTCCTCTAATCATTCAAAATACAATTTCAATCTCGTTGGGATTTAACGACCCGGGGATTTCCCTATATTTTCACGGATTTTAATACTTGACTTTTTCTCCCAGGTGGGCCTATCAACTGCACACGGTTGACTGGTTGGTTTGGGAGGAGTCAATGTCGATTAGGAATAAATAAGTACTAGTTTATACTTTGAGATTTCATAAGTGTTAACGAGTTTAAAGATTTGCCACACAAGTTAAACACCACCTTAGCCATATCCAAAACTATTACGAGAGTTCATGAAATAATAGGGAAGTTAAGTGGTAAGTAATATGTGGATGTGTATCATAACGAGAATAGTATAGAGTATGTATGGAAATAAGTCTGAATATTACTTACAACACCAACTAGGGTGGGGAAAACGTGATAAGGGCTCGCGACCAGAGATGGATATAGGATCTTGTGAGGTGATAACCCAACCTTGTATCACGACCCAACAAAATATGAGAACATGGTTTCGCTTTCTTCTTCTCTACAGGAACAACAAGAGTATCCTTTTATGTTTACGTTTGGTTTAGTGATAGTTGAGATGTGGTAAGGTGATGGTGTACAGCCCGGTTAAGTGTTCAACTATGAACCACAATCACTTACTAGTTCCCACAACCTTGCTTTCACTTGTACCATGGCTCGACAGAAAGTTATAAGAGAGTATGCGTGATTTTATGTGATGTGAGTTGTAGTGAGTTAGAAATGTTGATATGCAAGGCTCTATATATACTCAAACTGAGTATGACAATTGGCAAAAATGGCAGGGAAACCATGAGAGGTGTACCTCAATTGCTTACAATTGTCACAAGTGATCTTCTCATTTGATACGTGCCAAAATGCATGTGCAAGAGTCTGTGCTAGTTGGCTTTCGAGACATACAAATAGCCAAGGAATATTATAACGTGTGTGTCATATAATGTGTAAGGAAGTAACATGGGTTACTTAGGTTACATTTACGGGAGCTGGTGTATGAGTTATAGGTTACATTTGAGGGAGGTGGTGTATGAGTTATAGGTTACATTTGAGGGAGGTGAGTCTTCAAGTTTGAGTCCAGGTCGTATTCCACAGATAACAGCCACAAATTACATTTTTGGTTCAAAATCTCGCGCAACTAGACGTAAAACATTATTTCGGACAACTTTCGTATTTTACACTTTTCCTGGTTCGGACCAGAAGGGCCTTAAAATTGGGATTTAAATTCGTTACAGAAAGTTAGTGGTTCATTAGAATTTATACGAAGTGGCATTGGAACAAAGTTATTATTTGTGTCAAATTGAGATGAAACATGTAAGGTGCCTTAACTTGATCAATATTCTAGTATAGTAATTATATTTGAAAGTTGATAACAATTGTCGGTCATGGTTCTTAGAAGCATGGAAACTAGAGTTGCGAAATAAAAGAGATACGTCGTGTGTAAAAGTTATGATCAACTGAGCTAAAGCAAATATGTACTTGTGACTTGTAAAAATAATAGTTAGAGGTGTGCTTAGGTCGTGAAGCTTGGTGAGTTCGTTAATGAATTAGGTCTAAAGGAAAGGGGCCAAGAATAAAGAGTCCGTTATTATTAGTGAGTACGCATGGGAATTTTGTAGGCTCGGGATTTATATAAATTGTATTTGGTAATTATTGAAACGTATAATTATTAAATATCAACATTTTAAGTTATGTATGGTATCTAGGTTATTAAGGTTCAGGTGTAAATGTTGTTTCAAGGTAAGAGTGAATAACGTTGTAATTGACAAAGTATATATATATATATATATATATATATATATATATATATATATATATATATATATATATATATATATATATATATATATATAAAAAATTGTTATCGGTAAAAATGGTTAATTTATGTTGTAATGATGTATTAATCGTAGGAAAATTTACGGGATGTTATATTACCTACCCGTTAAACTGAATCCCGTCCCAGGATTCCAAGATAAGGTAGCTGTAAAGGTGAGTGGAAAGGGTGAACAAATAGTCATTCCTAACGATCTAATCCCTGAGCGGTTTTAATTTTTCTTTCGAGCTTAACGTATCTACTACTACATTAGCTTCTTCTTTTTATTTTTTTTCCAGCTTAATGTATCTACTACTACTTTAGCTTTTTCCTTGATGATAGCAGTTCTCATAGTCATAATTGTTGAGTAGTTCTAACTACTTACGTTGTCTTATATTCAATTCCTTTTGATTAATCTTGATTTAAGAAACAATTCCATTTTGAATGAAGATTTTTATTTTAACATGTTTTGAAGATAAACATGGTTCACAATATCTTGTTTTGTGAACATTAAAATCTTCGCGGGTAACCTACCCGTTAAACAAGTTGGATGTTAATAGATTTTTAATAATAAGAGTTTTCAAGTGGAAACTTGTTGAATGAAGAGAAAGTTGTTGAACTTCAGCTTTTGTAAAGAGAAACTTGTTATATATAGTTTTAAGTGACAACACGGTATTTGGTTCCAAGCTTTTGTAGATGATGAATCTGTTTGTTCCTTAGCAATACCTTATCTTGAATTTTTATTAGAGGAATTTATAGATTTTGATGGATTTCAGGTGAAATAACGTAAAGTTGTGGAGATCACTATATCACTCATAGTGCCGGAGAAGTAAGAGAGACCATTGTAATCACATACAATGTCGTGAAAAGGTTTCATAAATCGCCAGAATGTAAAAGTGAGTACATGATTGAAGAAATGTGGTTGTGTCGTAATGCCTTAGAATTAGGCATACGCCAGAATGTAAAAGTGAGTACATGATTGAACTTTAGTGATCCTTGATTTCATACGCATGCCATTTCAGATACAATTAAGCCCACTTATTTATAATTCATTATTTACATAGAGAAGCGTCCCAAACGATGTAAATAACGAAGTATAAACTTATGGTTCAGCGGTTTACAATTTCTTTATTTCAATAAAAAGGCGTCCCAATCCATTCAAATAAAGACATTGTAAATCATCCTACTTAAGAATTTCTGACTCAACACTCATACTAATCGACGAGGTAATGCGCAGATTTTTCCAAGAGTACAAAAAGAGTATGTCATATGCATCTATATATATGAGAGCGAGATAATTAAGGAGGATTGGTATAGTACTCAAAATAGTTGGGGAGCATATATATCAATATATTAATATACTAGAGTCTTGTTGTAGCATAAACTATCTAAAAGTCACATAATCGTCTGGCGGATGGAAATATGAAGACACGGTATTTGTAATAATCCCGATTAGTAAATATAAGTCATTAGCATAATTATAACATGTTAACATATATAAGAAATCATGTAAAAGTAACGTCTCTACCAGATGTTGGAAAGCGTAGGCACGGAGGGCATAAGGTGGTATTTTGTAAAAGTGGTCCGTTTTAAAAGTGTAGTTATAGTCCAATGTTCAAAACACTTGGTTCTCTATAACTGTAGCTCTGATGCCAATCTGTAACACCCCCAAAATCATCACGTCAGCGGAAGACTTAAAATGTCAGCGGAAGACTTAAAATGTCAGCGGAAGACTTTTTGGGTGTTACTTCGAGGATCTTTATCACAATCATAGAAAACGACACAAAAGTGACGCTTTAAAATTTAATTTATTCAAAATACCAAATATTCGAGACATCAAAATGTTTGATAGTTTAAACAACAAGTTTATTTGAAATGTGTCAAAACGTTTATTTAAGCCCATGTCCGGTTACAATCCCACTCCATGCCTTCAAGTTCCTTCTTGTATAGTTACCTGAGATAAACACATGCTAAAAGTGTCAACACAAAGGTTGGTGAGTTCATAGAGTTTATAGTATCGAATATCGATTTCCAAAATCAAAGAGTTTATGAGTCCAAAGTAGTTATAATAACTGTTGATTATCAAATTAAAGTGTGAGTAAATCCATAATATTCATGGCTTAAATCATTGATTTATCAAATCAGAAAATGAGTGATTTCCTTATTAATTCAAAAATAGTCCGTTGGTTTGCCCTTCACCGGGTCAACACCAAAATAGTAGTTCGTTTGCCAATTATTAATAATTTTTCCTGCTATATAGTGAGCACAATCTCATAGTTTAATAAAACAGTGGGCTACAGCATCGTACGCCCTTAACATTAGTCATTGTAGTGCTATATTATTACCGTCCTATTGCCCTAAGCTCATGACACTCAACGATTAACAGGCATCAAAATTATCCATAATAATGATGTAAAACAGTGGCCCTCAAGATAGGTATTTACCAGTAACCTATGAAATCAAATAAAGTGCATTTGGTGGCTTTCCTCTAGCGACCAAATGAGGATTGTCAATCCTTAATAGATCTATTCACAATTATTTACGTTCACCCTGCAAGTGATTAAGGCACATGATCGAGGGACTTTTGGTAATAGGTAACTTAGGCAATAGAGATAAAATATAGCATGTAATACACCGTAAAATCCCAGGTCATTTATTAATGCTAATTATCGACACTATTCTAAACTAAGCCATTTTGCGGGCTAATTTAAAATTTTTATATGAGACACTGTTTATTTAACACCCGATTGTTTTGATTACCGTTTGTTTGACACCCGATTATGTTTTGTCACCCGATATCACCCGAATGTCACTCTTGGATGTCACCCAATGAGGTTAAACACCGGTAACTCCCACTTGCGACCCGACACCCTAATTAGACACCAAGAAATTATTAACATATATATATGATATTATGTATATATTAACTTTTACAAATTTATTATCACTATATATATATATATATATATATATATATATATATATATATATATATATATATATATATATATATATATATAAGTATATATATATATATATAAGTATATATATATATATACGCATGATGACACAGTTTATATATTTATGATTTTCACGAACCGACACCAACACCGAAACGAAGGTCACAATTATACTATTCACCGATACCCTGTTATTTTTGGGCCGAACACAGATCACAAGCCCAACGGACACCACTTGCTTTTTGTTTTTCTTGGGCCGAGACACTCACAAGCCCATCACACTATTTTTTTCCTTCTTGCCATTTCTTTGGGCCGAGTTTTTGCGCAAGCCCACTGGCTTGGATTTAAGCTGCCGCGACGCATGCTACATGAATGGTAACCAAGTTCATTTGAAAACTTGAAATCTCACTTGTTACTTCCCTTGTTCCCTACAACTCGACACAAATAAACCCCCTCCCTTTTACTTAACCTCACACGACAAGGAGCCACCACATAGAGCCGTCCGACCCTTGGATAATTCCATTACACACTTAAACACTTTAACCTCTAGATCATGTGTTGCTTGATTCCCTAACACAAACATTAAACTAAACTATATTTATACCACATGCCTAATACTAACTATGCCCTAGTGTATAAAATATGGGTGTAGCTCTCAAACTTGTACCACTCGATTTGACAAAGCATATGGAAACTAGACAAGATTGTCGAGTGAGACATGACCACTCGGTCGATGTTGTATTTCTAGGAACACTCGAACCACCCAAGGCCCTTATATAAGCCACATTAAATGCACACAATACACACATTCGAAATCTCTCAATCACAAACACTCCTTCTTTCTTTCTTCCTTACTTGCTGTCAAAACCAAGAGAGGCACACACGAAGATTTTTGGGTTAAGAACTACTTGGGTAGGGTAATATTTGGAACGAGGGACACCACAAAGGAGTATCACGCTTGCTTGTTGTCGCGTATCACTTGGACTCTCCACCACCCTTGGTGTTGTAAGTCATTACTTCCTATTTCATTTCCTACTCTACTACTTTCATGCATATCATGTTTACTAGCCACACGATGCACTTTATTATCTTAGTATATCACACACGTTACACTTACAACTATATATATAAAACGCCTCGACACCCCTAGGAAAGGGCTCACCACTTCGTTCTTACGAGTACAACATATATATTTTCTTCGACACCCTAAAACCTCGACTTAAGCTTAACCAAATCGACGTAACATGCAATCCATACACAATCTTATACTACGAAAACTAGACCAAAACCAAACCTTAGTCGAACCTATTTTCTTAAACAAACTAAACATCATTTGGGCCTAGAATGGGCTAACGAGCCCAATTTATTTTCAAATAAGATTTTCGGTTGGAAACTTGGAAAATATCGAGAAGTGTAAATACCGATTTTTAAGATTTGTACAAGTTTTAAATGCTACTTTTAATTGTACCAAAAAGTTTGTTTTTCGAAAGCTTAACCAAGGACCCTTTTTGCAAAAAGACCCACGTTAAGGGACTAAAACCGTCAAAACCACAAACTTTCGGACTAATTATATAATAACGAATTCTTTTGGAAATTGAGGGCAAAAACTGTCATTTGGCCAAAGTTAAAGGAATAAAGTGTAAAAAGTACAAAAGGACCAAATTATAATTATTTTTAACCAAGGGGTAAAAAGTGTAACATTATAAAGTTAAGGGTTAAAATGTGACAAAGTATTTTAAAATTAATTAATTTGTATAATTTAACTTGATATATAAATATGTATATATTTTGGTAATTTCTAAAATAAATATACAACTTTACTGAAAATATTTAATTAATAAATATTTTTAAACAATATTATTTTTACAACGAGTTAATATTTATCGAACACCGGTTCGTAACAACGATACAAATAACTACGTGAAGTTATTTTGGAATGTATTAAGACACCCAAACGGATATCACCGTACACGTGACATATCACATGTCATTTACAACACGAATCTAAAACACCGATTACAATGTATTATTTAGGTCACAAGTCGGAGGAATTTCATTGCTAGTCATAGCAATACACCATCACTTTTGAGCACCGTTGTGATTACGCACCTTTCAGGTGAGTTCATGGTCCCACATTTTTAATTGTTTTTAAACCTCGTGGGGAGATACATGCTATAAATCGAACACAAGTATTTTCTGTATGCTGTTATCACCTGATATTGCCTAAGTTGACACCCGTGCTACAAGTCCCTCATATCACGAACCTTAATCACTTGCGAGTGAGCACGAATATAGTTGATAGATCTATTGGAATGGCAGCCCGCCTCTGTCAAGGTGATTACTTGGCAGGAGGTGTGCTATATTCGAGGTATTATGGAAATTTGGCACATTTCCTGTCACCGAGGGCCCCTGGTCATTTACATCCGCTGTGGTGTAGGTGATTGTTATTATCTTTATGATATGTCAAATCAATGTTAAGGCTTGCGTTTCGTGAGGCTTAGGAGCAATATTACACCAGTTTAGTCAAGACCTATCTATCTTGGCTTGTTTATTTCAAATGCTTGACTTGTGTTCACACTATTACTATTTAAACTACTATGGATTCACTCAACCTTTATGTTGACTTTTTAAGCATGTTTATCTCAGGAAATTAGCAAGCATAGCGGCACGGAGCTGGCAAAGGGCACAGGACCTCCCTTTTGATTTCAATCATTATATCATTCTTTACAAACTCATCACTTCTTTTGCTAAACAATCAATATTTTGGAAAAATGTTTGTAACTCTGAATATTTGAGTTTTCATGGAATGATATTGACTATCTTTCGAATTGTTTTCTATGAGTATGACTGTGTACTAAACTGTAATGACCCCGATTAGACTTCCGCTGCTTATCAATTTTCGGGGTGTTACAGATTGGCATCAGAGCCATGGTTATAGAGAACCAAATGATTTTTCAAAACATTGGACTATAACCTCACCGGATTTTTAAACAAGCTATTTATCACCGAAGTGCCCTCCGTGCCAGCGCTTGCCAACAATATGTTTTAAGGTTTGATTTTTAGCACCCATCGCATTTAGCTCACTATGACACTATGATCACTGTGCATGTAGCATTATGTAGACTAAATGACTTATATCACTGCTATTTTGGGATATTACAGTACCATGTCGCCCCCGGTTATTATTTTGTCCGACAGTGACGATGTCGTACCAGCATCATCCACTCACCCTACTATTGACTTATCTAACTATGACACCCATGACACCCGAGACACCCATGATTCTGACCATGACACCCAACCTGTATCACCTGCCATATCATCTCCTGTTCCATCTGGAGACCCTTCTGCTGATACTGAGCCCTTTGAGGAGGGTGAGGTTGCTTCTATACCCATTGATTCTTTTGCTATTCAGCCTCTTTTTTGTCCTATCTGTGGACCTATGACACAAGGACAGTACCTTTATGATCAGTATCTGACATCTCAGCAGTTTCTTGCGGCTGATGATCATCCTACACCACCTGCTAGTCACCACACCGGTTCAGATGCTGATGACGAGTCTTCTGACTCCGATACTTCTGACACTGCTGCTTCTATCCCACCACCATCCCCGCCTGCACCGATTCGTCGGCGCAAGCGAGTGAGGATTCTTGAGCCCTATGAGCCTGAGCCTTTCGGAGAGTTGTTTCGATATCATGAGGGAGACTATACCCGCAAATGCACAGCTCAGAAACGAGTCTGTATTTTGCCTGCTTCTACTGTTACACCACCTGTACCTACACCTGTATCATCACCCATATCTGTACTACCACCTGTTTCTATGCCAGATCTGACACCTGTGGCATCACCAGCACCTCCACCATCACCCGTATCACCCCCACCTGAGCCACATCCTTACATGCTACCTACTTACACCGTACCCCATACCTCTGAGGTTTTGCCACCCATGCCACCACCTACAGTTTTCTATTCACAGACTACCACCGTACCGATACCATCACCTGCTACATCACCTGTACCATCACCTGCTCCCACCGAGACCCCGACCTCACCTGGCATTCATAGATTGGTTGATGCTCATCGATGGTCGTTTTTGTTAGACTACATACGTAGATGGAGATTGGTTGAGGGATCGCCTAGGGCTGCTGAGCTTGGAGATGGCTCTTCAGCGGTGTTACCGGTCACTAGGGAGCCGATACACCATACTATCCCTCTTTTGGCTGCTAGATTAGTGAGACATGAGGATCGTCTTGATGAGCTGTTGAGCGTTATTGAGGATATATCCTTGGAGAGGATTGAGTGTATGCAGGAGGAGGTCATGAAACTCGTGGTACATAGGACAGCTTTAGAGATGGTATTTGAGATGATGGGGACAGAGATCGAAGAGGCACATGCTACCATCACTGAGTTTGGTCATCGACTAGATATTCAGAGGCATGCGATAGATGATTTGAGAGCGATTGCGGCCATCACATAGGAGATGATGGAGCATCAGACACAGGAGTTAGCTGCATCTAGTTCTACCATCCACACACTTTCAGCCACTATTGAGTAGATTCAGGCCCGTGAGAGATCCAGAGATTTGGAGATGTTAGAGATGATCAGGATCATCAGAGAGCTGGAGAGGAAATCAGGAGGCGCACCTGGACCTTCATAGATCTATGACATGTCATTACTTACAGAGACATATTAACTTGCCGCCTGTGGCATTAATAATGTTGTATCTTATTTTTTTGTAACAATGAATTCAAAATTATTAAAACTCTATGTTGGTTATGATTGTAACGTATTGATATTGATTTATGATGTTCTAGTTGTCTGATCTTTTATTATGCTCCCATATTGAGATTCATTATAATTTCCATGTGTGTTGTTACATGTCGTGATGTTTATTAATGAATGATATGGTTTATATTGATGTATGTATTTATGGTGTGGTTGTGATATGTACTTTGTGATGATCTCGACTATTATGAGTTTGGCTACATTATTTCTTTTGTTATTGATGTTTGGGATTTGTACTTATACACTTGCGATTTTATAGAGTTATGGCCCCAAGGAAAACTGCTACTGCTACTTCGTCACCCGCTATGACCCAGGCTGCTATCAGAAAGTTGGTTGCTGACAGTGTTGCTGCAGCTTTAGAAGAGCAGGCTGCTGCAATGGCACGAACTAGTAGCAATAACCGAGCCACTGCTGAGAGCGAGACCGCTGTGACTCGGAAGTGTACCTATAAGGACTTCATAGCTTGTAAACCATCTCACTTCAAAGGGACTGAAGGAGTGACAGAGCTTGCTCGATGGTTTGAGCGAACTGAGACTGTGTTTGTGAGGATCGGTTGTGCCGCTGAGAGCAGAGTCTCGTTTGCTACTGGAACATTGTTGGAAGACGCGTTGTCTTGGTGGAATGCAACTGCTCAGAAGATAGGTGTGGAGGAGGCCTATCAGATCACCTGGACTGACTTTAAAGAGAAGATGCTGAAGAAGTTCTGCCCTAGAGGTGAGATCAAGAAGTTAGAAGATGAGTTTCACACGTTGGTTGTGAAAGGAAATGATCTCAGGGCTTATGATAGGAGATTTCAAGAGCTTGCCACACTTTGCCCTTCAAAGGTTCCTGATTTGGAAAAGTTGTTGGAAAGGTACATTGAGGGATTACCCAGGAGCATTGAGGGAAACGTCACCTTGTCTAAGCCTCAATCTTTGGATGAAGCAATGACTATTGCCCAAAGACTGCTAGACCGGGAGATTAAGCGTAACAATGCTCAGGGGAACAACGATCACAAAAGGAAGTTTGATGATCGAAGGACAAACAACAACAACCACAACAACAACAACAACAACAACAACAACCGAAACCCCAATCGTAGCTACCACCATGACAGAAACACCCACCACAACCAACAGAACCGACGACATGAAGCTGTCAGAGCTTATGTCGCCGCACCAGTTAAGGATGCTAGGTATGCTGGACCTCTTCTATTCTGTGACGAGTGTAAGATGCATCACAATGGACCCTGCTATGCTAAGTGTGGGAAATGTTCAAGTACTGGACATAAGACACAAGATTGCAAGGCGACAGGAGCCAACTTGCAACCCGTGACTGTAGTATGCCATGCTTGTGGAGAGAAAGGACACTACCGGCGTCAGTGCCCTAACAAGGATAACAATGCACGTGGGAGAGCATACGTGCTGGGAGATGGAAATGTCCAGTAAGATCCGAACGTAGTCACGGGTATGTCTTTCTAAACAACCACCTCGTTAAAGTTTTATTTGATTCCGGAGCCGATCAAAGTTTCGTATCTATTTCTCTTGCACCCCTGCTTAATATTACACCCACCCAACTAGACACAACATATGAGATTGAACTAGCCGATGGAAAGCTAGTGAGTACTAACACTATACTCCGAGGTTGCACCCTACGACTATTAGACACCCCATTTGACATTGACCTTATGCCTATTAGACTTGGTAGTTTCGACGTCGTTGTAGGAATGGATTGGTTATCCGAGAACCGCGCTAAGATCATTTGTGACGAAAAGGTCGTTCACATCCCCCTGAATAACGAAACCCTAGTTGTTCGCGGAGAGCGAAGTAAGACACGACTGAACATCATTTCTTGCGTCAAGGTTGTGAAGTACATCGAACGAGGATGTCAAGTCTTTTTGGCTCAAGTCACCGAGAAGAAGTCGGAAGAGAAGCGACTCGAGGTTGTGCCAGTAGTCAGGAACTTTACAGAAGTTTTCCCTGAGGACTTACCTGGTCTTCCGCCGACTCGCCAAGTGGAATTTCAAATTGACTTGATGCCAGGAGCAGCACCCGTAGCACGAGCACCCTATAGGCTAGCACCGTCGGAAATGAAGGAGTTATCTGGACAATTGGAGGAATTGTCGGATAAAGGATTTATTCGCCCTAGTTCATCACCGTGGGGTGCCCCGGTGATGTTTGTAAAGAAGAAGGATGGAACCTTCAGGATGTGTATCGATTATCATGAGTTGAACAAACTTACGGTTAAGAATCGATATCCGTTGCCAAGGATTGACGATTTGTTTGATCAACTGCAAGGATCAAGTGTCTACTCGAAGATTGATTTGAGATCGGGTTATCACCAACTGAGAGTTAGGGAAGAAGACATCCCTAAGACGGCTTTCAGGACAAGATATGGTCACTACGAATTCCAAGTAATGCCATTTGGTCTAACAAATGCACCCGCTGTATTTATGGACTTAATGAACCGAGTGTGCAAACCTTATTTGGATAAGTTCGTGATTGTATTCATCGATGATATCCTTATTTATTCACGTAGTAAGGAAGAGCACACAGAACATTTGAAGGCAATACTAACACTGCTCAGAGAAGATAAATTATACGCCAAATTTTCCAAGTGTGATTTTTGGATTGAGAAAGTACAATTTCTTGGGCATGTTATTGACAGTAAGGGTATTCATGTTGATCCCGCCAAGATCGAAGCTGTTAAAAATTGGGCGTCACCAACGAGTCCTACCGAGATACGCCAATTTTTAGGTCTTGCCGGATACTATCGAAGGTTTATTGAAGGTTTTTCAAGGATTGCTAAACCTTTGACCGAGCTAACACAGAAGAAGAAGAAGTTTGAATGGGGAGAAGAACAAGAATCGGCATTTCAGTTTTTGAAGCAGAAGCTTTGTGAAGCACCGATATTAGCACTACCCGAAGGAAGTGAGGACTTCGTGGTATATTGTGACGCATCAATCCAAGGTTTGGATGCCGTATTGATGCAAAGACTTAAAGTAATCGCTTACGCTTCTAGACAACTTAAACCCCACAAGGAGAACTACACAACTCATGATCTAGAATTAGGAGCGGTGGTATTCGCTCTTAAGATCTGGAGACACTACCTATATGGAACCAAGTGTACGGTTTTCACCGATCACAAGAGTCTTCAGCACATTTTGGATCAAAAGGAGTTGAACATGAGGCAACGTCGATGGCTAGAGTTGCTAAGTGACTATGATTGTGAGATCCGTTATCACCTGGGGAAGGCAAACGTTGTAGCAGATGCCTTGAGTCGAAAGGAACGACTTAGACCCCTCAGAGTTAGATCATTGGTTATGACAATTAGATCACCACTTCCGTCTCAAATTCTTGAAGTTCAAGCTGAGGCCCTTAAGGAAGAGAATAGACTGCACGAGAAGATTTACGGCATGCCAGAAAGCACGAATGGATTTGTCAAGAAACCAGATGGAAGGCTGTGTTTCAAGGACAGAAGTTGGATTCCATTGTATGGAGGAATACGAGACCTCATCACGAGTCTCATAAGTCTAAATATTCCATTCATCCTGGTTCAGATAAGATGTATCAAGATCTAAAGAAGTTGTATTGGTGGCCAAACATGAAAGCTGACATTGCAGAGTATGTCGGTAAGTGTTTGACCTGCTCAAGAGTAAAGGCTGAACATCAAAAACCATCCGGTCTTTTGGTTCAACCCGAGCTACCAATGTGGAAATGGGAAAGGATTACAATGGACTTCATTACGAAATTACCCAAGACATCGAGTGGGTTGGATACAATTTGGGTTATTGTCGATCGTCTCACGAAGTCAGCGCACTTCATGCCAATCAAAGAGACTGATGATATGGATGTTCTTGCACGTTTGTACCTTAAGGAGATAGTTTCCCGGCATGGAGTGCCGATTTCTATTATCTCCGACCGAGACAGCCGTTTTACGTCTAACTTTTGGCGATCTTTACAGAAAGCCTTGGGAACTAAGTTAGATATGAGTACAGCTTACCATCCACAGACCGATGGTCAAAGTGAAAGGACTATACAAACCCTTGAAGACATGCTTAGGGCATGTGTGATTGATTTTGGAAAAGGCTGGGATAAACACTTACCGTTAGCAGAATTTTCATATAACAACAGTTATCACGCTAGCATTAAGGCTGCACCGTTTGAAGCACTTTATGGAAGAAAGTGTAGATCACCAGTTTTTTGGGCTGAGATTGGAGATGTACAACTCTCAGGTCCCGAGTTGATTCTTGAAACCACTGAGAAAATAGTGAAGATTAGGCAACGATTACAAGCCGCTAGGGATCGGCAAAAGAGTTATGCCAATGTGCGAAGGAAACCAATAGAGTTTCAAGTTGGAGACAAGGTCATGCTTAAGGTATCACCTTGGAAAGGGATGATTAGGTTTGGAAAACGTGGAAAGCTAAACCCAAGATACGTTGGACCCTTCGAGATCATTGAAAGGATTGGTCCCGTGGCATACAAACTTGAGCTACCTGAGGAACTCAGTAGAGTACACAACACTTTCCACGTGTCAAATTTGAAAAAGTGTTTATCGGATGAAACCCTCGTGATTCCGTTGAAAGAGATCAGAATCGATGATAAGTTGAACTTTATTGAGGAACCCGTTGAGATTATGGATAGGGAGGTCAAACGACTTAAGCATAGTCGTATTCCCATTGTTAAGGTCAGATGGAACTCTAAGAGAGGACCCGAGTACACAAGGGAGCGCGAGGATCAAATGCGTGCCAAATACCCACAACTATTTGATGAGACAACCCCGAGCACCGATTCAACTCTGGATTCCAGGACGAATCCAATCTAACGGGTAGGTACTGTAATACACCGTAAAATCCCAGGTCATTTATTAATGCTAATTATCGACACTATTCTAAACTAAGCCATTTTGCGGGCTAATTTAAAATTTTTATATGAGACACTGTTTATTTAACACCCGTTGTTTTGATCACCGTTTGTTTGACACCCGATTATGTTTTGTCACCCGATATCACCCGAATGTCACTCTTGGATGTCACCCAATGAGGTTAAACACCGGTAACTCCCACTTGCGACCCGACACCCTAATTAGACACCAAGAAATTATTAATATATATATATATATATATATATATATATATATATATATATATATATATATATATATATGATATTATGTATATATTAACTTTTACAAATTTATTATCACTATATATATATATATATATAAGTATATATATATACGCATGACGACACAGTTTATATATTTATGATTTTCACAAACCGACACCAACACCAAAACGAAGGTCACAATTATACTATTCACCGATACCCCGTTATTTTTGGGCCGAACACAGATCACAAGCCCAACGGACACCACTTGCTTCTTGTTTTTCTTGGGCCGAGACACTCACAAGCCCATCACACTATTTTTTTTCCTTCTTGCCATTTCTTTGGGCCGAGTTTTTGCGCAAGCCCACTGGCTTGGAATTAAGCTGCCGCGACGCATGCTACATGAATGGTAACCAAGTTCATTTGAAAACTTGAAATCTCACTTGTTACTTCCCTTGTTCCCTACAACTCGACACAAATAAACCCCCTCCCATTGACTTAACCTCACACGACAAGGAGCCACCACATAGAGCCGTCCGACCCTTGGATAATTCCATTACACACTTAAACACTTTAACCTCTAGATCATGTGTTGCTTGATTCCCTAACGCACCCATTAAACTAAACTATATTTATACCACATGCCTAATACTAACTATGCCCTAGTGTATAAAATATGGGTGTAGCTCTCAAACTTGTACCACTCGATTTGACAAAGCATATGGAAACTAGACAAGATTGTCGAGAGAGACATGACCACTCGGTCGATGTTGTATTTCTAGGAACACTCGAACCACCCAAGGCCCTTATATAAGCCACATTAAATGCACACAATACACACATTTGAAATCTCTCAATCACAAACACTCATTCTTTCTTTCTTCCTTACTTGCTGTCGAAACCAAGAGAGGCACACACAAAGATTTTTGGGTTAAGAACTACTTGGGTAGGGCAATATTTGGAACGAGGGACACCACAAAGGAGTATCACGCTTGCTTGTTGTCGCGTATCACTTGGACTCTCCACCACCCTTGGTGTTGAAAGTCATTACTTCCTATTTCATTTCCTACTTTACTACTTTCATGCATATCACGTTTACTAGCCACACGATGCACTTTATTATCTTAGTATATCACACACGTTACACTTACAACTATATATATAAAACGCCTCGACACCCCTAGGAAAGGGCTCACCACTTCGTTCTTACACGTACAACATATATATTTTCTTTGACACCCTAAAACCTAGACTTAAGCTTAACCAAATCGACGTAACATGCAAGCCATACACAATCTTATACTACGAAAACTAGACCAAAACCAAACCTTAGTCGAACCTATTTTCTTAAACAAACTAAACCTCGTTTGGGCCTAGAATGGGCTAAAGAGCCCAATTTATTTTCAAATAAGATTTTCGGTTGGAAACTTGGAAAATATCGAGAAGTGTAAATACCGATTTTTAAGATTTGTACAAGTTTTAAATGCTACTTTTAATTGTACCAAAAAGTTAGTTTTTCGAAAGCTTAACCAAGGACCCTTTTTGCAAAAAGTCCCACGTTAAGGGACTAAAACCGTCAAAACCACAAACTTTCGGACTAATTATATAATAACGAATTCTTTTGGAAATTGAGGGCAAAAACTGTCATTTGGCCAAAGTTAAAGGAATAAAGTGTAAAAAGTACAAAAGGACCAAATTATAATTATTTTTAACCAAGGGGTAAAAAGTGTAACATTATAAAGTTAAGGGTTAAAATGTGACAAAGTATTTTAAAATTAATTAATTTGTATAATTTAACTTGATATATAAATATGTATATATTTTGGTAATTTCTAAAATAAATATACAACTTTACTGAAAACATTTAATTAATAAATATTTTTAAACAATATTATTTTTACAACGATACAAATAACTACGTGAAGTTATTTTGGAATGTATTAAGACACCCGAACGGATATCACCGTACACGTGACATATCACATGTCATTTACAACACGAATCTAAAACACCGATTACAATGTATTATTTAGGTCGCAAGTCGGAGGAATTTCATTGCTAGTCATAGCAATACACCATCACTTTTGAGCACCGTTGTGATTACGCACCTTTCATGTGAGTTCATGGTCCCACATTTTTAATTGTTTTTAAACCTCGTGGGGAGATACATGCTATAAATCGAACACAAGTATTTTCTGTATGCTGTTATCACCTGATATTGCCTAAGTTGACACCCGTGCTACAAGTCCCTCATATCACGAACCTTAATCACTTGCGAGTGAGCATGAATATAGTTGATAGATCTATTGGAATGGCAGCCCGCCTCTATCAAGGTGATTACTTGGCAGGAGGTGTGCTATATTCGAGGTATTATGGAAATTTGGCACATTTCCTGTCACCGAGGGCCCCTGGTCATTTACATCCACTGTGGTGTAGGTGATTGTTATTATCTTTATGATATGTCAAATCAATGTTAAGGCTTGCGTTTCGTGAGGCTTAGGAGCAATATTACACCAGTTTAGTCAAGACCTGTCTATCTTGGCTTGTTTATTTCAAATGCTTGACTTGTGTTCACACTATTACTATTTAAACTACTATGGATTCACTCAACCTTTGTGTTGACTTTCTAAGCATGTTTATCTCAGGAAATTAGCAAGCATGGCGGCACGGAGCTGGCAAAGGGCACAGGACCTCCCTTTTGATTTCAATAATTATATCATTCTTTACAAACTCATCACTTCTTTTTCTAAACAATCAATATTTTGGAAAAATGTTTGTAACTCTGAATATTTGAGTTTTCATGGAATGATATTGACTATCTTTCGAATTGTTTTCTATGAGTATGACTGTGTACTAAACTGTAATGACCCCGATTAGACTTCCGCTGCTTATCAATTTTCGGGGTGTTACATAGCATATCGTCGAAAAATCACTTGTAATCATGTCTATAGCAGGTATCTCCTTATGAGATATAAAAATGTGCAAACTTGTAAAGTTTATATGTAATATAGTCCTGTATTTAATTAATGAATACTTGTAAAAGTAAAAACAGTAGTTAAGCATGTATCTCCCCCAAAAACGTTTATAAACCATTGTAAAACAAGTAAGAGTAGGGGCTATGACTCACCTTAGTAATACGATAGACAGAGTATAAGTAATGTCAGAAGTGAAGATGGAATTGACTTCAAGAGATAACCTGAATGATATGGAAGTCCGAGATAAGTTTGACTTATCGAGAATTGTGATTTCAATAGTGTTCGATGACAAAATGATTTGTGGCAGAGGTGGCTTGCGTGGCAAAACGCTTAATAGTTCAAGAGCAAGTTATATACAATATAACTTGTCTTTATGTATAAGTATCGTTTATTATTTATATTTCTCGTCATGAGTCAATGATATGTATCAAAAGTTGATAAATGATAAATTATAGTAATTGCAAGTTTACGTCATGTTAAGTGGACCGATGAGTTTTATTATAGGAATAATCATTACTTAATGTGTATTCAAGTTAACCGATAATAACGTCAAGTTATATAATTTACGTTATATATATATTCTGAAATATAATTATTACTTCGTTATTGTCAAAAAAATGTAGGTCTCGTTTATATGTTACTACGATATAGTCTTCAACTTGTCATGCGTACTTAAGTTTCTACGTAAACCCTTAAGTTATACCAAGGTGACTCTTTTATCCTAAATAGTTAAGTAATTACATATTTAGTCCAAAATAAACGTGTTTACAACTTATAAAAGTGTTGGGTGAAAAAATGTAATTTATTCATATAAGTTATAAAGCTTATAAAAGTTTTTAAGGAAAGTGGTAAGTTATATGAATTGGAGGGTCTGAAGTTGTCAAAATGCGAAAGTTGCAAAAATAGTAAAAATGGCAAAGCTGCATTAGTGTAGGCTCGAACTCAAGACCTCTAGTTTACATCTCTATGGCACAACCAACTGAGCTAGAATTGATCTTGTGTTATTCTACGCAGCATGTATATATAGTCATGGGTTTTGCATGCTTGTAAAATCGTTTGTGTTTCTTATTCTTAAACCAAAACTGAGCTTGTGATTATTCATGTTTCAAGTAGTTTTTCTCTCGTTAAGTTTCACTTGTTTAGTGTTTCCTCGCCACTCAACGAAACGCAAGAACTTGGTACTCAACCCATTTAAAACATAACTAAAACTTGTTAGTTTGACTCGTATGTAACACCCCCAAAATACCGCAGCGGAAGACTGTGTCATAGGGGTGCTACTTCATAATACAAAGTACAAGTTATAGAAAACGAACTCTAAATGAGACGTTTTGAAAAGTTACCATTCGATTAAAGAATTCAAAGTTACAAACATGGGATTCCAAAGTATGATACATAACTATATACAAAATGTTTTGAATGGTAAATGATAAAAGCGTAAGTCTTCAGAATATGCAGCTTGACTCTAAGTTCCACGCACTAGCTATCGCCTTACTAACCTGAGATAAACATGCTAAAGTGTCAACACAATGGTTGGTGAGTTCATAGAGTTTGTCTAACAAATAAAGCCTATAAAAAAATGATCACACAGCAAAGGCATCGTAAATCCACTCAGTTGCAAGTCCCGCCATAAGAGACTTGTAACCTGTGTGTTCACAACCCACTGCTAACATATAGTATAATAAAGACATGTATAAGTTCATCAAAACAATTAAGCAATTAGTAGTGAGTCTCTACTTCATCTCTGAAGACCTCACTTGGGAGCCAATTCCCAAAGACAACTGGGAGCCACTTCCCAAAGAAAACTGGGAGCCACTTCCCAAAGATAAAAGTTTACTGGGAGCCACTTCCCAAAGATAAAAGATTACTGGGAGCCACTTCCCAAAGATAAAAGACAGTCATGTATGTATGAAATCAAGTATAATGCAATCAAGTATAAGACGATCAAGTATAAAAGCTTTGAATATTTGTACAAGTAAGCAAGTAGTTGAGCATGTATCTCCCCCAAAGAGTTAAAACAAGTATGAAAAAGTAGGGGCTATGACTCACCTTAAGCTTAAGTAATGAGAAATGAAAGTGGTAGTCGAATCACGAAAGTCTCTAAGAACAGCCTATAATAGAACGTTGCGACTTAGGTTGGGAGTAACATCTAAGAATACGAAGAATTGCCTATATATGTCTTGAATAATGTTCATGATGTAGTACTTAGTATATAGTGTAAGTCTTTGAATATAAATGGTTTATGAAACATGTATAGGTTATATGTCTCTTACTACCGTTCAGGCCGACATAATTCAGAAGTCATGGAGTAAACATTCGAGGAGCCAGGAGACTTTAATTCGTAAATCCACAACTCATCTCGACGGCTTACTTAATGAACTCCTCACATGAGGCTCCCTACTATTGTAGTATTTGAAAACATATATATAAGTTTTTGATCTTTAAAAGTTATATGGTCTTTAGCCGTGGCTTTGCCGTGACCTTGGTCATTGTTACCATGGTCTTGAGACTCAACCTTGGCTTTAGCCATGGTTGTGGTCTTGGCTTTAGGTCATTGACCTCTTGGTCTTAGTAAATCATAACTATTATATAGTGACTTTGGTCTAAAAATGGGCTGTTAAGAATTTGAAGAAAATATCACTCGGAAAGCGTTTTCAGGGCTCGAGCTTCTTTTAGCCTGAACGAAAACGTCGTTCCGGACAACTTTCGTGTTTTAACTTTTTGATGAATCGGACCAGAAGGGTGACTTTCAAATTGGCAGAATGCAAAACAGTAGGGTATAGGCAGTTTCGGCGTTTTGGTGTCGCTAACTTCTTATGGCCATAACTTTTGACTCGTGTACTCGTTTTGGGTGATTCAAATTGCTATGTTTTCCTTGTTAAGTCCTCTCTAACAGTAGGTAAATGTCAAATATCATAGTTATACTATTTTGGTCGTGGTTCTCCATAAAAGTCACTAGTTTACTTGTTTAAATATCATAAGTTAACATATATATACATAACTTGTTTTACTAGTTTTTATACATCATGAACACAATACAAAGACCATATATAGCATGAAAGAAACATAATAAGCATGAAAACGATATTGAGCAAGAAAGTGTAATAGGGTTTGCTTACAACTTTTGGCTTTCTAAAGAAAGGAAGTCAAGTATAGAACTAGGACACTAAACCTAAGCTTGTAAACCCTTCACCATAACTCTTGTAACCCTTGCTAGCCTTGATATAACCCTTATGAAAACCCATTAACTTCAGCCCTAGTAACCTTGTGTAGCTCCTAAATCAACCATGGAATCACCAAACAAACTTGAGAACTAGGTAGAGAATACTAAGACCTTGAACTCTTATGTGTAACTTATAGTTTGAAGATCAAAGGATCATGGTGCCAGGGATTTGTTGTGTGGCGTTTTTGGTGATGAAAAGATGAAGATCAAAGTGTTTCTAGTTGGCTATTTATAGCATGAATGAGGAGGTTAAGAAAGTGTTAGGAAAGTGCCTAAACTTGGTGACCAAGTTGTAAATAAGTATGATCTAATGGCTAAAGTCATGAGATGAAGCCACAAATGTGAATCCCCCCCTAAATGGCGGTTTCACAAGGCTTGGGGAGAAAGTGTGGACTTTTGATGGTATTATCCTACTTATGTAGCTTGTTTTCACTCCGTAAATTGCTAACCGTAAGTTGTTAAGTCACGAAACGTAAAACCGGGTATCCTAAAAATATGAAACTTATAAATATGATAGAACTTATCAATATACTCCATAATAAAATATAAAATAAGTGGTAGGTTCTATTAGGGTGCTCAAACCCTGCTAAAACTGGAAACACGGGTCTAAAACGCGTAATACGCTGTAACACCCCCAAAATACCGCAGCGGAAGACTGTGTCATAGGGGTGCTACTTCATAATACAAAGTACAAGTTATAGAAAATGAACTCTAAATGAGACGTTTAAACCTAAAAGTAAATCTCGGACACGGCTTCGTGATTTTTACAGAAATGATCCGACGAGTGTGAAATTCTCGGATTATCATTAAAATAGTTTAACTTACGAGAATATGAAATAAAAATTTTGGATGTGAATAGTAAAAGTGAATAGTAAAAAGTGAATACTAAAATTTTCGGGAATAAAAGTTAACCTGAAAATGCGAATTGTTACAGTCTCTACCCCTTAAGGAAACTTCGTCCCGAAGTTTAGTGTGTCTAGGAGAATTCAGGATCTCTAAAACAGTGGTGTTCACTCTGATTCGTCTAAGGTTCTGGTTAAGGAGTTGTATCGGCTACAATTAAGCCCACTTATTTATAACACATTACTTACATAAAGAAGCGTCCAAATTTATGTAAGTAAGGTCTCATAAACTTATGGTTCGGTGATTTATAATTTCTTTATTTAAATGAAGAGGCATCCCAATCCATTTAAATAAGGAGATTCTAAATCATCCTACTTAAGAATTTCCGACACAAAAATCCGCCTTCTGAGGCCGATAGTAAGATAATCAAGTCATCAAATCCCTAAAGCTAAGCAATAATATTATTTAACTCAAATTTTGTGTCTCATCAAACAAGAACTGTCACAAGATCAAGTTAAATAATTAGTTATTACTGAGCTCCATGTTTTTAATGACTCGACTAATCTCTGGGGCTCCTTATAATACTAAAGTCACATCATCTAACAGCGTGGAACTAAACCAGCAACTACCAAGAAGCGTATGTGTATGGAGTGTGTGTAAGGCAAATAAAGAGGAGAGTCCTAACGTATATAGCAGTTATAGTCTAGGCACTAAATGCAACCTAGTTCTCTATAACCAAGGCTCTGGTACCAATCTGTAACACCCCCAAAATACCACAGCGGAAGACTGTGTCATAGGGGTGCTACTTCATAATACAAAGTAAAAGTTATAGAAAACGAACTCTAAATGAGACGTTTAAACCTAAAAGTAAATCTCGTACACGGCTTCGTGATTTTTGCAGAAATGATCCGACGAGTGTGAAATTCTCGGATTATCATTAAAATAGTTTAACTTACAAGAATATGAAATAAAAATTTTGGATGTGAATAGTAAAAGTGAATAGTAAAAAGTGAATACTAAAATTTTCGGGAATAAAAGTTAACCTGAAAATGCGAATTGTTACAGTTTTACGTACGAAAGTTGCGTAAAATTGAGAAAAGTAAAATGTAACTTTTCTAATAGGATACTAATGACTTAAAATGGCTTATAATGTCTAGGCTGGGCTCTGTCTAGTGTCGGTTGGTATTTAATGACTTTTAGACATAAAACCGTAAGCCCAAAAATCATTCCTTGATTTTATAAGTCATTCCTTGATTTTTAGGCTTACGGTTTTATGTCTAAAAGACATTAAATACCAACCGACACTATACAGAGCCCAGCCTAGACATTATAAGCCATTTTAAGTCATTAGTATCCTATTAGAAAAGTTACATTTTACTTTTCTCAATTTTACGCAACTTTCGTACGTTTTACGTATTACGCGTTTTAGACCTGTGTTTCCAGTTTTAGCAGGGTTTGAGCACCCTAATAGAACATACCACTTATTTTATATTTTTTTATTGAGTATATTGATAAGTTCTAGCATATTTATAAGTTTCATATTTTTAGGATACCCGGTTTTACGTTTCGTGACTTAACAACTTACGGTTAACAATTTACGGAGTCAAAACTAGCTACATAAGTAGGATAATACCATCAAAAGTCCACACTTTCTCCCCAAGCCTTGTGAAACCGCCATTTAGGGGGGGGGGGATTCACACTTGTGGCTTCATCTCATGACTTTAGCCATTAGATCATACTTATTTACAACTTGGTCACCAAGTTTAGGCACTTTCCTAACACTTTCCTAACCTCCTCATTCATGATATAAATAGCCAACTAGAAACACTTTGATCTTCATCTTTTCATCACCAAAAACGCCACACAACAAATCCCTAGCACCATGATCCTTTGATCTTCAAACTATAAGTTATACATAAGAGTTCAAGGTCTTAGTATTCTCTACCTAGTTCTCAAGTTTGTTTGGTGATTCCATGGTTGATTTAGGAGCTACACAAGGTTACTAGGGCTGAAGTTAATGGGTTTTCACAAGGGTTATATCAAGGCTAGCAAGGGTTACAAGAGTTATGGTGAAGGGTTTACAAGCTTAGGTTTAGTGTCCTAGTTCTATACTTGACTTCCTTTCTTTAGAAAGCCAAAAGTTGTAAGCAAACCCTATTACACTTTCTTGCTCAATATCGTTTTCATGCTTATTATGTTTCTTTCATGCTATATATGGTCTTTGTATTGTGTTCATGATGTATAAAAACTAGTAAAACAAGTTATGTATATATATGTTAACTTATGATATTTAAACAAGTAAACTAGTGACTTTTATGGAGAACCATGACCAAAATAGTATAACTATGATATTTGACATTTACCTACTGTTAGAGAGGACTTAACAAGGAAAACATAGCAATTTGAATCACCCAAAATGAGTACACGAGTCAAAAGTTATGGCCATAAGAAGTTAGCGACACTAAAACGCCGAAACTGCCTATACCCTACTGTTTTGCATTCTGCCAATTTGAAAGTCACCCTTCTGGTCCGATTCATCAAAAAGTTAAAACACGAAAGTTGTCCGGAACGACGTTTTCGTTTAGGACTAAAAAAGCTCGAGCCCTGAAACGCTTTCCGAGTGATATTTTCTTCAAATTCTTAACAGCCCATTTTTAGACCAAAGTCACTATATAATAGTTATGATTTAGTAAGACCAAGAGGTCTAATGACCTAAAGCCAAGACCACAACCATGGCTAAGGCCAAGGTTGAGTCTCATGACCATGGTAACAATGACCAAGGTCACGGCAAAGCCACAGCTAAAGACCATATAACTTTTAAAGATCAAAAACTTATATATATGTTATCAAATACTACAATAGTAGGGAGCCTCATGTGAGGAGTTCATTAAGTAAGCCGTCGAGATGAGTTGTGGATTTACGAATTAAAGTGTCCTGGCTCCTCGAACGTTTACTCCATGACTTCTGAATTATGTCGGCCTGAACGGTAGTAAGAGATATACAACCTATACATGTTTCATAAACCATTTATATTCAAAGACTTACACTATATACTAAGTACTACATCATGAACATTATTCAAGACATATATAGGTAATTCTTCGTATTCTTAGACGTTACTCCCAACCTAAGTCGCAACGTTCTATTATAGGCTGTTCTTAGAGACTTTCGTGATTCGACTACCACTTTCATTTCTCATTACTTAAGCTTAAGGTAAGTCATAGCCCCTACTTTTTCATACTTGTTTTAACTCTTTGGGGGAGATACATGCTCAACTACTTGCTTACTTGTACAAATATTCAAAGCTTTTATACTTGATCATCTTATACTTGATTGCATTATACATGATTTCATACATACATGACTGTCTTTTATCTTTGGGAAGTGGCTCCCAGTAATCTTTTATCTTTGGGAAGTGGCTCCCAGTAAACTTTTATCTTTGGGAAGTGGCTCCCAGTTTTCTTTGGGAAGTGGCTCCCAGTTGTCTTTGGGAATTGGCTCCCAAGTGAGGTCTTCAGAGATGAAGTAGAGACTCACTACTAATTGCTTAATTGTTTTGATGAACTTATACATGTCTTTATTATACTATATGTTAGCAGTGGGTTGTGAACACACAGGTTACAAGTCTCTTATGGCGGGACTTGCAACTGAGTGAATTCACGATGCCTTTGCTGTGTGATCATTTTTTTATAGGCTTTATTTGTTAGACAAACTCTATGAACTCACCAACCATTGTGTTGACACTTTAGCATGTTTATCTCAGGTTAGTAAGGCGATAGCTAGTGCGTGGAACTTAGAGTCAAGCTGCATATTCTGAAGACTTACGCTTTTATCATTTTCCATTCAAAACATTTTGTATACATTTATGTATCATACTTTGGAATCTCATGTTTGTAACTTTGAATTCTTTAATCGAATGCTAACTTTTCAAAACGTCTCATTTAGAGTTCGTTTTCTATAACTTGTACTTTGTATTATGAAGTAGCACCCCTATGACACAGTCTTCCGCTGCGGTATTTTGGGGGTGTTACAGATTGGTATCAGAGCCTTGGTTATAGAGAACTAGGTTGCATTTAGTGCCTAGACTATAACTGCTATATACGTTAAGACTCTCCTCTTTATTTGCCTTACACACACTACATACGCATACGCTTCTTGGTAGTTGTTGGTTTAGTTCCACGCTATTAGATGATGTGACTTTGGTATTATAAGGAGCCCCAGAGATTAGTCGAGTTATTAAAAACATGGAGCTCAGTAATAACTAATTATTTAACTTGATCTTGTGACAGTTCTTGTTTGATGAGACACAAGATTTGAGTTAAATAATATTATTGCTTAGCTTTAGGGATTTGATGACTTGATTATCTTACTATCGGCCTCAGAAGGCGGATTTTTTTGTCGGAAATTCTTAAGTAGGATGATTTAGAATCTCCTTATTTAAATGGATTAGGACGCCTCTTCATTTAAATAAAAAAATTGTAAATCACCGAACCATAAGTTTATGATCCCTTACTTACATAAATTTGGACGCTTCTTTATGTAAGTAAAGAGTTATAAATAAGTGGGCTTATTTGCATCCGATACAACTCCTTAACCAGAACCTTAGACGAATCAGAGCAAACACCACTATATTAGAGATCCCGAATTCTCTTAGACATACCGTAAGTAGTTAACATCAACAGAACTTCGGGACAAAGTTCTCCTTAAGGGGTAGAGACTGTAACAATTGGCAATTTCAGGTTAATTACTATTTTCGGAAAATTTTACTATTCACTTTTACTATTCATTTTCCCGAAATTTTCTCGAAATTTGATTTTTGTTTCTTGGCCTCGTGTGATAAATCATTCTCATAGCAAATTAAAAGTTTGACACTCATCAGATCATTTTGTGAAAATGGCAGGGAAACCATGAGAGGTGTACCTCAATTTCTTACGAAAGTTGCGTAAAATTGAGAAAAGTAAAATGTAACTTTTCTTGGCCTCGTGTGATAAATCATTCTCAATTTTACGCTACTTCATAATACAAAGTACAAGTTATAGAAAACGAACTCTAAATGAGACGTTTAAACCTAAAAGTAAATCTCGTACACGGCTTCGTGATTTTTGCAGAAATGATCCGACGAGTGTGAAATTCTCGGATTATCATTAAAATAGTTTAACTTACAAGAATATGAAATAAAAATTTTGGATGTGAATAGTAAAAGTGAATAGTAAAAAGTGAATACTAAAATTTTCGGGAATAAAAGTTAACCTGAAAATGCGAATTGTTACAGTTTTACGTACGAAAGTTGCGTAAAATTGAGAAAAGTAAAATGTAACTTTTCTAATAGGATACTAATGACTTAAAATGGCTTATAATGTCTAATAGGATACTAATGACTTAAAATGGCTTATAATGTCTAGGCTGGGCTCTGTCTAGTGTCGGTTGGTATTTAATGTCTTTTAGACATAAAACCGTAAGCTTAAAAATCAAGGAATGACTTATAAAATCAAGGAATGATTTTTGGTCAAAGGAGGAGGGAAAAATATGTTGACTTATTCTAATAAGTTGAAAACTCAAATTGTCTTAGAAACGCGGTGTAGGTATAGGCTAAGGTTACGGCTGAGTAAAAACGCTTAAAACTGAAAATTCCAGTTTTTCACGGCCGAGGCTTATTTTGGTCATGTTTTTTTTCTCAGTCATGCTTAATTCTCTAATTAATCATGAGAGTACTAAACATTTTTCTGATGTGGGGTCACTTAACGCGGTCGAGTTTCGTTGTGCGTAGAATTTTTAAATGACGTTTTACCCTAAAACGTGTAATTCCGTGTAATTCCTTAATAACTTTCACGAAAATGATCTGATGAGTGTCAAACTTTTAATTTGCTATGGGAATGATTTATCACTCGAGGCCAAGAAACAAAAATCAAATTTCGGGAAAATTTCAGGAAAAATGAATAGTAAAAGTGAATAGTAAAATTTTTCGGGAATAGTAATTAACCAGAAATTGCGAATTGTTACATCGTATATGTTTTGATTAGTTTATTTTCATGTTTTCTTTAGCCATTTTGAGTTTGGAAACTTTAAATAATCTGGTATATATATGTGCATGTCGATTAGGAATAAATAAGTACTAGTTTATACTTTGAGATTTTCATAAGTGTTAACGAGTTTAAAGATTTGCCACACAAGTTAAACACCACCTTAGCCATATCCAAAACTATTACGAGAGTTCATGAAATAATAGGGAAGTTAAGTGGTACGTAATATATGGATGTGTATCATAACGAGAATAGTATAGAGTATGTATGGAAATAAGTCTGAATATTACTTACAACACCAACTAGGGTGGGGAAAACGTGATAAGGGCTCGCGACCAGAGATGGATATAGGATCTTGTGAGGTGATAACCCAACCTTGTATCACGACCCAACAAAATATGATAACATGGTTTCGCCTTCTTCTTCTCGACAGGAACAGCAAGAGTATCCTTTTATGTTTACGTTTGGTTTAGTGATAGTTGAGATGTGGTAAGGTGATGGTGTACAGCCCGGTTAAGTGTTCAACTATGAACCAAAATCAGTTACTAGTTCCCACAACCTTGCTTTCACTTGTACCATGGCTCGACAAAAAGTTATAAGAGAGTATGCGTGATTTTATGTGATGTGAGTTGTAGTGAGTTAGAAATGTCGATATGCAAGGCTCTATATATACTCAAACTGTGTATGACAATTGGCAAAAATGGCAGGGAAACCATGAGAGGTGTACCTCAATTTCTTACAATTGTCATAAGTGATCTTCTCATTTGATACGTGCCAAAATGCATGTGCAAGAATCTGTGCTAGTTTGCTTTCGAGACATACAAATAGCCAAGGAATATTATAACGTGTGTGTCATATAATGTGTAAGGAAGTAACATGGGTTACTTAGGTTACATTTGAGGGAGGTGGTGCATGAGTTATAGGTTACATTTGAGGGAGGTGGTGTATGAGTTATAGGTTACATTTGAGAGAGGTGAGTCTTCAAGTTTGAGTCCAGGTCGTATTCCACAGATAACAGCCACAAATTACATTTTTGGTTCAAAATCTCGTTAGTCTAGACGTAAAACATTATTTCGGACAACTTTCGTGTTTTACACTTTTCCTGGTTCGGACCAGAAGGGCCTTAAAATTGGGATTTAAATTCGTTACAGAAAGTTAGTGGTTCATTAGAATTTAAACGAAGTGGCATTGGAACAAAGTTATTATTTGTGTCAAATTGAGATGAAACATGTAAGGTGCCTTAACTTGATCAATATTCTAGTATAGTAATTATATTTGAAAGTTGATAACAATTGTCGGTCATGGTTCTTAGAAGCATGGAAACTAGAGTTGCGAAATAAAAGAGATACGTCGTGTGTAAAAGTTATGATCAACTGAGCTAAAGCAAATATGTACTTGTGACTTGTAAAAATAATAGTTAGAGGTGTGCTTAGGTCATGAAGCTTGGTGAGTTCGTTAATGAATTAGGTCCAAAGGAAAGGGGCCAAGAATAAAGAGTCCGTTATTATTAGTGAGTACGCATGGGAATTTTGTAGGCTCGGGATTTATATAAATTGTATTTGGTAATTATTGAAACGTATAATTATTAAATATCAACATTTTAAGTTATGTATGGTATCTAGGTTATTAAGGTTCAGGTGTAAATGTTGTTTCAAGGTAAGAGTGAATAACGTTGTAATTGACAAAGTATATATATATATAAAAAAAAATGTTATCGGTAAAAATGGTTAATTTATGTTGTAATGATGTATTAATCGTAGGAAAATTTATGGGATGTTATAAATATTTAGAGACACTTTTTAAAAAGTGTGGGTAAAAGCCTGAAATTTTGAGAATTAAAGACATTTTTTATAAACAAAAAGTCACAAAAGGCAAAAAATGTGCGCTCACACTTTTTTTTTTATCATTGTAAATAGACTTTTACCTACACTTTTTTAAGTGTCGAAGAAGTAAATGAGATTTTAGTGACACTTCTTTTATACTTTTGGCGACACTTTTTTTAACCTTTAGTGACATTTTTTGTGACACATTTTTAAGAGTCATTAGATGACAATTTTTTTAGTGAGTGTAATAATTTGTAATGTAACATTTTTCGACTTAATGGAATGTATTTGCAATGTAATGTAGAGACGTTGCTATGTAATGTGATATGATATTACAAATTTATGATAACTTTTATTAAAACAAACACTAGATAAAAAATGAATTAAATTAAATTAAAAGCAATTAAAACAAACATTCGAAATGTAATGCTAGAACATAAAAGAATTTAAGTTGTCTAGTACTCAGTGTCATTTTTTATTTCTTGAAAGTTCCTTTGCAACCATTGAATCTCAGCGTGGAGCGTACAATTTCTTCTTCTTCTTCTTCTTCTTCTTCTTCTTCTTCTTCTTCTTCTTCTTCTTTTTCTTTTGCTATTTTCTCATTAGTATCGCAACACACCTCTTTTCTACAAGACGAACTTGTCTTCTTATGAAGCCTAATTCGATATCATACAACTTTCTACAGTAGCTGAACTTGTCCTCTAATGGTGAAATCATTTAGAAATAAGAAGCCATGTTATTTTTACCTTTAGAATTAAGGAATTGGTCTACCTATGGTTGAAAGTCATTCTAGTGAATGTGTCTAAATAGAAGTGTATTTACCTTTATTTTTTTTTTTGCAATAAAATTGCAATCAAATCACAACCAAGAAAAGAAATAAAATGGCTATAGATACTGCAATCTACATTTAAATGGACATTTTAAATTCTTAACTGTACCCAATATTATTTACGCAAAAATATAAAAGAAATTAAACAATGATAAAAAGTAAAATCGAATTGTATTCATTCAAAAGAGAAGGAAGAAATACAGTAGATCATATAAAGTTGACTTACAAAACATTGACATACATGCTACTTAATCATATTTGATGAACAAATCTTCGAGAAAATTATTTTTCGTAGCAATGGATTTGTCAAGTCTCGTCAACTACTTAATACATTCTCCCAAAATAGACGCATCACGACTCATTGATAACGTCATATTTACCCATGATTTAAGTGTTAATTTCCCCCTAAAATGCTCATCTTTTCTATTAGTATGAAGAATATATACTCGTATTTCTTCCTATTTTGGTTTCAGGGTAAAGATGAGTAAAAGAACGAACATACGCAGAAATGGAAGGACTTTGGAGCAAATATGTGGAAATTATGGATTCTGCACTCACTACGGCGTAAAGGTTCATCTACCTACACCGTAGCAAGGGTTTATGAAGATTACGGCGTAGAGGTTCATCTACCTATGCCTTAAGAAGGAATTTATGAAGACTACAGCGTAGCCCATCCACTGTCTACGGCGTAGAAGTCCACTAAAGGGCTCTACGGAGTAAGCAACTCTCCAGCTACGACGTAGTCCCCAATTTGAGGCAGTAAAGAACTAACGAGGCAAAGAAAGAAGTTACGGCGTAGCAACCCTAGCAACTACGCCATAGAAAGTATCTTATCAAGAAATTACGCCCATAGCACTTGATCAAGCTACAGCGTAACACAAATTTACAAAAGTTACGGCGTAGCAATCCAATCAGCTACGCCGTAACAAAGTCGGGCCTATAAATACCAGCCCTAATTCTGAGTTTATTCATTCACTTTTCACCACACAGAAGTTGGGAGAAACTCGGGGAGCAGGAGGAACGAAGTTCTAGCCTCATAAAAGTCATTTCCAATGGAGGATTCACACACCAATCATAAGTTTATTCATTCCCTTGTTTTGTATTCGATTCATGTTTACTTTTGTAATAATACAATCTTGTTTTACTGCAATTATGAATATGAGTGGCTAAACACCTCTTGGTGTTAGCCTAGTTATAAATTTTTTATTGTTTTGATTTAGTTTTCTACGCATCTATTATCTATTGTGTTAATACAAATATCGCCTAAAAATGTTATTTATATTTTACGATCTTTCTTAGTTTTGTTAGCTACAAAAGGTAAAGTTTATTTTTGGCAAATCATAAATATAGTTTAACAGTATTTACTTAACTTCACTCTAACTACATCTACATGTTTTCACAAAGTGATTTATAATCAAGTATAACATAGTGTAAGTACATGTGTTAAAAATGTCTCTTATGTATACTTAGCAAGTTTACTAAATAGTATGTCATATTAGGATATAAGCAAGCAAACTCCTTTTTAGTAAAACATTCACTTGCTAAACATCTCAAGCAAACATGTTTGATCTATTTTATCTAATAAAACAGAGTTTTTTACAACTCTCTTAAGCACCTTTGTACAACCATCTTTAGCACATTTAATTAATTTTTTCTTAAAATAACTTTTAACCAGGTGCTGACACGTTGCTTTTGAAAAGTCAAACTTTGAAAACTAAATATGAGCTAACAAAAATAATTGATGCATTCTAAATGAGATGTGATATAACTTTTGGCAAGCGTAATTCTTTCTTAAGATATCTTCAGCTATCATTAAATGCATACGTTTGAAACATATATTGTTCGTTTTTAATTTGACAACCTTCTAAGCATTCAAACGGCAAGTCTATAAATTGATTTACTTATTTTTAAACCCATCTTTTTAAATCAAATATTTAAGATTTTGAAATATAAGGTAATCGACTAATCGGTTTTCTTAAAACCATCAATGAAACCCTCTAACTTAGGAAACTCATATAATATTGTTAAGCAACTTCTAAAAAAATTGAAATTTTGTAAAATACATATATGAGTGTAGTAGTATTATTCACAATATATACAAATGGAAAAGTAAAATCCGGGTGTTGGTCGAATCTAAAATAACATAATATTATTTATGGTTTCTTTTCACATAGCTCCTAATCAATTGTTTTGGGTTTCTTCTTCTATAGATCATGCACATCAATTTTTAGTGGTACACATATTATGGGGGTATTTTTTCTAATTAGTCAACCCCAGTTATTTAGCAAATGCAGGATTAATTAAATATTTTCAACTCATGCATTTAAATGGGCCTTCTAAACAAAATTTCAATTTTAGTTTGAAAAATTTGTTTGCTTCCCCTACAAGCTTTGCGTATAGTTAACTTTTCATAATTTGTGTTAAAAACAAAATTAATTTAATAGAAATGAGCTATGTTTTTTTTTACGTACTCTTTCATTCTCATTTTTTTTTTTTTTTTTTTTTTTTTTTTTTGCAGGTTTATTCTTTCGTTGTTCATTAGCATCAATTTATAAAGGTAATGCATACTAAAATTTGATTATATAATATATAAAGGTTATGAGCATCAAAGTCAGGTATGTTTGAAGTATGGTAACATCCAAATTGATAAATTTTCATTAGCAAAGAAGTTTTTTGCTAAAATTAACTTAAAGATTAAAACTTAAATCAGTTTAGTATTTTGACATAATCGATCTATTCCTCATATGTTATTGTTATGGTACTTTGTGATTTCGGTTAGTTTTTCTTTCTAATCATGCTCTTTTTAATGTATACGATGCTTTTTTTATACTTTCTAAACCTTTTAATATGCTTTAGATCAACGATAGTTACATTTCTAATTGTTTTGGTTTATCTCATTTCTTGCTATTTTTTAGATGAATTTATGGGAAGAGTTAGATATACAATCACACTTCTATTGTTTGATCAACCATGTTTTGCTATCTAATTCATGTTTAATCACCTGCTATTTATTCTAATTTATATTTCTTTTTACTTGGTTCTGTTCATTCGGTCGTGATATAGAATTGGTTGTGTTACACCCAAATATTAGTCCATGTATATTTAACAACTACTATAATTCTTCATATATACATATCATTCATGGTGGTATCAGGTGTGCAACCTTAAATGTTATCAAGTAGTTATAATTTGTTGTTCATATTTTATATATGTAGGAAAATTATACTAAACATTAGATGTATAAAAAGTATATTAAAGGGGATCATCTGCGTGTAGTTTGATATAACATACACACTTTAAGAAAATATAATAAAATATCATTTACAAGTCTGTGATTCATTGACAATGAAAAAGTATATATGTTATAGAGAAAAAGTTTGTTTAGACTTTGATGAAAACAACTTATTTACTAAGCTTTAGGAGTCATTAAGTGTCAGCATGGTCACGATATCCTGAATTCATATAGTAGTATGTAATTTAGATGTCGTTAAAAAAAAAAGTATGTAATTTAGATGAGGCCAAAATTCTTTATAACCAAAAATGTTGCAAGTCATTCTCTAGAATGTAGTCTAAAACAAAATAAACTAAATATCGAGTTAATAGTCTGTGAAAACAACAATCTCCAAATACATGAATCATGATCTGTAACTATCCTGGTATAGTATATATGTCCGATACTATCGATATTAGCAGTATTTTCACAATGCCCACATCAATTGTTTATTTTTAATTGTCACACACTAATGATTTAGCTTAGTTAACCAACATGGATATTTATTCTTAAATAATAAAACAAACAAAATAATTTAAACATTATGTCTTAACTACAGACGGAAAGCTAAAAGAAATCTTGATACAGCGATGAAGAAAAAGAAACATGAAGTGACAACATGACATGTTATTTAAGTGGAAGATAATTAAGTAATTTTGAATGTAAAAAGCTTTAAATTTAGAGAATCTATAATACTATAAGATTCAGTCCCTAAATTTAATGTCGGGTTATGATGATAGAGTTTTTAGAGTTAGAAACAAGTTGGAGTCGTTTAGCAGTTGCATAAAGTACAAGATAGCTAATGCTCGGAATTCAATGCAGCCTCATAATAACTATACAATCATGAAAGGAGATGAAGTGCAAGGGTTGCCCGAATTGAACATATGACATTAAGTATATAATTAAAAGTCGGTTAAATGAAGTGCAAGGGTTGCGAAAGGTTGCTAGAATAATTAATGATTTAACCTAATTCATGCCTATATAAACCGGCCAAAATCACATTTAGTATGTACATTTGAAGATGATTCACACATCTTTTAGATCTTTGATTGTTAGTAGCGGTATGTAAATTCTCTTTTGCAACATTTTGGAGATGATTCACACATCTTTTAGATCTTTGTAATTAACTTGGTCTTCTTTTTTTCTTAATTTAGTTATCATACGCAGGTACCATGAAAATCACACAAGATCATGCATACTCAGATAAATGAAACCAAAGATTGGGATACCAACTATTTTCTTTGTTTCTTACATATTTAGGTGATTGTTATAGATATGCGTATATATAGATATATGTATTATGTTAATGCATTTTCAAATACAAGTAATTTATGTGCGTTTTCTATTGATGTAGCTCACATGTGCGAATTGATTCAAGAAAATGTGCACGAGCATGTATGTAAAGCAACATTTAAATGGTTAAATGATACTTTTAAGCGTGATTAGTTTATGTAAGTAGTTGCTTTCGCATGCTCTTTGAGAAATATTAGAATGAATTTATCGTGTGCAATTGAATTACTATTGAAAAGAAGAAGGTCCGCGCATCGCAAAGTGTTTTCTTTTTCAATATGTATAATCATTAGTGAGAAACCAATATTTACGCCCATTAAATGAGTTTGCCATAATAGCAAAATACGACATATTAAAAATATCAAATTGAGTAATGAATAGAAAGGAAAAAAAATACATAATTTCGACTTAAATCCGTTTGTAAATTATGATATCAAATAAAAAAGTTGAGTTTTAAACATAAGCAAAAGTTCAAACTTTTATCGAAAAACAAAACCGGTGCATTTAATGTGAAGTATATACAACATCAAGATGGAAGTGCAAGGCTTGCCGGAATTTATCACATGATATTTAGTAATTAGTATAGAATTAAAAGTCGGCTATGGATTGAGAAGAAGTTGAAAAGGTTGCAAGAATAATTGATGAGTTAACCTAATGCAATATATATAGATATATGTATTATGTTAATGCATTTTCATATACAAGTAATTTACGTGTGTTTTCTATTGATGTAGCTCACATTTTTGCGAATTGATTAAAGAAAATGTGCACGAGCATGTATGTAAAACAACATTTAAATGGTTAAATGATAGTTTTTAGCATGATTAGTTTATGTAAGCATGCAACTTGAATAATGAATATAAAATAAAAAGTATATAATTTTTGCTCAAAGCCATTTGTAAATTAAAAAAATTAAGTTTAAAACATAATAGTGGAGTCCAAAGGTTTTAGGAATTATTAATAGTGTGTTAATTAATATTCATTTAGTTAGCTATTTAGAATTGAGTTTATTGATAAAATTTATTAATATTAGTTAGACTTCAATGTTAATTTTCAATGAAATTAGTTGTACAACAAAATGAGATGAAGCTAAAATGGTTTGTAACGATTTTTAATTATGTGGCATTATTATATATACAATATTACACAAACTTTAACTTACAAACTTAATAAAAAAAATATTTAACGCACATTAAACTATGACCAATTAGATAGACCCCGTGTGCTTTATATTACCATGCAAAAACCATCTAACGGACAAGTATTGTAGGCTAAATAATAGACCAAAAGATATAAAGTCATTTTTTTATCATGCAAATAAGTAATAGGCTAAAAGAAACAAAGCCATCACAACTTAATAACCAAAAGCCAATATATAAAATACAACACCACAAAACCAAAACAACATCAAATACTTTTAAATTTTTATACAAGAAAGTTAAAACATTTCATACAACAGACGAAACAATAATTAAGTATACACTCGCCAATATACAGAAAAAATACACGATTAACAATTAGATTCTTAGCCCGTGCGTAGCACGGGTTCTACATGTCTCGTGTTTCATTAAGTTGCTGTGTGTTTTGGAGCTTGTTTGAACTTAAAAGTTTGAAGTTGAAGCATGTGTTATCAAACAATGCTTTTTAATACAAAAACTAACAACTCCAAAAAGCTTTAAAACAGCCCCAACCAAACAGCAGGCTCTTATAATTGTCAAAATAATGTTTTGTAGTTAACCGAACATGAAGTGGTATGAACGTCTGTAATCATTCTAAAGATTATTTCTTTAACTGGAGATGAAGTTATCGACAGATGGTGTAAAACGTATTATGGTATTACAATCTTTTATGATCTTCTCTTAATCATCTCCAAAGCCCTAATCAATCCTAATACGTTTTACACATGAAACGAGAGCTAAAAAATATATTATTTCAATAAGCTATGTAGAGCAGTCTTTGATTTTAACATGTTGTAAAAGATTATACTTAAAAAAAAAAAAAAAAAAAAAAAAAAAAAAAAAACTCGTTTTCCAAATAAAGCTTTCGTGTTACTCTTATTTGACACTTTTGTTACTGTATAATAACTACGAATATTCACGCAAATCAACGGTACATAGCGAAAAATAATCATACCTACAAACTTGTGGTCTCGGTGTGACTCATGATGCAACACTTACGGGTTCAATTTATACTTATTTTTTTTAAAATTCATTTTCATGCATCAAAAACTTTTGATGATAATTAAAAGATGACAATATAGAAAGCTCAACATCAACATTTGTTTTGTTATTCATTTTTCGTCAATGAGTTACCACAAAATGAAAAAAAAATAAAAAATAAAAAATTATGGATAATGGAGATTAGAACTTATTTTTTAAAAATTATTAAATATAAAAGTCTTCTCTTTCATTTATTAAGCGTGACATTTAAACGTTTATTAAAGTGACTGTGTCATTAGAAGTTTATTAAGAATTATTAAGGGGTAATTAAAGTATAAACACTTTGCTCACTTTTAAGCAATTTTAAATTTCTAAGATTTGAGTTTAAAGTCTTTATAGATAATAATAGTAAAGGTATACAATGCTCTTTTTCAACAGTTTTTTATATTGATTTGCGATGTTCATTTTGTAGGTGTACCTACACTTATCTTATGTGTTCATTGATGTGAGTTTGGGCTTTATATTTAAAGGTATATGTTTGAATGTTCATGTAATAAACTTTCCCCCCAACTTATTAATAAATGTTGATTGATTTTTTGTTAACAACACATTGTGCGTTATTTGAACTAAGAGGGTGTTTAATGAGTGGCTCAGTAAAGTGATATAATGAACAAATAGTGTTTTTTTTCCTTAGTAAATTATCAAAATATGACCTTTTCACATTTTCATCAAATAAATATCTCACGTCAATTCCTAAACCCACCAATTGGTTTTTCTCCTCTTTAGGCGTCTTACTTTAATAAAATAAAACTTCTTATACTTGAAGATAATGGATAACAAAAGACGAGATATAGAGCTTCATAGGATATTAATGCTTAGAGAAACACATATAACGTGTATGCATGGCGTTTTCAATGGAGACTCATGCTTACGAAAACACGTGATGCATTTCAGTAGATGATGCAAAAGGAAAGATAGGCGATTCGTTGGACTTTACAAGTAGAATGTGCAAAAAGGAAGGATGGCTTTAGACTTTGCAAGGGAAATCTATCATATCAGAAAGATTAGCAGATGAATGGAGTCTATATTGGATTGATTTATTGATTGCTCCCCAAAATAAAAATGAGTTCATTACGAATCAAAACAAGATACTTGTGAAGATTTTTGTTTTTTCGGTTATTTGGCTATTTTGTTGGATAAGCCTCATCTGCTTTGTTAGTACCCAACTATCTATTTTAACTACAATTGTGCATAATAACGTAGGTTTTTTTTGAATGTCTACCTTCGTAATACGCAAGTTATTATATATTTTTGTGACATCTCTTTAAAATACCCGTGGATTTCACGGGTCTTTTAGCTAGTTCTATACATAAACTATTTTTACAAGTATACTTTCTTTTTTAAGAATATCTAAAATTAGAAATATAATGTTACTTACATCATCTCTTGCATCACACATGTCCCTTCAAAGAAACATGTGTGTAAGAAACATGTTTTATTTTGTATAGATTCATACTCAAGATCTCAAAGTTGACTTTGTGAGATCTTGAGAATATTGTGTTAGATTTTCTAATTCTTGTGCAGGATTCTGTCAAGCTGTCTGGCGGAACCCTCAGGGACAACGGACGGAACCAAAGGATTGGTTCCGCCATATCCGTGGGTTGGCCTGGATTTTGGCCTATAAATAGCAACCTACTCCTTGAGTTTTTCTCATCACTCTCCATTTTAATTTACTGCATATACTTCATTTCTAACTCAGTACACTTTCATATTTGTGAGTCTTTCTTTGTAGCAAGAAGATCACTAACTTACAAGCTTCAACACAACGTTGCAAGACTTGTCAAGCATAGCATAGTGTAAACTAGTAAAGTTTATAAATCATTGTATTGTATCCATTTGTAGTGATCGGTTAGTATTTTAGTCCTCAAAATACTTAGAGTATCGGGAGTTGTTGTACCATTGTAAAAGAACTATCGGGAGTGGTTGTACCCTTGTGAAAGAATTCGACATCTAGCTTAGTGTCGGAAATAGTGTGTAAGCGACGTGTAAGGTTTTCTCCGCCGGATAAAGGAGCTTGTTGACTAGTGAAAGAAAACTCTCGAGTTGGATACTCGGGGCGTGGAGTAGGGCAAGGAAAAAGAGTCCTTGTAGCCGAACCACGATAAACAATCGTGGTATGGTTTGATCGTTTCTTACTTTTATTCTTGCATATTATTTGTTGTTTGATAAGTCTTAATTGTTAATTACACGTAAAAGTATTAGAAGAAAATCAAGTTAAAACCGGTAAACTATTCAACCCACCTTCTAATTTTCCACAATTGGCATCAAGAGCTACGTTGCTAAAGATTTTAAAATATATTGTATATTAAAACTTGAAACGATCCATGGATTTTGAAAACTTCAAAGAAGGGCAATCTATGCAAAGACCACCACTGTTTGAACCAAATGGTTTTATTTATTGGAAAAACCGTTTTGAAACTTATGTAAAATCAAAGGACATAGATCTATGGTATTTTATTATTGAAGGTGATCATAAGGCTACCGGAAGTGGTCGGGATGAGGATAGTTCACTTACTAAACATAGTGATGATCAAAAGAAACTAATTGCCAAAAATAATGAAGCAAAAATGATGTTTTATAATGCCTTACCTAAGAAAGAGTATGAAAGAGTTTTTATGTGCAAAACTGCTAAAGAAATTTGGCAATCTTTAATAACTACTCATCAAGGAAACTTACAAGATAACAAAATTGATCTTCTTGTCCAACAATATGAACAATTTTCTATTCCCGAAGATCAAACTATTGATAGTGCATTTGCTAGATTTAACACTATTATTACTTCACTTAAAGCACTTGATGAATCTTTTTGTAGCAAGAATTTTGTCAGGAAATTCCTTAGACCACTCCATCCTAAGTGGAGAGCAAAAGTAACGGCTATTGAAGAATCTAAAGATCTTTCAAGCATGGCACTTGACGAGCTTATTGGAAACCTCAAAGTTCACGAAATGGTAATGGAAAAAAATTCGGAGATAATTAGAGGCAAGAAGGAAAAAATAAAATCTATTGCCTTAAAATCTAGAATAGAATCAAGTGACGATGAGGAATCAAGTTCGGATAGTGAAGATGAAATATGCCATGGCAGTTAGAGACTTCAAGAAGTTCTTTAGAAGACAAGGAAAGTTTGTAAGACAATCTAAAGATGAAAAGAAGTCTCTACGAAAAGATCGGAATATGAAGAAAGTAAAGAATGAAAGAAAGTGTTTTAGATGCGAAGATACAAGTCATCTAATAGGAGAATGTACAAAACCGCCCAAAAGCAAAACTCAAAGTGCTTTTGTGAGTGGTGCTTGGAGTGATAGTGAGAATGATGATGAAGAGCCGACAAATGACGAAATAGCTCTTATGGCTCAAAGCTCAAATGAGGTACATTCCGATTAATCTTATTCTTCTATTGATGATAACACATTAGAACAACAATACAACAAACTTTGTGAGTTAAGCTTAAAAATCATAAACAAAAATAAATTTTTGAAGACTAAAAAGGAATTTTTAGAAAACGAAGTTTATGAATTAAAAGAAAAAGCTAAACGTTTGGAAAAGAATAAAAATGTTGACACAACGTGCAAATCATGTCAAGAATTCAAGCTTGTAATTGAGAAGCTTAAAATCACACAAGACAATCTTATTAAACAAAACTCAAAGTTTAAGAAGTTTGATAAAAGTATTTGTTGTGCGGATGAAATAATGAAACTCCAAAAATCACACTTTGATAGAACAGGGTTAGGATTCATGAAAATAGGATCAATAAGTAGTTTAAAGAAACAAGGCGAAAAAGGACAAGAAAATGATAAAACTGCAGCAATGACCCACGGAACTGACGGAACCAAAAATTTGCTTCCGCCAGTTGAACCCCTTGGTTCCACGGAGACTGCTGCAGAACAGAACAGTTTAGTAACTAACCGTAATGAATTTGTTAAAGTTACAAAGAAGTCAAACACTAGTTCAACTGAAACCAAACTTAAACCTGCCATTAAAATAGGAGTAGGACTTGCTAAAAATGAATTTAGAACTAGAACTACTCAACCAAGACCTAAATGGTCTATATCCAAACGCCCATTTCCAAAGAGAAACTACAACACATAACCCTACTTTCAACATAGCTGGGGTCAAAACATACCTAGACATCATCAAACTCCAAACTATATGTCTTGGAACCCATATCCACCATTTCCTTACATGAATCAAGGTAATGGTATGATTAACAAAAATGGACCCATGAGATATTGGGGACCAAATGTTTGAATGCTTGTTATAAAATAGGTGTGCTTAAAAGTGTGTTTGGAACCGGATGAATGGATCAAAGATAGCGGTTGCTCAAGACACATGACGGGGGACAAAAGTCTTTTCTCTACCTATCAAGTCTATGACGGAGGTAACGTTACTTTTGGTAGCAAGCTTAAAAGTAAAATCATTAGAAAAGGTACTATCTCTCATGACTCTCTGTCTATTGATGATGTTGCTCATGTTGACAACTTAGGATTTAATCTTCTTAGTATGAGCCAACTTTGCCGTAAAAAGTATAAAGTCCTCTTTAGTGAAAACGAAAGTAAGATACTTAAAGATGGTATAACTATAGCTAAAGGAGTTCTTAAGAATAACGTATACGTCAGGAAAATTGATAAAACATCTAGAGATAAACTTTGCCTTACCTCATTAGATGAGTCCTCGACTCTTTGGCATAGACGCTTAGGTCACGCTAATATGAGACTTATTCAATCCCTATCCTCTAAGGTATTAGTTAGAAACTTACCCAAGTTGAAATATGACCAACACTTTTTTTATGCTTTCAAAATTGGTAAACAAGTTCATAGTAGCCATAAGGCTAAAAATATGGTATCCACAGCTAGATGTTTAGAACTTTTGCATATGGATTTGTTCGGTCCATCCGCTATTCAAAGTTATGGAGGCAACTTCTATACTTTGGTCATAGTGGATGATTATTCACGATATACTTGGACAAGATTTTTGAAAACTAAAAATGAAGCTTTCGAACAATTTGAAATTCTTGGAAAGGAAATTCAAAATCAAGTAGGAAATTGCATTGTGTCTATTAGAACGGATCATGGTCAGGAATTTGATAACGAAATACAATTTGGTAAATTTTGTGTCAAAAATGGTATAACACATAATTTCTCGGCTCCTCGCACTCCTAAATCTAATGGTGTAGTAGAACGTAAAAACCGGACACTTCAAGAGATGAGTAGAACAATGCTTAACGAACAAAATATTCCACAAAAGTTTTGCTGTAATGCCATCGACACATCAACTTATATCTTAAACCGAGTCCTAATTAGACCATTTTTAGATAAAACTCCATATGAAATATATAGAGGTAAAAAACCAACATTAGGATACTTTAAAGTATTTGGGAGTAAATGCTTTATACTAAACACCAAGGATTATCTCACTAAATTTGACCCAAAGTCTTATGAAGGTGTGTTCCTTGGATATTCACAAAATAGTAAAGCTTATATTGTTCTAAATAAAGAAACATTAAGAGTTGAGGAATCGTTGAATGTAACATTCGACGAAAGTATACCTCCCTTTAAGACATCACCTTTGGTAGATGATGACTTAGTTGAAAGTCAAGTTGTTAATCAAATTGATTTAGAAAATGACAAGGAAGATGAACTATTAAATAGAGAAATAATCAATGTCAAAGAATCTAAAAGCCATCCATTAGATAGTGTCATAGGTAAACTTAATGAAAGAACCTTAAGATCAAAAGCTCAAAATGAAAGTAACTATTTTTGTTTTATATCAACCATTGAACCTAAAAATATAAATGAAGCTATAAGTGATGAATCTTAGATAATAGCTATGCAAGAAGAATTGAACCAATTTATTAGAAATGATGTTTGGACACTAGTTCCTAAACCAAAGAATCAAACTATAATTGTAACAAAATGGGTCTTTGGAAATAAAATGGATGAAAATGGAGTTGTGTCTAGAAACAAAGCTAGGTTAGTAGCACAAGGTTATAATCAACAAGAAGGCATTGGCTACGATGAAACTTTTGCTCCGGTTGCTAGGCTCGAGTCAATTAGAATCTTACTTGCATATGCATGCGCACATGACTTTAAACTTTTTCAAATGGACATCAAAAGTGCATTCTTAAATGGTTTTATTAATGATGAAGTTTATGTTGCTCAACCTCCGGGCTTTACCGAATTTGAAAAACCTAATCATGTTTACAAACTTAAAAAGGCTTTATGCTGACTTAAGCAAGCTCCCAAAGCATGGTATGATCGACTTAAAACCATCCTAGTTGACCATAAGTATACCATTGGCCTAGTTGACAACACTCTCTTCACTAAGAAGAAAGAATCACACATTATCATAGTTCAAATTTATGTTGTTGACATAATATTCGGATCAACTTGTCAAGAGCTATGCAATGATTTCTCTAAAATCATGCATGACGAGTTTGAGATGAGTATGATGGGAAAACTCAACTTTTTCTTAGGACTTCAAATTAAACAATTAGAAGATGGGATATTCTTTAACCAATCTAAATACATAAAAGACATGCTTAAGAAATTTGGTTTAGGTGATTCAAAACCTATCAAAACGCCTATGTCCTCGGAAACCAAACTCACAAAGGATCAGGAAAGTGAATCCGTAGATAACACTAAATATAGGGGTAAGATTGGTAGTCTACTTTATCTCATGGCTAGTAGACCCGACATTATGTTTAGCGTTTGTCTATGTGCTCGTTTTCAAGAAGATCCCAAAACAATCCATCTTGAAGCCGTAAAAAGGATTTTTAGGTACATCAAAGGCACTGTACATCTAGGATTATGGTATCCCAAAGGAACGGATGTAGAAACCATAGTATATGCCGACTCGGATCATGCCGGTGACTATGTTGCTAGAAAAAGTACAAGTGGTATTTGTACTTTTGTTGGACATTGTCTCACTTCATGGTTCTCAAAGAAGCAAACGGCACTCGCAATCTAAACAACTGAAGCCGAATACGTATCGGCTGTAAAAGCATGTCAACAAGCTCTTTGGATGAAGCAAGCGCTCGTGGACTACGAAATCGTGACTAAAAACATATAAATCCTTTGCGACAACAAATGAGCCATCGAACTGAGTAAAAATCCAGTCCAACATGCTCGTACTAAACATATAGAAATTCGTCATCATTTCCTACGTGACAATGTTCAAAAAGGAAACATCTCCATCGAGAAAGTTGCTGAGGTGAAAAATGAACCACTTTTAGGGGGTCATTTAAGCCCGGAATTGAATTTATTTGATCAAATATTGCCCTAAATCATTCCTTTTGTGATTTTAGGTACTTTGGGAGTGAAATCTGGAAAAGGAAGCAATTCGGACGTTTTTGGAGCATAAAAGTGAAGAAAACCCCAAAGACTTAATTTTCCATGCTGGGAACAGTGTTTGACGGCGTCAAGAGGAAGTATTTGACGGCGTCAAGAGTAATGTCCATGACGACCCAGAAGAAACATGAAGGCGTCACAAGTAGAGAGTCAAGAGTTAAATTCATGACGGCCTGCATAAGGTGTACACATGACGGCGTCAGACCCAGATCTAGGAAGTCCGAGGAACTATTTGGCGGCGAGATGATGGCGTCAGACATTTGTTCTTGACGCCGTCACCTTCTACTTCTAAAATCTATATATAGTTTTCTAATTTTCATTCATTAAAAAGGAACAAGTTTGGAGAAACCCTAAGGCCGAACCTTGTACGTATTTTACAGCTTTTTCAAGGGTTTTCAGCCCTTGAACCCTTACATGTGCTATTGAGATAAGTATTCTCTTAATTTAATCAATATGTGTATGTGTTGTTTGTCTATATCTTGTGCTTGTCTTGATTCCACCATGTTAGGCTAGATATATCTTGTGTTTGCTTAGATCTAATGAAACCTAGATGTTAATTATGTGTTGATTACTTGTTTATGGTTGTATTGGATGAATGATTTCAATGTTAGGCTTAAGAAAACTGGCAGATCTCCAATTGGTAACATGCTTGAACGTCTTAGGAAACATGAACCGATGTGTACTAGGTTTTATTGGTTGTATTTAATGCATGAGTAAATTCTAATGATCCCATGTTAGGAGCTTCTTAGCCGGCTCGACATAGGAGTGAAGTAGGCACTCATAGGATTGGGGAGTTAAGTACGCCACCCCATGAATGGTATTAAGGAATACAATCCGTCATCCACGCAACTAAAACAAGTAATTAACGTGTAAAAGATATCTAGGGAGTAGTGAAATCTAAGTAAACACATTTCTCCCACTTATTGTTCACAACTTTAGTATAATTTAGTTTATTTTCATTTTTAGTATTTTATTTTGATTGCATCTTAGTATTGGGTTAGTTGACTAGCAACTAATTCCGCCCAAATCCTTCAAACCCGAGATTTTAATTTGCTTTCTTAAAAAATATAAAAATACAAAAAAGAATCATCCTTCATCTCTAGACCTAATATTTAGGTTTTCTAATCCTAGCGACACTATTCCTAGCTGAACGATCAATCCCCCGGTACTTGTCATTATACTATACTACATCGATCAGGTACACTGCCTGGTGGGGGTTGTAAGCTTCTCAAGATCCCTTGAGAGATAAAGCCTGGTGCAATCCCTACGCATCAAGTTTTTGGCGCCGCAGCCCGGGGAATAGTTATTGTCTAGGTTAGAATCTCTTTTCATTAGGTCTACTTGCTAGATTCCTTTCTAGTAAGATTTTATTTTTATTTTTAGGTTCTCTTTAGTCTATCTTATTTCTTTGTTTCCTTTGTTCGTAAACTATCTCGATGGATAACAATAACATTGATCGTTTGATTCCTGTTATTCGTGTTTTTCGTCGTAGGATTTTCCAAGTGCCCGCCCCAATCCCTTTAGTGGAAAATGAGAACCCACCTAACCTTTCGCCTAATCACCACTTTGACAATAATTCTGAGTTAGAGGAGTCTGACCATGATGATGACCATAGGGCTAGTCCTTTTTACTATTCAGACTCCGATGAGGATCTTGATGATGGTGATGTGATTAATGAGGATAGGATGGAAGAAGAAGTGAACCCTCTTAGGTATGTTGACCCTAGAACAAGGATTGAGAGTGATAGTTCATTCAACATGCAATTTCCTTGTAAGATCGGATTTAGGAGCTTTAACGCTTATCTTAACTCATCTCTCCCAATAAACATAATCTCGCGTAATGAATATAATAAAATCATGGTAGATGAGTTAGAATACAAAGGAGAAAATATTATTGCTAGGGCAATACCATTGCATGTGTTTGTAGGAAGCTTGGCTTATCTTGTTGAATTCATGGTTATGGAGAATCTAGGAGAATTTATTGATAATAAGTTAACCCAAGTTGTGTTTGGAAAACCTTTCAAAAGATTAACCAACCTTGATGAAAAACTTATGGAAGGGTTAATTACATTCTCGGATGGGGATGAAGATTTTGTCTACCAAATACCCCGTGCACACCCTAGGTACAAGGATTTTTCCATGGAGAAGTGCAGTAGGTATCCGCCCATAGAAATGCTAAGTGAGAATGATAAGAGAAAAGGGCTTAAGTATACTCATGAAAAGAATAAAAGATACTATCGCGGATGTTTAGAGTTAGGAGATGATTATAAGAAAGATGAGGCAACTATTAGATGGCTCACGCTTGGTTATGTAAGCATAAGTGATACACAGTAACCCATGACCTTGAGTCTAGCTACAAGACTCATAAATAAAGAAAAGCGCTTCTTGGGAGGCAACCTATGATTTTGTGTGATTTTTATTTTGTTTGATTGTTATTTGCTTCCGTATGCATGCTTTATTTTTATGGTTGGTAGATCATGTTTCTAAACTAAAAAGTGGAAATACTTTACTTTGTTGTTTTGGCCTAGTCTTAACTTCACCTAAAGGTATTTTTGCAAAAGAAAAGTGTAAGGGGAAACCCCAAATATGTTTTTAAGAAACAAACCGATCATGATTCTCCACAAAACTAAATGAACATGTATATTCGTATTTGTTAGAGTCAAATGCTTGTATCGAGTCATAATGAAGTTTTGCAGGATTTTCCAGGAAGTAGAACCAAGTTTTTCCAGAAATTTTCCGGAAACTTAACATAAGAATTTCTGCAGGTCACTTCTGACGGCGTCATGAGCTTGCTCTTGACAGCGTCACGTGTAAAAATCTGGAAATTTTACCAGTTTTGTTTTTCTAACGGAGTCTTAAAATTTTTGTTGAATTATTAAGTTTTATAATCTCCAAGAAATCTGCAAACTTCATTCCACAAGCATTATATCTTATTTTGTTTTCTAGGATTTAGTAACTTATGTAGATTGTCGTCGATTTTATGCGAGATTGTCTTGTCTGTTTTCTCAGGATTTACAGGTTATGTATGACAAGAAGATGATTATTTTTCTGGAAGGGAAGCTTTGATTGTTCATTTTCTTGGAGGAAGATTTAACCTGGCCACCTTATTATCCATATCGAGCGAATCAGGGGAGTATTTGATTTCATTCGTTTTACTTATTTCACTTTTACATTCTTTACTTGAACATTGGGGACAATGTTCATCTTAAGTGTAAGGGGAGGGTAAAATGATGATACCTTACAAATACACTTTCGCTTGAGTTTGTTTGTTTGATAGTAGATGTGTAATAAAACTAAGAGAAATACTTGTTAGTGCAATTTTAGCGCCAAATTTAATTTTTTTTACAACATTTAGGAGTGAAACTTTAGCCATAGCAAGCGTCTCATGGATAGGAGATTGTATGACTAGCACAAAACCGTACCATTCAGAAAAATTTTCCACCCAAATATGTGAGGTTCGCCTTTAGATTTGATAGGAAAAGCATTTATTATTAGTGCTTATGAGTGTACCGGTAGCATTTAGATTCTAGAACTTGCGTTAGTGATGCATCCCAAGACCCCTAGTGAGACTACATTCGTGTAGTAGAATTTACTACATGATAAGAGGCATTAGGATCACCCTTGTGTTAAACCCGTATTATAATTACTTGACCATTTAAGTCATAATACTTGGCTAGTTAAGTCAACTAATTTTCCCACACCCTTAGCGTTGTACTCATTTTTAGTACACGAAACCCCTAGTACACCCCTCCGAGCCTATCTTTTCGTTTCTAACTTTAAGCATCTTACTTAAAGGAAGAATTTGTTACTCCCCACTTAAATGTACAACCAAATCGCCTTAGCCTTCCGTGTATGCGCTCATTTTTAGTGCATTATTGTTATTTGTTAAACCCTAAGTTAATTATCTAATTGATTACATGGTTGCTAAGTCGAGTCATATCCTTGTACATATTGTTTTGGGACGATTGGGACTCATGGGTAAAGTACTTATTTTATGGAGTAATGGGGAAGAACATCATATTATTACCCCCATATGTACGTTAATCTTAAAAGTACTCCAAGTGTTTTGATTTTCTTAATTCGAGTCATTAGATTAATTTATTGTAAAGTATGTAAAAATTCAAGTGTAAGGGGAATGTTCATTCCCTATGATGTATTATTTTGGATGGTAGGGTAAGAGTGTATGCAAAAAAAAAAAAAAAAAAAAAAAAAAAAAAAAAAGAAATCGAAAAAAAAAGAAAAAAAATAGAAAAAGAAAAAGAGAAAAAACATACGGACTACCATCCCTTTTTATTCTATGTTCATCTTATGTTTTTGTTCTTTTTGATTTATTAGCTTAAGTCGAGTCTAGTCTTGGCTTAACAATGCCATATTGTACATGTAATTAACTAAGATTGTTAACTCGCCACCAGTAAAGACTGCCTATATCCAACAAAACCGTGTATTTCATACCCTACACCTAACGTTACAACCCTTTAAAAGACCTCTTTGATAGTTTATCCTAGGTGCTTACGCCATGTGGTGGAGGTTTGATCCTTTCCCAAGCCTATGGTAATCTATTTTGCTATGACAGGTAGTGAGAGATATCTTCCGTTTTCATATTGTAATTTATACTTTTTTACACCCGAGAGATGTGAGTATCTAAACACTATTTGTGCTTGTGTATGACCTCCGTGCTTGTCTTCGGTCTTTAGTGGAACGATTATTTGTTGTAATTACTTTTATATTAGTGTTAAATGACCCCTAACTTGTATTTTGACTAGAATAAAAGCGCATTTGCTTGAGAACAAGCAAATCTCAAGTGTAAGGGTATATGATAAGGCGAAAAATGACCAACTTTTAGGGGGTCATTTAAGCCCGGAATTGAATTTATTTGATCAAATATTGCCCTAAATCATTCCTTTTGTGATTTTAGGTACTTTGGGAGTGAAATCTGGAAAAGGAAGCAATTTGGACGTTTTTGGAGCATAAAAGTGAAGAAAACACCAAAGACTTAATTTTCTATGCTGGGAACAGTGTTTGACGGCGTCAAGAGGAAGTATTTGACGGCGTCAAGAGTAATGTCCATGACGATCCAGAAGAAACATGAAGGCGTCACAAGTAGAGAGTCAAGAGTTAAATTCATGACGGCCTGCATAAGGTGTACACATGACGGCGTCAGACCCAGATCTAGGCAGTCCGAGGAACTATTTGGCGGCGAGATGACGGCATCAGACATTTGTTCTTGACGCCGTCACATTCTACTTCTAAAATCTATATATAGTTTTCTAATTTTCATTCATTAAAAAGGAACAAGTTTGGAGAAACCCTATGGCCGAACCTTGTACGTATTTTACAGCTTTTTCAAGGGTTTTCAGCCCTTGAACCCTTACATGTGCTATTGAGATAAGTATTCTCTTAATTCAATCAATATGTGTATGTGTTGGTTGTCTATATCTTGTGCTTGTCTTGATTCCACCATGTTAGGCTAGATCTATCTTGTGTTTGCTTAGATCTAATGAAACCTAGATGTTAATTATGTGTTGATTACTTGTTTATGGTTGTATTGGATGAATGATTTCAATGTTAGGCTTAAGAAAACTGGCAGATCTCCAATTGGTAACATGCTTGAACGTCTTAGGAAACATGAACCGATGTGTATTAGGTTTTATTGGTTGTATTTAATGCATGAGTAAATTCTAATGATCCCATGTTAGGAGCTTCTTAGCCGGCTCGACATAGGAGTGAAGTAGGCACTCATAGGATTGGGGAGTTAAGTACGCCACCCCATGAATGGTATTAAGGAATACAATCCATCATCCACGCAACTATAACAAGTAATTAACGTGTAAAAGATATCTAGGGAGTAGTGAAATCTAAGTAAACACATTTCTCCCACTTATTGTTCACAACTTTAGTATAATTTAGTTTATTTTCATTTTTAGTATTTTATTTTGATTGCATCTTAGTATTGGGTTAGTTGACTAGCAACTAAATCCGCACAAATCCTTCAAACCCGAGATTTTAATTTGCTTTCTTAAAAAATATAAAAATATAAAAAAGAATCATCCCTCATCTCTAGACCTAGTCTTTAGGTTTTCTAATCCTAGCGACACTATTCCTAGCTGAACGATCAATCCCTCGGTACTTGTCATTATACTATACTACATCGATCAGGTACACTGCCTGGTGGGGGTTATAAGCTTCTCAAGATCCCTTGAAAGGTAAAGCCTGGTGCAATCCCTACGCATCAAAAGTATCCTCCGAAGAAAACATTGCCGACATTCTTACAAAACCCCTTAAACGTGAACCATTTAATCTTCTTAGACTAGGACTAGGACTTATGGAACCTACTTCATAGTTTAAACGTTAAATAAAATCGTAGAAATTAAAAACAAAAATTCCATGTTCTTAAACCTGCAGGACTGGCGGAACCAAGAAAAACAAAGGGCGGATCCCTCTGTTTGGTTCCGTCCAGTCCGTCAAAAGTCTGTATAGGTTCTCTTTTTATATATTAAACCTTAAAAGTTCCATACTCTATACCACCTACCAAAAACAATTACTATTCACTTCCATATCCATTTTCACACGAAAATTAAGGTTCTTGCTCAGCCACTCTTCATTCCTATCATCATTGTAAGTATTCTAAACACAGTTACTCTCCTGATCTGTGTCTAGGAAACTCTATTTATGCACAAAAACTAAAAACTTGGGGTTATGCATCAACTTAGGAATTCATGAAGAAAATTTGTCATAAACAAAACTAATTATGTTTTCCATTAGTTAGGAATTGCATCTTGTAAGACATTATCACGCTATACCAAACACCCCATGTCAAAATTTTGAAAAATCTTCTCACATTTAGGAAAAATAGCTTTTCATTGATAATACAAAATAAAAACGTTATGTTTAAAACATCACTTGCATTATGTCTCTTGAATGCTAAAGGGGATACATAACTAATATGTATTTTTGGGTACATAAAACCGTAGCTACATTGAACTAGGAGCATTTGGAGTATCTTAAAGTTTACACAAAATTTGCATAATTAAAACCATTTTAACATTAAAATGAGTCGAGATAATCACAACTCCATATTGTTTTCATATAGGCACACACTAGAATTTTTTACACTTAAAACCATTACTTACATAAGCTAAAAATGTGATAATTATGTTTCTAGGTTCATCATGCCTCCTGCAACCTTCTATAACCACAAAGACACCACCAAATACCTACCCAAACACCACAAGACCAAAGGGCTAACCTCGGCCCAAGTAGAAATCTTTAAGAACCTTGAGAAGCGTTATGTTCATGAGGGTAGAACAATTGATCCTACTTTCCTTATCGGAACCAACATTAGGGAAGAACTCTCTTTTATTGACTTTGGTTGTCTCTTAGACATAGATGAGCCAATTTGTCCTCGTTTCATCCTAGAATTCTATGCTTCCGTGACCCTTAGCACGGATGATGAAGGTCTCATGTCACTAAACTTTTCTGTCAACCAAAATGACTCTGAAATCACTTTAGATCAATTTGCTCAAGTGCTTCGTGTTCCAAATCGGGGCACATGTCTTTACACCGACAAATGGCCACTTTCAACTCTTGACCCAATCCATGACTGCATTCATCCTTATGATACCCCTTTAGTGAGAAAAGAATAAATTTGTGACCATCTTTTTGTTAGGACTTCTCACACTAGGAGAACCCGATGCCAAAGACCCGTTTGGAATGGAGCTCAATGAGGTGAGACCACAATTCTTAAAATGGGAGGAGATCATTAGGGCCAATGTCATTAGTACTTTAGGAAATAGGGACCATATCAACACTTGTCTCTCCTACATGCTCTATAGTGTATCCACCTGCCAAACTTTCAAATTAGCTTACTACATTGCCAAAAGGATGGCACACATATCGGTTCAAGGTACCACCGCTCTTCTAAACGGGATGCTTCTCACCCGTCTCTTTAGGTTTTGTCAACCCATTCCTCCAACTCCTAGAGGTCTTCGCCTAGATTATCCTCTTATTCCTCACACCTTTGTGGCATTAAGTGATGACGAGTCTACAAAGTCAAAGGTAAACATGCTCACCCTCCAACCTCATCATCATCATCATCATCCATGAGTGAAGACGACAATCTACCAAACTCTATGCTCCCACCTCTTGAGTACCTCTCACAACTTCCAGCAATACCGAATGAGTCGGAGGAGTTCAAACAAACCAAAGGCATGTGGAAATGCTTTGGGAGATACCTTGGGAAGATCTACAAGAAGGTGAACAAGAAATGAGCATGATAAGAGGGTGTTTGGCACAAGAGTGCATTTGAACAATGTGGTCATCAAAACAATGTTAATTTATGGTTTTATGATGTCTTAGGATGATATTATGTTTATGGATTATGTGTGAACTAACAATATTTGCAGGGGATAACAATTTAGTATTATGCTATTTTTACTTTTCGGCTAAAATTTTGAATGCTAGAATCGCTCTCTCAAACTCTATAGGTAAGCATGTTTCTACCTGCAAATTTTGTTTCTCCTATCTACAAAAAATTGATTGCTTAAGTTTTAGGAAAATTTTTGGAATTCGGAAAACTCACGTAGTCGTAAAAGCCACTCTGTCTCGAATCTGAGGCTCCACGGAAACGGCGGAACCCAAATTTTGGTTCTGTCCGTTACAAAACTTGGTTCTGCCAAGTTTAATACCAACGGATACGGCGGAACCCAAAAATTGGTTCCGCCCATGTTATCGATTGGTTCCTCCAGTACTTCAGCAAAATTTGATCTTATTTTTTGAAATTTTCTAGCAATCCTTAGGATCCAAACTTGCTTCCTACATGCTAGTTAGTATTTATCAGTAATTCTAGAGCTATCTAATCACACATTAACCAATAGCATCATCATTCCCGCCAAAATTTCAAATTTGCCTAAACTAACCTAAGGAACCTTTCTGATACAAGGAAGGAACCATTCCTTTGGTTCCTCCAAATCCGTGGAACAACTTGACAACATGTATCCACCATGATCACATATCATTTACTTCCCCACTTAGTCTTTCACTCCATCCAACTCCATTGGATTGCCTTCCAATGATTTGACAAGTTCTTGGAACTCTTCCATATGATTAGGAACCTCCAACATTGTATGGATCAACATCAAATCCAAATACCAGTTTTCGTATCATGCTCTTCCTATAAATTGATCAACAATGCACACATCCAATTCACACCATCACCTTCACTTCTCTTAATCTTATACTTCTAAATCCTATCAAAGTCTTGCAATGACAAAATCCACCACCTCATCCGAGTCATCAAGACCTATTAGGAAAACCACTAGAATTAGTGTCAAACCATGTTGCTTCAACAAAACCATCCAAGTAAACTCATCATCATCAAGTGATTCATCCCTCAATATTTCATCACCCATCAATGATACCAACTTTCTAAACCTTGCTACTCCAACACCATCTCCAAACCCTTGCCTTGCTAACATAATCACCACTCCTCCACCAACCATAACTCCAAGTGATCCAACACCACCTTCGGCACCAAGTCAACCTTCAAAAACTCCATCACCTCAATCACCAAAATTAACATCTATGAAACTCTCCAGGACACCACCAACATCACCACATCCATTTATGGAAAGTTTGGAAGACCTTCCACCAAGATCATCAAATCCACCACCATTGCCACTTTTTGATACTATTGAACAAATGGAAACTCAACAACAACCTCGGTCTCAACCAAGTGACCCATTGGATGAAAAACCTCATCAACCATCGCTAATAGAGCGTTTGGCTTACAAGCATGCTAGACCTTCAATCTTTCTACAAGATCAAGATCATCCTCAACCACAACCTAAGTTGTTCCATCCTATTTACAAAGACATCCACGGTCCTCTTTATGGAGAACCAAGCTTTCATCATCATGATCAACAACAAGAACCACCTCAAGACTTTTCCAACCGGTTTGAGTCCATATTTCCTACTTATGAGGAAATAGAAGCATCTTTGTGGACCAAATCTCCAAACACTCATGAAGAACTCAACACTCGCTTGGAAAGCCTTTATGCTTTTAAGCACATGATTGATTCTCATCTCACCCAAGCCATGGATTTCCAAACCGCAATGTACTCATCACTTGTAGGAAACCGACACACCTCTCAACCATCCACCTTTGCTCCCCGCAACAACAAATGTTTCAACCACCACCAATGACCCACCAACAACAACCCAAGTTCCACAACTACCACCTCTTCACCATGATTGCATCATGTGCGAAAGAACCGCTCACCTTAGTGAGGGATGCAACATCTTGGTACATCAGCTTCAAGATGAAATGAGGTTTATCCTTAACCACATTTTGGAGCGTCTTAATGCCATCTCTCACTTACCTCAAGCCTAGAGCTTTATTAAGATCAAATAATGGTAGAATCTCACTTAGGACCCTTTCCATTTATAGGTGTAGTTGTCATTTCACCTTGTTTGTTTTAATCTTCTCCAATAGTAGACTTTTATCAAGTCTTTAGGTTTGACTATTTTTAGTCAAAGTTTAAATTTTACTTGAAATTTAATGGTTCTACTTCTATATTGTGTTGGTTATTCTCTTTTGGTTGTTTATTACTAAATGGTTGTTGTCATGAGATGAATGCTTATTCTCTTATACTTGGCATTATGTTCTCATACTTATATCTACAACAAACTAACCTTTTCTTGTAGGACCAAAATCCATGTATCCTCTCTTGGCACTCCATTTAGGGGGAGTATTGTTCATGGGGGAGCATTTGGCTTGACACATTTCCGCTTCGCCACTCTTCTTTTTGTTTTGACAAAAAGGGGGAGATAGGATATATTTTACCAAATCAACTTTAAGTACATCATTTAAAATGACATACTAAAAAGTTGAAATAATCATGTGAAATATAAATTTTCAAAAGGCTCAAAATCTATAATTATCCATTTGCGTAAAAATAAAATTTATGTTTTGTCGTCAACAAAAAGGGGGAGATTGTTAATACAAATATCGCCTAAAAACGTTATTTATATTTAACGATATTTCTTAGTTTTTTTAACTACAAAAGGTAAAGTTTATTTTTGGCAAATCATAAATATAATTTAAAAGTATTTACTTAACTTCACTCTAACTACATCTACATGTTTTCACAAAGTGATTTCTAATCAAGTATAACTTAGTGTAAGTATATGTGTTAAAAATGTCTCTTATGTATACTTAGCAAGTTTACTAAATACTATGTCATATTAGGATATAAGCAAGTAAGCTCTTTTTTAGTAAAACATTCACTTGATAAACATCTCAAACAAACATGTTTGATTCTATACATAAACTATTTTTACAAGTATACTTTCTTTTTTAAGAATATCTAAAATTAGAAATCTAATTTTACTTACATCATCTCTTGCATCACACATGTCCCTTCAAGGAAACATGTGTGTAAGAAACATGTTTTATTTTGTATAGATTCATACTCAAGATCTCAAAGTTGACTTTGTGAGATCTTGAGAATATTGTGTTAGATTTTCTAATATCTTGTGCAGGATTCTGTCAGGCTGTCTGGCGGAACCCTCAGGGACAACGGACGGAACCAAAGGATTGGTTCCGCCGTATCCGTGGGTTGGCCTGGATGTTGGCCTATAAATAGCAACCCACTACTTGAGTTTTTCTCATCACTTTCCATTATAATTTACTACATATACTTCATTTCTAACTCAGTACACTTTCATATTTGTGAGTCTTTCATTGTAGCAAGAAGATCACTAACTTACAAGCTTTAACACAACGTTGCAAGACTTGTCAAGCATAGCATAGTGTAAAATAGTAAAGTTTATACATCATTGTATTGTATCCATTTGTAGTGATCGGTTAGTATTTTAGTCCTCAAAATACTTAGAGTATCAGGAGTTGTTTTACCCTTGTAAAAGAACTATCGGGAGTGCTCGTACCCTTGTGAAAGAACTCGACATCAAGCTTAGTATTGGAAATAGTGTGTAAGCGACGTGTAAGGTTTTCTCCACCGGATAAAGGAGCTTGTTGACTAGTGCAAGAAAACTCTCGAGTTGTATACTCGGGGGGTGGAGTAGGGCAAGGAAAAAGAGTCCTTGTAGCCGAACCACGATAAACAATCTTGTTATGGTTTGATCGTTTCTTACTTTTATTCTTGCATATTATTTGTTGTTTGATAAGTCTTAATTGTTAATTACACGTAAAAGTATTAGAAGAAAATCAAGTTAAAATCGGTAAACTATTCAACCCCGCTTCTAGTTTTCCACATATTGTTTGAATACTTTCATGGCGAGTCTTGGGACACTCTAGTTCCCGTAGTGTTTAACGTTGGTTGTTCCCTAGAGACTTGTGGAATTAACCCTAGGAAGCAAGTCGCTAAGGATGTGACTTGGTGATAGCAATATCAGCATACACGTGCGAATTAACCCAGGACCACCTACCAATGTTGTTCGCTTAACGGAGTTAGAGGGGTGTAAGATTTGACCATGCCGCATCCGTTAGACTTGTACATGTTTGTAGAGGCACTTAATGACTCTTACATCTTCGTACCTATGAACCTAAGGCTTTACAATAGTTTTGGATAGGACAAGGTGTAAGATAGACGTAGGTGATTTAAACCTCTGATCCGAAATGAATTAAATCCCCAGACGATATGATAGGATGCACTTATAGGAAACTAATCAGAATAATAACAAGAGTAATAATTAGGTTTGCACTATTTCTCTCTTATTGATTTTCTTCTATTTTATTTACTTTTCTTGTTATTTACTTTTATTAGTTTAATTAATCTTTCAACTCAAAAACCCCTTTTAAACGTGACACGAAACTTAAATAATTTCCATACATTTAGCTCTTGGGACGACCTCGGCTTTACCAACTAGCTATACCACACACGACCGGGTACACTGCCCGTTAGTGCATTAGGTAGACCTTAGGTAAACGAGACTATTATAAGTATTAAAACCTGGTCAGTAAAACCTGCATCATCTGTAACAATTCGCAATTTCAGGTTAATTACTATTCCCGAAAAATTTTACTATTCACTTTTACTATTCATTTTTCCCAAAATTCTCCCGAAATTTGATTTTTGTTTCTTGGCCTCGAATGATAAATTATTTCCATAGCAAATTAAAAGTTTGACACTCATCAGATCATTTTCGCGAAAGTTATTAAGGAATTACACGGAATTACACGTTTTAGGGTAAAACGTCTTTCAAAAATTCTACGCACAACGAAACTCGACCGCATTAAGTGACCCCGCATCAGAAAAATGTTTAGTACTCTCATGATTAATTAGAGAATTAATCATGACTGAGAAAAATATGACCAAATAAGCCTCGGCCGTGAAAAAACTGGAATTTTCAGTTTTTAAGCGTTTTTACTCAGCCGTAACCCTAGCCTATACCTGAACCGCGTTTTTAAGACAATTTGAGTTTTCAACTTATTAGAAAAAGTCAACATATTTTTCCCTCCTCCTTTGACCAAAAATCATTCCTTGATTTTATAAATCATTCCTTGATTTTTAGGCTTACGATTTTAAGTTTAAAGACATTAAATACCAACCGACACTAGACAGAGCCCAGCCTAGACATTATAAGCCATTTTAAGTCATTAGTATCCTATTAGAAAAGTTACATTTTACTTTTCTCAATTTTACGCAACTTTCGTACGTTTTACGTATTACGCGTTTTAGACCCGTGTTTCCAGTTTTAGCAGGGTTTGAGCACCCTAATAGAACCTACCACTTATTTTATATTTTATTATGGAGTATATTGATAAGTTCTAGCATATTTATAAGTTTCATAGTTTTAGGATACCCGGTTTTACGTTTTGTGACTTAAGCATTTACGGTTAGCATTTCCCGGAGTCAAAACTAGCTACTTAAGTTAGATAATATCATCAAAAGTCCACACTTGCTCCCCAAGCCTTGTGAAACCGCCATTTAGGGGGGGGGGGGGGATTCACACTTGTGGCTTCATCTCATGACTTTAGCCATTAGATCATACTTATTTACAACTTGGTCACCAAGTTTAGGCACTTTCCTAACCTCCTCATCCTAGCCTATATAAATGATCACACATGACTTAGAAAACTCATTCTCCTTTCTTTCTTCATCAATAAAAACGACACACAACAAATCCCTAGCACCATGATCCTTTGATCTTCAAACTATAAGTTACACATAAGAGTTCAAGGTCTTAGTATTCTCTACCTAGTTCTCAAGTTTGTTTGGTGATTCCATGGTTAAATTAAGAGCTACGCAAGGTTACTAGGGCTGAAGTTAAATGATTTTCACAAGGGTTATATCAAGGCTAGCAAGGGGTACAAGAGTTATGGTGAAGGGTTTGCAAGCATAGGTTTAGTGTCCTAGTTCATACTTGACTTCCTTTCTTAAGAGAAAGCCAAAAGTTGTAAGAAACCCTTATACACTTTCTTGCTCCATATCATTTTCATACTTATTATGTTTCTTTCATGCTATATATGGTCTTTGTATTATGCTCATGATGTATAAAAACTAGTAAAACAAGTTATGGTATATATATGTTAACTTATGTTGTTTAAACAAGTAAACTAGTGACTTTTTTGGAAGAACCACGACCAAAATAGTACAACTATGATATTTGACACTTACTTAATGTTATAAAGGACTTCAAAAGGAAAACATAGCAATTTGAATCACCCAAAATGAGTACACGAGTCAAAAGATACGGCCAAAAAAAGTTAGCAAAACCAAAACGCCGAAACTGCCGATACCTACTGTTTTGCATTCTGCCAATTTGAAAGTCACCCTTCTGGTCCGATTTATCAAAAAGATAAAACACGAAAGTTGTCCAGAACGACGTTTTCGTTCAGGTGCAAAGAAGCTCGAGCCCTGAAAACGCTTTCTGAGTGATAATTTTCTTCAAATTCTTAACAGCCCATTTTTAGACCAAAGTAACTATATAATGGTTATAATTAGATGAGACCAAGAGGTCTAATGACCTAAAGCCAAGACCACAACCATGGCTAAAGCCAAGGTTGAGTCTCAAGACCATGGTAACAATGACCAAGGTCACGGCAAAGCCACGGCTAAAGACCATATAACTTTTAAAGATCAAAACTTATATATATATGTTATCAAATACTACAATAGTAGGGAGCCTCATGTGAGGAGTTCATTAAGTAAGCCGTCGAGATGAGTTGTGGATTTACGAATTAAAGTGTCCTGGCTCCTCGAACGTTTACTCCATGACTTCTGAATTATGTCGGCCCGAACGGTAGTAAGAGATATACAACCTATACATGTTTCATAGACCACTTATATTCAAAGACTTACACTATATACTAAGTACCACATCATGAACATTATGCAAGACATATATTGGCAATTCTTCATATTCTTAGACGTTACTCCAAACCTAAGTCGCAACGTTCTATTATAGGCTGCTCTTAGAGACATTCGCGATTCGACTACCACTTTCATTTCTCATTACATAGACTTAAGGTGAGTCATAGCCCCTACTCTTTTCATACTTGTTTTAACTCTTTGGGGGAGATACATGCACAACTACTTGCTTACTTGTACAAATACTCAAAACATTTATACTTGCTTGTTTTATACTTGATTGTGTTACACTTGATTGTCTTATACTTGATCGCATTATACTTGATTTCATATATACATGATTGCGTTATACTTAATTGTGAGACTTCCAGTGGCTCCAGATTAAGTTGCTGGATGACCATTGAGACTTCCGATGGCTCCAAATTAAGTTGTTGGATGACCATTGAGGCTTTGATACATCCTAACATTTGCGAATGTTGGATACATCATAAACGTGAGGTCTTCGGAGATGAAGTGTAGACTCACGACTAATTGCTAAACTGTTTTGATGAACTTATACATATCTTTATTATACCATATATATATTAGCAGTGGGTTGTGAACACACAGGTTGCAAGTCTCTTATGGCGGGACTTGCAACTGAGTGGATTCACGATGCCTTTGCTGTGCGAATATTCTTTAAAGACTTTTCAACTGTTTTAAGACAAACTCTATGAACTCACCAACCATTGTGTTGACACTTTAGCATGTTTATCTCAGGTTAGTAAGGCGATAGCTAGTGCGTGGAACTTAGAGTCAAGCTGCATATTCTGAAGACTTACGCTTTTATCATTTACCATTCAACATTTTGTATACATTTATGTATCATACTTTGGAATCTCATGTTTGTAACTTTGAATTCATTAATCGAATGGTAACTTTTCAAAACGTCTCATATAGAGTTCGTTTTCTATAACTTGTACTTTGTATTATGAAGTAGCACCCCAGTGACACAGTCTTCCGCTGCGGTATTTTAGGGGTGTTACATCATCCATATCATCATAAAAAAATGTGACAACTTCCCTGCAATATTTACACAGCTATAGTCTAGTTATTTGATGTCCTTAATCTTTTTCGTTGTTTTCTTTTATTGTTGCCTGCATAATAGAGACTTTTCTAGTAGTTCATTCCTTAAAGTAGTATTCGTCACCAGAAAATCCTTTATGAACTCGCTTTGTTTCTCAACAAAATGAGATTGTATTGTAGAACCCAATTCACCTATATTTCTTTAGTTTGTTGTGTTTTTGTAATATTTTGTTTCTAATTATTTGAACACAGATATGAGACCTTTATAAGAAGGAGACTTGCAGGAGGTGGAAGAATGCAAAAGGTCAATTACGAAACAATTGTAAATGTGAAACCATGTCACTCGTACTTTTTCTATAAAATCAAATTGTGATACATAAATTACGAAGAGTTTGCAAAATACAACCTTAACTCCCAGCTTTCCTATATAAACACATTTGTTGTTAAGTCATTCTATCACATCTTTGTATACATTTACCGGTAAAAGCTTCCTTCACGACATATTGACTATTTATATCCCATATTTTCACCATATGAACAATAATGTTCTACTCCTACCTACCCAGCGGATCTATAAACTTAAAATTTTCATCTAGAGGCGTTATGAGGAAATTTTCATTATAATACACGAAGATCAACAACTGGATTCATGAAAAAATCTGGTTTCAGGAACAATGCTCTAAGCTATCATCGAAACCGGATGTTGTTTTGTTACGAATGGAATTACTTTCATTGAGCCAATTATTAGAAATGTGATATGAGACTCCCATTTTCTATGGATCACATGTCACACCCCCAAAATCGGGTCCAGCGGAAGCATACATGTAGCTGGGGTGTAACTCAATTGATATCACAACACTAGTACAAAAATGGTTTGCACTTGAATCATTTAAAATAAAATAGTTAAATCAAATTGTTAAATTTACATCGTTAAAAGTAATGCGGAAGTAGGCCCTTAAAATAGTTTAAAACGGTCCCCAAATGAATAATTAGAGTCTTCTATGACCATGCCATGCCCTGCCAAAACCTCCTGTAGCGTGCCATTGGTTAAAACCTGAAAATACATGCTAAAGTGTCAACACGAGGTTGGTGAGTTCATAGAGTTTGTTGAAAAAGAATGTAATGCATATGTATGTAGGTTTCCCAGCAAAGGCATCGTAAATCCACTCAGTTACAAGTCCCGCCATAAGAGCCTTGTAACCTGTGTGTTTACAACCCACTGCTACAATATATAGTATGAGTAAAGCATGTATAAGTTCGTAACAATAGTTAAGCAATTAGTAGTGAGTCTACACTTCATCTCCGAAGACCTCACGTTTGTATGTATGTCTCAATGGTTGTGTCCAGCAACTTAATCTGGGGCCATTGGAAGTATGTATGTATGTATGATTACTGGGTGCCATTTCCCAAAGTAACAGTTGCTCAAGAATACACAATCACAGTTTAGTATAACACAGTTAAGTATAGCACAATCACGTATGTATAATGTAATCAAGTATAATGTTATCAAGTATAAATGTTATGTGAATTTATACAAGTAAGCAAGTAGTAGCATGTCTCTCCCCCAAAGAGTTGATAGAACAATTAAAAGAGTAGGGGCTATGACTCACCTGATGCAACAGCTACGATGACAAAAGTGTATACACAGAAATGAGGTTCGATCTCAAACCGCAACCTAATGTGAATGATGAACGATCTACTTTAGATCATGAAATGATGTTGAAAATGTCCATCCACATGTTCCCTATACCACTCTTAACTTGAAAAATACTTGTTGTTGTCAAAAATATACATTCCAAGACTTAGGAAAAATATGGCTATTAGAAAAAATAAAGCTAGTTGCAATATATATACTTATATATATATATCGTAAGTTTCCATGTTAGTGTTGAAATCCTCGGGTTGAAATCCTTGAAATAACGCCTTGTAGTGATAAAAATATACTTGTAATAACTAATACTTCATTAGTTATAAAATTGGGTACTTGGCATTATTTTTATAAATCTAGAGTTACTACGTAGTTTTGGCGTCAATATTAATAAAAGCTGTCAAAATGAAATGAGTTTTGCCGATATTCAAACGTGAATATCTTTGTCGTTATAAGCCCGTTTTACTTGTTCTTTATATCCACGGTTACGTCTTAGTATGTAGTAATATATTTTGGAAAGCTAGACTCCTCCGGGTTACGTCTAAAGCATCTTTTTGTCCGACGAAAAACGTCCATCAGCATGTATTTTTCCGGAAAATAGTTTTCGTCAATAAACTTGCAAAAATCATAACTTCTTCGTTATAAACTCTTTTTAATCCGTTCTTTCGCCTACGGATTCGTTTTTGAAAGTATTTTCTAAATCTTTGGTTGAAAAGTTCCCCTAAGTTACTGAGTTTTTTGTATTTTCATTTTTGGGACAGTAGGTATAATTATATGTTCCAAAACCATTTCCAAGGTTCTAAACTAGTTTCTAACATCACCAAATCTCTTGCAAACGCCACAAAGCTAGTCTAATCTTACTATACACCTTATTAGGGTACCATGGGTTCCTAATCACTAGTAATCAAGTTAATTTAACAAAGGAACACCTAAATCACAATTTAGGGTTTGTATGTTCAAAAAGTATACAAAAATAAAGTGGTATAACTAGTTTGTGCATGAAATTAAGCATGAATACCATGAGATACATATGTTAATTAGATGAAAACATGAAAATAAATTTGATAACTCACTTTGAAATAATAGGTGGTGAGATGATGAGAAACCTTGGATTACTTGTGTTTTTGTGTTATGATTCTTGATTAGGATGATGAAATGAACAACTTTGATGCTTTGTACTTTGGAAAATCATGGATGGATCATGGTGATGGTATTTGGGTCGTGAGTTTGTGGGAGGAAGAAGAGAAAACAAAATTTTCTTGTGTTTTGATTTGTAAAATAAGTTAAATGTGTAGTTTTAGGTGTTTTTGTACAAAATATCTAATTTCAATGGCATTATGGTAAATAAGTGGTGAAGTTCAAGTAACATGGGGAGGGGGGCTGCACATGCATGGATGAGTATGTAGGAAGCTTGGTGATATCTGGTTCACGGAGTCGGTTTTGGTTCCGTTAATCGCAAACCGTAAAGTTTTAAATCGCGAAACGTAAATTCGGGTATCGTAAAAATATGAAACTTGAAAGAATGACTAAACTTATCAAAATACTCCATAAGAAAATATAAAATGAATGGTAAGTTCCATCGGGTTGCTTAAACGCTGTTAAAACTGGAAACGCGGGTTAAGAACGCGTAATTTGCGTAAAACGCTGAACTGAAAAACGTAAAATTTCAAAACTTTTAGAATTGTCGTAGAATGAGAGAAAATCATATTTCTATCGTTTATATTGTTTTATGGACATATCGGGATGCCGGAAGGACGTTTAAACCTGAATGTAAATCTCGGACACGGCTTCGTGATTTTTGCAGAAATGATCCGACGAGCGCCAAACTCTCGGATTACCGTTAAAATAGTTTAACTTACGAGAATATGAAATAAAAATTTCGGACATGAATAGTGTTTTGTGAATAGTAAAAGTGAATAGTAACTTTCCGAGATAAAAATTGGAATTTCGACGTTTGAAACAGAACATGAAATTACGAGTTGTGACATTCTTCCCCTCTAAATGGAACTTCGTCCCGAAGTTCAGTTGATGTTAATCAGTTAAGTGTGTGTGTGTAAGAAAAATATGTCAAAGCTTATGTATGTGGGTTTCCTATCCAACTAGGTACGTTCTCGTGGTCAGACTTGATGAGGCAAACCTTCCCAATCCCGAGCTTAGTCCTCAAAAGCCCTCCTTTAGGTTAATCCTTTAGGTAACCGATTTTCACTTAATCCCACAACCCAATCAAACAAGAACAGTCATGAGGTTAGGCTAAATCGGTTTGAGTGATGACTTTAACTTTTAGCTTGATTTTCGCAACCCATTCAAACAAGAACAGTCACTAGAACCAAGCTAAAAATCAAGGTCTGGATTCAACGTCCTTGAGAAAGGTCTTTTGAAAGATTGGCTCGACTTTGAAATTGCTTACACACAATCCAGACAAAATATCATTATAACTATTCTTAGTGTTGCAAAATTCATTTCTGAGTCGGATATAGGTGGTCAGCCTATGTCCTACTATCCCGGGTTGAATATAAATGACCAGTCTATATTCCACCGAGGTTCCATGAATTTTGAAATACTCAGCTCAGTTATACTAATACTATGTCCTTCACAAATACTAAGGTGTTCTGAAAGACTAAGGCAAGTGACCAAACTCGAGGTCAAATGATGAAACTATGCAAAGAAAAACATAACGCTGTGATATATATGATACGTGAACATGCTTATATGAAAGACAATTATAGTAATCAACTAGAATAAGTGAATATAATATATCAGATAATGAGACACAAATCTCATCACCTATGTCAGCAACTAACCACAAATGAGGCTTCAGCTTGGCAGGCAGGCACGTGACGGTCATAGGGTTAAGTTTTCTTGAAAGTAGCTATAGTCTAGGTTTTAAAAACACTCAGTTCGCTATAGCCAAAGCTCTGGTACCAATCTGTCACACCCCCAAAATCGGGTCCAGCGGAAGCATACATGTAGCTGGGGTGTAACTCAATTGATATCACAACACTAGTACAAAAATGGTTTGCACTTGAATCATTTAAAATAAAATAGTTAAATCAAATTGTTAAATTTACATCGTTAAAAGTAATGCGGAAGTAGGCCCTTAAAATAGTTTAAAACGGTCCCCAAATGAATAATTAGAGTCTTCTATGACCATGCCATGCCCTGCCAAAACCTCCTGTAGCATGCCATTGGTTAAAACCTGAAAATACATGCTAAAGTGTCAACACGAGGTTGGTGAGTTCATAGAGTTTGTTGAAAAAGAATGTAATGCATATGTATGTAGGTTTCCCAGCAAAGGCATCGTAAATCCACTCAGTTACAAGTCCCGCCATAAGAGCCTTGTAACCTGTGTGTTTACAACCCACTGCTACAATATATAGTATGAGTAAAGCATGTATAAGTTCGTAACAATAGTTAAGCAATTAGTAGTGAGTCTACACTTCATCTCCGAAGACCTCACGTTTGTACGTATGTCTCAATAGTTGTGTCCAGCAACTTAATCTGGGGCCATTGGAAGTCTCAATGGTTGTGTCCAGCAACTTAATCTGGGGCCATTGGAAGTATGTATGTATGTATGATTACTGGGTGCCATTTCCCAAAGTAACAGTTGCTCAAGAATACACAATCACAGTTTAGTATAACACAGTTAAGTATAGCACAATCACGTATGTATAATGTAATCAAGTATAATGTTATCAAGTATAAATGTTATGTGAATTTGTACAAGTAAGCAAGTAGTAGCATGTATCTCCCCCAAAGAGTTGATAGAACAATTAAAAGAGTAGGGGCTATGACTCACCTGATGCAACAGCTACGATGACAAAAGTGTATACACAGAAATGAGGTTCGATCTCAAACCGCAACCTAATGTGAATGATGAACGATCTACTTTAGATCATGAAATGATGTTGAAAATGTCCATGCACATGTTCCCTATACCACTCTTAACTTGAAAAATACTTGTTGTTGTCAAAAATATACATTCCAAGACTTAGGAAAAATATGGCTATTAGAAAAAATAAAGCTAGTTGCAATATATATACTTATATATATATATCGTAAGTTTCCATGTTAGTGTTGAAATCCTCGGGTTGAAATCCTTGAAATAACGCCTTGTAGTGATAAAAATATACTTGTAATAACTAATACTTCATTAGTTATAAAATTGGGTACTTGGCATTATTTTTATAAATCTAGAGTTACTACGTAGTTTTGGCGTCAATATTAATAAAAGCTGTCAAAATGAAATGAGTTTTGCCGATATTCAAACGTGAATATCTTTGTCGTTATAAGCCCGTTTTACTTGTTCTTTATATCCACGGTTACGTCTTAGTATGTAGTAATATATTTTGGAAAGCTAGACTCCTCCGGGTTACGTCTAAAGCCTCTTTTTGTCCGACGAAAAACGTCCATCAGCATGTATTTTTCCGGAAAATAGTTTTCGTCAATAAACTTGCAAAAATCATAACTTCTTCGTTATAAACTCTTTTTAATCCGTTCTTTCGCCTACGGATTCGTTTTTGAAAGTATTTTCTAAATCTTTGGTTGAAAAGTTCCCCTGAGTTACTGAGTTTTTTGTATTTTCATTTTTGGGACAGTAGGTATAATTATATGTTCCAAAACCATTTCCAAGGTTCTAAACTAGTTTCTAACATCACCAAATCTCTTGCAAACGCCACAAAGCTAGTCTAATCTTACCATACACCTTATTAGGGTGCCATGGGTTCCTAATCACTAGTAATCAAGTTAATTTAACAAAGGAACACCTAAATCACAATTTAGGGTTTGTATGTTCAAAAAGTATACAAAAATAAAGTGGTATAACTAGTTTGTGCATGAAATTAAGCATGAATACCATGAGATACATATGTTAATTAGATGAAAACATGAAAATAAATTTGATAACTCACTTTGAAATAATAGGTGGTGAGATGATGAGAAACCTTGGATTACTTGTGTTTTTGTGTTATGATTCTTGATTAGGATGATGAAATGAACAACTTTGATGCTTTGTACTTTGGAAAATCATGGATGGATCATGGTGATGGTATTTGGGTCGTGAGTTTGTGGGAGGAAGAAGAGAAAACAAAATTTTCTTGTGTTTTGATTTGTAAAATAAGTTAAATGTGTAGTTTTAGGTGTTTTTGTACAAAATATCTAATTTCAATGGCATTATGGTAAATAAGTGGTGAAGTTCAAGTAACATGGGGAGGGGGGCTGCACATGCATGGATGAGTATGTAGGAAGCTTGGTGATATCTGGTTCACGGAGTCGGTTTTGGTTCCGTTAATCGCAAACCGTAAAGTTTTAAATCGCGAAACGTAAATTCGGGTATCGTAAAAATATGAAACTTGAAAGAATGACTAAACTTATCAAAATACTCCATAAGAAAATATAAAATGAATGGTAAGTTCCATCGGGTTGCTTAAACGCTGTTAAAACTGGAAACGCGGGTTAAGAACGCGTAATTTGCGTAAAACGCTGAACTGAAAAACGTAAAATTTCAAAACTTTTAGAATTGTCGTAGAATGAGAGAAAATCATATTTCTATCGTTTATATTGTTTTATGGACATATCGGGATGCCGGAAGGACGTTTAAACCTGAATGTAAATCTCGGACACGGCTTCGTGATTTTTGCAGAAATGATCCGACGAGCGTCAAACTCTCGGATTACCGTTAAAATAGTTTAACTTACGAGAATATGAAATAAAAATTTCGGACATGAATAGTGTTTTGTGAATAGTAAAAGTGAATAGTAACTTTCCAAGATAAAAATTGGAATTTCGACGTTTGAAACAGAACATGAAATTACGAGTTGTGACATCACATTCATGCAGCTATATATTTTTCTAGACCTAAGAGTGGAGGAGTATATGGGTTGATCATATTTATTACCAAAAGGTTCACAATAACTGATACGTGGGGATCGCACCCTCTCAACAGGTTTTACCTCTCAAGGGATCTTGAGAAGCTTACAACCCCCACCAGGCAGTGTACCTAATCGTTGTAGTATAGTATAGTGACAAGTACCGGGGGATTGATCGTTCAACTCAGGAATAGTGTCACTAGGATTAGAAAGCCTACTAAACTAGGTCTAGAGGTGAGGGATGATATTTTTGTATTTTTATATTTTATGAAAGCAAGTAAAAATCTCGGGTTTGAAGGAGTGGGCGGAATTAGTTGCTAGCCAACAAACCCAATTAACTACAAATGCAATCAAAATAAAATAACAAAAATGAAAATGAAACTATTAAACTAATGTGGTGGAAATAATGATGAGGAAAGTTGTGTTTACTTAGATTTCATTACTCCCTAGATATCTTTTACAGGTTAATTGGCTTGTTACAATTGCATGGATGACGGGTCATATTCCTTAATACTAGTCGTAGGGCCGTGTACAATATTCCCTAACTCTATAGGATCCTACTTCACTCATATGTCGAGCCGTTAGAAGCTCCTAACATGGGATCATTAGAATTCTCCTACGCATTAAATACAACCAAAAATCGTAGTACACCTCCGATCATGTTTCATAAGACGTTCAAGCAAGTTACCAATGGAAGTCTGCCAGTTTTCTTAAGCCTAACATCGAATACAATCATCCGTAACAATTATAAACAAACAATCAACCCATAATCAACATCTAGGTTTCACTACATCTAAGCAAACACAAAAGAAATCTAGCCTAGCATGTTAAATAGAAGACAAGCGTAAGATATAATCAAACAACACATAGACATATTGAATAATTTGAAGGAATACTTATCTTTAATTGAATATGAAAGATTCAAGGGGTTGAAACCCTTGAAAAGCTGATAAAATTCGGACTAGGGTTTATTCCCTCAAAGTTGCACCACAATGAATGAAATTTGGAAAACTATATATATATTTTACATTGTGACGGCGTCATGTGTTAGCCTGTGACGCTGTCAACTCGCCGCCATGATAAAATCGTATTGCCTAGATCTATTTGTGACACCGTCATGTGTAGTTGTGCTCTGGGCCGTCACTAATGTTTGGACCATGACGGCCTTGGTGACGCCGTCATGTCCTAGGCTTAAAAACTCTCTGGATCGTCACGTGCATTTTCCACTTCCACCTCTTTTGTAACTCTTGACGTCATCATGTGGAGAGTCTTGACGCCGTCAGGTACTGTTCCAGCAAGGAAAATTGAGACTTTGCCATTTTCTTCACTTTTATGCTCCAAAAACGTCCAAAATGCTTCCTTTTCGAGATTTCTTTCCAAAAGTACCTAAAATGACAAAAGGAACGATTTAGGCCAATATTTGATCAAATACTCTCGAATTCGGGCTTAAATGACCCCTTAAAAGCGGTATACTTTTCGCCTCATCAATAACTCTATTCCCATGTTCTCAACCTTATTTGATGAAAAATGTCAAACACCCGTAGCGCATTGAAATCGTGGAGCTAAGGTCAAACATATGTTATTTCTTACACAATAGAGGAACACAATATTTGACAGCAGCTTTGTCGCTTTTCTTCTGCATCTTACGGCTGGATGACTTTTTATGAAAAATAAGAACAAGTAAAATATGAAGTACATTTTATGCGTACGAAAATAACATTGTCTCTTCTCTGGCTACGAAAAGGAACAAAGCAATGAAGCATAACCGGAAAAACATTGTAATTTATAGAAACTTTGACACCAGTCAATAAAGCACAACACGAGAAACGGGAGATAACACCAAAGTCACTGAAACACGACACAAAAGTATTCATAGTCTATGATTCTTGAATATTCAGTTGTATTTTTGCTAAAAGCGATTGTTATAAACTTCAATTTAATATAGTTATTATTTAATTATGATTTTCATTGCGAATATCAATACATACCCGTTATATTTTACATAGCTTGTACAACCTTTAATTGTTACATTGACATAAATCTATCACAAGGAAGTTGTCACATGACATAGATTTATCATAGAGAACTGGATAAAGTTGATAGAATATGTATAGAAAACATGAAGATGTAAAGTCAGCAACATAAGTATTCCGAACATATATTTCACACTGTCTTTTTATTCCCAAATCCGCGTCTTGTTTTCACTAGATGATTCATGCTGGACTTCAAGGTAACTTTACTTTTGATTGTTGTAACGAAATATATCGATTAATCATAGTGTAATGACGAACTTCGAGTTTGTAATCTCGTATAATGATCAAGGCTTCACTTTAAAAACTTTTTCAAGGAATTGACGATTTCACATTTGAGATGAGTTTTTTAGTAGACTCGGGTTGGGTTAATATGTAACACAGATTTTTCGGTAACTATAAACATGCAAAATGAAATCGGAATACTTCGTAATTCGATCGCAAATTATGTCACATCGTACCGATTGATCTGTCATATGCGCCACACCATACATATTGAATACGCATTAGGTTCGTAATAAATCATAGTTGATTACACTACTAGAAAAAGGGCTATCCTTGACTCCAAATGCGAGTCAAGAAGAGGTCTTACGACGCGCAAATGCGAGTCAAGGAAAGACCCGTCATAAAGCTTCATGACTGGCATTTGTGCGTCATCCTTCTATGACTCGCACTTATGACACACGTTGCGTGTCATTACCCTTAAAATCATTTTGACTAACTTTTATGACACACTTTTCTGACATATGTTTTTGCGAGTCATTACCTTAAAATCATTTTTTTCCTGTTTTTTAAAACCTGATTATATACATAATTATTGACAATAAACCTGATAATTGTACAAAATTAACGCATTTCATATATATCAAAACCATGCGTTACCGCCAATTCATTACATAACAATTCAAGTCAAAATATAGACCGATAATTAGTTAAAGTTACTACAATACGCGCTATTTCTACCTAAAAATGAAATTCGACACATAAATTGCCCATTCTTCTCGAATATCGTCGAAATCAATTTAGGTGTTGTAAACCTCCACAGAAGCATCATTTGCAGGTGGATGCACACATAAATAACTAGACATCAATGTATTGGATAAGAACCTGAGCGAACACCCAACCGATGAGCCAATCGATGTCACTTTTATGATTGGCTATGACAAGCGCATGCTCCTTACCTGGAATTAAAAGCTGGGTTAGGCAAACTATTTGTTGGGATCATACTTTTGTATTTTAGTCAAGTCTCGGTCATTACCTTTTGTAATAGGTTGCTTAGTTATTTATTTCACTATGTTAATGTTACTAGGCTTAAGTAAGCTAGTCCATGGGCCTTGTAAAGCCCACGTTAAGGTGTAAGAGGGAGGAAGGAAGGGAGTGTTGCCCTACTCCTCCCCATATAAATACCAAGCTCATGTACACTTTATTATTGTTGGTTATTTGAATACATTAAGGAAACTCTTGCAAATTATCTTCTCTCATTTCTTATAATCAACCATCTCTCTTTCTCATCTATTTTCTCATACTTGTGTTTACTAAATGGTGACCTAACAAGTGGTATCATTCGCCTAATAGAGATTGAAGTGCGTTTCTTGGAATTTACGTGGGGTTTAGGGTGTATTTCATTTACTTTTTGCTTCTTTCTTTGTTTCTTACACTCAAATCTTGAAGCTTGGATAAGTTTTAAGGTTAATATAGTGTTTAGAAGCTTAGATTTTGCATAAAGTTTTGATTTTTTAAGGTTTTTTCTACTCAAAATCTTCAATAGTTAGTGTTTTCTAAGTATTGGTGAAGTTATTTGATCAAAAGTACCTTATTTCTAAGCATTTTTCTTCAAAAATTTGAGATTTTTCAAGTTTCTGACCTCCTTACGCGTAAGTTTCATGAACAGTACATTTCAAAAGCTGTCAACAGAATCTTTTGTCCTTTCTACGCATAAGTTTGTGTCAAAACCCTTTTCTTACGCGTAACATTGGTCAAAACCCTGTTCCTACGCTTAACTTGGTCTTCTACGCCTAAATCCTACGCGTAAGTCTATTTCCTACGCCTAAGTCTTACGCTGAAGTCAAATCCTATGCAGTAGTTGCTTTTTCTACGCAGAAGTTCAACCTTACGCATAAGAGTTAATCTTACGCGTAAGTTGCCAGAATCTACGCTCAAGTTTCATCAAAGGTCTTCTCCTTGTGTTACGGTGACTCAGTACTTCCCTAGCTTGGATAAGTTAGTGGCATACTTCGACTTCGGATATCTTTCAAGCTTGGATAAGTTTGAAAGATTTGTTTGGTTGTTTAACCTTACGCATAAGTCTAAACTTACGCATAAGCCAAAGCTTACGCGTAAAGAGAAAACTTACGCATAAACTCTTTGTTTACGCATAAACTACTCTTTACGCATAACCTAAGTTTACGCGTAAGATTATTGTTACGCGTAAGATTTCAACTTACCCCAGGGATTTTGAACTTAACCAAAGGAACGTGCATTTCAATCTTCTACAAAGATCCATTACTACACAAGTGTTCAAAGATGTCTCAACCACCACATTACTACTTCTCTAATCCTCAGCAACAACAACATCAGCATTATCAGCAACAACAATACCATCAGCAACAATCATATCAACAACCTTCACATTCACACTTTCATCAACAACCGTTTAATCAACAACCACAATATCTCATGATGCAACAATATCAAATCATTCCTCAACAACAACCATATCAAATGTCACAACAAAACACTAAGTTTTCCTCCAAACAACCTCACTGGTTTGATAGAATGTGTGAAGTTATTACAACTCAACAATCCAGACATGAGGCGGGATCACTTGAAACACCTCCAATGCTAACACCTGGGAACTATGTTCAATGGTCAAGTCGATTCTTACGATTTCTTGAACTAAAGAAACCTCATGGGAAATTCTTGAAACAAGTGATACTTGAAGGACCATTTGAGTGGCCAACAAGATTTGAAATTGGTGATCTAACTGCTGATCCTCCACGTCCTCCTGGTGATAGACCTCTTCCAGAATCTCAACTCACTAAAGAATAGAGATTACATCGTGAAGCTGATGAGTATGCAATGGCTTACATACTTCAAGGTATACCTAATCCAATCTATCGAAGTGTCGATGCTCAGAAAACAGCCAAAGCTATGTGGGAACATGTTCATCTCCTTATGGAAGGCACTCAATTAAACAAAGATGATATGGAATCCAAACTCTACATGGAATACACTGACATCACAATTGAACCAGGAGAGTCACTTGAATCCTACTATTATCGTTTCACAAATGTGGTCAATGATCTGGAACGTCACAAAATCACAGTACCTAGGATAGCAGTGAACTCCAAATTCGTTGGTAGTCTTGGTCCTGATTGGCATAAATATGTGACATTTGTTCGACAAACCAAAAATCTTCATGATGCACCATATGGTTTGTTGTATGATTTTTTGAAACACCATGAACCTGAAGTGGAAAAAGATAGAGCTCTTCGAGGAGGATACTCACCATCACCAACACCAAATTCTTTGGCACTCGTAGCTCAATCTCCCTATGCTCCACCACCTATGTCAAATCATGCATATGTTCAAGAGCAAAACTACTTCAGTTATCCACAATCTTCTACCTCGAACCAAATGGTCCCTTATGATTCATCTCCACAGAATACTTCTACTCAACTTGTTCCATTAAACAACAATGATGCAGTGTATTACTCCAACTCCAATGAAGATGACGATGATGACTTTAATACGTTGAATCAGGGACTTGCTCTTATTGCTCGTGCTTTCAGCAAATTCTCCAACAAAACAAACAACCGTCAACGTTCGTCTTCTAACACAAGGAATCAAGCTGTTGTCAATGATGGAAGAGTGGAAATTCAGAATCGTAACTATGGTCGATCTGGTTCAGGAAGTTCTTCAGGAAAATTTTGGAATGGTCAGAGGTTTAATAACAATGGGGGGTTCAGGAACAACTCAGGATCTTCTCAGCAAAGGTCTGAACCAGTTACAACTAGGAACTCCAACTCAGGGAATGCAGTGTGGTGCTATAATTGTAATGAACAAGGTCATATAGCGACAGCATGTCCCAAACCGAGAACTCAGGGTAGTAAGTTTCACAAGCAAGCATTACTCATGGCTCTTCAAGATGAAAAAGATGGACATTTCCCTGAACAAGATAACAACTTCATGGCAAATGTGAACAATGATGATGACATGGAAGATCTGGAAGCCAATGCAGCTGTGATGCTTATGGCCAACATGCAGGAACTTCAGTTTAATGATTCAGGTCCAGTGTATGACACTGACGGCTTGTCTCAGGTACATGACCAAAAAGCATGCTTAATACATGAAATTGCCTCACCCTCTGCTTCTGAATCAGATATGGCGCAAGTTGTTCCATCTAAATCATCTTCATCTTCTCAAATAAATGAACAAATAAGCACAGTTGTCATATTTGATGATGACACAGTTGTTTCATTTGATGATCCTATTGAGAATGATAAACATGATCATTTAGAACAACATGAACCATCATTTGATCCAGACCCTGACCTCATATTGTTATCTAAACAACTGAATGCACAACAATTGCAAATCATAAAATGCAACGAGAAAAACAAAGTTTTAAAAGAAACAAATGCGTCACTTGCAAGAGATATTGAGTGTTATAAAATTCAACTTTCAAATCAGCAAGACAAGATTAAACATGCAAAAAGTTTTGAAAAAGCTTTTCAAGATTCTTACAACAAAGAGCAAGATCTTCAACACAAAATGCAAGATTTAATTGAGTCAAACGGAAAGTTGATTTCTAAACTTGAAAGTGAAAAGTGTGAACTGAAAATGCAAGTTGAACGTCTTCAAACAGTACTTTCAAAAACTGAAACAGAATTGTCCAATTGCAAAAAGGATTTTTGTGAACATAAAATACGAAAAAGGAAGTACATAGATAACTTACTTGGTGAGATTGTTGATCTTGAAAAACAACTCAAAGAATTTCGTAACATTGTTTACAAACACGGGAACTCTATCACAACAATTCAGAAATTTTCTTTAAAACCGAGACCCGATAAAGGATTTGCACTTTGCGATTTCAAATCAATGTTTCTTCACACAGCATTCAAAGAAAATCCTAAGCTTTACAGTATGGACCACATGCTTGATAATACGATTGTGCGTGCTGTTGTTTTTTATACTGAGGAAGAAGAAGAACTTGAAGACGAGAGTCGATCAAAAATGAGTTATGTTCAATATTGGACACCATATGATTATTCACAAGCTCCACATATTTCTAAATCTTTTGTTCCTCAAAAGGAATTACCTGAGAAATCATGGTATGTCACAGAGTCATATGTTTCATCCTCTAATGCGGCCCCTGTCCAAACTGTAGCACAAATAAATGGTCCTTTACCATCATCTGGTGAACCAACACCTTTACCAAAAAATTGTCGTGTCTTAAATTATTACAAAACTTTTATGGAAGACATCAAAATTTTGGAGGAAACAATTGAACGTAATTCTGAAATAAAAATTGAAACTTTTCAATCTGCTTACGAGCGAGAAAAGAGAGATATTTTTCAAAAACAAATGTTGCCAATTGTCAAACACCTCCGTCTCTGTGTTACACGTTGGGAACAGGAACTTCAAAACAAGGTCAAAACTATGATAAACGTTTTCAACTCAACTGAAAATGAGATTTTGGTTCAAAAGCAAAGAAATAGAGTTTTAAAAAAATGATGCTGATCGACTCTTGGAACAAATTCTCAATGCTGATATTTATTCTGTTATCATGAATGATCTCTATAAATCTGGTACTTCTATGCTTGTGGATGATCTCTGTGTTGATAATAACTTGTTGAATGTGGAAATTGAGACACTTAAACATGAAAATGACAAGCTAAGAATACAAAATGATGATGTGACAAAACAACTTTCTAAAGAAATTTGTCAACTCAAACAAAGGCTTGAATGGTATCAAGCTCAAAGTATTGAAACGGAATTGAAACTTCAAAGTCAAAATATTTCAAACTCTTGTCAACTTTGCAAAAACAATGAGTCTTTCAAAAGTCTGTGTCTCAAATACGAGAAAGAAATTGCGAATTTAAAAATTGAAAACGTTGCATATCAACAAAACCACGAAGACATCAAATATTGCAATGGTGTACTTAAGTCAAATATTCAAGATAAGAATCACATCATCATTGATTTGAAAGAGAAAATTAAGATACTCCAAAAAGGAAAGTTTGTTGACACCACGGTGATAGCACCAGGATTGTATCAATTAGACAAAACTGCTAAAGGAAATGTTGTTCAAAACACTAATGTTGATAACTCCACTTCTACAGGACTAGTCTCCACTAATAGCGATACCAGACCCAAGCAAAAAAGTAAAAAGAAGAATAGGCTCTGGCAACGTAAAAGAGGATCACTAGAAGCTCAAGAAGTAGAAGATCAACTTAGGAATTTGAATAAAACTCATGTTGCATCAGATTTAGATTCTAATCTGGAAAATTGTAATCAAAATCTAAATGTAACGAATGATGAACCTTTGAATGTTTTGAATATTAATGCATCTTGTGTGTTTTGTCGTAAAAGCGTATCATCTGGTGATCATACAAAATGTATAGCTAATTCTCTTCTTAATCGTCATAAGAAACGTAGGACACGCATTCCTTCTAGGCCCACTACTGCCTCTAAGTCTATCTTAGGAAAGCCGCCTTCTACGATTTCTAATGAAGTTGAAGTTACCCCCATAAGTGCAGAAAACAAATCTAGGAATAAGCCAACTACTAGTGAATTCACCATTAAGAAAGCAAGAACTAGTTGGAATTGGCAACATTGGTTACAACATAAACCAGACTTTAAATGGATTCCTAAATTGTTGAAAACCTGTGCTTCTAACCAACAGGAACCCGCACTTTCTTTGGGTTCCACCCTTACTTCTGTTCCATCCATGTCGTCTTCTTGTGATGCAGGTGGTACAGATTGTTCTATGGATTATTGATAGCGGATGCACCCGACATATGACAGGCAATCTCAAACTGTTACACAACTTTGTCTCAAAGTTCATTGGTACTGTCAGATTCGGGAATGATCATTACACTTTAATCATGGGATATGGTGACTATGTAAGTGGGAACATTGAAATCAGTCGTGTTTATTATGTGGAAGGCCTTGGACACAACCTTTTCTCTATTGGTCAATTTTGTGATGGGGATCTAGAAGTTGCATTTCGTGAGAAAACTTGTTTCGTTCGTGACTTACAAGGAAACGATCTAATGTCTGGCTCACGTGGTTCTAATCTTTATACAATATCAATGTCAGATATGATTGCTACATCTCCGATATGTCTTCTCTCCAAAGCAGAATCGACTAAATCTTGGTTATGGCACAAACGTCTTTCGCACTTGAATTTCAAAACCATGACTGAATTTGCTCGTCACAAACTTGTTGATGGATTTCCAAGATTCCGTTTTACCAAAGATCACTTATGTTCAGCCTGTGAACAAGGAAAAATTACTCGGGCTCATTTTCCTAATAAACCTAAGCACAGTATGAATCATGTGTTACAATTGCTTCATATGGATTTGTGTGGCCCGATGCGTGTTCAAAGTATCAACGGTAAATGCTACATTCTTGTAATTGTGGATGATTACTCCAGATGGACTTGGGTTTATTTCTTACGAAGTAAAGATCAGGCTCCTTCAATGATCATCACCTTTCTCACTAAAATTCAAGTTCAGCTACGCAATACGGCACGAATAGTCAGAACTGACAATGGAACTGAATTTAAGAATCAGACACTTCGGTCATATTTCGAGAAAGTGGGAATTGAACATCAAACATCTATTCCTAGAAGCCCAGAACAGAATGGAGTTGTTGAAAGACGCAACAGGACGTTAGTGGAAGCTGCTAGAACTATGTTGATTAATGCTCAATTACCAGATTACTTATGGGCAGAAGCTGTTTCAACCGCATGTTATACCCAAAACCGTTGCATGATCACTAAACGCCATCGCAAAACACCTTATCAAATTGTTCACAAAAGAAAACCGAACATCGATTACTTTCATGTATTTGGAGCACTTTGTAATCCGAAAAATGATCGTGATGATTTAGGTAAACTTAAAGCAAAGGCTGACATAGGAGTGTTCGTTGGATACTGTGAAAATTCTAAAGGTTTTCGGATTTGGAATTGTCGAACAAGAGAAATTCAAGAAACTATTCACGCTAATTTTGATGAACTCACACAAATGGCTTCTGAGCAACACAGCTTAGGACCCGAATTCAACCGTCTTAACTCTTCGGCTGAACCATTGCCACTCAACCGCAAAGAATTGGAAACCTTGTTTGCTCCACTGTTTGATTATACAATTGAATACCGGTCTACTGAGGTCTCACCTAATTCCGCTGCTCAACCTGATAATATTCCAGTACCTGACTCACCTCAACAAACAACAACAATTGTTGAGAAAGACGGTCCACCAATTGCATCACCATTTACAGCAGAACAAACTATTTCTAACTCCCGACAATCAGCTGAAGATCCTACAACACAATCAGTTCCACAATCCACAGAGCATGATCCTGATGCGTTCTTTAACCCGTTTGCACCGGCTCCTACCTTTCCTGATATAGCTGAGTCGTCTATACGCAATTTGGATCCTGCTAACATGCGAGATACTTATCAACTACACCCTTCAACACACAAATGGACTCGAGACCATCCACTAGTTCATATTATTGGCCATCCAGATGCACCTGTCATAACAAGACAACGACTTCACACCGATGGAGAAACTTGTATCTATGCACTCACAGTTTGTCACGAAGAACCTAAGAACATTAAAGAAGCAATGACTTATGACAACTGGATTGAATCTATGCAAGAGGAATTTTAGCAATTCATAAGATTAGAAGTCTGGGAATTAGTTGAAAGACCTGACGGAGTCTTTGTCATCGGGTTAAAATGGATTTGGAAAAATAAGCTTGATGCTGAAGGCACTGTCATACGTAACAAATCACGCCTGGTTGCGAAAGGATACTCCCAACTAGAAGGACTTGACTTTGCAGAATCCTTTGCTCCAGTGGCTAGACATGAAGCTGTTCGGATCTTTTTGGCCTATGCTGCATACAGGAACATGATTGTTTACCAAATGGATGTGAAAACAGCATTTCTTAATGGAGAACTCCGTGAAGAAGTTTATGTAAGCCAACCAGATGGCTTCGTTGATCCTGAGCGTCCTAATCACGTTTACCGACTCAAAAAGGCACTCTACGGACTTAAGCAAGCCCCACGGGCGTGGTATGACAACTGTCCACTTTCTTGCTGGCCAATAAATTTTCTAAAGGTTCGGTGGATCCAACACTATTTACAAAAACCTACGGGGAGGACTTACTTGTTGTTCAAATATATGTCGACGACATTATTTTTGCCTCAACAAAAAGAAGTTACTCTAATGATTTTGCAAAATTAATGAAAGATAATTTTGAAATGTCCATGATGGGTGAACTTTCGTTCTTTCTAGGACTACAAGTTCATCAATCACCCCGTGGAATTTTTATAAATCAGTCCAAATATGCTCTAGAAATTTTAAAGAAACATGGAATGATGACTTGTGATACGTATAATACACCAATGGGCTATACCACAAAACTAGATGCTGACTTACATGGGATACCTGTTGACCCTACCAAATACCGCAGTATGATTGGGTCCCTCATGTATCTCACAGCTAGTAGACCTGATATAGTATTTGTTGTCTACATGTGCTCTCGCTATCAGTCTAAACCAACTGAAAAACACCTCAGTGAGGTCAAAAGAATCCTTCGATACATAAAGGGAACCATTAACTTGGGAATCTGGTATCCGAAGGATTCTGGTTTTGAACTAATTGCTTTTTCAGATGCTGATCATGCAGGATGTTTAGACACACGCAAAAGTACATCTGGTGGATTACAGTTTCTCGGAGATAAACTTGTGTCATGGCAATCAAAGAAGCAGGACTGCACATCACTGTCGTCAACAGAATCTGAATATGTAGCCATGTCTGCTTGTTGTGCTCAAGTCATCTAGATGAGATCACAACTTAAGGATTATGGCTACCTATTCAACAAGATTCCAATATACTGTGATTCCAAAAGTGCAATTGCTATCTCCTGCAACACAGTTCATCATTGCAAATCCAAACACATTGATCTCCGTTATCACTTCATCAAAGAACATGTTGAAAAGGGTACCGTTGAACTGTATTTTGTTGGGACTGAGTACCAATTGGCGGACTTACTTACCAAATCTTTAGCACCATCAAGGTTTGCTAGTCTAGTTCACCAAATTGGTATGCGATGTTTGACTCCAGATGATCTGGAAAATTTTTTAAAACACAATTGATTGTCAAACATCAAAACTATCTTTGTAAATATTTTTTCAAAAAAAAAATGCAAGTATATACCACTATTTTCAACACTAATTTTTGTAAAATGTCTTTTATTATTAAAAACAAGTGTTGAGGGGGAGGAAAAGTATTTTCTAAAATTTTCTCATAATATTTACTTTATACTTGCATTTTACCAAAAATATTACGTTTTTTTTAAATCAAAAGTGATGCTTCAAAAGTGTTTCGGGATACTCACATTGACCATTATAATAAACTTTTAAGTGTTTTTTAAGACTACGGTCTAAGGTCGAAGGGGAGTAAAATTCCACAAGTTGTTCTTGTCATAGCTTGGTATTGTTAACAATAGTTAAATGTGAAAGTTAAGTTGGGCATTAAGTTTGATTTGGAAACTAAGGTTAAAGGACTAAATGTGTCAAAATGTGAAAATAATTTTACCACTAGTCAAAACACACTTTGACCACTCATTCAATGCACTGTTAATCACATTTACTTCTCACACCAACCATAATCAACGATCCACAATCTTTCTATTAATCCGTTCATCAATCTTCAAATCTGTAAGTACCACAACATTTTGATCATGATTTCAAACAAGGGTTTTAAATTTTATTTTAATCCAACGGCTAATTTAGTCATAATCGTTAAAATTGATTTTGGGTTTTGCGTAGTAATTGAACCCAAAAACTTGTTGTGTTTGGGGTTAAATTTGTTGATGGGAAATGTTCTTAAGATGATAGTAAACATGTCTCTAATCTCTAATCATGCCCAGAAACACCAATTGATTAGTTTGTAATTTAGGGTTCATACGAATTTTTAGGGGTTTCTTTGTTTGAGTGTTATGATTGAAATTATTGATGGGGATTGTGTTTATATTTGCCTAGGAACTTGTTCATGTGGTTTAATTGCTTCAATTACAAGTATTATTCATGAATCGTGGATTTAGGGTTCGCATACACTAGCAGCTTTGATCGTGTGATTCCATGGATGATTGTTGTTATAAGTTGGACCACATGTTCCTTAGCATGATAGAATCACATGCCCTAAGTCAATTACAACCCAGAATCATGTTTGAATATGTTTGTGATTTAGTGTTCATACTATCCTACGCGTTAGTTTGGTTAATGGCATGATTACGCGTAAAATTGTGTGTTGGAATGTACATTAAGTAGATATTGATCAGTGGTTGTGTTTTACACTTTCAGGAATCAAAAGACACGATTTTTCAAAAGGTGATTTGCGTAAAATACGTTTCTACGCATAAGATGTTCATCCTACGCGTAAGATTCGACACGTTGAAAAACATTGTCTTGGATAAGACAATGTTTACGCATAAAAGATAAACTTACGCATAAGTCTTGATCTTATGCATAAGTCAAAACTTACGCATAAGTTATATCTTACGCATAAGGTTAATCCTTTGCATAACCTCATATCTTACGCCTAAGATTTTATCCTACGCATAAGATTGAGCCTATGCTTAAGATTTACCTTACGCGTAACATATAATGTTATGCGTAGCTTTTGCTCTTACGCCTAAGTTCATTTCTTACGCATAAGTCATGTTATGCGTAGGTTTTCCAACTTACGCGTAACATTGTCAAAAGTTATGAAATTTTCTAAGTGTTGTAATATTTCTAATGTGTAATCTCTTGTAATGATAAACTAATGTTGTAACTAGATTGTTATAAGTTTTTACCATGTGTTAACTTCTAAAAACACAAGTTTGTCATATAACAAAAGTTTTCACACACAAACACCCACTGATCAATTCAAAATATGCACAATCATGTAATTGAATGTCTGAGCTAACAAAGTAAATCATTGCTATGTTTGTGTTTGTTTATGATCAATTCAGATGGCAGAACACAATGACATTCCTTATGGACCAGAACCTGAACCAAAACTCTCATGGGAAGAAACCTTTCCCGAAGATTACACCAGGAAGATAGGAAAGAACAACTTACGAATCAACTTCAACAAAATCACATGCAACGAATCCTCATGCATTGTTGTAGTGGATGCTCTCCTATATCACCCCAACAAGCTCTTGTTCACTAAGTCAGCATCAGTGGCCTGCTTCTACATACACCAATTTTGGCATACACTTCAGCTAGACCTTGGGGAAGCATCCTTCACTTGCATGCTTCATAACAGACAGGTTACTGTGGACATAGATACACTTAGGAATGTTCTTGGGTTACCCAAACTTGGCCCAGATGAAGAATATGATCAAGTACCTACCGAGGAAGAGCTGATAGAGTGGTTACGGGATATTGGCTATGATGAATCAGAAGAAGTAGTGACAAGACACTCTAGGGTCAACATCAGATTTCTTCCACAACCATGGAGAACCTTGTACATTCTGATTGCCAAGTCCTTATCTGGCAGAGACACTGGCCATGAACATCCCAAGCTCCAACACCTCAAACTCTTCTGGGCCGTGGCAAACGTCAAGAAAGTAGATTATGCCAGCATTATCTGGGAAGACCTTGTGTGGCACATTCAACACAAGACCAACAACATTCCATTTGTTCGTTTTACCAAATTACTCATCGAAAGCTTCCTTCGTGAGTATGACGATATTCCACAAAGACTTGATGATGAAGCCAAGCACACTTTCAGAAATGAGGAAACTCTCAGAATTATCAAGAGACTTGACACCAGCACTCGTAAACAAGGAAAGAAATTTCCCGATTGTCTCTTGAATGACAAAGTGAAGCTTTGCAAGAATTACAAGTACTACCTTCAAGCTCTCGATGAAGACAAAGTTGGTTTCTTGGACGAAGTTGTTCTACCATCATTCATGCAGAAGAAGGGAAAGAAAGGTAGCAAGTCTGAGAGCTCCGGCAGCTCTACCAAGTCTAAACAAAAGAAGAAGGGTACACTCAAGCGAAGAACTCCTGTCAAGCAACCTGCATCCATCCCTGAACCAGGGTGGTTCCCCACACCACCATCTTCTCCAAAACCGTCTAACTCTAAAACCGAATCCGACGAAGGTCCAGTTTACAGGGAAGCCTATGCCAATATCAACGAGAATGTTAATCTTGAAGATATTGATAATAAAGACTTGACGTTCGAAGATTGGGAGAAAGACATTGATGAATTTGCTGATAATGCTAAATACCCAGCAGATCTCAATCAAAGACCGTTAACTGAAGCAGAGACAATCTTGGAAGAAGAAAGGATCAGGAAAGAGAAGCTGAAGGAACCCATGACTGCTGAACAAGAGTCTGCTCACTCAAACTTAGGTCTTTCAGTTGAAGAAGAAAATGAAAGAACTCTTAAGATGGGTCTCCTCCACAGCAAGATAGATGCATTTCAAGCTGATCAACCTCCACCTCCATTGTTCTCTCATTCTACCGAAGCCGGCGGATCTAGTAGCATTCCTGAGTCTACTACAGGAACCAACACTGATTTGGTCATCTACAACAATCCTTCAGTATCACCCACAGACGTAGAAATGATCGATGCTTCAGCAGCAGGAGAAGAGGAAGAGGAAGATCACATGGATACTGATGCTCCACATTTGTTGACTTTGGAAGAAATGGAGCTTAGAGAAAGGGCTCAAGAAGAAGAACTCAAGAAAAAGCAAGATGCTGAAGAGGCTAGGCTTGAGGAGCTAGCACAAGCCAAATTGGAAGAAACTATTCATATGGAGGAAAGCATGAAGGCTGAAGAGGTAGCCAAGCAGGCAGAAGATAAGTTACGACAAGAAGAAGAAGCCAAGCTTGCTGAAGATCTGAGGATTAAGGCAGAAGCAGCCAAATTAGCCGAAGAACAAAAGCTTAAGGCCGAGGCTGACAGACTGGCTGAAGAACAAAGATTGGTAGAGGAAGCAGCCAAAGTTAAGAATGTTGATCAACCCGAACCACAAAGAGGAGATGACAAAGACGTAACCACCAACATTGAATCCTCACAATCATCACCTCCAGCATCCGAATCTACCCGTGACGAATCAATCAAGAAACCTGCAAGTACCAAAGCCTCTGCTGCATCCGAGTTGATAAAGAAAGCATTTAGACAAGTTCATGATAAGAAGAAAAACAAACTGGAAGATCAGGTTGCATCACTAGCAAGCCAAGTTGCTGAACTGACGAAGCTTAATACGAATGTCCAAGAGCTGCAAGAAAAGGTTGACACCTTCTTAGTTAAGGATGTGCAAGAGAACTTGGAAGCCACTTTAGCTGCTCAAGCACATCAGTATATGGAACAACACTTAGTGGCTGAGTTGAAAGAACTGCTGGCACCTATGAGAGATGAACTCACAAAGTTTACAGAACAAGCAGTCAAGAAAGTGATCAGATCTACCTCGTTTACTCTTCGTGCTGACAAATCAACTTTACCACAACCGGGGTTATCTATGGACGAATTAGAAGCCTAGCTCTTAGACAAATTGGCTGTCACAACTCACCATTTCAGGTCATTTCAGGTCATTTCCCGAATTTTGGAAAAACACTATTCATCAAAACACTATTCATCAGTTTACTATTCATCATTTTTGGTGTCAGTTTGACATTCCGAGAAGCATTCAGAAATTTTACTATTCACGGAACACTATTCATTGCGGGAAAAGATTTCATCATTCACGTGCATTACACATTTCATCGTAAATTTAGTTTACGGGTATTCAAATTCGCGTAACCGTATTGGTTCAGGTGCGAATTCATGCATTATCAGTAATAACATTTCATACGGACTGGGGATAGTCTGCATATCATCAGTAGGTCATTTACATGTTATACCACTCTTAGGATTTTCAAATTAATATATTCAGTATATTTAACGTTTTACGTATTATGATTTCTAAATAAACGTTAACACACGGTTTATACCCGACGAATATATTTAAATATTCCCACAATGGTCCCGACATATTTTTATATCCATTTTAACATCATAAAAGTTATAACATTCAGTTACCCAGTATTTTGGAAATTTATTTTATTTATAACGTACGCGTATGAATATAACGTCGGTTTTCGTTAAAACTAAACAATAATCACCCGATCACTCAGTAAATGTACCCAACATATTTTTAATATGTTTTTATCATTATTATGACTTTATTTCATCCCGGTTAACTTCGTGAACGATTATTGCTATTAAACCCGGTACCCGATTATGACTAATACTTACACCAAACTACAACTAATATTACACTATATTTTCTAAGTGATCAAAACCGTTTTGGCTACTCCTTTTCACACCCAAAACCGGCCCAAGACCACACCCTTTAACCATGTGCATTGATTCCTAAGTATTTAACTAATAAACCTTATAAACCATACTTTACCAAAATTTCAAAATCATAATTCACTTTTTAGTAAGAACAATTTTCATCTCATCTTCCCCATTCCCTCTCCATACCCACGACCCATAATTAACCCCATGATCAAGTGATCATTTTTCATAAAGTAAAACACTAAACTTGTTCATTTTACAAGCCTAATCAAGAATCAAGCAACAAAAACACAAGAACATCAAGCATAATCATCCTATAATCATCTCATTTTATCAAGTAAGTTTTCATCTTTATTTTTTCATGGATCATCCTATTTTTACATGTATTTCATAAGTATCATGCTAAAAACCATGTACAAGTAGCTATACCACACTTTATTTTGGCTAAAAAGAAACATACAAACCCTAACTTTTTAGTTATGAATCCCCTTGCTTTAATAACTTGGTTAGGAGTCCATGGCACCCTAAGAAGGTGTATGGTAAGATTAGATTAGCCATGTGGTGATTACAAGAGGTTTGGTGATGGTAGAAATTAGTTTTTAACCTTGGAAACTTGATTTGGAACCTATTTTAGACATGCTGTCCCGTTTTGTAAAAATCTGGAAAATCAGTAAACACCAAGGAAACTTTGGCAAAATTTTTAGAAAATACTTTCAAAAACGAATCCGTAGGCGAAAGAACGGATTAAAAAGAGTCTATAACGAAGGAGTTATGATTTTTGCAAGATTGTAGACGAAAAGTATTTTTCTGAAAATTGTATGCTGTTGGACGTTTTTCATTGGACAAAAAGAGACTTTAGACGTAACCCGGAGGGGTCAAGCTTTCCAAAATATATTACTACATGTTAAGACGTAACCATGGATATAAAGAACAAGTAAAACGGACAAGTAACGACAAAGATATACTCGTTTGAATATCGGCTAAAACCATTTTATAATTGACAGCTTTTATTAAATTTGGCGCAAAAACTACGAAGTACATTTTTGAGCTAGAAGTAATATCAAGTACCGAGCTTTATAACTAACGTAGTATTAGTTATTATGAGTATGTTTTCATCATTTCAAGGATTACAACCCGAGTATTTCAACGCTAACATGGAAACTTACGTTATATATATATAAGTATATATATATTATAACTAGCTATTTATATTTTCTAATAGCAATATTTTCCAAATTCTTGGAATATATATTTTTGATAATACAAGTGTTTTTCCAAAGAGTAGAGTGGTATAGAAACATGAGCATGGTCATTCATAACATCATTTGGTGATCTAAATGAGATCATTCATCATTCATATTAGGTTGCGGCTAGTGTGCGCGCCTTGTTTTTCAGCTCATTACATGTTCATGGTACCATCATATTGGGTTGCGACAGCTAATTGTTCATTGGTGTTCATTTCATTTCATCACAGTTTCATCAGTTAAGGTGAGTTTTCATAGCCCCGTTTTCAATTCAACATTTTTGATTGTTTTCAAATCCCACGGGGGGAATACATTGCATCAATCATTTTAGTACGAGCCCAAGTATTCAAACATGCACATTGCTTAAGTTACCTTGCCATGTGATAAGTCCCCTGTAACATCATGAACCGTTAATTTACCGTTAAGCGAGAGTGAGTGGATAGATCTATCGAGGGTGACGCCTCCATCCGTGGTAGTGATTACCAACAGTAAGCGGATGCATGTCATGTCTTTTACATTTGAATGTTTCGGCAGAACATTCGGGAGGGGCATAGAATTTCATCAGTCATAGCTTCGGTGTCATGAGCTTAAGGCTATTGTACAATTTTCATGAGATTTTTATCTTGCACTTTTACTTGTGGTGGCCGTACATCATTACATTTTACAAACCTATGGAATTCACCAACATTCGTGTTGACGTTTTAGCAATGTATTTCAGGTTACTAAGGTAGATCATGTGACATGCATTTGGACCTTCATGGAGTCGCGGAGTCGACGCGTCTCATCATTATTTCATGCACTTATGTAAACATTTGATCTTGTACGACTTGTTTTTCATAAACATGCAACACATTTTGGGGACCTCATTTTGTAAACTCTGGATTATTTCTATGATCAAATGCAGTATTTTCCAAACGACACTTTAGGTCGTTCAATGTAACTGTAACTGTGGTGCTATGACAGACACCCCCAGGTATTCCATTCCGCTGCAAGTCAGGTAAATTGGGGGTGTGACAGATTGGCATCAGAGCTAAGGTTATAGCGAACTAGGATGTATCTTGGACCCTAGACTATAACCACATCAGCATAGCATCTCATCATTTCATCATAAGTGCATAATCATGATACATGTTGTTTCATACATACCCTGTGCGAGTTATTTATACTCATATCCGTATATGTATATCATTTTATTGACCTGGTTCACATGTGACATGTCTTCAGATACTCACCCTGACATCCTTTTATCGGATTCCGACATTGAAGATGCCTTGTCATCTTCCACTACCATTATACCACCAGTTGCATTTACACCACCATTAGTACTATTGATTTGCCATAGGAACAGGGTTTTCCTATCATTCAACCCGTACATAGAATGCCTTTTGGTAGTGTATTCAGAATTAATCTTAATGGACTTATTAGGATGCTTATTGCAAGGAAGATAGTGTGTTTTCTTTCCATCACTAGTAGGGCACTTACTACTCAGGTACTATCACCACCATCAGTTGCTTATTACACTATTGGCCTTCCCACAGTGTGTACTTTAGTTTTACCTTTTGGATGTCGCGAGGTAGCACGAAAGAGGGTAATATTTCATTCACTAGTACCATCATTGTCATTTCCTTTTCCATTCCCATTTGCTCAGACTTCAATCGTTTCGCAACATTTTAGCATTGTCTCATCAGGAATTAGGTTGATTTCGTTTTTGACGAATTAGTAGACTATTACCATTCGACAAGATTCACCCACGTATCCAATACACCATTCAAGCTATTTTACTATCATATGGGGAAACTGCTTTACAGAAAAATTTCTGAAGTAAGCTATTTTATTAACATCCTATAAATTGATTTTCTGTCATTACACCAAGTATTTACTATTGTTACGCGAAGCAATTTTCATGTTACTTGAAAGAAAATATCAGGACACAATTTTTATAACAATGCGTTGAACACCATCTAAAACTTTTGAGGAAAGTTATGATATTTTGATAAAATCCAACATCGCATCATTAGTCCTCAATTATACATAGCCTGATCACCTATGTAAAATTCAGGAAGGATTATGCCATGAAGGAAATAATTACCTTTTCAAAGGATTGTTAATAACAATCTTCATCCAAAAGTTTTGTAAACAAAGGAACTCATTCATAAACATCCCTTTTGCCGAACTATCCCTGGATACTTACCCTACCAGTCCCTCATTCAGACTTTAAGTTGGATTTTCCCATTGACTTCCCTAGAAGAGACTTTCCACATCAATTACATGCAGGATTCCTTTATACAATAGAAGCAACGAAAGGATTACAGAACTACTAACCAGAACTAGAAGTATACAGTGAGAGAATTCATAACTCAACAACAATTCTAAGATACTGCGAGACCATCCGAATCACCATCTCTGACTTAGTTGTCAAATTCTATTGTTTAAGGGTACTAGCTAGACTGAGCTACAGGATTGAACTCAATATAGATGTCCGCAGGACAACACAATAGAAATACACCAAGCTTCAAATTGAGACTGTAGAGCATTTCATTTAAACATGGCCTCATCCATACATGAACTTTCCTGCAGTAAGTTTTCACAAAGTACAATTGTTTGAATCAAGAATATCGATGTAGATTCCTCTAAGGCATTATGTCTAGAAATTTCAGATAACCTCACCTTCATACCAAGCAAGGGATCAAACCAGAACATATCCTCTCGTCTACATGGGAAAACAGAATAGACATTCATCGACACAACATCAAGCGATACCTTCGTCTTGCCAATTACAACGATAAACAATTTCAGGACTTAAGTTAGCCTAAATACCTATGCTTGTAATTATGCCAGATAACCATACTAGACATTATCCAACCTCAGGAACTAAGTGTTAGACATCTATGCATTTAAGCGAACATTTCCTATTCTATCATTTTACCCTTTTCAGTGTTTTCACTTTTAAATAAAATTGATGCGTTTACATAGATCACATACCTTGTGGAAAAATGATTTCTGAAATTCCTATTTTGAACAAGTACGATCCTTTTTGGTAAATCTTTAGCAACACTATGGTACAATGAGAAAAATACATAAACAGCAAACTTTGGTAAGCAGTCGTAATCACAACATGTTTGAAAACAGTTCCTATTTCATAACTACTGGATTTTGGATCATCAGGAAAAATATTACTTAGTAAATCATCTGCTCCATTTTCTAAATTCGTTTATTCAGAAAAAGATTTCAACCAAAACTCACAATCGCAAGACAGATTTCCAGAACCAACTTCCCTACAACATCGCTTATGCATTTAGGATTTGTGACTTGACAATAGAGAATATTTGGAATATGTGATGAAGGAATTAGGAGGAACATCACAAATTAATCGCGAACTTCAGTAGTGGAGACCAAACCCAATAGACAAAGAAGAACATATGTCTTATCATCCGTTGGAACAAAACACAAGGAATCAAATTGTTACCTATATTCTATCCCTTCAGATAACGCCAAGTTCGAAAGACCGAACGTTATGGAATTAGTCACAAAGGTTTATTGTACCCATTTCAGTATTTCCTGTTAAGGAAACCGATTCAACTTGGACTTCCGGTAATCATTTCAGGATTTCCTTCAGAAACCCATTTAGATGTGAACATCACCTATCACCCTCAGAACGATGGTCAAAGCGAGAGAACAATTCAAACATAGGAAGGTATGCTCAGAGCATGAGTGATTGACCCTGTAAATGGTTGGACTAATCACTCAACATAAATAAAATTCATCTACAACAATAGTTATCACACCAACAACGGGAAACTGGCAGAAGTTAGGTTGGTACATAACACACATCATTTGGATTGGATATCCTGAACAACAAACCATCCAGATTCAGGTAGGAGAACAAATTAAGTTAAAAGCAATGCCTTGGATTGGCATGATACAAATTGGATAACAAGAAAGGTTGAACCTTTAGCATATTGGACTATTTAAGATTCATTTTAGAATCGACCAACTAGCATACAAACTTGAGTTCTGGCAGAATTCAGCAGTATATATTACCAGTGTCACATTTAAAACAGTAAGAAGCGCAAACCATCTATTGATGGGCCAAACTTGGGAAAAGCTCAACTCATTAGTTCAGTAGGCATTCATGAGATAACCAGAAATTTTCTACAAGTCAAGAATCAGTTACAAGTTCAATAAGTCGTAAACCATTAAAACTTCAAGTTCTGCAGAGTTATGCAAAAAGTTCTGCCTAGGAAAGGCATGTTATCGTTCAGAAAACTTGGAAAGTTACACCAATATACACTGGACCATTTATATTTTGACAGAGAAGGCATAGTGGCCGTCAGACTTGAACATTGTCAGAGAACAACAGGATTACACGAACATATTTTACATTTTCAGATCCCCAGAAATGACTTTCAGATAAGTCACTCATGATTCCATTGGAAGGGATCCAACCCAAATGACAATCTCAGACCTTGTAAGAGAACCAACAGAAATCATGGACCGTGTGGTCAAACAGTTGAAACAGAGTCGAATCCCTATCGTTAGAGTTCGCTGGAATTCTCGAATATCATCACCTTTTCACCAATACATTTTCAGAGACCAACATAAACTGAACTTCGGGACGAAGTTCCTTTTAGGGGGGAAGACTGTCACAACTCACCATTTCAGGTCATTTCAAGTCATTTCCCGAATTTTGGAAAAACACTATTCATCAAACACTATTCATCAAAACACTATTCATCAGTTTACTATTCATCATTTTTGGTGTCAGTTTGACATTCCGAGAAGCATTCAGAAATTTTACTATTCACGGAACACTATTCATTGCGGGAAAAGATTTCATCATTCACGTGCATTACACATTTCATCGTAAATTTAGTTTACGGGTATTCAAATTCGCGTAACCGTATTGGTTCAGGTGCGAATTCATGCATTATCAGTAATAACATTTCATACGGACTGGGGATAGTCTGCATATCATCAGTAGGTCATTTACATGTTATACCACTCTTAGGATTTTCAAATTAATATATTCAGTATATTTAACGTTTTACGTATTATGATTTCTAAATAAACGTTAACACACGGTTTATACCCGACGAATATATTTAAATATTCCCACAATGGTCCCGACATATTTTTATATCCATTTTAACATCATAAAAGTTATAACATTCAGTTACCCAGTATTTTGGAAATTTATTTTATTTATAACGTACGCGTATGAATATAACGTCGGTTTTCGTTAAAACTAAACAATAATCACCCGATCACTCAGTAAATGTACCCAACATATTTTTAATATGTTTTTATCATTATTATGACTTTATTTCATCCCGGTTAACTTCGTGAACGATTATTGCTATTAAACCCGGTACCCGATTATGACTAATACTTACACCAAACTACAACTAATATTACACTATATTTTCTAAGTGATCAAAACCGTTTTGGCTACTCCTTTTCACACCCAAAACCGGCCCAAGACCACACCCTTTAACCATGTGCATTGATTCCTAAGTATTTAACTAATAAACCTTATAAACCATACTTTACCAAAATTTCAAAATCATAATTCACTTTTTAGTAAGAACAATTTTCATCTCATCTTCCCCATTCCCTCTCCATACCCACGACCCATAATTAACCCCATGATCAAGTGATCATTTTTCATAAAGTAAAACACTAAACTTGTTCATTTTACAAGCCTAATCAAGAATCAAGCAACAAAAACACAAGAACATCAAGCATAATCATCCTATAATCATCTCATTTTATCAAGTAAGTTTTCATCTTTATTTTTTCATGGATCATCCTATTTTTACATGTATTTCATAAGTATCATGCTAAAAACCATGTACAAGTAGCTATACCACACTTTATTTTGGCTAAAAAGAAACATACAAACCCTAACTTTTTAGTTATGAATCCCCTTGCTTTAATAACTTGGTTAGGAGTCCATGGCACCCTAAGAAGGTGTATGGTAAGATTAGATTAGCCATGTGGTGATTACAAGAGGTTTGGTGATGGTAGAAATTAGTTTTTAACCTTGGAAACTTGATTTGGAACCTATTTTAGACATGCTGTCCCGTTTTGTAAAAATCTGGAAAATCAGTAAACACCAAGGAAACTTTGGCAAAATTTTTAGAAAATACTTTCAAAAACGAATCCGTAGGCGAAAGAACGGATTAAAAAGAGTCTATAACGAAGGAGTTATGATTTTTGCAAGATTGTAGACGAAAAGTATTTTTCTGAAAATTGTATGCTGTTGGACATTTTTCATTGGACAAAAAGAGACTTTAGACGTAACCCGGAGGGGTCAAGCTTTCCAAAATATATTACTACATGTTAAGACGTAACCATGGATATAAAGAACAAGTAAAACGGACAAGTAACGACAAAGATATACTCGTTTGAATATCGGCTAAAACCATTTTATAATTGACAGCTTTTATTAAATTTGGCGCAAAAACTACGAAGTACATTTTTGAGCTAGAAGTAATATCAAGTACCGAGCTTTATAACTAACGTAGTATTAGTTATTATGAGTATGTTTTCATCATTTCAAGGATTACAACCCGAGTATTTCAACGCTAACATGGAAACTTACGTTATATATATATAAGTATATATATATTATAACTAGCTATTTATATTTTCTAATAGCAATATTTTCCAAATTCTTGGAATATATATTTTTGATAATACAAGTGTTTTTCCAAAGAGTAGAGTGGTATAGAAACATGAGCATGGTCATTCATAACATCATTTGGTGATCTAAATGAGATCATTCATCATTCATATTAGGTTGCGGCTAGTGTGCGCGCCTTGTTTTTCAGCTCATTACATGTTCATGGTACCATCATATTGGGTTGCGACAGCTAATTGTTCATTGGTGTTCATTTCATTTCATCACAGTTTCATCAGTTAAGGTGAGTTTTCATAGCCCCGTTTTCAATTCAACATTTTTGATTGTTTTCAAATCCCACGGGGGGAATACATTGCATCAATCATTTTAGTACGAGCCCAAGTATTCAAACATGCACATTGCTTAAGTTACCTTGCCATGTGATAAGTCCCCTGTAACATCATGAACCGTTAATTTACCGTTAAGCGAGAGTGAGTGGATAGATCTATCGAGGGTGACGCCTCCATCCGTGGTAGTGATTACCAACAGTAAGCGGATGCATGTCATGTCTTTTACATTTGAATGTTTCGGCAGAACATTCGGGAGGGGCATAGAATTTCATCAGTCATAGCTTCGGTGTCATGAGCTTAAGGCTATTGTACAATTTTCATGAGATTTTTATCTTGCACTTTTACTTGTGGTGGCCGTACATCATTACATTTTACAAACCTATGGAATTCACCAACATTCGTGTTGACGTTTTAGCAATGTATTTCAGGTTACTAAGGTAGATCATGTGACATGCATTTGGACCTTCATGGAGTCGCGGAGTCGCGGAGTCGACGCGTCTCATCATTATTTCATGCACTTATGTAAACATTTGATCTTGTACGACTTGTTTTTCATAAACATGTAACACATTTTGGGGACCTCATTTTGTAAACTCTGGATTATTTCTATGATCAAATGCAGTATTTTCCAAACGACACTTTAGGTCGTTCAATGTAACTGTAACTGTGGTGCTATGACAGACACCCCCAGGTATTCCATTCCGCTGCAAGTCAGGTAAATTGGGGGTGTGACATTGGCAAGTAAGTTCACATTGTCACCTGAAGAAGCTAAAGTCTTGGAAGCTTTGAAAGCCAAAATGACTAAAGAGACCTGCAGCACTGAGGCTGATAAACTGAAACGTCCAAGAGATGATGAAGATAAGGATCCTAACTCTCAAGCAAAGAAACAAAAGCAAGCCGAAGGACCCTCATCTCAACCAAAAGAACCGGTCATTCCTCTAACAACAACAACCTCTACTCAACAACCCAAGGAATCTGGTTCCGGTCATAAAGCCCATGACCACTTTGAATATACAGGCGGAGACGAGATTCCTCTTACCGATGAAGTGCCAGGACCGTCATCTACAAAGAAGAAAGAAAGGAAGCGAAAACATCATCAGCACAAATCGGACACCTCGTCAAAAGGCTCAGAACCCAAGAAGCCAAAACCCGTTCTCAAATGGCTAGACGAAGATGAAACCGCCGATTACTCATGGTTTGACAAGATGATCAATTCGCAACCTCCACTTGCTGACAATCAAGAACCTGTCGATGGTCGAACAGTGGAATACGCTCAGTTGATTCAACAAAAGTTTCAGATGAAAAAGATGAACAAGAAAGAGCTACGAAGAATCAAGAATGATGCGTTCAATCTTCTGAAAGATCGATCTGCTAACTCCATCGAACTCGAGTACCATCTAGAAAATATTGCTCGAGCTATGTCAAGCAATATTGACTGGATCAATCCTGAATCTTACGTCGATCCGGTCACAAGGAAAACCGCACCTTACATAACTGACTGGTCGAAACCTCTGCCTATGATAGGGAAGCTAAAGGAACTAAAGACTCCCTACAAATTCTTCTTCAACAACGACTTGGAATTTCTACAACATGGAAGCAAGATTGAGAAGAAGTACGCCACATCAATCAACTTCCTCCATGCAGCTAGATATCTCAACAATGCCATCGAAGAAGAAGCCTCTGCATTATTCATCGACAAAGTTGTTGACTATGACCAGAACGCACTCTACGGCATACATCATTGGCCAGCTAACCGGGCACAGTATTATCGAAGCAGCAGACTCAATCAAACAATGGGTAATGTGACAAGTGAGCTGAAGATTGTCTCAATTCAGTTCATTTCGACGGTCACTCACTTTGGATACCCCTTCCTCAGCAAACTGATACTCAAAAGACTTGATGAAAAAGAGTATGAGATTTCCGAGTCAGACTTTCCACGACTACTCCTAAACGACATAGAAGATATGTACCTGCTCAAAGTTCAAGGAAAGCTCTGCAACTTACCTAAACCAATGCAGCTTGCCTTTATCACTGCTCTCCTAATCTTCATCAGACAAATACTCATCAGAGAAAGAGTAGAAGATCTTCAACTAGGAGTGGAAAGTTATCAGAAGAAGCTGAATCTCACCAAACCAAACCTGTTCGACATCCCCAACCTTCAACATTTATCTCAATACTCCTTGATCAGGCATCCGGCATTTGGGTTCACATACCGCAGTGTCAACGGTCATAACTGCTTCATGGGCTATGAAGAAATACATAAGTTCTGTGATGAAACCCTGAAGTTTGTCAGAGACGGCATCAAAAGCAGATTAGATGACATAGCACTGGGTAAATCTAAAAGGTGGAACACCGATAAGGCCAGGGAAGCTCGCAGATTCATAACAAGGATAGAGAACCGGTTGAAGCGCAGGGATCAGTTTCGGAGATTGGAAAGCTATATTGGAGGAAGACCTGGATTTCCTGTGTTGACATTTCAGAGACCCGAATGGTAGCTAATTTGTAAGAACTTGATTTGATTTCTCAATTCTATACTTCATAATGGCTTGTGCACACATTACAGTGCACAACCCGAACTTGTAAAGAAAGGACCCTGAGGTACGCATCAGTGCCTCAATCCTAATATAAGGAGCGAAGGCTTCTTACTTTTGAGTAGAATTAATCAAATGTTTATGAATTTTCATAATTCTGCTCAAAAGGACAAGTATTTCACCTCAATAAGACCTAATCACTTGTTGAGGGGGAGCACTTGTCAAAACAAAATACTTTGTTCAAAATCAAAAGTTCTTGGTGAATCTCCCCACAAGTCTCATAAAGGCATATTTTAATCTAAAAAGTTTGTCAAAAACATCATATTATATGCTATTTTTGAGGGGGAGAAAATGAAAAAAAATGATTAAAATATAAGTAGCCAAAAGGCTAAAAGATGTATCATGTGCGAGCTAGACTCAGAAATGACCCAGGAATTGACGAGACAATAAAAGTTAGTTATATTGAAAAGACTTATCCTCGACGGGTAATAACATCAAGTTAGTTACTAGAGCTAGTTGTCACCTAAAAGCTGACAATGTATCTCTTTAACTAACCACGTAAGCGTGTCTCGAAAAGGATTTGTCTTAGTAGAAATGTACCGTCTCGAGAAACTTTCTGTGGACTTGACCAGGTCAGGTAATAACTTTAAGCTAGTTTATCTAGTGATGTAAGCGTGTCTCGAATCGGTCTTGTTCACGGAAAGTGGATCAATTCAAATGCTTGCTCCTCCCGCATGCGCAAATTTATTAAATACTTATGAGCACATGTGAAGGGGGAGCCCTTCAAAAGGTGTACACAAAACTCTCAAAGTGTTAACCAAAATATTTGATTATCACAAACACTTTGAGAGATTTTCAATCTATGGTTTCTTGGCTACTGTCGGAGTTATAAGGTGTTTAAGATAGGAAAAACCATCCTATGATCCGCCAGAGCCGGAGGGATCTACCCAAGGACATCTCCCATAGTTAGAATTAGAAGTCCTTAGGTATGATACAAAAAAAGGAGAAAAGAATGAAAGGGAAAGAAGGAGTTGAAGAATTAAAAAGAAAAGTAAAGAAAATGGTGAAAAGAAATAGCCCTCCATATGTTCAACCTTAGGGCAGACACCGAGTTCAATACGTATGCTACTGGTTGTTGCAAAAGACAACACCGGTATTGAAGATAAAGTCGTCATGGACCCAGTGACGCAATGCACTAAACCTTCTTAACCACTCAAGTTCTCTTAAAAGAGCTTGTTTCATTCTCACGGGGAACCAGTGTAATCTATCGACTTATCTCTTAGAGATAGTTGATATTGAAGCAGGAGACCCCTCCCTAGTCTCCGCATAGGAAACCTAAGTGTGCACTTATAGAGTCTAGAGCCTTGAGATACATCAAAGATCTCTTAGGAACACTTAGTATTTCTACAACTGGTGTTCTACATCAATGGACACCAGCTGTAAATTATCGAGTCCTTCGCAGATCGTAGCAATCTGCCGAGAACGTTTATGAGAGGATTACTTATGTATTTCTCAATGATTGAACGGAAATCCTGCCAGGGTCAACATCAAACAGCCCTGACAGCAGGTCGCTTCAGTAACCCCACAAGGGTTACGCTTAGTGTTTGCGGTGGTTCCATAGCGGTCTACAGTCGTGGAGTGATTCCGAGCGACTCACCCAGTCATTGAGCTACTTAGTAGGTCTCGTAAGCTCCTTTGGGAGTATCTGATATGGGAACGGCCTGGATAAAGATTAGAAGGAGTCTTCACAATATGCTGTTGATGAGCTCTAATTCCTTATCTGTAAGTACCGGTTATTTATTGCTAACTGTTTACTCGCAGGTACCTCACTTCCATGATGGTAGATTCCAACATGCTCATACATACATCTTGATGCAAATAACAGCTCCCCCAATGATCTTATGCACCACTAAGTTCAATGAAAGATTCTACGCCAATAAGAAGAATCTCCAAAGTATAAAGACTAAAGATCTTAGAGTATGAAAAGGAACTTCATGCACGTGAAAGTATAAGTCCGAAGATGTATGAGTATGTTGGAATGGCGGACAACCACCATAGACGCAGGAGTGACGAATGGCAGACTACTTCATGACACAATCACTATATCATCACCAAAGAACAAAGACATAGAGCAAAGTACATTCATTATCATTCAACCATTTTGAAGACGTCTAAAGCTTTACATGTCACAAGTCAACGATAAAGATGAAGGCGTCAAGCAACCGTGATGACCGACCCTTAGGGGGAGATTGTTGGGATCATACTTTTGTATTTTAGTCAAGTCTCGGTCATTACCTTTTGTAATAGGTTGCTTAGTTATTTATTTCACTATGTTAATGTTACTAGGCTTAAGTAAGCTAGTCCATGGGCCTTGTAAAGCCCACGTTAAGGTGTAAGAGGGAGGAAGGGAGTGTTGCCCTACTCCTCCCCTTATAAATACCAAGCTCATGTACACTTTATTATTGTTGGTTATTTGAATACATTAAGGAAACTCTTGCAAATTATCTTCTCTCATTTCTTATAATCAACCATCTCTCATTCTCATCTATTTTCTCATACTTGTGTTTACTAAATGGTGACCTAACACTATTGTGCAACAAGAATATGTTCACTACCCAGACTAAAATAACACATTACAAAATCAGTAGCCAACTTACCCATCATCTTTAGTGTCTCGGATCTAGTAGCTAATTTATCCCCAAAACTTAAAAACACCAGCGTGTTTAAAAAATAGATTAGTACTTAGTAGTAAACACTCTAACAAACAAGAAAGTAATCATCACAAATCCCTAATTTAACCTATTATCTGCTTATTGCATTTCAAAGTATCTAAGCTACTTACCGCACTTTTAATCACTGGCGAATAATCAGATTAGCAGCTGTAATATATAACAAGTGATTTAAAAAAAGCAATAAACTTTAATGAAATAAAAAAGAAAAGAAATACTACCTTAACACCAGCCCACCAATCAACGATCCAAACAAGCTCCAACCACAAAAGCTCAACAACCATTCTGTTCATCCTTCTAAACAAACTCTTCAAAAATGGCCTGTATTAACAAACTCTTAAGTTAGATAACCTAAACTAAAGCTATACGTATAATACATAATCAACCCATGTCAATAATCAATAAGCAAGAGAGAAAAATACTTGAGCAATTGACTCTTCAAACTCAGAGGGCTCAACATCTTTGTCCTTCTGAATCTTCTTCCTTGAGGTATACATTTTGACTTATCAAACTATTCAAGGACGAAAAAAAACATAGCGTTAGCATATTATTGTAAACCAGAGCAGCAAAGTGCACACTCACTAGTTCCTAAAATAGTATTCTAAATCAACTTGCAATAAAGATAGTAGCAAAAGAAGAACAAAACCAGATGCATACGCAGCATTCTAATATACCTCACCAAAGTAACAACATAAAGAGGGAGTGTTTGTTAATGCTTAATTGTGGGCTTTCAAGCTTATGTGATAACGGCTTAGTTAAAATAAGCTCAAATTTCTCAGCTTATTTCAAGACTTTTGAGCTTATATAAGCTTAAATGATATAGCAAGCTTATATAAACCTGTAAGCCAAAAAATAAGCTGGTGAATTTGAGCCTATGAAAAATAACCCAAACTCACATAAGCTCACATAAGCTCACAAGTATATCAACATAAAGTCGTAACATAAAATATAATCTCGACATCAAGTCAAGCTGTAACAGCAACAACAATAACTTAACAACAATAACTTTAACAACATTGAAAATCAAAAAAAAAAAAAAAAAAAAAAAAAAAAAAAAAAAAAAAAAGAGTAGCTAACGACAACAACAACCTGTAACAACAACAACAACAACTTTACGTCTCGGCTTTCCTTTCTCTCGGCCAAGTAACAACGACAACAACAACCTGTAACAGCAACAACAATAACTTTACGTCTCGGCTCTCCTTTCTCTCGGCCAAGTAACTACGACAACAACAACCTGTAACAGCAACAACAATAACTTAACAACATTGAAAATCAACAAAAAATAAATAAATAAATAATAAATAAAAAAAATAAAAAAAAAAAAAAAAAAAAAAAAAAAAAAAAAAAACCAACAAAGAGAGTAGCTAACGAGGCGGCCACAAAGACCATTGCCAAGACCTTAAGGTCTCGGCTTGTCACGAATTCGACCAAAACTCATGGCCAACGGGCCTTGTGGGTTCCTTGGGTGTCTCGGATAACAACAAACAACACCAACTTGGTCCAAATCCGAATCCAAATAATCATTACCCAAATAATCTTGGACCCAAAATGATAATAACAACCTGAGTTGACTCGGAAATGAGTCAACCCGCGCGTAAAACGCGTTTTCTTACCTTGACACAACTAAATCTATTAAAGGTGCAGTTATTAGTGGCGGTGAGGGTGGTGGTACGCGGCGGCGATTAACAAAAATGGTGATGGGGAGTCATTTTTAGGCGCGTGAAGTGTATCAAAAGAAAGATGATGTGATGGTGGTTCGATTGGTGGTGGTGGTGTAGTAGTGGAGGCGGCGGTGTGATGGTGGCGCGGCCGTGAGTTCAGTGGCGGCTAGGGTTTATTTGAGAGAGATGGGGAAGAAGATATGTAAGGGGAGTGTTTGTTTGTGTGTGATATAACCACAAGGACAAATGCAGTTTTCCCTTTTATCAAATAAAAAAAAAATGTAGTAATAATACTTTAAAAAGGGGCGCCTGTTTTTAACTAATTATGACCCCTGTTTATGACGAAGCAAAACGAGCGTCATCTAGCAGGCTAAATTTTAACTGATTATGACCCTATGTTATGACGCTTCTGAAAACGAGTCATCCCCAATAAAAAATTTACTCGTTATGGCTCTTATTTTATGACTTTGCTATTTGCGCGTCATCTTTTAGCGTGCGTCATAAAATGCGAGTCAAGGATAGACCTTTTTCTAGTAGTATTACACTTTTCGTTGTGCTGCGAAGTAATCTTATAAATAAAAAAGGATAGACTTGGTAACTTTTGGTTAGCTGGTGACACAACAAATGTAGTTGTAGTTAGGCATCAGACATTCAACAAATATAACATATGTATTTAATATATTAAAGTATACAATGCTAAGAGTAATCTTAGTATTTAGAAAAAAAAAGGTCCTATTTTAGTAATATGTCACAAAATTGAGTCAAGTTGAAAATAAGTGTCATATTGGTTCACATAAATGCAAATTTCCTTCCATATCATTTAGGAATAAAAATATCACAAGAGCAAAGGGTGCGGTCACATGTCGTTTTGCCAAATCAGTGCCATGTCAGCTTTTCACATTTCATATTCACATACCAAAAATACCCCCTCCTCGTTTCACATGCCATTTCCATGTTGTTTTACACTTTTTGGGCCCCACATCATTTTTATTTAATTTACACACAAACTAAATATTCATTCATAAATTAAAGGATTAATTTTATATATACCCAAAGTACAAGTGTTGAATGCATAATATACAATGTTTTTAATGCATGTTTGGGTATATGTGAAATTTTCAACTAAAAGGAGGGGAGATACGAAATTTCCCCTAAATTAAAGTACATTACGAAATAAGAAATACAATGCAAAACTAAAAAAAGTGTACAATAAAAAAGTTAAGGAAATTAAAAACACATACAAATCTTTAAAAAATAAAATACTAATCGGGGAAATTTTGTTGTTGTTGATATTTCTTCATTATTTATCTTTTTGATATTCGATAAACCTTGCTCGGTCCGGTGGAAAACTGGGGTTGTTTGGCATATTGAGAAACCATCAATTCTTCCATTTTCATTATTACCCCGTCTTTTTTCCTTGCCATCTCATACACCACTTGAGCGAATTCTCGTTTAAGTTGCAACTCATTTTGCATCATACCCCGCAAATTCCGACGGGTTACTTCTAACGGTGCTCGATGAGCTTTCGGATCTGGTTTTTTAGGGACGTCTTTCCTTGCCCGGGAGTTGTTGTCTAGCATCATCGCCGAATAGGGCGGCACCTCCGGTTAGATCAATCGGGTCGACGGGTTCGGGCGCATCCCACTTGTGGTGTTCTTTCAATATTTCCTAAGCGTGTTCTTGAGTAAACCTTTTATTTTTCGAATGGGACTTGTCACAGTAAGCTTGCTTTGCATGCTTCAAAAGATCACCCTCGTTTTCCTCACTTCTATTTCCAAGACGTTTTAAACCTTTGCAGATAGCGTTGAACTTCTAGCAATTAGGGTTCAAAGTTGCCCACTTTTCCATCAACATATCTTTTGTACGCTCATAATGAGATTGTCCATTGTACATGGTAAGAACCTTTTCCATAACGAACCATCTTTTTGGTCATTTCCAACTTTTTAAACCTCGGAAATGGCAATGTAACACGTGGCTAATAAATTTTCCTCCTCCTATGTCCAACGAGAATGAGTTCGTACGGCTTCGGCTTCCGATTCGGATTCGGTGTCGGGTACTTTGATGGTGGTACGTTTTGCAACATGTTTTCTTCGCCCGCCTTTGGATGACAAGGGCTTTTTTGGTTGCGGGATTGGTTCGTTTTATTGTGTTTCTTGAGATGATTTTTGAGGTGGATCTTGTTGGAGATTTTGAAAGTGTTTGTTAAGCATGACATTTTGATATTGATTATATATTTGTTCAGGGGTCGGCATATTTGGCATACTTGGCATCCCAACAAACCCGACATACCCGGAATAGAGTATTGGGTACCAAAAAGAGGATAGTGAGAAGATGTCGAATAGCTGGACGAAGGTGTCGGAAGGTTAGACGATGACGATTGTTGCGACATATTTAGTAGATTTTGAAAATATGGATCGGTATGAGGATTTGGAGAGTTTTTAGGCTTTTTTTTTTTTTTTTTTTTTTTTTTTTTTTTTTTTTTGTTGTGAAAGTGAAAGTAAATATGTTAATAAGTGTGTAAAGAAATGATAAAGGAAAAGTAAGTATTGTGTATACATTTGATTGAGTTTATAAATAATGGTAAAGGATTTTTTATTTTATTTTTTATTTATTTTTTTTTAAATGGTAGAAACTAGCCGTTAAGCACCAAACAGTAAAAAAAATTCAAATGCAAACCAAAATAGTGCTGCGTTAGTTAATTCACTTTTAAAACGGCCCCGGCCTATGGTGGTGTGGTGGCGCGGTTTTGGTGGCGCCAAATGAACAACCACGTATGAATGGCGCCGGCTCAATGTGATCATACCCCTTACTCTAAGACACGTACCAATATATTGACGAAAGCAAAATTTAAAAGGACTTAGTTTCTTTAAGAAACAAAAAAATTACTTACATGTCGTCCTTATTATTGTTAATAACTCAAAATGGAGTTAGAGTTGAATCTTTTTGTGAATGACGAAGCCAAATAGCTTGAAAGCTTATGCTATAAAAAAGACTCCAAACTTATATCTCAAGTAAGGTTTAAAAAAAAAAAAAAAAAAAAAAAAAAAAAAAAAAGGCTAGCTTAGGCTTCGTGTAAACTTGCGCGTCAAAAACTTTTGTTGACAAAATAGAATTGAAGATCATATAACACCACCACCAGTAATAAAACAAGAAACACGAAAACGATTTGGGTTGTATATGCTTGACAGAATATACTTTCGTCTAACAAGGATATATGGTTGTATTACTTTGGTGTTTTATGCTAATGATTCTTGATGATAAGCATATTTGTTTTATTAGAGAGAAAAAAAATAATAATAAAAAAAAATAAAAAAATAAAATAAAAAACCAATTAAGTACATATCCAAAAATTTAAAATAGAGCATAGTCGTGTTTTTTCAAACAACAAAAATAATTAAATAAGGCAAACATATTTTACTAAAGCCAAAAATAAAAAACGCAATGAGTTAGACATGAATTAGACTAACAATCTAAAACACCACGCTATAGGTAGTGTTTAATTGGAAAATATTTTTTTTCATTTCTTATTTCTTATTATGTAAAAAAAAAAAAGAGGGTAGTTTGATTTCTAAAAAAAAATGAAAAAAATTTAGAAAACGCGTTTAATCTAAAAAACATATGTTTGTGTTTTTATTTTGAAAAACTAGAAAACATGTTTAAGTATTGTTGTTTTATATCTCAATTCTCTATACACCTTAGTAATATTATAAAAACATCTTCAAAACACATAAATAAATATTATAAACTAATCAACTAAATTTTAAAATAACTAAAAAATCTAATACGAGAAAATAAAAAAATAAAAAAGTAAAATATAACTTCAAATAAAGTTTTCGTCTGTTTTTTCAACGTTTTCCTCCGATTATTACATTCTTTTTTCGTTTTTTTATGTTATTTTCTGTTTTTTTTACGTTTTCGTCATTTTTTTACGTTTTCGTCTGTTTTTAGGTGTTCTTCCGATTTTTACGTTTTCGTTTGATTTTTTACGTTTTCGTCCCTTTTTTTACGTTTTCGCCAGTTTTTTTTACGATTTCGTCTATTTTTTTACGTTTTCGTTTGATTTTTTTTTACTTTTTCGTCTTTTTTTTTTTTTTTTTTTTACATTTTTGTCAGTTTATTTTACAATTTTGTCTTTTTTTTTTACGTTTTTATCCTATTTTTTACGTTTTTTTTAATGTTTTCGTTTTCTTATGATTTCGTCTGATTTTTACTTTTTCTTCCGGTTTTTTCGCTTTCATCCATTTTCGTTTGACTTTCACGTTTTCATCTTTTATTTACGTTTTTTTAGGTTTCGTCTGATGAAAACGTAAAAAAATAGACTAAAATGTAAATAAACGTAACTAAACGTAAAAAAAAATGGACAAAAATGTAAAAAGGAATTAAAGGAAGGATGAAAACGTAAGAAAACATAATAAAATGATCGAAAACGTAAAAAAATGGACGAAAATGTAAAAAACTGCACGAAAATGTAAAAAATTAGACGAAAACGGACGACAACGTAAAGAAACGTACAAAAATATTATAAAATGTACAAAACGTACAAAAAACCGACAAAAACGTAAAATATCAAACGAAGACATAAAAAACAGACGAAAACGTAAAAAACAGACGAAAACGTAAAAAATCTAATAAAAACGTAAAAATCTAACGAAAACGTAAAAAATTAAGCGAAAACGTAAAAAAAATAGACGAAAACGTAAAAAATCTAACAAAAACGTAAAAAATCTGACAAAAACGTAAAAAAAATCAAACGAAAATGTAAAAAATCTGACGAAAACGTTAAAAAATTGATGAAAATGTAAGAAATTTGACAAAAATGTTAAAAAACGGTTGAAAACGTAAAAAAACAAACGAAAGCGTAATAAATCAAACGAAAACGGAAAAAAAAAACAAACGCATACGTAAAAAACCTGACGAAACGTAAAAAAAAAATGTCGAAAACGTAAAAAAAATCAAGGAAAACGTAAAAAGTATACGAAAATGTAAAAACGTAAAAAAAACGGACGAAAACATATAAAAACTGACAAAAACGTAAAAAAATCGGCCGAAAACGTAAAAAAACAGACGAAAACGTAAAAAAGGGCGAAAACGTGAAAAAAGAGACGAAAATGTAAAAAAAGGGACGAAAACGTGAAAAACAGACGAAAACATAAAAATCGGAAGAAAACGTAAAAAAATCAGACGAAAACGTAAAAATCGGACGATAACAGAGAAAAACAAACAAAAACGAATAAAAAATGACAAAAACGTATAAAAACGGATGAAAACGGATTGGGGGTATTTTATAGGAAAATATGTGAAAAAAAAATGTTTTGTTGTTTTGTGTATTAAACTTGGAAATAGGAATTTTGTGTTTTGTAAAAAAATTTATGAGAAAACACTAATTTGAACGTGATATATGTTTTCTTTATTTTCGACAAAATATTTTGTGAAAAACAAGGGTGTTTTCCCTCAACTAAACGCACCTTAAACTTTGTAACAAATTAGATTTTCAATTTATAATACACATTCAGTTTACGAAACTTATAGGACATATAAATCAATAATTATACGAGACATTCTTTTACAAAAAATTAAAAAGTGATCAGAGAGCGAGTTTTACATAAACTAAAATCATAAATTGAGAGGACCTAAACTTGCGTAATAGAGAAACAAATTTCAATAATCTATTCAAACCTTAAACGACTAAAACTTGAGAAACAACGAAAAAAAAACAATTTAATATTAAATTTGCATAAACTAATGAAAACCGATGAGGCTGAGGATAATTTAACTTATTTGTTGAGCACATTTATTCGAAAGAATTATAAGCTGGAGTATTGAACTTAAATCCTACAATTCTAAAACATAAAGTTTTGTATTTGGTTCACAGCATCGGATCGAAAATATGTCTGATTACGTGCATGCAGTTACACCATGGCTAAATGAATGTGGAAACAAAATATTTTGTAGTATATTTAAGCTAATACATTAGGCCTTTGGCAACACACCACTCACTTCATCACCCTTCACTCACAAACAACTAATCCTCTTATGCCACATCGCCCTCCCACTTTTCCCTTCACTCACTCATTTTTTGTTGGCATCACATCACTCACCCTTCACTCACTTTTTTTTTTTTTTTTCCTTTTTCTTTTTTCTTTTTTAAATTCTATTAAAATTTATTAACTATTTTTCTAATTCTTATGCAATAATCATGTTATGCAATATGACGAGATTGCGTTACCGGCGTTATGTATAATCATGTTATGCAATATGACACACGTATAAACTATTTTTCTAATTCTTTCTATCGTGTGTGGCCGTAAGGGTCGATTCAGTATACTCCATTTACCCTTGAGAACACCAAATGCCCGTTCAACATCCTTTCGAGCCGACTCTTGTAATTTCTTGAACTTTTTTACCTTCGGGTCGGTTGGATATTTGAACGCTTTAACAAACGTAGACCATGCCGGATATATGCCATCACAAAGATAGTAGCCACGCTTGTACGTATGGCCGTTCACAACAAATGGGCACTTAGGTGCCGTACCATTACGCTCGGTGAGGAATAGCGGGGATTGCATCACAACGTTTATATCGTTGTTTGAACCCGGCGGTCCAAAGAACGCGTGTCATATCCACAAATCTTGAGACGCCACTGCCTCCATCATAATCGTGGGGTATTGATGGTCACCCCTTTTATATTGACCCCTCAATTCCATTAGACAATTCCTCCAAACAAAATGTGTGCAATCTAGGCTACCGATCATACCCGGAATGTGATGTCGGTCTTCGTGCGCTTCGTACAAACATGCAACATCATGACTTGTTGGCCTACGTAGAAAATCTCGAGCATATAACTCAATAATAGCATCACAAAAAAATTGAAGGCATTCACGTGAAGTTCTTTGCGCCATTTTCAAATATTCGTCAAACTCATCCGGTGGTGCACCGGTTGCGAGTTGTTTAATGGCAGACGAACATTTTTGTATGGCCGTGAAACTTTTTTTCATTCTAGCATCGTAACCTTCCTGAAAATACTCGAATCTAGCCTCAATAGCTTGCGTTATTTTTAAAAATAAACTTTTAGGCATACGATACCTATCTTCAAAAAATTCATCGTCGAATTTTGGATCTTCACAAAAATAATCACGATGCAATCTTTGTGCAGCAGAGATCCGATTGCGTTTCACTGATTTTCGTGTCGACCCAGCCGTATCTTCTTCATCTTCGTCAATCGCGTCAGCAAAAAATTCGAGACTAGTATCGTTAGACCACTCGAACGGCTCATCTAGAAAAAAAGTCGAACCAATTTTTTTATGCTCCATATACTTGCGGTTGAATCGGATATTTTTTTTGAATCGGATGTTTTTTTTTTTTTGGAACCGGCTTTTTTTTTTATGGATCGGTGGTGTTTTTTTTTTTTTTTTTTTTTTTTTGTTATGTTGTGTCTTTGTTTAACATGTATATATACACAAACAAATAAAAGTAACCGTTACTCCCATTCAATGCACCTCCAACGTTCACTTTTTGATTTTGCAACGGATATTTCACTTCGGTAAGCTTCACCGCAAATGGAAGCCACCATGCGGTAAGGAGGGGAGGGCGGCGGTGTTCCCGTGCGGTGGGGATGCCGCACCGTGCCTCCCCGCACCCATTGCCAACCCCCTTAGAGAAGGTGATATGCACAACACAAAAATTAATGTGCACATTACAACTATGCATATGCGATGTTGTATCATATATACTAACGATGTGATTTTGTAGTGTTCACTTTGCTAAAAGAATAAATTATCGAATAAATCTATGATCTAGGGTACTGAATATGCCTTCCAAATTCATAATGATGCTTCATTTTGTTAACCATTTAATTATGGGAGATGATTTGTACATTATTCAAATTGATTGACACACTCTAATTTAGAGTGTCTTGACATTTATATATCTTTACAGACGTGAAAATGAGTAACAGTGATATGCGAGTATAAATGTCAACACTCTAAATTATGGTGTGTCAATCAATTAAATAAGTGTAAAAATCATAATCCTTTAATTATTTAAAGGGATAATTCCTAATATGCGCCAATTGCCCAAGTGATTTGATTATTTGCTCCTGAATCCGGAGTTTCTGTATTTAGACAAGGGCAACATGCAGTTTTTAGGCAACTGAAATGTGCAAGTGACATGTGTCATTTTTCGGATTACAAGGCAGGGCAATTTGTGTACTTTTTGGACAACTTGTGTACTTTTTGGACAACTTGTGTACTTTTAAGCAACTGGCGGCCCTCATGTCGAACACTTAGCGTCATATGGATCGAGTTGCCAAGTTACCCGGGATAGATACGGAAACTCTGAATCCAGAGGCAAATAAGTAAATCACTTGGGCAATTGAGGCATATCATGTATTATCCCTTATTTAAATAGAAAACTGCTCAAATATACAATAGGAAGCCAGATAGCATCGATCTGTAGCACTTTCGCAGACATTAAGGCCGAAAGCATCATTTGATGTTCCAAGTTAGAAATAAAATTTAGCATAAGGAAAGATAGTTTATGTACGTAACTAACAAGAGCAAACATGTGTTTGGGCTAAAGGGGTCACGACGCCCTCGTTTTTTCTTTATGGAGGAGAGAGAGAGAAAAAAAAACAAAAAAAACAAAAAAAAAAACTACTGTCTAAATGTGGATCTGTGGGCTCGATTACCATTTCCAAAGCCCTCAACTCTGAGTCTCTACGAACACTCTCTTAGTCATACCAGTCACGCGTAGAAATGCCATTAGAGTTCATATATAGCATTGTTATATTCGATATATAAAAGTCATATATATATGTCTGATGACTGGTTCCAATTCTTTGTACTCGATTCTCGAAATGAGCTTTTATATCTAAGTATACAGATTCACAATGTTCTGTATGATGATATAGGGTATGTTTGGCAAAATAGGCTGGAGCTGGGGCTGGGGCTGCGGCTGGGGCTAGAGCTGGGGTTGGGGCTTATATTATAAGCCGAAATTAAAATTTGTATTTTTATAAACTTGTTTGGCAAATGGGCTGGGGCTGGGGCTTATTATTGTAAAATTACTAAAAAGGACATAATTAAATGAGTTTTTGTATATGTTAGATATTTTTGTAGGTAAATAAGTAATTTATTCTTCAAAAGCCCCGGGCTTAAGTTTTTAGCCTCTTTTATGGGGCTAAAGTTTTTAGCCGGCTTATTTTATAAGCCCTTCCGTAAGCCCCATGACAAACGAAACTTATATGGTATGTTTGGCAAAATAGGCTGGAGTTGGAGCTGGGGCTGTGGCTTGGGCTAGAGCTGGGGCTGGGGCTTATATTATAAGCCGAAATTAAAATTTGTATTTTTATAAACTTGTTTGGCAAATGGGCTGGGGCTGAAGCTTATTATTGTAAAATTACTAAAAATGACATAATTAAATGAGTTTTTGTATATGTTAGATATTTTTGTGGGTAAATAAGTAATTTATTCTTCAAAAGCTCCGGGCTTAAGCTTTTAGCCTCTTTTATGGGGCTAAAGTTTTTAGCCGGCTTATTTTATAAGCCCCATGACAAACGAGACTTATTTAATTAGCCGGCTTATTTTAAAAGCTCAAGCCCTATGAGCCCCATAAAAGCCCCTCCCCAAACATAGTCATATCAGTAAATGCGGTGCTTTGTATGATACTCAAAAGTGGAGTTGGATCATATTATACGGCTTGAAATAAGGCAAAAGAAGCTTTCGGGTTGGAAAGGTGCCCGCCCTATTAGGTCAAGCTGGTAAGGCCTTGTTTTTAATGAAGGTTTAATAAAGTACCAAATTTGGGCTTTTGTGTTCCAATCCGAGACTAGAAGTAAATTTAGAGCTATTTATAGGTAAACGTGTGCCTGATATACAACCAAATCCGTAGCGTTTACCATACTCAATAGATCTAGATTGGATTGGTCGATTGCTCACTTTAATGACAAAGATATTCGATAAGATTGGAGCTTACGTGGGAAGAATCCTTTGAGCTAAATTTTGTTTTCCATAGTGGCATTTAACGTGAAGCCATATCTTCAACGCAGAAGCTACTAAAGTAAGCAAAAACACGCGACAAATACGTAAGTTTATGCATTATCAGTAATTTCTTAAATGCTTGATTACGTGAACTAAAAAGTGAGAGTGTCCCACTTTTCATAACAAACTTTCAAATTTAGTTTTCATATGTAGAAGCAAATTTTACTTTTTCATATATGAAACAATTTAGTAAACAACTAATGTAGAATCCACGTTGAGGTAAGGGTGTTCATTGGTTCGGTTATCGGGTTATTCTGTTTATTCGGTTTGGTTAGTTTGGTTAAAAAGATTTCTGGGACAAAAACCGAACCGAAGATTGAACCCCTATAACCGAAAACCAAACCGAATAACCCGAATTACATAATTTAATTATTTTTTCATTTAATTATATATATTTTTAGCACAATTTTTTTTAAGTTTAAATATGTTATATTTATACTAAGAAAGAGTTTTAGTTATTTTATTTTTCATATAAATACATATAAAAAACATATATATTTATATGAATTCGGTTTTCGGTTTTTATTGCCGAAACCATATCCAAACCGATAACTGAATATTTACTTCGGTTCGGTTCGGTTACGAATTCGGTTCAGTTTTTTCGGTTCGATTCGGTTTCGGTTTTCAGTTACTGCGGATATTACCCGATCCGTGAACACCCCTACGTTGTGGGTTAATTTCGACCATTATGGTTTGTTTGTTAAATTAATTAAATATATGCAGATCAATCTCATGTAACCACATTACAACAAGAACATTAAAGTAAACTTACTTGATGGTATAATCGACTGAAGATTATAATTAGATAATGAAGTCATAACAATAAAGTTAGTCAATTCCGGTAGTGATGTCAATAATCCGATATAAGGATTTCTCACAAGTAATTTGTGTTGATTGAGAGAGTTCTTAATTGACAAGATACATGAAAATTACAACAACCCTTGATATAAGTTTGTGTTGTGAAATGCCCATAAACTTGTTTTTTTATACCGAACACATCAAAACCGGTGGTTGGCAAAATCCCAACCAACGGTCACAAAGCCATGACCGGGGTTAAAACACTATGATGTGCACAAACTCATTTTCCAGAAAACGCACTTCATTTGTACTAAATAACATTTCTGAATACCAAGTACGCCTTTAAAATATACGGAAACGTGATTTCTATAAAAATGGGGCTTTTCCAAACACCCTTTTAAAACTCATAAGTATCGGCTAAAACATACGATTTGACGTTAAACTTAAATACATAAATTATGGACATGAAAAATATCTGAATACATAAACTTCGGGTGAATACAAGCTGATAACAACAGTAGGGATGAGATTTTTGTCACCTAATTACTAACGAGCATTACCGTTCCCTCAATAAACCTTCCTTCATCCATAAGCCCCAAATCCATATCTTTAAGCTGCAAAAAAAGTAATTGAACACTATAAGTCCTGTTGACTTAGTGAGTAAATGGTATTAAAACTAAAATGTAAAGTGGAAATGATTTAATCTTCTATTTGGTCGTATCATCATTTCACCCTTACTGAATATTCAATGCTAAAGTGTAACTAAAGCTAAAATGGAACTAAATTCTCGTCACTCTGACACGAGCTAATATCTGTACTAAAACCGAAACTGAAGCTGAATCTATAACTAAATCCAAAAAAGTGAGACTGGGCTATACTAAACTTAAGCTGATTGGTGAGCTATTCTAAATATGAACTAATCAGTGTACTATAATAAATCTGAAATAATAACTGAGTTGTATTGGTGCTGAGCTAAGTGCATAAAACATGATACTAAATGAATTCATATAGCACTATACTGACAGAGTGCATAAAACACATTACTGGCTAAGTGTATAAGGCATGATCTCCACATAGGATGTAATACTCTCTTGCATGGATGCAATCCAGGTTCTTATTTCATACATGACATGAGTGCATAAAGCATTATATCCATAATGGATTATGAGTGCATGAAGCACCTTTCCACACAGGACTGAATGGATATGCATGATGTCCATATATGAGTGATTGAATGGATAAAGCAGAGGTTCCACACAAGACTGACTGAGTACATATATCACTTTATATGTCAGACTGCGACTAGAGTAATAACTGCATTGATATGAAACTAATACTATTAACTGAACTGTATTGGGTTTAGAACCATATCTACATGGTATTCCTATTTAAACTGGAACTGAATTCATATCACTCTAACATGATCAATAACTGAACTATGCCATTTCCATAACATTCGAAGCTGTAGAACCGTAGAGGGGGGTGAATACGGTTTCTTTGGCTTTTTAGATGTTTAAAAACTTTAGGCCAAAAAGAAAACCAAGTGGTTGTACAAACAATCCAACAACCACAACTACAACCAAAATATATAAAGCAAGTAAAGAACATAATGATATATACTGGTTCGGGATGGGGGGTTTATACCATCCGTACATCCAGTTACGAATCCGCGACTCCGATACTATTCACTAGTATAATCCTTTCGGTGGAATACAAACCGTTACAATTCACTCCACCGATATTCACCAATATCGATGCTCACAAAGAAGGAGTTACTCACCAACGGTATTTCGCCCTCGGAAACCACCCAAAAGAATCTCACGATTCGACTTAACCTAAGGATCACAAAGATCTCTACCAAGACTTCCACCCGGAAGTATCAAACCCCAACTAGATCCCCAATGATCTAGGCTTGGTCACCAAGACACAAGACTTCCCTTACAAACAATTGAATGAATGAATGAATGTTTGTTCAATCAAGTCCTAACCTAACCTAGAGACTCGATTGTAGTAGAAAGGGTATAACAAAGAAGACCCTCGACACAATCACAAGAGTGGATTAGGTTCTTGTGATTCTTCCCTTGCAAAGATATGTGTTCTTCCAAAGATGTTAGTGTGGAAATCAAGAACACAAGATTAGAGATAGAGAGATTGAGAGATTTGAGAGTGTTTAGAGAGAAAGAAACTAGAGAGAAAGAATAATGGCAAGGGGTGAGAAATACAAGAGGCAAGGGTGGTATATATAGGCCAAGAACCCAAACTTGGGAATATTTTACCGAGGCCGGCGCGTCACCCGCGCGTCAATGCGTGGGCAGCGCGCCAGGCTTCTGTAAACTTTTCCCAAGTGTTGGGTGTTTAGATCTTACAAATACCTATCCTTGCTAAACCCCCAATTGTACTTCACACTAAACCTTAACATTAATCATTCTAAGGTTTACCAACTCAAATAGCCAATTTGGAAAATCATTTGTGAGTGTTTAAAGAGAAACCAAATTACCAAGGGTTTAAAGTGTAGATAGGGTAATTTGGAAGGGGTAGAAGTGTATCTCCTCACATGGCATAGAAAAGAGAGAAAGAATATGCCAAGGAATATTCCAATGCTTGGAGGGAAGAATGTGATGGAGGGTTGAGATGAAATGGTTTGAATTGGATGGCTAGGATCAAAGGGAGCCTCCCTTGGTTTTCAAACAATTTGGCATGTGGAGAAATGTGGATGGATGAGATGATCTCATTAGAGATGGATGGCTAAGATCAAGTATGCCTAGGTTAGGGTTGAAGAGGATATTCCAACGAATATGCTTTGCTTGGGGGAAAGGAGAAATGAAGGGTTGAGATGGTTTCATTTGAATTGGATGGTGGAGATCAAAGGGAGCCTCTTTTGCTTGGGGGGAAAGGTTGGATCAATGGTTATGATTGTTTTGGTTTGAATTCAATGGCTATGATCAAACACATGTGGTGGTATAGGGAAGAGGGATTAGATGGATGGTTGAGATGTGTTTGATTTGAATTCAATGGTTAGGATGAAACCCATGTGATGATATAGAGATGAGAGGTTGAATGGATGGTTGTGATTTGTTGTAATTTGAAATCAATGGCTAGGATGAGAGGAGCCATATTAGGGTTTCAAGGAATTCCCCATGTGTTGAAAATCAAGGGTTGAGATGTGTTATAAGGGAATGGATGGTTAGGATGTAGTGTGTAATGGAATATGTAAGGGTGTAAGAAATTGTGTAAGAGATTGTGTAAGAGAATATTTGATTTGGATATGATTGGTTTTGTCTTATGCCTAAATGGGATTAAGAGAGGATTAAGACATAATCTAATTGTCATTAAGAAGAAAAGGTTTAGACAATTAAGATTATAAGTTGAGAAAATCATAGGTTACTTATAAGTTCAAGTAACACAATGTCGAGAATCCATAGTTTCATATCTCGTGACTTTCCACGACTCGACGTTCTCAACTAATACCTTGGTTCAAACAAGTTAAGTGCTTTGCCTTGATGTAAAGCATAACCCAAGTGGGAAAGGATGTATTTACGCAAAGTGACCTTTGACTTAGTTTGACCAATAAGGGAGTAAACCCGTTACGTAATTAGAGAAGACGTAAGCACGGGATATGAGCATATGAATGCTTCAACACAATGTCACGTGAGATATACAAGCTCCCTAAGTTTAGAAAAGCCTTGGCTAGAGGCGGTAGTTAGAAAACATGAGTTGGCGTTTTCCCGTAAATGGGTGTTTTAAAAGCAGGATTTCTCAAATCTCAAAACTCGTTTCGAGTGTTCTCAATTAAGCACATAACATATTCATACCTGTTTTGAAAGATCCACATTTGTCGGGTAAGGGGAAAGCTGACTTTCAAAATTCGCCCGGAACCATACAGACTCCTGGCGCATCACTCGCGCGTTGACATGCGGACAGAGCGCCAGGAGCAGACATTGGCTCCGGCGATTTTCGAGCTAACGTTTGTTATTTTATGTGTTTCGATGGTTTATTTGTCATCATTGAAACATTAAGAGATCTTGATCATGTTGCCTCAACAGAAGCTAACCTGATCTTGATTCAAAACATACTAGTCATATCTTGTTCTAGTAACATATTGTCGTGCTGGTATCATGTAATAAACTTTCACTAAGCATGACACTAAAAACAATCATAATGACATAACTAAACTACATATCATGCTAGTAATCTAATACTCACCTCGTTTTTGGTTTCGTTTTCTCCTTACTTTCCACTTGCTTCCAATATTAACTAAACACATATTAATGATTCTAACGTCATTAAAAACTACTATGTCATTCATAACACTAAACTTCGTTATGAACTACTAAGTTTGGCTTTATTAAAAACTTATGTCAACCACTCTTTTTTACTACCATGAACTAATTATGAACTCATGATCATCATCATATACAAAACCTCATAACAAGGACACTTCTAATTTCATAAAAAGATTTCTACAATATTTTCTCTTTACTTGTATTCATAACATAATCATCTATAAACATCAGTAATTATACCTAAAACGCCTCAAACACATATATCATCATTAATCACTAAATAAACATGAACTCCATAAACCTTCAATTCATCATAAAACTATTTCATACATAATAGCACCATGTAAAGCCACGAATTGTCATAAATTAAAGCTAGGTTATCATAAAACCCAATTTACATGAAAACTCCCAATTCAATTTCTAACTAAAATCATGAAATGAATTGCACTTATCTTGATGGGGAATTAGATATTAAAGCTTGAATTCTCCACGTGATAACCTAATACACTAAGGCCTTTTTTTTCTACATTAAGTGACTTATAAAATACGAGGAGTTCACCATCTATTAGAACCACTTGTTGAGGAAGTCTTCATATTTGTTGCTCTTGTGATACAGAGGAAGTAACAAAAATAAGTGGGTCCAACTCAATAAAGAAATACTATTAAATAAGTGGATTCTACCATTTGCTTCCCATAAGGAAAAAAGAAACACACTCTAAGACTTGATTCCAAAGACCTCGTGTGAATGATCTTGCAAACAGAAGATAACTATATTTTCCCTCCACATTCTCCCACACATACACGTATTGTTACACGTGTGTATGAGGGCGAGATCTTGGACTTTTAGTGTTATAAAGCTAAAGAAATTTCTGCACTTATACTTCTACTTTGCATAGTTAGTCCATGTCATTAAGTACGTTACAACATAGGTCCTTTTTCATTAAATATTTGCATTTTAGTCCTTATTTCATTAAATACTTAACTGAACTAATATTCAATTATTCTATACATACTATTAAAATATCTAATACTAAACCTAACATTTTGAGGTGCTACAGGTGGTTACTTCCATCAAATAACTGTAATTTGGTAATTAGCGTAAATTGTGTCATTGAGGCATAATTAACGGTCTAAATGATCAAAAGGCCACATTAAAAGGGATTATTCTAACATTCTCATTGAATATATATATATATATATATATATATATATATATATATATATATATATATATATATATATATATATATATATATATATATATATATATATATAAACCTAAAAATTTATATTGGCCAATTATAACTTTTCAAGTTTATGGGAAACATCGTAATTCAATAATAGCACCAAAGGAAAAAAGATACAACGACAAAAATCAACGCTTCTTAGCAACGAAACTGCCAGTGTTATGGCTTTACGAGCTCTGAGGTTAATAAAGTTTCTAAAGGTGGTAGTGGAGTGGGATTTAAAAGCTTATATAAGAATGGAAGAAACTTATGGTGAAGACCCATACGATGATGATTGTGTTGATCCTCGTTTGACTTATGCTCAAATATAGTTTGCTGATTCGTTTCATATTAGTCTTCATGGTCAACTCAGATAGCTCTTGTAGTAGGTCTTATAAGTGGGGCATGTCACTCTTATGATAGGTTTAGTTTGTAGCATAGTTAGTGTGTTTGTTTTTGCTTAGTTTTGGGCTAAGATGTGGGATTCACCAAGGAAAAAAAAGTACTAATATGAACTTAGCTTGAACCATACCGTAAAAGAGATATAATTTTAACACTTGAATGCTTCTAGAAACACACCAAGAACCTTCTAACACTTCTCTTGATGAACATAAGAACCTTGCACCTTAATTCTTCAAACCTTGTATTAATTTTTCTTAATGAAAATGATATGATAAATTCCTCCAAAGAACTAAACATGCTATCTTCTTGCCAACACACATACACATGTGTCATTGTATTTCCTAAATTATAAGATGATTAGTACATAAGGGCAAAATGATAATTTTTTGTACTTAAATGTCATTAGTCCTTGCCGTTAAATTCTTTGCACCATTAGTCCTTTTTTGTTAACTATTTGCATTCTAAGTCCTTATCTCTACAAAATACTACCATAAAGACTTTTTTAATTTTCTAATAGCAATATAAAAGTCTTTTTTTTAAACTTATAAAGATCGGGGTGCTACAGACATCCCCAAACCCGTAAGTATTGTAAGTTAGGTTTTTTCTTGTCCAAATTTGATATGGTGTTTTTGGAACAAATTTTTAAGGAACTCTATTGAGGATGAATGCCTCAGTCAAAGAAATTCGGGGAGGTTTGAATTTCCTAACGTACTACGAACCATATCTATAAGGGTGCGATTCTGATCTAAGCAACACCATATTGTTGACGGGTACATGACATGATATATTGGTTTATAATTCCGTGATCTGTGCAAAATTCAAAGAAATATCCTAAAGCTTGACCAATGTCCGTATGTTTACCACAATATTCACCACCCCTATTTGATCTCACCACTTTTATCTTTTGGTCAAGTTAATTTTCAACCTCTTATCTAAATATTTTAAACATTCAAGTGATTCGGAATCTTCATTGATCAAGAACAAGTACATGAAAAATGAATAATCTTCAATGAAGGTAATAAGTGATTTAAGACTGTAGGTTTCCCTTAGTAGATGTTATCAATTACAAACAGTATAGATTTAGAGTTTGAGAGAGAGAGAGAGAGAGAGAGAGAGAGAGAGAGAGAGAGAGAGAGAGAGAGAGAGAGAGAGAGAGAGAGAGAGAGACGAGAGAGAAAGAGACAAGAGAATAGAGATGGTGGAGAGAAATGTTTAACTTCACAATTAAACACACACTCACACACAACTCTGCAATGAGAGGTGTTTAGGTTAATATACATCAAATACCCCAAGTGTGGGCTTTGGTGGGCCTTGCTAGAGTTTTGGGCCTTTACAATACAAAGTTACATAATTGTAAGCCCAAACGCTTAACCTATTAGATTAAACTAGTCATAAGCCCACCAATAATATCTAACAATCTATTACAAGCGGACAAGGTTCGTATAATATAAATGACCATCACTTCATATATAATATCAATGCTAACAATCTCTCCCTAAGGGATGGTCATTTATAAATGATGCTTCCTTAGTCTTGATACTTTAATCTTGAATCTTTAGCACTTGCATCTTGAGTCTTTGAACTTGGATCTTTGATCTTTAGCACTTATATCTTGATCTTGAACATTGTTTGTAATAGACTTGATAGATTTTGTTCCGTTCATGCTTGTGTTCTTTTATCTTTCCTTCGATCAACATCTTCACTTGATATGTTGTTGTGTTGTCTCCCACATACTTATGCTTCTTGTAAATTATGCTCTTTAGATGGTTACTCTTATGATTTTCCTTATATCTTTTCTTAACTCTAACTTGTTCTTGACTTTGAATTTGATGAATCTCTTTGTCTTGATAATCTTTGTCTTAAACTTGTTGAGGAATAATCACTTGAGTATGAGTATGTGGAGTTTGAAGATGTTGACGAGAATGGTGGTGTACGGTCTTCAAGGTGACTTTCATCAGTACTTGCACAAAGTAAGGTAGCAAATAATCATGTTAGACCAATCGGTCATTGTGGATCTTTTCTTAAAGAATCTTTCCACTATGATTGTTTTACTGATGGATATCTTGATTCCATTCACCTTGCTTGGGTAAATCAGTCATCCAAATCCCGTTAATGACAGTTGTATATACATTGGATAAATCCAAGTATAAACCTACGTCATCAGGAATCGATTCATGAAAGGAATCTCCTTGGTAGGGTTTCCTACGCCTATGTGTTTGGATATCGAGAACATTTGAAACAAAGTGTGATAATGCTTTTCGAATCTTCACACACGCTGTTCTTGAATAGGATGCCACAAGCATGTTACAACTATCCAGGTGAGCCGCTAGAGTACATCGAAGTATAATTCCATGACTGTAGACCGTTTAGGACAAAGTAACCACCATGAACACTAATCTTAATCCATAACGATTAACGAAGTGACCCGCTTTTAGTGTTGTTTGATGTTGACACTGGAACGGTTTCCATTTAATCATCAAAGATTACAAGTGTGATTCTTCTATGAATGTTGTGGCAAGATTACTAAAATATACGAAGGACTCTCAAGCACAATTTGTTTTCTTATTGTTTGAACAACAAGTGTATATTGAAATGTGTCCTGAGATTTTATTTGTGAATAACTTATGGCTCTAGACTCGATAAGTGCACTTTGGTTTTACTGAGCAGGAGGCTGGAGCAAACTGCCACCTTTTCAATACTAACACATCTAGGAGTGAGAGGTCGATAGATTACATGTTTAGTCTCCATGAGAAATGAAACAAGAACCTTTTTAAGAGGAAATTGAGTTGCTAAGAGGGGTCATGCAGCACATCACTGGATCTATGACATCTTATCTTCAATACCAGTATCATCTTTGTGATAACCGATAGCAGATGTATTGACCTGGTTTATGTCCTAAGTGTATGGAGACCTAATTTTTTTCACCCTTACATAGCTTTTCTTTTTCATTCTTTAACCCCTTCATTCCCCTTTTCACATTTACTCCTTTTTCATACCTTAGGACTTCTAATCTATCTATTTGGAATGTCCCGGGGTAGGTCCCTCCGACTTTGGCTGGACCATGGGACTATAACTACTTCCTAACTGCCTTATATCTTTTTTTGGATATTTGTTTTGGTTGGTTGGGTATAATGATTATAGTCATAAAACCATTTGAATAATCAATCAAAGTGTATGTATGAAAACGTACTTTGATCACACTTTTAAAGTTTCATTTTTCAGAAATACTCCCCCTCCACATGTGCACGTTTATTTTGGAATGTCTTCGCACACTGAGAGAGGAGTTCGCACTTATGAAATGATAGAACCTAAATAGACAAGTCCTTTGCGGGACACGTTAATGTCGCTAGTTAAAGAGGTCCATTATCAGCTTTTAGGTGACAACTAGCCCTAATAACCAACTTGAAATTATTACCCGTCTAGGAACAAGTCTATCGAGAGCTTCTCGAGATGTTACATTTAGTACTTGGTATATCTCCAAGTCAAGCATTTTTTAGATGAAATCGATCATATTTTCTCCCCCTAAAAAATAGCATATACATAGTATTTTTTATACCAATTGATTAAAATCTTTGTTTTTGGAAAGCTAATAGGGAGACACAGATTCATGGAGCATTTTTGGAAAAAATTTCTTCGGGAAGACATACGTCCAAACTCGGAGAAACTCATTAATGAAACTCAGTTAAATGCATGTAAACTCAGTAAAATTCAGAGTTTTTCAACTTTTAAAAATACGATAAAAGCTTCAATTTTGATGTTTTATACTCGTTTTTCTTCCAAAATCCAACTCAATGAAGTTTAGGACCTTAAAAATGTTTTCTTTCAAAGATTAAACCACAAAAAATTGAATTTTAAAGCTTATCTTATACGAAGCCGAACCCCCCCCCCCCCCCCTTTTTTAATTTTTTTAATATTTTTTAAGCTTAAAAACCTTGAATTTTTTTGTAAAAGTTTTTGTTCTTTCTTGTTCTAATGTATCAAATACATCAAAAAGTTGATGTACTTCACAAATAATAATAATAATAATAATAATAATAATAATAATAATAATAATAATAATAATAATAATAATAATAATAATAATAATAATAATTAATAAATAAATAAAAGCTTTGTTTTTAGCTTGAAAACTCATGGTTTTAAACTAAAACAAAAGTAACAATTTTTCTAGACAAAACACAACTAAACAATCTTATGGTTTATGGTGACTGATACCACTTGTAGTATCCCTTAATAGATGTTATTAATCACAAACAATATAGAATTAGAGTTTTAGAGAGAGAGAGAGAGAGAGAGACGAGAGATGTAGAGAGAGACGAGAGAAGAGAGATAGTAGAGAGAAATGTTTAACTTCACATATTAAACACACGCTCACACATCACCCCAATGAGAGGTTTTTAGGTTAATATACATCAAACACCCCAAGTGTGTGATGCGTGGGAATCGCACCTTGCTTTACCTCTCGAGGGATCTCGCGAGGCTTACAACCCCTACCAGGCAGTGTACCTGATCGTTGTAGTATAGTATAGTGACAAATACCGGGGGATTGATCGTTCAGCTTAGGAATAGTGTCGCTAGGATTAGAAAACCTAATTAATAGTTCTAGAGGTGAGAGATGATTATTTTTGTATTTTTATATTTTATGAAAGCAATTAAAATCTCGGGTTTTTAGAAGAGTGGGCGGAATTAGTTGCTAATCAACTAACCCAAAGCTAAGATGCAATCAAAATAAAATAATGAAAATGAAATTAAACTAATTAAACTAAGGTTGTGAGCAGTAATTGGAGAAATTGTGTTTACTTAGACTTCATTACTCCCTAGATATCTTTTACATGTTAATTACTTGTTACACTTGTATGAATGACGGGTTGTATTCCTTAATACCATTCGTGGAGTGGCATACATAACTCCCCAACTCTATGAGCTCTTATCTCCTCCTACACCATGACCCAGCACAACTATAGGGATTGTAAACAGTGGCTCATGCATTAAATACAACCAATAAAGACCTAGTACGCCTCGGTTCATGTTTCTTAAGACGTTCAAGCATGTTACCATTTGGAGATCTGCCAGTTTTCTTAAGCCTAACATATAAAATCATTCATTCAAAACAAGAATAGACAAGTAATCAACACATAATCAACATCTAGGTTTCATTAGATCTAAGCAAACACAAGAGAGATCTAGCCTAGCATAGTAGAATTAAGATAAGAACAAAAGATAAACAACCAACACATAGACATATTGATTGAATTAAGAGTATACTTATCTCAATTACAATGCAAGGTCTCAAGGGTTTGGAACCCTTGAAAAACCTGTAAAAGAGGCACCAAAATCGTCTTTAGGGTTTCACCAAAACTTCTCTCTTTTTAATGAAAAAAACTAGAAAACTATATATAGGAAAATCGTCCTGACGACGTCAAGAGTAAAATCTGACGCCGTCAACTCGCCGCCAAACACTTCCTCGGACGCCCTAGATCCAATCGTGACGGCCTATGTGACGCCGTCACCACCCACGGTAAATTAATCTTGGTCACTTTGACGCCGTCATAACTCCATCTGACGCCGTCACCAGCTACGGTAAATTATTCTTCATGTCTGACGCCGTCAAGAGCAAACCCTTGACGCCGTCACCTTGTATTTCCAGCTTGGATTTTTGGTACTTTGTCGTTTTCTTCACTTTATGCTTCAAAAACGTCCAAAATAGCCTCTTTTCCAGAATTCACTCTCCAAACACCTAAAATCACAAAAGGAACGATTTAGGGCAATCTTTGATCAAATAAATTCGGATTCGGGCTTAAATGACCCCCTAAAAACGGATCATTTTTCGCCTCATCATATACCCTTACACTTGAGATTTGCTTGTCCTCAAGCAAATGAGCTTTTATTCAACTCAAAAGACAAGTTAGGGGTCATTTAACACTAATATAAAAGTAATTACAACAAATAATCGTTCCACTAAAGACCAATAGACAAGCACGGAGGTCATACACAAGCACCTCACAAATAGTGTTTAGATACTCACATCTCTCGGGTGTAATAAAGTAATATAACATTGTGGAAATGGAAGATATCTCTCACTACCTGTCATAGCAAAATAGATTACCATAGGCTTGGGAAAGGATCAAACCTCCACCACATGGCGTAAACACCTAGGATAAACTATCAAAGAGGTCTTTTAAAGGGTTATAACGTTAGGTGTAGGGATATGAATTACACGGTTTTGTTGGATAAAGGGAATTTTACTGGTGGCGAGTTAACAATCTTAGTAAATTACATGTACAAGATGGCGTTGCTAAGCCAAGACTAGACTCGACTTAAGCTAATAAATGAAAAATAACAAAAACATAAAATGAACATAAAATAAAAATGGGATGGTAGTCCGTATGTTTTTTTCTCTCTTTTTTTTTTTCTTTTCTAATTTTTTTTTTCTTTTTCTTGATTTTTTCGATTTTTTTTTTATTTTTTTTTTTTATTTTTTTTTTTATTTTTTTTTTGCATACACTCTTACCCTACCATCCGAAATAATACATCATAGGGGATGAGAATTCCCCTTACACTTGAATCTTTACATACTTTACATTTAACTATTCTAATGACTCGAATTAAGAAAATCAAAACACTTGGAGCACTTTTAAAATTAACGTACATATGGGGGTAATAAGTGATGTTCTTCCCCATTACTCCATAAAATAAGTACTTACCCATGAGTCCCAATCGTCCCAAAACAATATGTACAAGGATATGACTCGACTTAGCAACCATGTAATCAATTAGAAAGTTAACTTAGGGTTTAACAAATAACAATAATGCACTAAAAATGAGCGCATACACGGAAGGCTAAGGCGATTTGGGTGTACATTTAAGTGGGGTGTAACAAATTCTTCCTTTAAGTAAAATGCTTAAAGTTAGAAACGAAAAGATAGGCTCGGAGGGGTGTACTAGGGGTATCGTGTACTAAAAATGAGTACAACGCTAAGGGTGTGGGAAAAATTAGTTGACTTAACTAGCCAAGTAATATGACTTAAATGGTCAAGTAATTATAATACGGGTTTAACACAAGGGTGATCCTAATGCCTCTTATCATGTAGTAAATCCTACTACACGAATGTAGTCTCACTAGCGGTCTTGGGATGCATCACTAACGCAAGTTCTAGAATCTAAATGCTACCGGTACACTCATAAGCACTAATAATGAATGCTTTTCCTATCAAATCTAAAGGCGAACCTCACATCTTTGGGTGGAAAATTTTTCTGAATATACGGTTATGTGCTAGTCATACAACCTCCTATCCATGAGACGCTTGCTATGGCTAAAGTTTCACTCCTAAATGTTGTAAAAAATTTTAAATTTGGCGCTAAAATTACACTAACAAGTATTTCTCGTAGTTTTATTACTCATCTACTATCAAACAAAACAAACTCAAGCGAAAGTGCATATCTAAGGTATCATCTTTTTACCCTCCCCTTACACTTAAGATGAACATTGTCCCCAATGTTCAAGTAAAGAATGTAAAAGTTAAGAAGTAAAGAGAATGAAATCAAATACTCCCCTGATTCGCTCGGTATGGATTTTAGGTTGGCCAAGTTAAATCTTCTTCCAAGAAAACGAACAATCAAAGCTTCCCTTCCAGAATATAAATCATCTCCTTGTCAAACATAACCTGTAAATCCTGAGAAAACAAACAAAAACCCAAAGCATCAAGCCGAACAAAGATAACTCACAACTAGATGTAATTCCAGACTTAGGAATAAAAACAAAACAATTAAAGATATAATGCTTGTGGAATGAATGTTTGCAGATTTCCTGGAGATTATAAAACTTAATAATTCACAAAAACCATAAGACTCCGTTATAAAAACAAAACTGGTAAAATTTCCAGATTTTTACACGTGACGCCGTCAAGAGTAAACTCGTGACGCCGTCAGAAGTGACCTGCAGAAATTCTTATGTTAAGTTTCCGGAAAATTTCTGGAAAAACTTTGTCCTACTTCCTGGAAAATCCTGCAAAACTTCATTATGACTCAATACAAGCATTTGGTTCTAACAAATACGAATATACATGTTCATTAAATATTGTGGAGAATCATGATCGGTTTGTTTCTTAAAAACATATTTGGGGTTTCCCCTTACACTTATCTTTTGCAAAAATACCTTTAGGTTGGAGTTAAGACTAGGCTAAACAACATAATAAAGTATTTCACATTTTAATTGAGAAACATGATCAACCAACAATAAAAATAAAACATGCATACGGAAGCAAATAACAATCAAACAAATAAAAATCACACAAAACATGGGTTGCCTCCCAAGAAGCGCTTTTCTTTATTTACGAGTCTTGTAGCTAGACTCAAAGTCGTGGGTTACTACGTGATCTCATCATTTGAAATGATGTACCCCATATAATTGCGATCATTACTGTTATGGTGGTAGTGCCTCAATCTATCAATACTCGCAATCACCTTCCCACCTAATTTGCTTCTCAAGTTAGCTACCCCATCCTGGCTCAATCCTTCGATTGTGAATGGCCCATACCACCAAGGACTTGGTTTATCGGGTGGTATTGTTGTTTCTAAGTGTCTCAAGAGTACTAAGTTCCCTTCCTCAAACGGTGTACGAGTGCTTTCGTGTTGAGTGTGTTGGAGTTTAATCGGAACCTCATTGCTTTTTCTTCTTTCATCCTTAGCTTTCTTATAGCTTTTGATTCTTGCCTCCCATGCAAGAATTTTATTCTGAACACGAATGGGCGTCGTGCCAATGTTGTTTTTAATCATTCTCCAACTCAAATTCTCATGCCCACTTTGCGGAGTCATGTAGAAGCTAATCTTTCTCTTCCCAGATTTAAACTCAATCTTCCCTTCTTCATACTTAATTACAGCCCTAGCGGTGGTGAGGAAGGGTGCCCCAAGGATTATTGGCATGCATCCATCTCCTTTATCATCAATGATCATAAAATCGACGGGGTACATGAATCCTGCAACATTGACTAATACATCTTCTGCTATTCCTAGGGGGTATATGTACGAGTGCCCAACAAGAGACAGCCTAACACGAGTGGGTATTGGCATCTTTAACGTCAGTTGGATGTAGATAGTCAGGGGCATAAGATTTACTTCCGATCCTTGGTCGGCGAAAGCACTAAGATGTTTCAAGTCCCCGATGCTCGTTGGTAATTCAAAATTTCCACATGCTACCTGCTTGGTGGCCACTTTCTGTACCAGTAACCTCTCCACCACTGATCCTTCAATAAGCGTATCATACTCATCTTCCTCTTCTTTCTCTTTTTCGGGGACCTGTTCGGAGGATTGATTATGCCTATCATCCTTAATCCAATTTGTTATGGTGTTTTTGTTTATGTCATGTTTCAGGTAGTAACTCAAAGGTTGTGACTCAGGCGGTTTTTCTAAGGTTTGTTTAGCAGGAGTTTTTACCTTCTCGTTATCTTTATGGACAATGGTGATGGAGTTAACAAATTGGGTGGTGGGAGTGGCGCTTTCTTTCCTTAGCAGTATTCGTTCGGGGGACTTCTGACTGGCATACTCCTCCAATAAACTCAACATCTCATTCATTTTCCCCTGCATCTCCTCCTTTTGCTTATAAACTGCTTCTTCGAATCTAGCAAGCCGATCAGAATGGGTCGCCATATACTCTCTCATCCTAGCCTCAAATTCCGAGCTAAGTTCCTTGGGAGGGGAACAAGGTGGAGTGCACCTCTGAAAAGTCTCGACATGTTCTCTAGAGGGTGATTCAGATAATGGTATCGAGGTTGATCTTGAGACAGAATTGACCGTAGCTTGTCTAGGACTTAAGGGTCTCCTTTGCCTTTCCTCGAAATAGTCAACTTTTGCCTCAATTTTGCATAAGAGTTGCTCGGGGATTTCGGTGGTCCCTCCAGATGCCGAGACTGCATTGATGGATGCTTCCACCGTATGTTTAAACTCCCAAATCTCATTGTTATCGATAGCGAGCTCTTCAATAATCGCCCATGACTCCTCAGCATCCTTATCACGCAATTTTCCTCCCGCGGCCCTGTCGATAATGCGCTTAGTGTGATAATCAACATGGTCGTAGAAAATTTGAACTAATAACCAAGTGTTTATGCCATGATGAGGGATCTTGTGGAGGAGATCCTTAAAACGGGCCCAAGCCTCGTAGAAAGGTTCACCCCGCTGTTGCTCAAACATCAAAATGTCCCTTCTAAGCATTGCAGTCTTTTCTGGCGGAAAGAATTGGGTAAGGAAACGATTGGCGAGATTTTCCCATGTGGTGATGGATCCCGCGGGTAAACGCTCAAGCCATTGACTAGCTTGATCCCGTAGAGAGAATTGGAATAGGCGTAAACGGGTAGTCTCTCTAGTTTCAACACCTAGGTCTATGGAATCTACGATTTTGAGGAAGTCCTTAAGGTGTTGGTTTGGATCTTCGGAACGAAGTCCATGGAATGCACATCCGCTTTGCACCAACCGGATGGTGTCGGATCGCAAGGGGGTCACATTGGCTCCGGTGAGCTCAATGGTGTTTCGGTAGCCTTGGTGGCTAGGTCGGGAATACTCTCCTAAGGTTCGGGGCCTAAGGGGTTCTAATGGTGGGTTTTGTTGTGGTGGGATGATGGGTTCAAAGATGTTACCACCTTCCATGATGTCGGATGGTAAAGAGTTACGAACAAAAGCACGAAGAAATAAGATAGACTAAAGAAGACCTAAAAATAAAAATAAAAATCTTACTAGAAAGGAATCTAGCAAGTAGACCTAATAAAAAGAAATCCTAACCTAGACAATAACTATTCCCCGGGCTGCGGCGCCAAAAACTTGATGCGTGGGAATCGCACCTTGCTTTACCTCTCGAGGGATCTCGCGAGGCTTACAACCCCCACCAGGCAGTGTACCTGATCGTTGTAGTATAGTATAGTGACAAGTACCGGGGGATTGATCGTTCAGCTTAGGAATAGTGTCGCTAGGATTAGAAAACCTAATTAATAGTTCTAGAGGTGAGAGATGATTATTTTTGTATTTTTATATTTTATGAAAGCAATTAAAATCTCGGGTTTTTAGAAGAGTGGGCGGAATTAGTTGCTAATCAACTAACCCAAAGCTAAGATGCAATCAAAATAAAATAATGAAAATGAAATTAAACTAATTAAACTAAGGTTGTGAGCAGTAATTGGAGAAATTGTGTTTACTTAGACTTCATTACTCCCTAGATATCTTTTACATGTTAATTACTTGTTACACTTGTATGAATGACGGGTTGTATTCCTTAATACCATTCGTGGAGTGGCATACATAACTCCCCAACTCTATGAGCTCTTATCTCCTCCTACACCATGACACAGCACAACTATAGGGATTGTAAACAGTGGCTCATGCATTAAATACAACCAATAAAGACCTAGTACGCCTCGGTTCATGTTTCTTAAGACGTTCAAGCATGTTACCATTTGGAGATCTGCCAGTTTTCTTAAGCCTAACATATAAAATCATTCATTCAAAACAAGAATAGACAAGTAATCAACACATAATCAACATCTAGGTTTCATTAGATCTAAGCAAACACAAGAGAGATCTAGCCTAGCATAGTAGAATTAAGATAAGAACAAAAGATAAACAACCAACACATAGACATATTGATTGAATTAAGAGTATACTTATCTCAATTACAATGCAAGGTCTCAAGGGTTTGGAACCCTTGAAAAACCTGTAAAAGAGGTACCAAAATCGTCTTTAGGGTTTCACCAAAACTTCTCTCTTTTTAATGAAAAAACTAGAAAACTATATATAGGAAAATCGTCCTGACGGCGTCAAGAGTAAAATCTGACGCCGTCAACTCGCCGCCATACACTTCCTCGGACGCCCTAGATCCAATCGTGACGGCCTATGTGACGCCGTCACCACCCACGGTAAATTAATCTTGGTCACTTTGACGCCGTCATAACTCCATCTGACGCCGTCACCAGCTACGGTAAATTATTCTTCATGTCTGACGCCGTCAAGAGCAAACCCTTGACGCCGTCACCTTGTATTTCCAGCTTGGATTTTTGGTACTTTGTCGTTTTCTTCACTTTATGCTCCAAAAACGTCCAAAATAGCCTCTTTTCCAGAATTCACTCTCCAAACACCTAAAATCACAAAAGGAACGATTTAGGGCAATATTTGATCAAATAAATTCGGATTCGGGCTTAAATGACCCCCTAAAAACGAATCATTTTTCTCCTCATTAGTGTGGGCTTTGGTGGGCTTTGCTAGAGTTTTGGGCCTTTACAACACAAAGTTACATAATTATAATCCTAAACGCTTAACCTATTAGATTAAACTAGTTCCTAAGGCCACCAATAATATCTAACAATCTATTACAAGCGTACAAGGTTCGTGTAATATAAATTAACATCACTTCATATAATATTAATGCTAACAAAGGCCATCAATGCCCAAAGGAAAAGGTCCACATATATCAATATGGACTAGTTCTAATGATCTGGTAAATCATGTGGCACCTTCTTATTTTCTTTGGTCATTTTTCCCTTTATTCATTCTACACAATTTTCAAACTCTAAGAAATCAAGATGGGATAGAACTTCATCTTTCATAAGTCTAGTCATTCCATCTCATGAAACGTTGCCTAAACGTTGTTGCCATAACATTGATGGGGTTTCAAGATCTCATTCTTTCTTATTTTGATCCATATTTACATTAACGTTAAATGATAATAGAGATCCTGAAAAATTATTATTTAAACATATGTTGAAGAAGTTTCCATCAAGACAACCATTTCCAACAACATGAGGGTTTAAGCTAATATATACTTTATTGTATCCAAATGTAAACATAAATTTACCAATAATTAGCTTAGATACAGATCTTAAGTTTCAAGTCATGCTTGGTACATAAAGATTTCCATAAATATTTAAACAAAAGCCACCCTCTAGTATTAATAAAAGGGTTCCAACAGCTTCAACGTTCAAATCAACTCCATTCCCTACTTTAACCGGTCATTGGTTTCTTTCTAATCTCCCAATTGTATGAAATCCATGTAAAGAATTGGCAATGCGTACCATGGATCCAGAGTCAATCCATCATGAATTAATAGGGACATTAATGTTGAAAGATTCATTGCGGATAAAAGATTTAAATATACCTTTTATTGTTAAGCATTCCTTAAATTTTGGACAATCATATTGAGTATGCCTTTTTCTTATGTCAAAATTTGCATTTTGGACCACCTTGAAATAAGCTAGTACTTGCACCCATTTTCTGGACTTTATTTAGAGTAGACTTGTATGTATTTGAACATTTTCCCTTTCATTTGCCCTTTCTATTATTGGGTTATGTGGTAGCAATATGAGCAACATCAGGCTTTTCAACTTTAAGGCGTTCTTCCTCTTGCACACACATGGCAATCAATTTCCTCATTTCTCATTCTCCTTTTGCGTATTGTAATTGATCTTGAAAGAACCAAATTGCATAGGGAGATATGTCATGATGAAATAAACTAAAAAGCCTTCATTGATTTCCATATTCACGCCTTTCAGTTTATTTGTCATATCACTCATAATCATGATGTGCTCACGTACATCACTAACCCTATCATACTTGGTAGTCAACATTTTGAGGATCGAAGTACTTGCATAGGCTTTTGAAGTACAGAGCTTAAGTATTCTTTTGCATTCTCAAAGCCAGGAATGACTCCTCGAATGGAAAAGGATATGGATTTCTTATTGATCATGAGGGACATACATTTAGATTGCTCCCACTGTTCATAAACACGAGTATGATCTGCAGTAAGTGCAGCTGGAGGATCAATGTGAAGCGCATGATCGAGGTCCATTACTCGGAAAGTGAGTTTAACTTGATCTCTCCATGTTAAGAAGTTAGTACTAGTTAATGGTTCAAGTATGGACAAGTAAACTGAATGGGAAGTTAACATAGATGCTGACATAAATTGGAAACTGAATGCATGCACACATATAACTAAATGAATTAGTGGGATATATTCGAAACATGAAGCATATCACTATAAACATAATACCTATCATGAACATCAAAACAATAGGTATATAAGATGTTGTGCCCAATTATCAACCAATTGAATCGTTAGACAACAATGAATGGTGACTTGAATAATTTTGTAAGGGCCAATAACTTAAATAGACGAAGAGAATTTTTTTCCACCATATAGACCATTGTCTCTATCTGGAGAGAAATATATATATATATATATATATATATATATATATATATATATATATATATATATATATATATATATATATATATATATATGTATATATATATATATGTATATATATATGTATATGTATATATATATGTATATATATATATATATATATATATATATATATATATATATATATATATATATATATATATATATATATATAGACTACCCGAGTGCGCGACCACGCGACTACAGTGTTATTTTTTACTTGACTTCCTACAAGTTTGCTCGACTCTTCATTATAATTTTGAATGACTTCACTTTTTGAGAAAAAAAAAAGTCGTGGGGTCTATATGGTGGAAATCTTGTATTTTTTTTATTTATTTGGGTCATTAACTCATTTTGTAATGAGTAGTGCTACATCCACAAAGAATTTACAAAAAGAAATCCACAAAAGAGATGTGTCGTGTGTTGATTAGTGTATTTGAATATGTTTTCCCACTCTTTTCTTTGCTTCACCAATCAACACATGACACAACTCTTGTAATATGGCATGATTGAACTCCCCTATGAATTTAAATGACTATTCGTTGGGTTGGTGATCTAAATTAACATAAGAGTTACCATTTAAAGATAAAAGAAATTCATGAAATTAGATTCTTAGTAATGTTCATAACCACCGATCTTATGAAAAATTTTAACAAACATCAAATAATAGATCATTCGAAACCATAAGAAGGAATTATTAAACTATTACTTTATTATGATTGGTAACCATTAATTCATTGATGCATGGGATTGTGCCCTCGTAAAAGGTTTTACCTCTCAAGGGATCTCAAGAGGCTTGCAATCCCCACCAGGCAGTGTACCTGACCGTTGTAGTATAGTAAAGTGGCAAGTATCGGGGGATTGATCGTTCAACTCAAAGAATAGTGTTCGTTTGGATTGAAATTAATCTAACTAGGTTTAAAGGTGAGGGATGATTCTTTTTGTATTTTTATATTTTATGGAAAGCAAGTAAAAATATCGGGTTTTGGAAGAAGGGGCGGAATTAGTTGCTAATCAACTAACCCAAAGGTTACTATTTAAACTAATGTGTAGGAAAATAAACTAGGATTCTACGAGGGAAGTGAAGCGTATCTATTTATGATTTATTACTCCTTGCTAGATATCCAATTCTACCTATTGAATTGTCACAGCCTTGTTTTAATTGATGGGTTATATTCCTTAATACCATTCGTGGGGCCGTGTATGATCTTCCCCAACTCTATAAGCTTCTACCTCTTCCTATTTCGAGCCGACTACTAGCTCCTAACATGGCCTCCTTAGTAGTTACTTATGCATTAAATACAACCAATTAATCGTAGTACACATCTGATTCATGTTTCTTAAGACGTTCAAGCATGTTACCAATTGGAAGTCTGCCAGTTTTCTTAAGCCTGACATCGAAATCATTCAATCAAAACATGAAACAATATGAAACATGAATTATAAACTAAACCAATTAGACCTATTAAAGTTGTCACACCCTAATTGATGAAGATAGACACAAACATCAACAAGGAATCAATAAGATCTAATCAATCATAAACAAGTTTCGCACAATCATAGGTAAACACAAGGTGAATTAGCTAAGCATGATGAATGAAGCACAATCAACAATAATCATAATCGAAGACATAATATAAGATTGAATCAATAAATAAACCAATACAAGATGTTTATGAAGTGATTAAGACCCTCAAAGTAGGTGGAAAAACACCTTCCTTAACCCTAAAATCGGACCTAGGGTTGGGGGCTTATAAAAAGCGAAGTAATAAGGTTATATTTATAGGCAGATTTACTGTTGGCCCGATCTGATGGTGTCAGCTTTAACAATTGACAGTGTCAGCACTATTTTTTCACCAAATTGTAGATCTTTTCGTCCTCTTCGTGTGGGCTTTTGAATCACATAAATCCGAGTTCGTATGCAAAAGATATGGCCAAAACAGTAACAACTATCGCGCGCGCAAGTTGTGATAAGTTAACATGATATGGGCTACACAAACAACCTGACGCCGTCCCTCTTTATCATCTGACGTCGTCAGGTTCAATCCTGACGCCGTCACCTTCAATGTCTTCTGGGCCGTCTCTTGTATTTTGTACGTGACGCCCTTGGTGACGCCGTCACGTGTAAATCCTCCAAAAATATTTTGGCGCGTCACGTTTAACTTGATTATCCACCTCTTTGTCAATGAGTGACGGCGTCACAAGCAAATCCTGACGCCGTCAGGTACTAAATTCAGCATGATTTGGAGACTTTGTCTTTTTCTTCACTTTTTCGCTCCAAAAATGTCCAAAATGCTTCCTTTTCCAAATTTCTTCTCAAAAGTACCTAAAATGACAAAAGGAACGGTTTAAGGTAATATTTGATCAAATAATCTCGAATTTTGGCTTAAATGACCCCTGAAAGCGTAACACTTTTCGCCTCATCAAATATCCTTACACTTGAGATTTGCTTGTCCTCAAGCAAATGCGCTTTTATTCTAATCAAAATACAAGCTAGGGGTCATTTAACACTAATATAAAAGTAATTGCAACAAATAATCGTTCCACTTCAACCAAAACAAGCAAGGAAATTATACACTAGCACCTCACAAATAGTGTTTAAATACTTATATCTCTCGGGTGTAATAAAGTATATATCACAATATGAAAGTGGAAAATATCTCTCACTACCTATCATAGCACATAGATTACCATAGGCTTGGGAAATGATCAAACCTCCACCACTTGGCGTAAGCACCTAGGATAAACTATCAAATAGGTCTTTTAAAAGGGTTGTAACGTGAGGTGTAGGGATATGGTAAACACGATTTTGTTGGATAAAGGCAATCTTTACTGGTGGCGAGTTAATCATCTTGGTCAATTACATGTACAATGTGGCATTGCTAAGCCAAGACTTGACTCGACTTAAGCTAATCATAAACTAACAAAAACATAAAACAAACATAAAAGGAAACAGGATGGTAGTCCGTATGTTTTTTATTTTTCTTTTTCTTGATTTTTTCGATTTTTTCGATATTTTTTTTTTTTTTTTTTTTTTTTTTTTTGGCATAAACTCTTGCCCTACCATCCAAAATAATATATCATAGGGAATTTGTATTCCCCTTACACTTGAACTTTTACATACTTTACAATTAACTATTCTAATGACTCGAATCAAGATAATCAAAACACTTGGAGTACTTTTTAAGATTAATGTACATATGGGGGTAATATATGATGTTCTTCCCCATTACTCCATAATACTAGTACTTTACCCATGAGTCCCAATCGTCCTAAAACAATATGTATAAGATATGACTCGACTTAGCAACCATGTAATCAATTAGATAATAAACTAAGGGTTTAAACATGTAACAATAATGCACTAAAAATGAGTGCATACAAGGAAGGCTAAGGCGATTTGTGTACATTTGAGGTGGATTGTTAACAAATTCTTCATTTAAGTAAAATGCTTAAAGTTAGAAATGAAAAAGATAGGCTCGGAGGGGTGTGCTAGGAGTATCGTGTACTAAAAATGAGTACAACGCAAAGGTGTGGGAAAATTAATTGACTTTACTAGTCAAGTAATTATGACTTCATTGGTCAAGTAATTATAATACGGGTTTAAACACAAGGGTTATCCTAATACCTCTTATCATGTAGTAAATCCTACTACACGAATGTAGTCTCACTAGCGGTCTCGGGATGCATCACTAACGCAAGTTCTAGAATCTAAGTACTACCGGTACACTCATAAGCATCTTTTCCTAACAAATCTAGGGGCCAACCTCACATATTTGGGGTGGAAAATTTTGTGTGGTACAGTTTTTCGTGCTAGTCATACAACTCCTATCCATGAAACGCTTTTTAAGGCTAAAGCTTCACTCCTAAATGTTGTAAAAAAAAAATTTAATTTGGTGCTAAAATTGCCCTAACAAGTATTCCTCTTAGCTTTATTACACATTCACTATCAAACAAAACAAAAATCAAGTGGAGTTATAATTTCTAAGGCATCCAAATTTACCCTCCCTACACTTAAATCGAACATTGTTCCCAATGTTCTAAATAAAAGATGTAAAAGTAAAAATAAATAAGAATGAAAGAAACTAATACTCCCCTGATTCGCTCAGTATGGACGACGTGATAACATTGTTAAATCTTCCTCCAAAAGAATGAACATGATAAGCTTCACTCCAGAAATATAATCATCTTCTTGTCCAATATAACCTGTAATCAACAAACACAAAAACCAAAGCATCAAACCGAACAAAGAAAAACCACAACTAGATGTAATTCCAGACTTAGAAATAAAAACAAAACAAAATAATAAAAGGATAGGCTACTTGTGGAATAAATTACAAATAGGAACTCATAAAACATATCCACGAGTATTGACACACAAACAAGATAGAATATATGCTAATCATGAATTGTGAATTTTTCATGTTTGAAATTCGTTCTTTTTAACAAAATAAAAACTTCCCTACACTTATCTTTTTGTAAAATACCTTTATATGCAATTAAGACGAGGTTAAAAACAAAATAAAGCATTTTCACAAATTATTCGAAACATGAAAATTTAACAACTATGATTAAGCATATATGACACAAACAAACAAATAAAATAAAAAACATCAAACAATTAAGAACATGAGTTGCCTCCCAAGAAGCGCTTGTTTTTGTTCGAGTCACGAGCCTGACTCTACCCTTATTTAACGGAAATAGGGGAGGTTTTCCCTACACTTAGGATTAAGTGCGGGTGGAAGTAGCGATACATACCCTTAGGGTGGAAATATGCCTTGTGAGGTGAAGGGGGTGAGTGAATGGCTTCCTTTATCCTAAAACTACCCAGATAATATTGGTTGATGGGTTGGCCGGTTCCTCTTTTGTCTCCTAGTTGTAAATCTAAGGATGGAAAGGTGTGTAAAGATTGAGGTTCCGGTTCATAAACACTTGGAAATTCCCTAGAACTAAGAGTAAGGTTATCACTACAAGTATTCAAGCCTATATCCTCCAGTGGTGCTTGGTCTAAGGGCTCTACCTCTATTGGGGTTCTTATAGTCTCTTCTACTTCTTCTGGGTAAGTCACGGGCGGTGTGTATGCCTCAAATGATGGTGGGACTTGTGGAGTACTTAGTGGGCTTGCGTTATTTTCCTCATCATTCCTCGTATCAAGATCACCTATATATTCATCCTGTATTATGGTAGTGCCTAACCATGACATGCACTTAGGTGGCTCAACTCTACCCTCATGTTTGTTGTATGTTTTGGTGAAATCTATCCCGCTCATGCAACTAGGTAGTTCAACACTAACCATCTTATAATCTTGGTTTGATTCTAAGTTCATGTTCTTAGAAACTAGGTCATCTTGCTCATACGAATCCGCCAATTCGTTGAACTTATGGGTCATGGTTAGGAAGCTTTTCTCAAAATTCATCCAACGGGTCTCACTAAAAGGAATTGATCCTGATAATGATCGTCTAATAGAAATCACACACGCATAGAATTCATCAAACCCATCTAACTTTACCCCCAACTCCTCTTGGATGTCACTAAGATCACACAAAAATTTATTGGAATGATAAGAAGCAAATCTATTAGTGAAATATAATTGTTCCTCTATTGTCAGTGATCTAAATGGGATTTCGTCCGCCATAGTGACAATTGAAAATGGTTTTACCAACAACGGGCACAAAGAAAAAGATAGACTACAAGAAAGCTAATAAAAAGAAGATAAAAATCTCACTTGATAGGAATCTAATAAGTAGACCTAATCAAAATAAAATTCAACCTAAACAATAACTATTCCCCGGGCTACGGTGCCAAAAACTTGATGCGTAGGATTGCGCCCTCGTAAAAGGTTTTACCTCTCAAGGGATCTCAAGAGGCTTGCAATCCCCACCAGGCAGTGTACCTGACCATTGTAGTATAGTAAAGTGGCATGTACCAGGGGATTGATCATTCAACTCAAAGAATAGTGTTCGTTAGGATTGAAATTAATCTAACTAGGTCTAGAGGTGAGGGATGATTCTTTTTGTATTTTTATATTTTATGGAAAGCAAGTAAAAATATCTGGTTTTGTAAGAAGGGGCGGAATTAGTTGCTAATCAACTAACCCAAAGGCTACTATTTAAACTAATGTGTAGGAAAATAAACTAGGATTCTACGAAGGAAGTGAAGCGTATCTACCTATGATTTATTACTCCTTGCTAGCTATCCAATTCTACCTATTGAATTGTCACATCCTTGTTTTAATTGACGGGTTGTATTCCTTAATACCATTCGTGGGGCCGTGTACGATCTTCCCCAACTCTATGAGTTCACATGATTCTTCCGCACTTAGATCACGTAGCTTGCCACCGGCCGATTGGTCAATGGTTTGCCTTGTGGAGAGATCGATATGGTCATAGAAGATTTGGACTTGGAGCCAAAGATCTATGCCATGATGAGGGAGTTTTTTTAGTAAGTCCTTGAAATGAGTCCATGCTTCATATAGAGTTTCACCTTGACGTTGTTGGAACATCAAGATATCATTTCTAAGCTTGGTAGTTCTCCCCGGTGGGAAAAATTGAGCAAGGAAACGAGAAGTGAGATCATCCCATGAGGTGATGGATCCCGCGGGTAAACATTCAAGCCATTAACTAGCTTGATCACGTAGAGAGAATTGGAATAGACGTAATCGGGTCGACTCTCTAGTTGCAACATCAAGGTCTATGGAATCTACGATTTTAAGGATATCCTTGAGATGTTGATTAGGATCTTCGGAACGAAGTCCATGAAATGCACATCCGCTTTGCACCAACCGGATGGTGTCGGATCGCAAGGGAGACACATTGGCTCCTTGAGTGAGCTCAATGGTGTTTCGATAGCCTTTGTGGCTAGGACGGGAATACTCTCCTAAAGTTCGGGGTCTAGGAGGTTGGTTTGCTAGTGGTGGGTTTTGTGGGTGGTTTTGTTGTGGTGGGTTGATGGGATCAAAGATATTACCACCTTCCATGATGTCGGATGGTAATGGTTACGAAGAAAGAAATGAAGAAATAAGATAGACTAAAGAAAACCTAAAAAATAAAAATAAAAATCTTACTAGAAAGGAATCTAGCAAGTAGATCTAATAAAAAGAAAGTCTAACCTAGACAATAACTATTCCCCGGGCTGCGGCGCCAAAAACTTGATACGTGAGAATTGCGCGGGGGATTGATCGTTCAACTCAGGAATAGTGTCGCTAGGATTAGAAAACCTACTAAACTAGGTCTAGAGGTGAGGGATGATTCTTTTTGTATTTTTATATTTTATGAAAAACAAGTAAAATCTCGGGTTTTGGAGGAGTGGGCGGAATTAGTTGCTAGCCAACTAAGCCAATAAACTAAAATACAATCAAAATAAAATGAAAATAAAGCTAATATACTAATGTGGTGGAAACAATAATGAGAAAATTTGTGTTTACTTAGATTTCATTACTCCATAGATATCTTTTACCGGTTGATTAGCTTGTTACAATTGCATGGATGACGGGTTATATTCCTTAATACCAGTCGTAGGACCGTGTACAATATTCCCTAACTCTATAAGATCCTACTTCACTCCTATGTCGAGCCATTAAAAGCTCCTAACATGGGATCATTAGAATTCACTTATGCATTAAATACAACCAAAAATCATAGTACACCTCCGATCATGTTTCTTAAGACGTTCAAGCAAGTTACCAATGGAAGTCTGCCAGTTTTCTTAAGCCTAACATCGAATATAATCATCCGTAACAATTATAAACAAACAATCAACCAATAATCAACATCTAGGTTTCACTACATCTAAGCAAACACAATAAAAGCCTAGCCTAACATGTTAAAAGAAAGATAAACATAAGATAGAATCAAACAATACATAGACATATTGAATGATTATTAAAGCACTTATCTTTATTCAAACATGGAAGATAGAAGGGTTTGAAACCCCTTCAAGATGCAGGAAATTCGACCTAGGGTTTTTACAAAACTTGTTCCCAAAAGTTCCACACTCTACAATGAAAAATTGGAAAAATATATATAGACTAAGCATCCTGACGGCGTCATGTATTAGCCTCTGACGCCGTCAACTCACCGCCAAGATGAAATTCGTATTGCCTAGATCCACTTCTGACACCGTCATGTAGGAATAATCTCTGGGCCGTCACGTGTATTTGAACCTTGTCGGCCTTGGTGACGCCGTCAGGCCAAATAGCCTAAAAACGTTCTGGATCATCACGTGTATTTTCCACTTCCACCTCTTTTGCCACTCTTGACGCCGTCATGTGTAAATCCTTGACGTCGTCAGGTACTGTTCCAAGCAAGGAATTTGAGACTTTGCCGTTTTCTTCACTTTTATGCTACAAAAACGTCCAAAATGCTTCCTTTTCCAGATTTCTCTCCAAAAGTACCTAAAATGACAAAAGGAACGATTTAGGGCTATATTTGATCAAATAATCATGAATTCGGGCTTAAATGACCCCTTAAAAGCGGTACACTTTTCGCCTCATCACTAAACCAATTAGATCTATTGAAGTTGTCACACCCTAATTGATGAAGATAGACACAAACATCAACAAGGAATCAATAAGATCTAATCAATCATAAACAAGTTTCACACAATCATAGGTAAACACAAGGTGAATTAGCCAAGCATGATGAATGAAGCACAATCAACAATAATCATAATCGAAGACATAACATAAGATTGAATCAATAAACAAACCATTACAAGATGTTTATGGAGTGATTAAGACCCTCAAAGTTGCTGGAAAAACACCTACCTTAACCCTAAAATTGGACCTAGGGTTGGGGGCTAACAAAAAGTGAAGTAATAAGGTTATATTTATAGGCAGATTTTCTGTTGGCCTGATCTGACGGCATCAGATTTAACAAGTGACGGCGTCAGCACCATTTTTTCACCAAATTGTAGATCTTTTCGTCCTCTTCGTGTGGGCTTTTGAATCACCTAAATCCGAGTTCGTATACAAAAGATATGGCCAAAACAGTAACAGCTACCGCGCGCGCAAGTTGTGATAAGTTAACATGATATGGGCTACACAAACAACCTGACGCCGTCCCTCTTTATCATCTGACGTCATCAGGTTCAATCCGGACACCGTCACCTTCAAAGTCTTCTAGGCCGTCTCTTGTATTTTGTACGTGACGGCCTTGGTGACTTCGTCACGTGTAAACCCTCCAAAAACATTCTGGCGCGTCACGTGTAACTTGATTATCCACCTCTTTGTCAATGAGTGACGGCGTCACAAGCATATCCTGACGCCAACAGGTACCAAATTCAGCATGATTTGGTGACTTTGTTGTTTTCTTCACTTTTTCGCTCCAAAAATGTCCAAAATGCTTCCTTTTCCAAATTTCTTCTCAAAAGTACCTAAAATGACAAAAGGAACGATTTAAGGTAATATTTTATCAAATAATCTCGACTTTGGGCTTAAATGACCCTCTAAAAGCGTAACACTTTTCGCCTCATCATCCATGCATAAATATCAAGTTTTTAGAATACTTTGAAAGCTTTCTTTCTTATACTCTAGTACGTATTAAAAAACTATAAATCCATAACATTTAAAAGTAAAGTATCCCGTGATACAATAGTCAATTGTTGTTTATTATTGTGTCATGCTATTTTGGAAATTAATTAACATATTCAATAAATTTGTAGAAGCACATGGCATACACTAATCTATTTCTAAATCAATTCATTAGCCTTACTAACATTTCTGAGAGGGAAATGTCCTTTATCCATCTATAGTTGATGAACGAGAACTAAAACAGTTTATGAGCATTAGGTTAAAAGGTTTCACCCAAGTATCAGCATAAACCTTACAACACACACAAAAAAACATACACTCTGGGATTTTTTAGTCCCTTTCTCTTAAGATAACGTGTATGTATATGTGATGTGTGTGTTTTTATGCATTTGCAGTACATATATGTGTTGACGTGTTATAGAATTTGTGTGTATTTGTTTTAAATCAACAAAAAAAAATTAAAAAAAAAAAAGAAAAGAAGAATTATCCTTTTGTGTATAGTTTACTTGACTTTGATCTTGATAAATGATACGTTAAAATTTTGTTATGTCTTTATTACTTTTTAGGTGTTTGTGAAGAGATATCTTAATGATGATAATATTCTATGACTGCCAATGAAGGTAACAAATGATTTATGACCACCAATGCTCGAAGGAAAAGGTCCACATATGTCAGCATGGAATACTTTTAGTAATTCGCTACTTCATGTTGCACCTCTCTTATTTCCTTTAGTCAAGTTTTCATATATGTATTCTACACAATTTTCAAGATCTGAGAAATCAAGATGCGGTAGAACTTAATCTTTCTCATGTCTAGTCATCCTGTCTTGTGAAATGTGGCCTAAATGTGGTTGCCATAGCAGTGATGAGGTTTCTAGATCTCGTTCTCTTATTTTTATTCACATTCTCATTAACGTTAATGACAATAGAGATTCCAAAAAATGATTATCTAACCATAACTTAAAGAAGTTTCCCTCAAAACAACCATTTCCAACAAAACAAAAGTTTAAACTAATATATACTTTGCATCCAAACGTAAGTATAAAATCATCAATAATTATTTTAGATACAAATATTAAGTTTCAAGTCATGCATACAGAGTTCCATAAATATTTAAACAAAAGCCACCCCCAAATATAATGAAAGGGTTTCAACAGCTTCTACGTTGAAATCAACTCCAGTCCTAACTTTAATCGTTCATTGGTTTCTTTCCAATCTCTTGATTGTACAGAATCCCTGTAAGGAATTAGCCATGTGTACCATGGATCCAGAGTCAATCCATGAATTAATAAGGACATTAATATTGAAAGATTCATTAGTGATAAAAGATTCAAATGCACCTTTATTTGCTAAGCATTCCTTATATTTTGGACAATCCTTTTGAGTATGCCTTTTCTTATGGCAACATTTGCATTTTGGACAGCCTTGGAATAAGCTAGTACTTGCACCTATTTTCTAGACTTTATTTGAAGTAGACTTATCTCCATTTGAACTTTTTCCCTTCCATGAAACCTTTCTCTTATTGGAGTCGGTGGTAACAATATGAGTATAACAAGTTTTACAATCAATCTACTCATTTTCCATTTCTCCTTTTGTGTATTGTAATTCATATTTAAAGGACCAAATTGCTTAGGGAGAGATGTCATTATGAAATAAACTAAGAAGCCCTCACTAATTTCCATCTCCATGCCTTTCAGTTTATTTTCCATATCGTTCATCATCATGATGTGCTCACATACACCACTAACCTTGTCATACTTGTTAGTCAATATTTTGAGAATCAAAGTACTTGCATGGGCTTTTGAAGTCCATTTAATTTATTCCTCTACAAAGCTTAAGTATTCCTTTACATTCTCAAAGTTATGAATGACTCTTCAAAATAGATATAGAGTTCTTAATGATCATAAAATATATACGGTTAGATCGTTCACACTGTTCATCAACACGTTTCTAATCTGCAGTAAAAGTAGCAGTAAGTGCAGCAGGAGGATCGATGTAAAGTGCACGAGCGAGGTCCATTACTCTGAGAGTGAGTTTAACTCAATCTCTTCATTATTGCGATTGTTAAAATGGGTCGATGATCATTTAGTTGAAACCTTTACGACCATCCAATTAGAATTCTTAGATGTGTTGGTACTAGTACTAGCAGTGTATTAAAGATGCAGTCATCGATTCTCCCGAGAGGCTATAATTGATGCGAGCAAACATATGAATGACGAGGAATACATTTTTGTAATGGGCGTGTAAAAGAAATACTCTGGTGAGGGGGAGGCTGCATACAATTTGTATTGCTTCAAGCATTTACAATAAACAATTAATAAAAATGGCCACTACATTTTGACAAAAGGCCCACACACAAGTTTCGTAGCTTTTGATACGCTATCATCATTTTCCTACATGTAGAGGGAAATGTCTTTCCCTTGTTGCGCCTTTTAGGCCGAATGTGGGTGAAGAGGGATTCGAACCACCGACACTGTGGTTCGAAGCTACGTGCTCTAATCCTATAAGCTACATGTTCCACTCCATCTCCACTGGATTTGTTTAACGGAGTACCCTCAAGAAGCAAACAGGTCGATAATCATTTATTTGAAATCTATAACTACTTTCATTAGTTACCATGAAACTTTATAATAATGTTATACAATATTACTCTAAACTATATGTATTTTTTAATTAAATCTAAATGGCTAGGAACTTGGGTTTGACCCGGGTTCATTCTCCACGAGCTACAACGTCAAGGGTAGCCTTTACGTGCATTGGGCAATTTTATGTTTCACACTATTAGTGGAAACTTTAGTTAGCGAGTTGCTAAATCAGTTGAACAATGTCTCTTGTATATTATCTTTAGGTCGCTGATGTGTAAGGAAACCTTTTAATTTATAATACTAGTTTCACCGATTTTAATAAACCAAACACACGGGTAAAGTATAACCCCCGTTGCTAGTATTAGATTAAGGTAAGATCAGGTCGTATCCACAGGGACCTAGTTCATTCAGTTTAAGTATAACAATTAGTAAAAGAAGACAAGTAATGATTATAGGAATAAAAGGAATTCAAATATTAAGACAAATGATTGCTTGGATAGCTTAGATAATCTAGTGACAATGTTTATGTTTGATCTCAGTTTGATAAAGGAGCACAACTTATAAGAGAGTTATTTTCGTCAAAAGAGCAATTTCATAACTCGTAGGTTCAATTCAAGATTCATATCTACCCATTAAGTGATTTCTCTCGAAATAGTATTTCATATCAAGTCTAGATTATTACTGATTCTTCTAAGTGGATTTCTCCTTTCAAAGACTAGTAACGCAGACAAGTTCCTAGAATTGCGTTTAACACGTTGGTTCTTTCGACCTATACCAACATATTATATTCAACCAATTTCAATAAATAAACGTGATAAGACTAGAAATGAAATAGTTCGCAATATAAACATGAAATTGGTAGAGATCAAAACATAATCATAAGTCGCTTTATTATATTCACAAATCCAAGTAATCACAAGAGGTTTAGCCTCTCATGGCTAATGAGTTCATAATAACAGAAGTACGTAAATGATAAACAAGAGACATACAGATTGGATTGATCAAATGATTACACAAGTGTCACAAGTAACCAAGAATTCGACACCAACAAGTATTTAACACCCCTTATTTTGATTCGTTCACCCCGGCAACTTGGCTCTGGATCACGTGTTACTTCGGACTTAGCTTTGTGGAAATTGATTATAGAGTGGAGAGTTCAAATGCTTGCAAATGATCTCTATTTATAGGCAATCTGATAAGCGAAGTACGACACACTTGCTTTCTGAGTGCAGCGCACTTTCTTATTTTCTTGGCGCCAAAGCTTCATAAATGCAGGGGAAGTACGACGTACTTAGTTTGCAAGACCGGCACACTTTTATTTAATATTATATATTTGACTTCCTTTGACCGAGAGGTAAGTGCGGCGCACTTTCTTATAAAACCCGCGCACTTGGCTTACATGAAAAGCTGATCATGGAAGACTTCATTATTTATTCACTTCAAGTGGCGAAATAGTAGGTTTTTAGGTGTTTCATGCTCAGACCATCCAAGAGTGAACCTGCATTCATTTTATGCTATTAAGTACCAAAAGTTCACGTAAAATGATCATAAAACATATAGAATAATGCTCAAGAAATATGTATAATTAGAGCGTTATCAAATACCTCCACACTTAGCTATTGCTTGCCCTCAAGCAATCAGGCTAGAAAATTAAGTTTGTTTTGTGATCATGGAGATTTATTATTTTGTTAGAAAGGCATTGACACATAACTAAAAACACCTCACGAAGGATTATTTTAAATGATTCACAAAATTCACTCAAATAGGCTTTAGTTCACTCAATATATGCACAGACACGACTAAATAGCTACCATAGGCTTGCACAAATCACAAAGACAACTCCGACAAGGTGTAAGCACCAGACAATGATATCAATGAGGACTTTTCGGGTTGGCTTAGGGATTAAGGGTATGAACAAGGCATGGGTAATTTTCTTTGTTGTTTCTTGTAGAATTCGTAGAAGGATGAACTAAACAGCTGCATAACATCAATATACAAGGATCTTTTTTATTCCATCATAATAATCACTTCTTTTCTTTTCTCTTTTTCTTTTTGATTTTCTTTTTTAACATTTCCCATAACTTTTCTTTTCTTTCATACTATTTGCATTTCGCAGCGATAAGCAATTCTTCATTCTTTTTAAGCATAAGCAATTTGGTTTAAGAACAGGAAAAAGGCTTAGGCTCAGCATGTTGTTCTAGGTGGCAATAGCACTAAAAATGAGCGCTAGAATGTTATTTTCTTTAATGTACTAGTGACCAGTGTAGTTAACTAGATTATGATTTCATAGGATGGCTTTTTGGTGTAAATCCTAGGTTTGCCTCAATATCATCTAAAATTGTCTATAAAGCATAAAAAATGCAATCTCACTGTGGCATTCGTTATTGATGAATAAGTGCAAGTTCTAGAGCTAATTTAAATCGTCGGCTCACTCATATGTTTGGAGAAAGTGTAGCAGATATACATTCATAAAGGCTTATAAGAATCTCACATTTGTTGGTGAATGAAATTGTTTCTAGCTATAGTGTCAATCCAAGTGGATTTGCCTTAATAACTTGTAAAAGCATATAAATTTTAAGTTTTAAAATGGTTTAGTCATATAATCAGTTTTTTTTTTTTTTTTTTTTTTTTTTTTTTTTTTGGAATAAATATTTTTACTATTTGACTTCCCCCCAACTCAAGTTGGACATTGCCCTCAATGTTTATAACTGGGAAAATAAAAATAAAATAGAAAAAATATTAGCAGAATAAGAGAGTAACTTCCCAAGGACAAATGAGAGATCATGAAGAGCAGTGCTTCCCAAATGTGGTCTTCATAGTAATCTGCAAAAGATAAAACAAGCACAAAAAAATGGAAAATATTTTTGGGTTTGTGATGCGTAGGGATTGCACCAGGCTTTACCTCTCAAGGGATCTCGAGAAGCTTACAACCCCCACCAGGCAGTGTACCTGATCGTTGTAGTATAGTATAGTGACAAGTACCGGGGGATTGATCGTTCAGCTAGGAATAGTGTCGCTAGAATTAGAAAACCTAAATACTAGTTCTAGAGATGAGAGATGATTATTTTTGTATTTTTATATTTTTTAGAAAGCAAGTGAAAATCTCGGGTTTTAAGGATTTAGGCGGAATTAGTTGCTAGTCAACTAACCCAATACTAAAGATGCAATCAAAATAAAATACTAGAAATGAAAATAAACTAAATTAAGCTAAGGTTGTGAGCAATAAGTGGAGAAATTGTGTTTACTTAGATTTCACTACTCCCTAGATATCTTTTACACGTTAATTACTTGTTATAGTTACGAGGATGACGAATTGTATTCCTTAATACCATTCATTGGGTGGCGCACTTAATTCCCCAATCCTATGAGTGCCTACTTCACTCCTATGTCGAGCCGGCTAAGAAGCTCCTAACATGGGATCATTAGAATTTACTCATGCATTAAATACAACCAATAAAACCTAGTGCACGTCAGTTCATGTTTCCTAAGACGTTCAAGCATGTTACCAATTGGAGATCTGCCAATTTTCTTAAGCCTAACATCGAAATCATTCATCCAATACAACCATAAACAAGTAATCAACACATAATTAACATCTAGGTTTCATTAGATCTAAGCAAACACAAGATAGATCTAGCCTAGCATGATGGAATTAAGACAAGAACAAGATATAGACAACCAACACATAGACATATTGATTGAATTAAAAGAATACTTATCTCAATTACACATGAAAGGGTTCAAGGGTAGAAAACCCTTGAAAAACCTGTAAAATTCGTAATAGGTTCGGCCCTAGGGTTTCTCAAAAACTTCTCTTTTTTTTATGAATGAAAATTAGAAAACTATATATAGAAAACTGAGGCTGACGGCGTCAAGACCAAAGAGGTGACGCCGTCATCTCGCCGCCAAAATACTTCTCGGACTGCCTAAATCTTCATCTGACGCCGTCATGTGTTATGGTCTTCCAGGCCGTCACGTCTTTTATTCTTGACGCTCTACTTGTGACGCCTTCACGTTTGTACTGGACCGTCATGCAATTTACTCTTGACGCCGTCAGGATGTTGCTCTTGACGCCGTCACCTACTGTTCCCAGCAAGGAAAATTAAGACTTTGGCGTTTTCTTCACTTTTTGCTCCAAAAACGTCCGAATTGCTTCCTTTTCCAGATTTCACTCCCAAAGTACCTAAAATCACAAAAGGAACGATTTAGGGCAATATTTGATCAAATAAATTCAATTCCGGGCTTAAATGACCGCCTAAAAACGGTTCGTTTTTCGCCTCATCATATACCCTTACACTTGATATTTGCTTGTCCTCAAGCAAATGCACTTTTATTCTAATCAAAATACAAGTTAGGGGTCATTTAACACTAATATAAAAGTAATTACAACAAATAATCGTTCCACTAAAGACCAATAGACAAGCACGGAGGTCATACACAAGCACCTCACAAATAGTATTTGGATACCCACATCTCTCGGGTGTAATAAAGTATAAATTACAATATGGAAACGGAAGATATCTCTCACTACCTGTCATAGCAAAATAGATTACCATAGGCTTGGGAAAGGATCAAACCTCCACCACATGGCGTAAGCACCTAGGATAAACTATCAAAGAGGTCTTTTAAAGGGTTGTAACGTTAGGTGTAGGGATATGAAATACACGGTTTTGTTGGATAAAGGAAGTTTTTACTGGTGGCGAGTTAACAATCTTGATTAATTACATGTACAATATGGCGTTGCTAAGCCAAGACTAGACTCGACTTAAGCTAATAAATGAAAAATAACAAAAACATAAAATGAACATAGAATGAAAAGGGATGGTAGTTCGTATGTTTTTTCTCTTATCCTTTTTTTTTTTTCTTTCTCTTACTTTTTTCGATTTTTTTTTTTTTTTTTTTTTTTTTTTGCATACACTCTTACCCTACCATCCAAAATAATACATCATAGGGAATGAACATTCCTCTTACACTTGAATTTTTACATACTTTACAATAAACTAATCTAATGACTCGAATTAAGAAAATCAAAACACTTGGAGTACTTTTAAGATTAACGCACATACGGGGGTAATAAATGATGTTCTTCCCCATTACTCCATAAAATAAGTACTTTACCCATGAGTCTCAATCGTCCCAAAACAATATGTACAAGGATATGACTCGACTTAGCAACCATGTAATCAATTAGATAGTTAACTTAGGGTTTAACAAATAACAATAATGCACTAAAGATGAGCGCATACACGGAAGGCTAAGGCAATTAGGTTGTACATTTAAGTGGGGTGTAACAAATTCTTCCTTTAAGTAAGATGCTTAAAGTTAGAAACGAAAAGATAGGCTCGGAGGGGTGTACTAGGGGTTTCGTGTACTAAAAATGAGTACAACGCTAAGGGAGTGAGAAAAATTAGTTGACTTAACTAGCCAAGTAATATGACTTAAATGGTCAAATAATTATGATACGGGTTTAACACAAGGGTGATCCTAATACCTCTTATCATGTAGTAAATCCTACCACACGAATGTAGTCTCACTAGCGGTCTCGGGATGCATCACTAACGCAAGTTCTAGAATCTAAATGCTACCGGTACACTCATAAGCACTAATAGTAAATGTTTTTCCTATCAAATCTAAAGGCGAACCTCACATATTTGGGTGAAAAATTTTTCTGAAAGTACGGTTTTGTGCTAGTCATACAATCTCCTATCCATGAGACGCTTGCTATGGCTAAAGTTTTACTCGTAAATGTTGAAAAAATTTTAAATTTGGCGCTAAAATTGCACTAACAAGTATTTCTCATAGTTTTATTACACATCTACTATTAAACAAAACAAACTCAAGCGAAAGTGTATATGTAAGGTATCATCATTTTACCCTCCCCTTACACTTAAGATGAACATTGTCCCCAATGTTCAAGTAAAGAATGTAAAAGTGAAATAAGTAAAACGAATAAAATCAAATACTCCCCTGATTCGCTCGGTATGGATAATAAGGTGGCCAGGTTAGATCTTCCTCCAAGAAAATGAACAATCAAAGCTTCCCTTCCAGAATATAAATCATCTTCTTGTCATACATAACCTGTAAATCCTGAGAAAACAAACAAGGCAACCTCGCATAAAATCGGCGGCAATCTATATAAGTTACTAAATCCTAGAAAACAAAGTAAGATATAATGCTTGTGGAATGAAGTTTGCAGATTTCCTGGAGATTATAAAACTTAATAATTCACAAAAACCGTAAGACTCCGTTAGAAAAACAAAACCGGTAAAATTTCCAGATTTTTACACGTGACGCCGTCAAGAGTTATCTCGTGACGCCATCAGAAGTGACCTGCAGAAATTCTTATGTTAAGTTTCTGGAAAATTTCAGGAAAAACTTGGTCCTACTTCCTGGAAAATCCTGCAAAACTTCATTATGACTGAATACAAGCATTTGACTCTAACAAATACGAATATACATGTTCACTTAATATTGTGGAGAATCATGATCGGTTTGTTTCTTAAAAACATATTTGGGGTTTCCCCTTACACTTATCTTTTGCAAAAATACTTTTAGGTGGAGTTAAGACTAGGCCAAAACAAAAAAGTAAAGTATTTCCACTATTTAATTGAGAAACATGATCTACCAACAATAAAAATAAAGCATGCATACGGAAACAAATAACAAACAAACAAAATAAAATCACACAAAGCATGGGTTGCCTCCCAAGAAGCGCTTTTCTTTATTTACGAGTCTTGTAGCTAGACTCAAGGTCATGGGTTACTACGTGACCTCATCGTTGGTTTCACTCTCTAGGTCGTCTTCTAAACCAGTTTTGTATTCCGGACCTAGTTGCAAGCATTCTTTGTAGAAACCAAGCATCCTATTCTTCACATACTCTACTCCTCTACGTCTATCCTCATCATTCCTATAATAAGCCGCTTGCTTGTGTTCCTTTTCTATATTGGAGAGAAGGCGGTATTGCTCAATTTTGTAGGACATTTGGTAGGCAACCTCATCACTCTCTTTTTTAAATCTAACTATCCCTAGAGTCGGATCATAACTCATCCTAGTGGCTTCAACAAATGGTTTTCCAAATATTATTTGGCTTAGGCAAGCATCTATCACCGGACGAGTGTCTTCCACTATCATAAAATCGATCTCATAAGTGAGATTGCCTATAATCACATGTAATCCCTTCACTCTTCCTGCAAAATTACTTATCAGATTCGTATTGGGCATCATCCTAAAATCAAGTTGTTTCTTCATCACCCAATTGTAATAAGTCCTAGTCATGATGTTAACAGGAGACCTAGGATCGATGTAAGCTTTCCATATATGCATATGCCCTAAGTTGCATGGTATGTTAATGTTAGAGGGGTCTCCCATTTTGATAAGGGGTGTGCCAAGGATATATGGTCTCTCAGGACTATCGAATAAATCCTTATGGTATTCCCGTTCTTCCTTGGTGGGCAACTTATCAAAGTATTTCTCTATAGTTTCTACTTCCTCTAACTCCTTTTTCCTTATTAACCTCAACTCTCCTACTTTCATCCCTAGTCTCGGTTTCTACTCCAACTTCATCCTTGTCACTTTCTTCTATCTCCTTATCTATTGGCTTAATGGTAACAACATTGACAAAGTGGACATGTTTAGATGATGAGGGGTCCTTCATTTGGATTCCGTTATTGGTGTCCCTAGTGTCCTTCCTAGGTGTAGTTAACGCTTGGTTGTTGAGGGCTTTCAACAAGTTGTCGATCTTGTTGGTCATCTCCGTTTGTTGTTGGTTGAATTCGGTTTCGAACCTAGCTATGCGAGCTTCTTGAGATGCCATGAACTTAGACATCAATCCTTCAAGATTGTTGGTACTACCATAGTTGTTAGAAGGATTGTTGTTGAAAGTACGGTTGGAGGGTGGACCGTTTGGTTGGTAACGATTAGGCGGATTGGAAGAATTGGGTTGATTTTGTTTCCACCTAAGGTTTGGGTGATTTTTCCAAGAGGGGTTGTATGAATCACCGTAAGGGTTTGGCTCGGGCTTGAAAGTGTACCACTTATCTCCCACTTTGTCGGTACGCGTGGATGCGTAGTCCGCAAAAGCTGTTCCGGGGAGTTTCACACAATCACGAGTGTCATGGGGACCACTACATAATTCACATGAAGAAGTGATTTTGTTCACTTGGGTTGAAGGCTTAGGAGCTTCGTAGGATTTCATGAGAAACTTGACTTGGTCCTCAAGTTCCATGATCCTACGGTCGGGAGTGCTAGAGTTATTCAAAGGCAAAGATATTGCCTTGACTGTTTTGTTCAAATCACGGGGATCATTCCAACTTTCGTTGTCATAGAGAGCAAGATCTTCTATGAGTTCCCATGATTGTTCCGCACTTAGATCACGTAGCTTACCACCGGCCGATTGGTCAATGGCTCGCCTCGTGGAGAGATCGATATGGTCAAAAAAGATTTGGACTTGGAGCCAAATATCTATGCCATGATGAGGGACTTTTTGAAGTAAGTCCTTGAAACGAGTCCATGCTTCATAAAGAGATTCATTTTGATGTTGTTGGAACATCAAGATGTCATTTCTAAGCTTAGTAGTTCTCCCCGGTGGGAAAAATTGAGCAAGGAAACGAGTGGTGAGATCATCCCATGTGGTGATGGATCCCGCGGGTAAACGCTCAAGCCATTGACTAGCTTGATCCCGTAGAGAGAATTGGAATAGGCGTAATCGGGTTGTCTCTCTAGTTTCAACATCTAGGTCTATGGAATCTACGATTTTAAGGAAGTCCTTAAGATGTTGGTTTGGATCTTCGGAACGAAGTCCATGGAATGCACATCCGCTTTGCACCAACCGGATGGTGTCGGATCGCAAGGGGGTCACATTGGCTCTGGTGAGCTCAATGGTGTTTCGGTAGCCTTGGTGGCTAGGTCGGGAATACTCTCCTAAGGTTCGGGGCCTAAGAGGTTCTAGTGGTGGGTTTTGTTGTGGTGGGATGACGGGTTCAAAGATGTTCCCGTTGTCCATGATGTCGGGTGGTGAAAAGTTACGAACAAAAACACAAAGAAATAAGATAGACTAAAGAAAACCTAAAAATAAAAATAAAATCTTACTAGAAAGGAATCTAGCAAGTAGACCTAATAAAAAGAGATTCTAACCTAGACAATAACTATTCCCCGGGCTGCGGCGCCAAAAACTTGATGCGTAGGGATTGCACCAGGCTTTACCTCTCAAGGGATCTCGAGAAGCTTACAACCCCCACCAGGCACTGTACCTGATCGTTGTAGTATAGTATAGTGACAAGTACCGGGGGATTGATCGTTCAGCTAGGAATAGTGTCGCTAGGATTAGAAAACCTAAATACTAGTTCTAGAGATGAGAGATGATTATTTTTGTATTTTTATATTTTTTAGAAAGCAAGTAAAAATCTCGGGTTTTAAGGATTTGGGCGGAATTAGTTGCTAGTCAACTAACCCAATACTAAAGATGCAATCAAAATAAAATACTAGAAATGAAAATAAACTAAATTAAGCTAAGATTGTGAGCAATAAGTGGAGAAATTGTGTTTACTTAGATTTCACTACTCCCTAGATATCTTTTACACGTTAATTACTTGTTATAGTTGCGTGGATGACGGATTGTATTCCTTAATACCATTCATGGGGTGGCGCACTTAATTCCCCAATCCTATGAGTGCCTACTTCACTCCTATGTCGAGCAGGCTAAGAAGCTCCTAACATGGGATCATTAGAATTTACTCATGCATTAAATACAACCAATAAAACCTAGTGCACGTCAGTTCATGTTTCCTAAGACGTTCAAGCATGTTACCAATTGGAGATCTGCCAATTTTCTTAAGCCTAACATCGAAATCATTCATCCAATACAACCATAAACAAGTAATCAACACATAATTAACATCTAGGTTTCATTAGATCTAAGCAAACACAAGATAGATCTAGCCTAGCATGATGGAATTAAGACAAGAACAAGATATAGACAACCAACACATAGACATATTGATTGAATTAAAAGAATACTTATCTCAATTACACATGAAAGGGTTCAAGGGCTGAAAACCCTTGAAAAACCTGTAAAATTCGTAATAGGTTCGGCCCTAGGGTTTCTCCAAAACTTCTCTTTTTTTTATGAATGAAAATTAGAAAACTATATATAGAAAACTGAGGCTGACGGCGTCAAGACCAAAGAGGTGACGCCGTCATCTCGCCTCCAAAATACTTCTCAGACTGCCTAAATATTCATCTGACGCCGTCATGTGTTATGGTCTTCTAGGCCGTCACGTCTTTTATTCTTGACGCTCTACTTGTGACGCCTTCACGTTTGTACTGGACCGTCATGCAATTTACTCTTGACGCCGTCAGGATGTTGCTCTTGACGCCGTTACCTACTGTTCCCAGAAAGGAAAATTAAGACTTTGGCGTTTTCTTCACTTTTATGCTCCAAAAACGTCCGAATTGCTTCCTTTTCCAGATTTCACTCCCAAAGTACCTAAAATCACAAAAGGAACGATTTAGGGCAATATTTGATCAAATAAATTCAATTCCGGGCTTAAATGACCCCCTAAAAAGGGTTCATTTTTTGCCTCATCAGTTTGTAGGTTTTATATATTTTTTTATAATTTTGGTTTTTTTTACCTCCACACTTAGGATTTACAGTGTGGTTTAAAACAAAGTTTTAGTATAAGTGAAAAAGGAAATAAAACAAAATATAATATGTTAAAACGGGTTGCCTCCCGCTAAGCGCTAATTTTAGAGTTTGTAGCTCGACTCATGTGATTAGTTTGTTTTAGTCAATTGGAAAGAATGGTGTTGATTCTTCCCTTCTATCGTTGAAACTTTCTTCCTCATTATATAGTTTAAGCCTGTGACCATTGACTATAAAACTTTTATCGTCACGTCCATATAATTCAACATATCCGGATGGATATTGGTGTTTCACAGTATAAGGTCCAACCCAGCAGCTTGCAAGTTTTGGTTGTTTGATTTTGAATTTTGATTGAAAAAAGTAGGACTTTATCTCCTTTCTTGAATTCTTTTCTCATTTTTAATTTCCGATCATGCCAAACTTTAGTTTTTTTATAAAGACGAGAGTTTTCATAAGCATAAAAGCGTAGTTCGTCTAATTCATGAAGTTGAAACATCCGTTTTTCACCGGCTGCTATAAGATCTAGGTTACAATTTTTAAGTGCCCAGTATGCACGGTGTTCTAATTCAAATGGTAGGTGGCATGCTTTACCATATATGAGTTTGTATGGTGTTGTTCCAGTTGGAGTTTTATAAGCAGCTCTGAATGCCCATAAAGCATCATCTAATTTCCTTGACCAAATAGCTGGATTTTCTTTAACTGTTTTTTCAAGTATTCTTTTAAGAGCTCTGTTAGTATTTTCAACTTGACCACTAGTTTGAGGGTGATATGATGTAGAGAACCGATGGTTAACTACATATCTTTTCATAGCTTTTTCCATTAATTTATTGCAAAAATGAGTTCCTCTGTCGCTAATTAGAGCTTTAGGTATTCCAAATTGACAGAATAGTTTCTTAAGAAATGTTATAACAACTTTGGCATCATTAGTTTGAAGGGCTTAGGCTTCTGCCTTTTTTGAGACATAGTCAACAGCGACTAGGATATATTCGAATTTTGATGATTTAAGAAATGGTCCCATAAAGTATATACCCTAGATGTCAAAAATTTCATAGACTTGAATGTAATTCATATGCATTTCATCTCTTTTAGAAATGTTTCCAGTTTTCTGACATGATTCGCAAAGGCGAACTAGAGTATGTGCTTATTTTAGAATTGTTGGCCAATAGAATCTAGATTCGAATACTTTTTAGCGGTAGCATTAGCACCATAATATCCACTGGTGGGTCCATGGTGACATTTATCAAGAATAGCACGAGTTTCAGGTCCAGAGACACATCTACGGATTATTCCGTCAAGACAGATTTTGAATAAGTATGGTTCATCCCAAAAATATTTTTTTATATCTGAGAAGAATTTTCTTTTCTTTTGGTGAGTCATTCCTTTTCATAGTATATCCCCCGCCAGATAGTTTGGTAGATGATAGTGTAGGAGCTAGGATAAAGATGATGAAAGTTGGTTTTAAGTAAACACAAGTAAATTGTTGAGCCATTCATTATTACTAGACGAGTACTTATGCATAGCGACGGTGTATAACGGCAAATAATTTGTGATTTTGGTATGACCCTTGATGCAATACTTAAGAGTTCAGCTTGTAGTCATTGCAAAGAAAAATCAATGAGTTAAAACGAAAGTGATAAAAGTTTGAGGATTAAAAAATATTTAAACTATTAATGTAATAGTAGATGTTGTTACCATTTTAATTAATGATAGCTATCATTTTAAAAACTTGAAAGCCTCTAACCATGTATAGCATTTCAAAAAAGTAAAACTTGTCTTTTAAGTTATGAATCAATAAATGGTAGTTTTGTTATTCTGGATAATATAGGAATTACACATTACTCAAATTTAAGTATTTTTTAACTTAATAAATGGTATAAATGTTTTATAAGCAGTATAGATGGTTATTCATTTTGTGTGAAACAGTTTGAAAGAGTTAAAAGAAAGAGTGTTTTGGCTGTTTGGGTAAAAAATGGTATTTATTTGAAAATATTTTCACGATATTGGTATTTTTGACCTTTGTATTCAAAAAAATTTTTATATATAAAAGAGGAAGGTAAAATCAGGCCGTTACAGTCATACTGTTGGACCTATATGGTGACATCATATGTCGGATGGCGAGGCTATAGCACCTCGGTACCGAGCACTCTTTGGATACATGTTAGTACTGTAGTATCTCTTTTATAAAATTACACAACTGAAAAAAGGTAATATATGATTGTACTCAAGATATCATATATGATGATAATACGAATCACAATCTAAACAAAGAGCATGGGAAGTAATAACGCCTCCCCAGCATTATTCATATGTGCAAGATATCATATATGATGATAACACAAATCACGATCTAAACTAAGAGCATGGGGAGTAATAACGCCTCCCCAGGGTTATTCATATGTGGCACGAAAATAACTTGGCAACTTGAGTTATCACCATTTCCCACTATATCACGTTGGTTTTGCGTTTCAACTTGAGTTGGTGGAGCAACTCAAGTTATAACTTGGCAACTTGAGTTACAACCATTTCCCAGCCGGTGTTATTTGGTGTTAGGCTGGTTTGCGGTTTTTTTTATTTTTATTTATTTATTTATTTATTTTAGTTGGTCCCAAAAAGTGGCGTTATTTGGTGTAATGATTTCCAGATGTTTTTTGGTATTATGTTATTTGATGTGACACTGAGTTATGTCATAACTCAGTTATGACTCCCAATGCTCTAATACCAAACAGCAACCAACGTTAACATAATTAAAGATACTAGCATAAGAAATTAATTCAGGAATCCATGTTGCAACTCATTTGGAAAATATAAATACTAGCTTCTTATATAGATAAACTACCAAACAAATATTTCCATGTTTGGCGAAAAATACAAAAGAAAGGACATAAAGGGGATATCGAATTTATTTATTTGGTACTCTTGTAGTAACTGAGTACTTAGCTATATCTTGAAATACCATATAATTAACCAACATTTACTTCTTTTTCTCATCCTCACCACTTCCGCTGGCTGCATCGTCTTTGTAGTTTGGCAATGGAACTTCGCCAGCCTCGATAGCCTTGACATCATCAACCAGGTTTTGGTAGTGGATCTTCACTTCTTCCGTAGTCTTCCCCATGATATTTGCAATCTTCTGAAATCGCTGAGGGTCCTTTTCGTAGGTAACCAGCAAGGTCTCAAACAGCTTGGTATTCCGCCAGGTCCACTCAGAACTCGAAGCCATTTCTTCAATAGAGATAGGCGAGCTAGCTAGTTACAGGAAGAGAATGCACAAGATAATTTATGTGAATATGTGCATTAACCTTATCGATCTATTTATACGAAAACCGGCTAATAAAGAGCCAGGAAATGAGGTTTTAGTTCATATTTTATGTGCTTGATGTTCAGTGCCATTCAACAAACTGACTTGTTACGGTTAAAGAGAGTATTGGCTTTTTCTAAAACTCAGCGGAAAAGTCATTGTAATTCGCTAAGTTTAGGGCATTTTTGGTGGTTGAGTGAGGTAATAGTTTTGATTGTAGCGTAAAAACAATAATTTGTTTTTTATTTGGCAAAAAACGAGGTTGAATCAGTAGCAGCAGTAGCTCTATTTGCCACATATAAAGTCACGGGTATAAAAAATTTAAAGTTGAAGTTTTATCAATAATTTTATACGTACAAATCATTAATTTGCACACAAAAACATTTTTTAATGTGCTCATATATATATCCTCCGCCCACAATAAATTAAAGACAAATGGAAATGTTTGTAGCCTAACGATACAAATGTTCTAAGTTTATATTTGGACAATAGGTGCGTAAATTTGATAAAATATGTATAATTTGCTTTCATGCAAAAGATATAAAAGAAGCCGAAAACACATAAATATATACTTGTCCAGGAAATATCATTGCATGCATTCAAGTAAGTTTCCTAACAGAAAATTTGATTTAAATTAATAGCAAGAAGCTAGAAAAAATCAATTACATAGAAACGAGAAATTAGCCTATAATACAAGATTCCCTAAGATTACTAATCCTAGCTTGTCGATCCCATTAATGTTGAATGTTTTGTTTCTATGGCGGATCCAAATATAAGAAATCACCTTGCATGATCAAGTTATTCCAAAAATGCTGGCCCTGAGACTTTCTAAATCATAAGTCCCAATCAAACTGCATTCATAAACGGAAGACACATATTAGATGGGGTACCTTGTCGCGAATTAGGTGATAGATTATGCCATCAAATCTGGGTTGGAGTTGCTTATTTAATTTTAATGTTAATTTCGCAAAGGCTTTTGACAGTGTTCGCTGGGACTTTCTTCTAGACATCGTAAACTAGATGGGTTTTTTTCACATAGGTGGGTTGATTGGATATGTGGATGTCTACAGTCGGCTTCCATGTCCATTCTAGTTAACGGGTCACGCCCGCGTCGAAGTTTCACAAGGAAAGGGGTTTAAGATATATAAGATCACTGGGTAAGGTGACCCTGAGTTATACCATAACTCAGTGTCACGTCAGTGTTAAGGTGTTAACTTGGAGCGTTAATTTTAGGAGGACGGTAAGGTAACTCACCTGAGTTATGTCATAACTCACCAAAAAACACCTGAGTTCACTACAAGAATAGGGGGCTTTTAGGACCTTTCCGTAGGACACTTTTTTTTTAATGGGGTCCTAAAAAATGTTTTATAGGACCAATTAAATTTTGAGTCATATTAAGTGGCTTTACATAGGACACTTTATATGTGAATCCTATGAAGCTAAATTTATAGGACACTTTTTTAGTAAGGTCTCATTATTATACAACATAATAGTACATTTCATATAAAGGTCCTATTATATTATATCTTATAGGACACTTCTTTAGTACGGTCTCATTATGATATAACATAATAGGACATTTGATATAAAGGTCCTATTATATTACATCTCACAGGACGCTTCTTTTGTTTGGTCTTATTATATTATAATTCAATATGACACTTAGCATATGGGTCCTATCAGATCTAATTTTATAAGACACTTATTCAGCTATGTATTATTATCATTTAGCATAAAAGGTCATTTGAACACAAAATCTTTACAACTCAATGTTTTGCTTGTTCCTTATTTTATGTGTGTTAATAAGTTTATTAATTCGAGCTTGAGCTCGATCCCGAACTTTATACACAAAGCTTGATTGGGCTCGTGAGCCAAAATGACATTAGGATATTCTTAGTATTAAACATATATAAAACGTTAAGCATTTGTATTATAAGCGAGCTTGTTAACGAGTTCAAAATAGATATATTACGAGCGGAGCTCGAGCCAAGCTTTAATTTTTCATTACTAAATCATATAAACGAGTCGAGCTCGAGCCAAGCCAGAGTCTGTATAACATACCACGAGCTGAGCTCTAGCTTTATTAAACTTAAACGAGTTGAGCTCGAGCTCTAAAATTCTATTACACTATGTTTGTTTTTACAACATTGGGTTATTACATAAGATGTTTATGTACTATGTGTTTCTGTTCAACTAGGGACTAGGGAGTGTAAATGAGTTGCTTGTTTGCTACTCGGGATCGACTAAATAGAAGCAATAAGCAAGTCAAACCTTAATGAGATTGATATCTAGTATGAACCAGTATTGGGTTGTATAAACAAGTCCAAGCGTCTTACCCCAAAGTTTGATTAGACTCACGGATATATACAAGCTTTAAAGTATATACATACACATAGACCACATATATGTATAATTGTAAATATTAAATGGGCTCAAGCGTTAGCTTTATACTCAAATGATTACATATAGGGCGGAATCTGCCATATGGAAGCAAGTAATACCTCGGACGATCACGTAATATAAGCCTTAGCCGGGGCGGAGCATTTGATGGAAACATAGCAGGACGAGGAATAACGTGAAGCTGAAACCGAAAGGTAAGACCAAAGACCGGGACAAATACACAAGCCTCCACGTCCCCTAAAAAATGAGTAAGCTCCAAATCATGAATCACGTGATTTACCCAAAGAAGAAAAGAATATATTATGAGGAAGGAGTGTGGACCAAATATTTCCATATACTGGTAAAAAGACCGGGCCCGGCAGCGACACAACTCCTAAAGGCGATTGAAAGCCACATGTGCAAACAAGATAGTTCGATATCAAGGGTTAAGGTACCAGGCTCGAGGCAGTCATGCTATTGTCCGCCAGACATTAGCGAGATCCGTTACATGTGATCCGGGGAAAACGAAAAAACCCTTGCCCTAATAATATCAAGCGCTAGATCATTTAAACTCGGGTTTTTGACATACACACTTGAACACCGTAGGAGGGAAGCACAAAACATTGTTGTAAAGTTAATTTTTAAGTAATTACAAGTTATTAAATAATAATTACAAATTAATTATTACAGTTAGTTCTTTTAAGTAATGCAAGTATTCAAGTCATTAGTACAAAATTGTTTAAACACATGATAAGAAAAGAAAGGTTGTATTGGTCGAATCACTCAAAGGTGGCCTAGTTGTAAAAGGGTTTGTCCCTATCACTTTAAGATGTGTGAGGTCGCAAGTTCAATTTCAGCTAAGTGCAATCAATCATGAAGTGGCCACATCAATCGCCTGAAAAATGGAGGAATTTGTCCGATTTGAGTCCTTGTGACTGATGAGGCGAAAAATGAACCACTTTTAGGGGGTCATTTAAGCCCGGAATTGAATTTATTTGATCAAATATTGCCCTAAATCGTTCCTTTTGTGATTTTAGGTACTTTGGGAGTGAATTCTAGAAAAGAAGGCATTTTGGAAGTTTTTGGAGCATAAAAGTGAAGAAAACGGCAAAGTCTCAATTTTCCTTGCTGGAACAGTACCTGACGGCATCACCAAGGCCGTCACGTGTGTTGGTGGCGGCCCAGAAACTTCATGAAGGCGTCACGTAGGCAGTCACGTGTAAATTGTCACAACTTGCGCGCGCGGTAGCTGACACCGTTTTGGCCATAACTTTTGCATACGAACTCGGATTTGAGCGATTCAAAAAAGAAAACGACCGGAACGAAAAGATCTACGATTTGGTGAAGAAAGATTGTTCATGACGCCGTCATGATCGGGCCGGGCAGAAAATAGCCTATAAATATAACATCATAACTTCACTTTTTGTAAGCCCTAAACCCTAAGGTCGATTCTTGGGTTTAGGTAGGTGTTTTTCCAACAACTTAGAGGGTTTCAATCACTCCATAAACATCATGTATTGGTTTGTGGATTATATCTTAATTATGTTTTCCATTATCATTGTTGATTGCTCTTCTTTGATGATGTTTTGCTAATTCACCTTGTGTCTACTTATGATTGTGTGAAACTTGTGTATAATTGATTAGATCTCATTGATTTCTTGTTGATGTTTGTGTCTATCTCCATCAATGAGGGGCTTGTTGATGTGTGTGTCTATCTCCATCAATTAAGGCGTGACAACTTCAATAGATCTAGTTGGTTTAGTTTATAATTCTTGTTTCCTATTGATTCTTGTTTTGATTGAATGTCTCATCAATGTTAGGCTTAAGAAAACTGGCCAACCTCCTTTATGGTAACGTGCTTGAACGTCTTAAGAAACATGAACCGATGTGTACTAGGTTTTTATGATTGTATTTAATGCATGAGCGAATTCTAGTGATCCCATGTTAGGAGCTTCTTAGCCAGCTCGACATAGGAGTGAAGTAGGAGCTTATAGGATTGGGGAAGTAAGTACACCACCCCATGAATGGTATTAAGGAATACAACCCGTCAATTAAAACAAGGTGTGACAATTCAATAGGTAGAATTGGATAGCTAGCAAGGAGTAACATATCATGGATTCATGGGTAGACATGCTTCACTTATCTTGTAGAACCTTAGTTTAGTTTTCTTGCACATTAGTTTAATTAGTAGTTTTTGGGTTAGTTGATTAGCAACTAATTCCGCCCCTCCTTCCAATACCCGAGATTTTTACTTGCTTTTCATAAAATATAAAAATACAAAAAAGAATCATCCTTCACCTTTAGACCTAGTTAGATCAATTTCAATCCTAACGACACTATTCCTGAGTTGAACGATCAATCCCCCGGTACTTGTCACTATACTATACTACAACGATTAGGTACACTTCCTGGTGGGGGTTGTAAGCTTCTCGAGATCCCTCGAGAGGTAAAGCCTGGTGCAATTCCCACGCATCAGTGACGGTGAGTACAAACTCTGTGGATTAGTCGGCCAAATATGTCGAAAACCATGGTTACCAAAAAAAATAGAAAAATAAAAAAATTTTGACCGGTCGACATCGTGAATAAGAAAATTATGAAGAATAACTTTTATAATACAACTCTCCAAAATAATTCGTTAGATAGTGTGTGTCCTCTATCAAAATGCACGAGTATTCTGCTAATATAAATAAGATTTTATTATATTTATGATTATTAGACACTTAAATTAGGGTATCAAACGACCCACGTGTTAAGCTCGAGAGCTCAAATCAAAGCTTTGAGCGAGCTCACGAGCAGCCCGACACATTTATACTTTTTTTTGAACGGCGGGTTAGTTGTTAGTTGTTGGCTCGAGTTAGTGTCGCATCCTTGGGCAGAGATACCAACCGTGAGCCTCTCCTTAGGGGATAACCCCACTCCTATTCCCGATTCGCCTGATATCATTAGAGCTTGTGGTTCCCAAGTGAGGACTTCCCGGTCGGTCACCCAAACAGGTACTACTCTCACTTGGGCTCGCTTAACTAGTTAAGTCTTTACCACTAGACCACATGCCCCATGATGACACATTTATACTTCGTTAAACAATTTCTTCATTTAATTTAGTAGTTATAACAAACTTTTTAAAAAGTTAAAAGCCAAATGATAAAGATTGACCAAATAAATTGGATATTGATACGTAGGGGTGGAAACGAGCCGAGCCGAGCTCGAGCCGGCCAGAGCTCGAGCTCGGCTCATTTAAGTTTTAAAAGGCTCGAGCTCGAGATCGAGCTCGAGCTCGGCTCGTTTCGAGCTTTAAATGTTAAGCTCGAGCTTGGCTCGTTGTATGTTATATAGGCTCAGGCTCGGCTCGAGCTCGGCTCGTTTATACAATTTGACCATGAAAATTTAAAGCTTGGCTCGAGCTTGAGCTCGGCTCATATTATATCTTTATTGAGCTCGTTAATAAGCTCGAGCTCGGCTCGTATATATGTTTAATACTTAAAATATTATAATTTCATTTAAGCTCGTGAGCCTAAACAAGCTTTGTATGTAATGCTCGGGCTCGAGCTCGATTAATAAACGAGCTGCAACTTAGGCTCGAGCTCGGGCTCGAGCTCGTTTAAGCTCGGCTCGTTCGAGCTTTTTACTAATCCAATCACGAGCTTTTCACCCCTAGATATGTAAATGTTTTAAGGATAAAATATATATATTTTTTAATTTCCCTCCCAATTTTCGTTACCCCCTTAATTCCCCGCTCCATATTCGTAAATTTTGTTAACTTGGCCCTTTTTTTTCTCCCTCTCACTATTTTTACTCCTACCACTAATCAAAAACTGTAATCCTATCTTTTGATCACCCTTTTAGTCGCTTATAACTGCCACCCAATCAAAGATTTATATATGTTTTTTTCAATCTAACAAGTAGAACACAAAAGTTTAGCCAATATGGTGTCTATGATGAGACATCTTTTACTATTCTGTTATAAATTTTGATGCATTTTTCCTTTATATGATTTTGTAATTTTATGCTTTTGATTCTAATTAGTGTTAGTATTAGTGTCCTTTTTTTTAGATTCATTACCTATATGCAAAGGTAATTTGTAGTCTTTATTCTTTTTCACTCTTATGAACATCTGTAACGGTTAGGACTCATGGTTTGCAGATTGCTGAAATTGAAGGGCCAGTTCATCCATTTATAAGTGTATTTAATCAACGTTTCCGAGATGTTTTTGGTGTTAATGATGAAAAATCGAACCCATTGATTGGCATTGTTTGCTAAGTTAAAGGTAAATCATATGTTTACAACCTTTTATACTCGTCAATTAATATTGGCTTGTTGAGAATCACTATATAAAATGAGATAAACATGTAAAAATCACCCATGTTTGTAATTTACATGTTAGTATTTCATAATTGTTTAATTATAATCTTAAATGATGTGCTCCACCCTTTTTGCCGCAATTTGACAAGGTTATGTATAAGTAATATATTAGCACTGTTGTGTCTTTTTTTTGTTTTCATTTTCTTGATATGTTACTCTCTTCAAATCATATTTAAATGAAATATGACTTGTTCACATATGTGTGATATTTATTTGCAGGTATAATCTCAAGATAATGAATGATGATGCAAGACAACATCGTAGATTTTTTGTAAGATGATGAGTAGTGACACACGAGAATCTCCTAGTTTTCTTGTATTACTCTTGGACTACTTTGTAAATGTTGTAAGACTTTAATTTGGATGATGTTACACCCTAATGATGTTAAACACTTTTGTAAGGAAATTCTTTCTAATAAATAAGAAATGAATTTTTATCTTACTATTTTATCTGTCTAATACAAGTGACAACCATGTTATTATGTGTCTTAATATGTACTAGAATGCAATGAAAGAAACGTCCTCACCGTCCATGTTCTTTAATTGTCTTACAATAATAACAACAATAGTCTAATGTATGAGATGTTGGTATTCAATCTACAACACCAAATTTGGTCCTTACAAAGTATTTAAGGTACTTTTGTATTAGGACCCTTTCTTGATTCTAAAATAAGAGTTTATGCACTACGATTTTGTCCCATTAAAATGTCTTTTAGGACCCGTGGATGAGTCCTAAAACATAATAGAAGGGTAGGCATGTATTAGTACATTGTAAAGCATCCCATAACATGGTCTATTAGGACGCCATTTAGGTTGCATAAAACATTTTTATGGGACTAAAAAATTAGTTTCATAATGTTAGCGATTATTAGGACACCCATAAGTGTCCTAAATATCTATTACAACCTCTTCCTATAGAACATTTTTATTTTAGTCCTATAAGGTTAAAGGTCCTATAAGCTTAATATATAGGACACTAAATGGGGTCCTATAATACCATTTTTGTTGTAGTGGTTATCCCATAACTCGGGGGCGGTAAGGTAACTCACCTAAGTTATGTCATAACTCACCCCCTTAACGCTGCATTTAGAGCATAACTTGGTGCGTTAACGTGGTTATAACTCAAGACCCAGGTAAGATAACTCACCCCTTTAACTCGGCTGCGTTAAGTTATAACTCGAGGTGAAAAGTCACCTTACCGAGTGCTCTAAGGGAATCCTCTCTCACCCATTCTCTTTGATATATTCACGGAAGCACTTCAGATTATCATATTGGAAGCTTGTGATAAGGGTTTTTCTCATATTCGGTTCAGTTTCGGTTTATCACGATTTTATGTTTTTGATTTTGTCAGTTCGGGTCGAATCGGGTCATTTTAGACCGATGCTAAGCCCTACACTCAACCCTCATTGAACTCTATTTCCCCAACCAAATTTTATATTTTATATATTGTTAGAAAATAATATCATAAACCTTCAAATTATTGCATAACCTACCACTCATAAATCTTCGTAAGAGCATAAAAATAAAAGGCATAACATGCATAACAAATTATTATCATTCCACCAAGAATCCAAATGCATCATCATATATATTATAAAGTTCGAGAAACGATTTTCCTTTATATTCTCCTTTAAATTCCTTGTACCCTTTCAGTTTGTTGGAGGTCACATTTTTATGCTTCTTCTTATAAACTTTTAATTTAATAGTATAATTCATATTATGATGGTAACTTAAAGCATCTACAATACATCAAGTCTTTAATACTTGATGTATTTAATGCATAATACATTAATGACTAAAACTTGAAGGAAAGACTTGAAATTTAAAGAAAAGCTTTTTAAAAAGCTTTTGATGCAATGTAAAAAAAAAGAACCTCATGACTTTTTGAATAGTAAAAAGCTTATTAAAAACTTGACCTATTGAGGATGCTCTTAGAGCATCTGTAATGGGTTAGTTTTACACATGATCTTTTACTAATTGAAAAAGCTATTTGAGCCATTTGAAGCATTATGATAAAGACTTAGCAAAGACTTTTTGAAGAATGACTTGTAAAACACAAAGTCTTCTGACAAAAAAATAATAATAAATAAAATATATATATATATATATTAACATTAAATAAGGTATGCATTAATTGTGGAAGAAAGCATTAAATGAATCACTTCTTTAAAGACTTGATGTATTGTAGATTTAAATAACCATATTTTATTAAAATACATTAAAGAGCTAACAAGAAAATAGACAAATAGCTTTGCTAACCTAATTTTATTTTATTTTATTTTTTATTTTTTTTATTTTTTTTTAAGTTGGCAAACAATTCCATATCAATATTACATGATAAAACTGTAAAACAAAATTTACTGTAAGTATCTCATTAGGGAAAAAAAAGTTAAGATATTACTTCTTCCATCTTAAAATAAGTATCATGTTTTGATTTTTTTAAGTATTTATTTTTCAAATTTAACCTTAAATATTTTTGTTTATTTTATATAATACTTAATGAAAATTATACTAATGAAAATACATTGAAAACGTAATATATTCAAATATTTTGTATCAAGTAATATATATAAACAAAAGAAATTAAGGTTAAAGTTGAAAAAAATAGACTTTTCAAAATGTCAAAATTACTTTTGAGCTTAAGTTTAGACACGCGTGACGAAAAACTTAAGCTCCTTTCACATTTTTTTAATTTTGCATAGGATTAGTAATTTTAAATCCAATTAGATTGATTGGATCGATGATCCGTTTATGTGCAAATTTTATGTAATCCTCTATAGTTTCTTGCTGGTAGTTTGAATAAAATTCGTAGTTTAAGAGAAACAAGTTTTAAGCTGGATACATCATATTAATATATTACTATAGAAAGACATTTGGTTTGAAGGTATCCGAGTATCTAATCGACCTTAGTTTACGGGTTATATCATGAAGAGTTGCATGCAGTGACGGAAGTAAGAGATGCCCTGGTAGGTGAATAAGAAAGACTTGTTATTAATGTGTACGGTGTCCATTGGTTTATTTTCTAGATACTGTTAGTTGCATGCATGCCTTGCTTAAGACCTGAGCAGTACGTTACCATTTTCTTTGCATCTAATACAGTGTACGTTAAGCAGCAACATAAGATAAACATCTTCAAGAAATATTGATTGCATTTATTTAAGAAACACTGATTATTCCATGTTTAATGGAATATGCATGATAGAAGTATTATAGTTACATACAAGAAGTGGGAGCAAAGGAGATTTATTAAACAGCATATTTTGTACAACATGTTGCGTGCTTTCATTGCATCTTCCGGCACTTCAACCTGCTTCAGATAAGGCCATAGATAAGATACATTGTTACATATCAACTACTAAAAGGTGGCATATAAAAAAGAATGTGTATCAAACTAGATATAAGCTTAATTACCTTAGCTCAAGCTTAGATGCTTTGCTGCCACTTGTTTTGTAGTTTGGTAGAGGCACTTTGCCTGACTCGATTTGTTCTACATCGTCAATTAACAGCTGGTACTGTCTCTTAGCTTCCTCCACTGTAATACCAGTGGCCTTAGCTATGTTTTGCCACCGGTCAGGAGTATCCTTGTCATAGATAGCTAGGGCGTTCTCGAAAAGCTTAGTTTGCCTATGGCTTAATGAAGAATTCGATGCCATTGTATAAAATTTACTAAGATTCTTACAAAAGAAGACTAGGAGGAGGAAGATATATTGGTACTGATGTGTGTCATAAGTACAAATGGCATCTCTATTTATAGAAAAACTAATGTTTCTGTTACCTAAAATAAAAGCATAGTGGACACAAAGATGTTTATGTTATCAGTCCCTTGTGTTTTGGAGTACTTCAAAATTCGCAGTTTCGTAAATGTTAAAAGTATATATAAATGCATGATTTTACATGTTTAAAAAAGTACTAAATTACGCAAACAACAAGATTTTTTCATCTTTGCAAGGGGACATCATATTAGGACTCTGGGGATCCTACGTAACCTTGTGGGGTGAGGCCGGGGAACGTGGAACTGATGAACTGAGCCGTTTTATGGAACACTTATATGAATACATAGGAAGCATGTTTGAGAACACACAACTTTAAATTGTTATCCTTTGAGCCAGACAGAAGTAAGAAGCTTCGATCCATTATTGAAAAGGTCTCGGTGACGTGCTCACGAAGGCAAAAAAAATATTTTGCCGTTGCAGCTCAGTTTTGGCAGTTAATTTGATATTTATGGCTTAGATTTTAGATTTTCCCCGAGTAAACTCCTCTGTTTTCTCTTTACAGAAAGTTTTTATTAATTAGCAACACCAAATTACAGATACAAACTACTGTGATATTAGCCTATTTGGTCCTTACATTGACAAGCAATATGTGTTATCACAATATGATAGAACAGAAATAAAATGACGTCGAATTCCTTTTTTATACCACTTGTTAATTTATATATATCTTAGTTTAGTGGATCCGGTGGTTTTCATTGCCTAGATATTTGGTGTAGATTCTTTACTACGATCGATCGACATCATCAACAGGTTAAACCAATGCAAAAGCTATGGATGTAGAATCGACTGACCCTTTCCATAGTAGCCAACAAAACAATAGACATCAATACCAAAATTCGTAATCTTTGCAAAAAGTAAGACCCCTTTATGGAATTTTGATGTTCTAGATAGAACTATTATAAACTGAATAAATGCGTACAAACCAACAGTTTCACTATATCCACAATCTATAAGTGACTTGTGTGTCACCAAATCCAGTACTGGCTCGAAATATTGTGTCATAATCCACTGTTTATGGACTTATGGTGACAGAAATATATATTCAAGCACGAGTGTGTGTGACGTACTAGCTAGGTTCACGGATTTGCCATGGCGTGTTCTACAGTTAGTTTATCTTTAAATAGCAATGATACGAAGTGTATTACTCCGTATTAGTGACATTCGAATGATGATGTTAATTATATTCTTTAAAAAGAAAAGAATATTTGCTGTATAGCAAGTGTTCTTATCAAAGTATCATACTATTATAGCCAGTGATTCAATATCATAAAAGCATAAAAGGAAAGATACCCACCCATAGAACCAGGTATATTCTCATCCATCGCTCAAAGAATATATATATTTCCATGTTTCATTGCTTATTCTGCTAGCGATGAGCTTGCAGATTGCTGAGGTAGAACCGATATTTTGAATGCTGACATATATTGCATGTAATGTTTTGCATAAGTATTGCATCATGGATATATATGAAGAATGCATCAATTCAAATGAGCTTCTGTCTTTTTGTTCAAGCAGCTTAAAGATGTAAAATAAAAGTTATTGCCATCAAAGTAATAAGAAAATATCCTAGTTGAGTATATAAAACAAGGTTTACACTGCGCGAAATTAATGCAGAGATGAGCCTCAAGCCCTCAACTAGCTTGTGTCTTTTACAATTTTACCAGTTGTATACACTGTATAAGTATCTTTTCATAATTTCAATACAATATAATCGAGTCAAGTCAAGCCGATCTAGAGAGGTTCGAGTAGAATAGTGCTAACCTTGATTTAAAAAACAATTAATACTCTTATACTGGTAATCGAGTATAATCAAGTTGAGCTTGATTATTACTTCAGGGGAGAAAGTATATTTTTTTCACTGAGAAAATTAACAACTTGAAATTGGTACAACAGCTAGCCCAATCTAACCAGTATCCATCTACAGGCGGATCGAGGATTGAGTGTGGGCTTGTATTTGAGCCCAAACTTAAAGCCCAACTTTAGGTATAATACTTTTTTTATCGAAATTTTAGGTATACTTTTCATGGCTTTTTGCTACTACCCAAATTACATAACTAAAGATCTGAAGTATCTTTTATGGTTATTGTTTTGATGATAAAAATAGCATAATCGTTATATTATTTGATAGTAAACATATTTTTTTGGCAACTTTAATTCTGCTTAGGCTCTCCATTTATGTGTAAATGATTGTTTAATTATAATAACCGTCAATGTCTCTTTGGGCCCATGAATCAGCATAAACAATGCCTTTTTCGATAAAATAATATGTCTACACACATACTACATGGCCTCTATATCTTTCTTAATACAATGACAGCTCATAAACTCATTATTTCGAAGTGTTAGTGTTAAACGGCTAATATATCATTATTTCAAAACTAAATCTTTTGATCGATTTTGTGACTATATCTTGTGTAATTTCTTGTTTAGTCTAACCCACACGCTAATTGGAAACCCAAATTTAATCTTTTCACTAGTGAACTAATTTCCTTTAATATATCGTGGATATATTAATGCAGTCTCCCCGAAACATTTCGTGTAGAATTATTCTATGTTTTGACGGTCTACGTAAACCATTCTATAGCGAGATATTCAGAATGTATTGATCTTAACAACTTACGACTCTCCATAAGAAAGGTTGTTGAACTAAATGTTAATCTTTTCAACTTTTGAAACTAGTAGATTTCATCTTACATTCTCTAGGTCTTATTGTTTGGTTGTTCTATCTTAGGAATTTGAGTTGCAGATGGATAGATATTTTATAGTATTAATACTTAGAGTCAAAAGGAATAGAGAAATATTATATTTCTCTTGAGTTGTGGATGTAGATATTATAGTATAATTACATGTTTTCTTCTTAAAGTCATTATGAAATGATAACTTAAAGTTGATTGATTGGGTATAGTTTGCTGAAAAGTCAGGCTTATCATAATTGAAAATATTTTTTTGCATATAACTTTCTCGCTAGGTAAGAGGCCGGAAAGGGACTCGGAGATACCTCAGTTAGGTTGTGCACATCTTAGACTCGTCTTTCCCAATTAACCTAAACAAGGAAAACCTCATTCATTCACCGCTTATTTTCTAAACTTTTCTAAAGTATAATACAATCTAGTGATTCAGCATTTCTAAACTTGCTAACACGGAATTGGTGATTCAGCATTTTTGTTGTATCAGCACTTGCTGTGAAATACTTTGCTATGCTAGGAAGATTCTTCACAATCGTCATCCTCTTTCGATGACCATTCGTTGTCTTTTGAGATTAAAAATCTATTAATAAAAACAAAAAACAAAAGAATTTTCCTGTGATCTTCTATTATACTTGATGTAGAACACAGATTGTATTCTTGTGTGATATAAAGTCTATCCAATAAAATGTAGCAATGTAAGCAGGATGGGCCTTTAGACTCTAAAGCAGCCAAACGATAAATAGTGATTTAGGTCAATGAGAACGGGTCAATATGGTTCCACCAATAACTCACTTGTCAATTCCAAATATCAACTTTGTTCGCAACACGTAATTCAATCAATTAGTGCTTTCGTTTTCCACTAACAAATGATATTCTACATGTTTATTTTGAATTTATTTTTATTCACGAGGAGCTGGATGAGAAGAAACTCTCACGTCCAATTTCTCCGTAATCTTTGATTAAAGTTGAGGTGTCATTTGTTTTTTCACAATAATCACTTTTTTCCTCTTTTTACTTCTTTTGTCTGCAAGAGAGCAGAAGTTTCTGTTTATTTTTTTCACACATAAGTGCTTCTTTTCACTTTTTTCCTCTTCTAAATTTCAGACATTAACTTTCACTTGTTATCTCTTCTTTCACAAACACTACATCTCTTTCTCAATATCCGTTTTTATACTATTTCATTTGTTTTTTACATTTTCTTTTGTTGTTTTTTTACATTTTTGTCTGTTTTCTTACGTTTCCGTTCATTTTTTTATGTCTTCGTCCGTTTTTTACGTTTTTGCCTGTTTTTTTACATTTTAGACAATTTTTTTTTATATTTTCATCTTTTTTTTACGTTTTCGTCTTTTTTTTTACGTTTTCGTCTGTTTTTTACTTTTTCTTCCGTTTATTTTACGTTTTCGTCCGTTTTTTACGTTTTCGTTCGTTTTTTACGTTTTCGCCCTTTTTTTACATTTTAGTCTGTTTTTATATGTTTTCGCATGTTTTTTTATGTTTTCGCCCATTTTTTACGTTTTCGTCTGTTTTTTTACGTTTTCATTCGTATTTTCACGTTTTTGCCCATTTTATATGTTTTCGCACGTTTTTTTATGTTTTCGTTCATTTTTTTTTCGTTTTCGCCCATTTTTCCATTTTAGCTTATTTTTATACGTTTTCGCCTTTTTTTTTTACGTTTTCATTTGTTTTTTATGTTTTTGCCCGTTTTATTACGTTTTCGTCTGGTTTTCTATGTTTTCGTCTGGTTTTTTACGTTTTCGTCTGTTTTTTACGTTTTAGTCCGTTTTCTTTCATTTACGTTTTCTTATTTCGTCCTTTTTTTACGAAAGTTGTGAAGGACGTGTATTGCACACACAGCCACATTCACCAGACAAATATAATATCATAACATATCATAAACAGATCTATGATGCATCCACCGCCCCTACCCAAAACATATAACAATCATATATGTACAACCAACCAAAGGGACGTGGAATAATATCACTCTACTGCCCTAGAGTAATGTTAAAGGTGCATCAATGATATGGATATAGAACCCCCATGCCTAGTGAAGCTCAGGTAACTTAAGGTTCATAAACAAAGGCTCAAAACATAGTTGTCATATCAGAAGATTCAAATAACAGAGTTTATCATAGAAAAGTTTTAAAACAGAAGGTTCATATCAAAGGTTCATATCAAAGGTTGTAATCACAAAGAAAACCTTAAGAGTAAGGTCAGAATATCCGTACCTTGAACAAATGATGGAATAATACCTCTCTTCAGAAATCTACACATGATGTATTATTAATTAATAACTTGCTCAATTTTTTACTTATTCATATTTCATATTAGGATTTCTTTCCACTTTTAGTAACTTTTCATCTTTAGCAGGTTTCCAAAATTAGTAAGTTTTCATAATTAGAAAGTTTTCTTAATTAGCAGCTTTACTTATTTAACAAGATTTTACATAAATATTAGGTTAAGTATTTAAAATAAGTATTAATATGGTTTTAGGGTTTAATTATAATAGTTAATAATAATTTAAGGTTCAAAGTGTAATTATATTAAAGTATAAGGTTTTAAGTATAAATATCACAAGTTTTACACAATATCTAAATTAGTCCCTTAACTTTCATATTTTACGAATTACACTATATACTTTAGTAATTTACCAATTATACCCTTTAAATTATAGTATAAATCACAATTCAAATCCTTAATTATATATTTAACCAAATAAACCTTTTAAATATTCAAAATTACACAATTTACCATTCTAATTAATTTTATATGATTTACTCTTTATTATTTAAGTTTACAAAAATTAACCCTTCAAGTTCCAATATTTACATAACACACCCTATAACTTAATAAAACCAATCAAACCCTTTTATTTTCTAAACCCTAACCCTAATTTCCATTAATGACCCATAATTAATTACTATTCATTAATTAATCATAATCATCCAAAACTACTCAAAACCCTACCCTAAATCTTAACTACTCCTCATTAATTATATATTAACTAATCATTACTCACCCAAAATCTAAAATAAACCCTAACCCTAATAAAACCCTAACTTTCCCTTTTTCTTTTCTTTTGCCGCGACCCAAACCAAACAAACCCTTTATGTTTTCTTTTCTTATTCGACACACTCAACACACAAACACACTCGAAATTAACCAAACCGAGACACACCCTTGTAAAGACACAAAATACACAAACACACTCTTACTTTATTAGTTCATTCGACAAAAATCAAAACTAAAACTCTTTTCCCTTGTTTAATATAGTAGCTCGACATGCATAAAATCAAAACACAACCTTTATACGACTTTATATTGGCTCGACTAAGATTTATAGTTCACGATTTTTATGTGTTTATTCCTTGTTGATATCACACGTACATATACATATATAGGTTAGGTAGATTCATATATAGATTTTATAACTTCATGCATGCGTATAACAAGATTTAAAGAACAAGAAGGGATTTAAAGAAATACCAAGACTTATGTATATCGAATGGATGCAAGAAACAAGAATCACATCACCTTGGAAACGTTGTAATCGACTGAATGCCCAAGAAAGAATAATACCGATTGTTTTAGAGAGTATAGGGTTTTAGATTTTTGTTTTGGAATGTGTATATGATATATGACAAAATTACACGGATGGTCCCTGTGGTTTACACGGATTGCAAGTTTAGTCCCTAACTCAAAATAAGTACACCAGACATCCTGAATTTTGAAACCTGTCACCCTTTTGGTCCCTAATTTGGATGTCCCGTTAGTTTGGACGTTAACTCCAAAACGTGTTAGGGCAATTGTGTCTTTTCAGGTTATATTTAATATAAAACCCACCCAACCCCATTGACCTATTATTTCCCTCCCATTTCACACACAGTTATCCAAAAGACAATAAAACCCAAATCCCAATTTAAGATAACCCGATCATATGTAACCCTAAAATCAAAATCAAGATCAAAAAAATTGTTTAACTATTTTAAATCAATCATATCGCAAGGTTGGAGAATACGAAAGAAGCATGAGGGAAATGCACCTTTGAAAGCATACAGTAAAACCACTACTTCGTTTACCTTTTTTGTATTTGATTTTTCAGGTTACTGTGTTAATCAATGGTGTTTTGGTTGACATTACATTCAATACATTGTGGTAATTATGTTTTTGTTATTGCATTTTTCAGATGGACACCCTACAATGTTTTCAATGAAAACTCATCATGCTTGAAAGTTTAAAGACTATGAAGAAAGGAGGTATGTTAATGGTTTAGTGGCTTTGGTGGATGGATTTGATATGGATAAGTTTTCAGTCCATGAGTTGAATGATGTAATGAAGGCATTAGGTTATGTTAATGAAGAAGAACCTATTTAGTATCATTATTTGATACCTGGGACTGATTTAGAAATAGGACTAAGAGCTTTAGGAAATGGCATTGATGTACATGGTTTGGCTAAGTATATCAAGGATGATAAAATGATTGAGGTGTATTGTGAACATTTGAAATCAAATCTGCTAATTTATTTGACCCCCCCCAGTTATAAGTAATGTGGTGATTGAAGAGTTACCTTGTGACACTCCCACTCCCACCCCATCCAAGAAAAGGCCCCCACCCCAAAAAAAGTTGTTGTTAGAATACCATAAACCATCTAGCTCGGACACTCATACTCCCACTTTCACCAATGCTAATACCACTGACACTCCAACTCCCACCATACCCAATGTTAGTGAACCTGAGAATTTGCCTGAGGCTGTGGAAGATATTGTTCCTGAACTCTTGAACAATGACTTTGTATTTGATCCCTTTGATGGTGAAGTGAATGTTCCTGTGAATGAAGGGCCAAGTGATCCAGTTAATGATAGGGAGAATGAACCCATAGAAAAATTAGTTAAGCATGATGAAAGTGGAGAAACAGAGGATGATAGTGACTCAGATGAGTATGAGGGGGAATCAGATGATAGTGATTACTTTGTTGATGAAGAGGATGTTGTAGAAGAAATTAATGTTGATATGCATGATTGGCATTTGAATATAGATGCAGATGTTGAGTGGGTGAGACAGACAGACAGAGAAGAAGAGGATGAGGATGCACCAACAATAGAAGATGCAGAAGATGTTGAGGAGGTTGATGAGGCGAAAATTGTACCGCTTTTAAGGGGTCATTTAAGCCCGAATTCGTGATTATTTGATCAATTACTGCCCTAAATCATTCCTTTTGTCATTTTAGGTACTTTTGAGGAGAAATCTGGAAAAGGAAGCATTTTGGACATTTTTTGAGCATAAAAGTGAAGAAAACGGCAAAGTCTCAAATTCCATGCTGGGAACAGTACCTGACGACGTCAAGATCTAATACATGATGGTGTCAAGAGTGATAAAAGAGGTGGAAGTGGAAATTATAACATGACGGCCCAGAACATTTTCTGTGTTAATGACCTGACGGCGTCACCAAGGCCGTCAGGATTGATTTGCAAGTGACGGCCCAGAGTATATTTCTACATGAAGGCGTCAAGAGTGGATCTAGGCAATACGAATTTGATATTGGCGGCGAGTTGATGGCTTCAGAGGCTACTACATGACGCCGTCAGGATGTTTTATCTATATATATTTTTCCAGTTTTTCATTGTAAAGGGTGGAACATTAAGTGGAACATTAGGAGCACAAACCCTAGGTCGAATTTTCTTCATATTGCAGGGGTTTCAAACCCTTCTTTCATCCATGTTTGAATAAAGATAATTCTTCCAATAATCATTCAATATGTCTATGTGTTGTTTGATTCTATCTTATGCTTGTCTTTCTTTTAACATGCTAGGCTAGGGTTTTATTGTCTTTGCTTAGATGTAGTGAAACCTATATGTTGATTATTGGTTGATTGTTAGTTTATAATTGTTGTGGATGATTGTATTCGATGTTAGGCTTAAGAAAACTCGCAGACTTCCATTGGTAACTTGCTTGAACGTCTTAAGAAACATGATCGGAGGTGTACTACAATTTTTGGTTGTATTTAATGCATAAGTGAATTCTAATGATCCCCATGTTAGGAGCTTTTAGTCGGCTCGACATAGGAGTGAAGTAGAAGCTTATAGAGTTAGGGAATATTGTACACGGCCCTACGACGAGTATTAAGGAATATAACCCGTCATCCATGCAATTGTAACAAGCTAATCAACTGGTAAAAGATATCTAGGGAGTAATGAAATCTAAGTAAACACATCTTTTCTCATTATTGTTTCCACCACATTATTTTCATTTCTTTTATTTTATTTTATTTTGATTGCATTTGTAGTTAATTGGGTTAGTTGAATAGCAACTAATTCCGCCCACTCCTTCAGAACCCGAGTTTTTATTTGCTTTCATAAAATATAAAAAATACAAAAAGAATCATCCCTCACCTCTAGATGAACGATCAATCCCCCGGTACTTGTCACTATACTATACTACAACGATCAGGTACACTGCCTGGCGGGGATTGCAAGCTTCTTAAGATCCCTTGAGAGGTAAAACCTGTTGCGAGGGCACAATCCCGCGTATCAGAGGTAGATAATGAAAACCTAGATAGTGGTTCAGAAAGTGATGAAAATGAGCTTGAAAAGATTAGGAGGAGGAAGCTTAGAGAATTAGAAAAGGAAAATAAGAATGCAGACAACATTAAGCATAAGCATTTCTTCTTTTTTGGTCAAAAGTTTTCTAGTGTTTTTGAAGTGAAAGAGAGAGTAAGACTGCATTCAATTGAAACATGGAGAAAGTTGCAGTTGTTAAAGAATGATAAGTTGAGGGTCAGGGCAAAGTGTATGGGAAGAATTTCAGTGTTTACAAGTGATAAACATGGAGTTGGGCCTAGCCAGCTTGCAAATGATGCAACAACAAAGTCAAAATTAAAGGGAAAAAGTAAAAAAGGAGTTGGGCCTACTGATCCAGTTGAGTCCACTAAGAAAGGTATTAGTTTATATGGCAGAGGCAGGCCCAAACCATTAGCAGAAGATGAGTGCCCTTGGGTCTTACTAGTTTCTAAGATTAGGAATTCAGAGACTTGGGAAGTTAGAACATATAAGCCCAACCACAAGTGCCTACAATCCAGAGACATAAAGGCTTGTACTTCTGCATTCATGGCCTAGGGTATCATTGACCAAATAGAGAAAAACCCTGATGTTCCCATTAGAGCACTTCAAGACCAGTTGCAGAAGCAATATGAGGTTGGTGTGTCTAAAATGAAAGCTTTTAGGGCTAAATCTACAGCACTGCATCAAGTAAAGGGTGATTACAGGGAACAATACTCAATGAGAGATTACTGTTTAGAGTTGAGAAGGGCAAATCCAGATACAACGATAAGGATAGAAGTTGAAAGGGATTCAGACCCTAGACTAGAAACAAGAGTTTTTAAAAGGATCTACATATGTTTAGGTCCATTAAAGAGAGGTTTTAAAGAATGTGGAAGGGATTTGTTAGGACTTGATGGTGCATTTATGAAGGGTCCATACCCTGGGCAGCTTTTGACTGCAGTTGGATTGGATAGCAACAATGGCATATATCCTGTGGCATATGCAATTGTGGAGAAAGAAACAACCAATTCATGGACCTGGTTTTTGGAGTGTCTTGGTGATGATCTAGATCTGGGCAGGGAATCTCACTACACTTTTATAAGTGATAGACAGAAGGTAAACATTTGACTTTTTATTACAACTATGGTCCCTCACTATGTAAATGCTCATTTAATATCCTAACATTTGACTATTTCAAACAGGGTATCATACCTGCACTGGCTAAGCTATTTCCTAGTGCTGAGCACAGGTTTTGCCTTAGACATATTCATGAAAATATGAAGCATAATTGGAATGGACAAGCATATAAAAATCACCTTTGGAGATGTGCCACTGCAACTACAGTACCTCATTTTGAGCTTGCAATGGAGGAGTTGAAAAAGTTTAACAGTGAAGCATTTGACTGGTTAGCTAAAATTCCAGCTCATTCTTGGTCCAGATCCCATTTTACAGGTAAAGATTGTTGCATTTTAATTAAGTTACTCATGAATGTAATTGCATAGTTGTGGAAGTAGACACTCATACCTTAATTATCATGCTAACAGGTAGAGCTAAATCTGATATATTGTTGAACAATTTGTGTGGTGTTCAATGGGAAAATATTGGATGCTAGGGATGTACCTATAATCAGTGCCTTAGAATACATTAGACAGTATTTGAGGAAAAGGATTGTAAATGTTCTAGGTGTGATAGACAAAACTGAAGGCCCACTTACCGTTACTTCCACTAGACTATTGAAAGCTAACATGGACAGAGCAAATAATTACTTAGTTGCTTGGAATGGGGGGATGAATATGAGATCAAAGGAACATATGGTTCTCAGTATGTGGTGAATTTGGCAAATATGGATTGCACTTGTAGGAGATGGGAATTAACAGGCATCCCTTGTGTACATGCTGTGGCAACCAACTACAATATGTTACTTAATGGGATTAATGTGGGTATACCAGAAGAATGGGTGCATAAATGTTACTGGTTAGCCACTTGGAAAAAGGCATACAGTCACAAGATTGGTAGTATAAATGGCAAGATCATGTGGAAGAAATCCCAAATACCTTCAAAAATCACTCCACCTAAACATCATACCCAAGTTGGCAGGCCAAAAAAGAGCAGAAGGAAAACAAAAGAAGAAAAGTCAATGGTTAAGGATGGAAAACTATCAAGGGCTTTTAAAACTGTAACTTGCAAGAAGTGTGGAAACATGGGTCACAACAGAAGATCTTGTAAAGGTCAAACAATGAATCAACCAGTTGGGTTATCCACACAAGTTGGTTCAAGTTCACAAGCATCTACACAGGTTGCAGGTCCAACTTCACAATCATCTACACAGGCTGCTGGTCCAAGTTCACAAGCTAAGAAAAGGTCCTCATCTACAAAGGCTGGTGATGCCCCTGCCCCAAAGAAGAAAAAAAAAAGTTGATGATGGAAGTGGAACAGATAAGACAAAGCAAAGTGCAGGATCACAGAAGAAATCTCAAATTACAGCTACAAAGAAGAAGAAAGTTGCAGGTTGATTTATTTGTGTACTTGGCCAAAACAATTTCATGTATTTGACAATCATTATGCTTTTGGTTTCATGACATGTAATGCATGCAGTATTGCAGTATAGCAATATCTGTATATGACATTATAGCTTTTGGTTTCACGGTATGTAACCCTAGAATTGCAGTATTACTTATGATTAGTAATGTTTAAGGTTGACTTTTACTAGTCAAACCTAGTTTTCTATAATCAGTTGTCTTTGTTTGATTCCAGTGTTTACTTTTAGCATTCACTTGTAGCATTCACTAGTCTGCAATATGCATTCACTTTTATCATTCACTTTAAGCACAATTGCACACAATTGCAATATGACTTTTACAGTTGACTTTTAATTAGTCAAACTAAGCATATACATATCACAAAAGACATCTTACAACCAACAGATAACACAAAGATGTACATTACCACAATACTAATCTTCTTCATTCATTAACCCAAAAGACATCTTACAACCAACAACACTTGTCCTTTACATATCAACTTAGGCCAAGATGTAAATTACCACAATACTAATAAAACCTAACCAACTAAGAATCAAATACATCTTCAGCTTCCTAACTTGTCTGGTCAATTCTTGAATGGCATTTTCATGCCTGTTCCTTGCCTTTAATAAGCCAGGGATAATTTGAACAGCACGCTCACACATTGGAGGATCAACCTAATCAATCCAACCACATTGTGATCTTTGTACAAAGAAAAAGAAGATAAATAAGTTTTTTGGGTTTGATTAAACCCTATAAATTGGATTTTATATCTTACCTCAAGGGGCAGCTGTAAAAACGCCGACCTGGATGACCATCTTTCCAAGAAGTTTTCGCTATGCATACTCGACCACACCTACACCAAACCATGATTGGAAAAGAGTTTTATTTTATTTTTTTTATTTTTTAGGGTTTTTAATTTGGGGCTGCGTATGTATTCTAGGGTTTTGATTTAATCAGGCTATGTTGGAAGTGAAATGGGGTGGGGTGTTATAAAAGGGGTGGGTTTTATATTAAATATAACCTGAAAAGACACAATTGCCCCCACACGTTTAGGAGTTAACGTCCAAACTAACGGGACATCCAAATTAGGGACCAAAAGGGTGACATGTTTTAAAATTAGGGATGTCTGGTGTACTTATTTTGAGTTAGGGACTAAACTTGCAATCCGTGTAAACCACAGGGACCATCCATGTAATTTTGTCATGATATATATATATATATATATATATATATATATATATATATATATATATATATATATATATATATATATATATATATATATATATATATATATATATATATATATAAGGGAATGGGAGATGGGAGAGGTTGGCCATACTTAATCATGGGCCAAGGAAGTTCAAGTGTAATTCAAAGTCTCCAACTTTTACTTAAGTTTATCCATTTTTATGTCTTGTACAAGTTTTAATTAAATTTCGGACCCTTAAGTAATTTTAAACGTGTCATATTGCTCTTAGAATCATGAAAATGTAATTTGTAAGTTTCCTTAAGTAATATAGATCATATGTGATGAATTACAAAGTTGTTAGGGCTTATTTGGTAATCTATAAGTAATTATTAAGATTTTTAGATACAGGGGTATTTTGGTCATTTTACATATTTAGAATTTTTAGGTATTACAATGACCTAACCCATATAATGACATTTAACCATTAGTTGGAATTAAACTCATGACCTATTTCTCTAAAAGCCCTTATTGACCTATCAATTGAACATTTGCGGTGAGTTATACCATTGATACGAATGATTTCATTATATTCTAGTCGACATATCTTGTTAAGCTATTTTATGAGATCAATTAGAGGTAGAAAAACATTCTCAAAAGTTTTAAGTAGTAAGAAAATGTTGATTTGGGGCATTCATGAATGTCGACCGACTCTGTTAGGATTCATCCTAGAAGTGTTATTATCTAGCTCCTCGCGAATAATCTATGTAAAAGGATTAGGCCAATAGGCCCAATCCTTACCTCGCTTCAGCAGCCTACCTCGCTGCTCCAGTAGTATAAACACCCCTTCACTCTATGGTGAGGGGTGTGGTTGGTTAGGTTGTGTCGTTATGCTTTTCACTAAGAAAGAATATTTTGTCTCATAACCTTTCTTTTTACCTCGCTTCGAATCATTTCTTATCAAATCTTCTAACTTATTGACATTTGTGTGATGATAATGATTGAAGGGAAACCTACAAACTCCTTTTTAAGGATGAGTCTAAGATAAGCTAGTCGCAACGACGTTTTTGTGAAAATTGAGGTTGAACCAAGCTGATTATCTTAAGTAAATCATCCTTTAACCATATCAACTACACATTCACCCTAGAGAGATAGCATCGCATTTGAATTACATGCTAAAATATATCTATATAAAAAATATAATTGTGAATTGAATCCATCAACTTAGTTTAATGTTATTAAAAGTCTAATCCACATTGTACTCTCACTAATATCTGTTGAGCTAATTCAGTGCCCAATAATCTCTAACTAAATTTAAACATAAATTAGTCTAAGTATAAGAAGTCTCGTTGATAAAGAAATTGGTAAGCAACCTTAGCAAGGTTCATGTCAGAGACATCATCAAATAGTCAAAGACAACTTAAAGATATGATCTCTAGCTGAAGGGAGTCAAGGAGTCATAGACAGCTAGTATGCATAAGACCTAGAAGCTGAAGGATAAATGTTTATTATGGATCGACAAGCCCTGATGATCCTTGTTACTCAAGAGTAAGGTTGTTGTGTTTCCAAAAATAAAAGTATTTAATGAAAAATATACTTCACCAATAAATACTTGACACGTTTCAACAACCCTCGCGTGATATCCTCGTATATCTCCTGTATAAAGGGAATGTTTGTTGGAGTAAATGATAACTCTTCTATATTTATTGTATCATTTAAGAAGAGCATTTACTCTGGTTTTTCTAAGTTATAGTCCATGATCCAATCAGAGACCCAGAGTTCACTAGTAAACTCTTACCTTTGTTTGATTTTACTTGATCACACAGCGACACCTTATTGTCATTCAGTTAAGTGTTTATCTGCAAAACACTTTGTAATTCTTTAATTTATTCAAATAAGAATTATACATTAAAAAGTTTATCTTTGTGTTTTTATCTTAAATACTTTTATTCTATGTTTTACTTAAACTTCCATGGATCAGGGGGCTATAATATCTAACGGTTGGATGTAGCACTTAAAAGAAGTGTGTTTTATCTGTAAGTCATATATTGTTTTAATCAGTACTTTATTTGTTGCTATATTAACAAGCCTTTTAGCCTAATTGTAGGGTGTTCCAACTAAATGACACTAGAAAAACTTGTTAATAAATAATAAATGAAACTGGATATTTGTGCTCTATTGGCTAGATGGTGTCATTTGGGTATTCCGGAGGTCTCTAATATCGCGGAGTGGTTTTCATGGTTAGATTCAAGTCATCTGTCGAAGAAAGCTAGGTTCATTCTTGAAGGGGTTGCAGCTACGACGATGGGTTCTATTTGAACTTTTTGCAATGCTTCGATCTTTTCGGTGGCTAAACATAAGAAGGTGAATATTTGAGATTCTATCGTTTATCAATCGTTTTTGTGGATTTCATCTAGAAATCCTAAGTTAAGGTTAAGCTGGTTAGGAAATCCTATTGATGATACTTCTTTGTTGTAATTGTTTCATTTTCTAGTTTTTAATATAGTGCCGCCGTTCAAAAAAAATAAAAACAATATATATTGGCAAAATTAATTGATGTTGGAGCTAAAACTGAGTCGAAACTTATATTATAACTTGAAAGTTGAAAATTTATTTTCATGGAAGTCTTTGGTAAATTAGTTGTGGTTAAACTTTATTATTGTAAAATTAGACTAATAGACATAACATTAAACTCGCATATATTTCAAACTTTTGCATATTTATTTATGATATTTTAAAAAAAAAGTCAATTTAATATCTCCCATCTTTTTAGATGGAAATTTTATATATATCCAAACATGTATTAAAAATATTGTATATTATGCATCAATGTTGCAAAAATCGTGAATCGGTCCCGAGGCGGTCGAGGGCCGTGTAGCGATTTTTGGCCGATTAATCGCCGATTCCAAGGTCCAAGGCCGATTAATTGGCCGATTACCTTGTAATTCGCTCCAAGGTCTAAGGTCGTTCAGCTTGTAATCACCGATTAATCGGCCTTGTAGGCCGATTTTTGCAACACTGTTATGCATTCAATACTTATATTTTGAGTATATATAAAATTAATTATAAAAGTAGGGTGATATATGAAATTAATCATTTTAAAAAGTATTTAAGTAATTCAACTAAATATAAGGCTATTCACAGTAGGCGATCGAGATCGACTTATTTGTTGTGGTCCCAAGCGATCCCTTTACTGTGGGTCTTTTGTTCAATCGATCGTGTGACGATTTTTTGGGATGTTGGTCGCTTGGACGATCGACTTGTTTATATGTTTTGTATGTGTTTTATTTAATATAAAAGGTATTTTGTGTGATATGTTTTTTGTAGTGTAGGTCGCCCTTACTAGGGCCCCCAATCGCTGAAGAGATTTGGCAGAGAAAATGAGATAGATTGAAAGTCCTTAATGTGGGTAGCCTCGTTTTACTCATTTCTAAAAACTCATTTCCATTATTTTAACCTTATATAAACTTACAACATATGAAGATCTTTAATCAAATGTTTTTAGGGCGATGACTTTAATGTTTTTATTGTGACGGATTATAACTTTAACTTTTCAATGTTATTTACTTACATTTTACTTTATATTATTGTTAATTCAGTTTGGTTTGACTTGATTGTTTGTTTAAAATGGTAGACCGTAACTCGAACCGCTAGCTATCATTCATTTTGGTACTCGCATGTTCGATCACCCCGTCTATTACAATTCGGTTTTGAGTAGTAAAATAAACTACCCACCTCACGATGGATAGTTAAAATATCAAATCGAGCCAGACCAAACCGTCTCGTGAACACCTATCAAATATAATTAGAAATCCGCGTTAACATACAAATTGTTTTTTGTTTTTTTTATGTCAAACTTTAATTCCATTATTGCAAGTTGTTGATGTATACTCCAAACAGTTGACAAATTGACATCATGCTTTAAAATATTTGAAATGGTCAATCGGGAAAAAAGAAAAAAAACCCTTTTAAGTCCTAAACTATGTAAGATTTGCTACGCGAGCCCTATAGTTGGTAATTGGTCACAAAAAAACTCAAAATAAATACTCCGTATATGGTTTAACATTCTTCAGTTTAATACTTAATTTTTTTTTTTGAACGGCAAAGCTTTTAAAAAACTAGCAAGATGCTAGAACAAAGTTACAAGGAAATCAAATGGGGATTTTTCAACCAATCATCCCATTTAAACTTATTGCTACATCTACTTTGGCACCAAAAGAAAGATAAAGAAACTATATCATCGAAAACATTCACACGGGTAGGAGAAATATTGTCAAAGACAATATGATTGCGAATCCTCCATACGGACCACCAAGCAACATAAAAAACGCCTTCAAGCACACTCTTAATACTAGATGACATCCGAATAGATGAAAACCACTCCCACCAGTCCGAGAACGATGTCCAAGGCAGCCCATCCAGATCCCACCATCGACATACACGACGTAAGATAGCACGAGCCAAGCCGCACATAAAGAACACATGACTCGCATCCTCCTCACAAACTTGACAAATAGGACAAGAAGTAGAATCCAAAGTAATACCTCTACGAACCAGATTGGCTCTCGTGGGGAGACGATCACGACGAGCTTTCCAAGCATATATACCGTAGTATATTTCATATTAGTTAACTAGTTATAACACCCGCGCACGCGCTGATTTTTTAATTTTTTTTAATGATATATTTTTATTTCATAAAAAATAAATAATTTAATCTTTTTTTTTGTTTGATTTATAATTTTTAATTATATTTGTATATTATTAAAGATAATCATTTAAAAATTTTAATCATGTTGTTAGTTGCATTTTATCTATATTTTTTTGTATATATCTTCTGCTTGTGTAGTATTACATCTTATCTATATTTTTTTGTATTTATCTTCTACTTGTATAGTATATCAACAAAATAAAATTTTAAAATTTAAAATTAAAAAATAATAATTAAAATATTACTTAATCAAGAAATATTCTTTTTTCCGAAATACGAAAGTACTCACTAGAGGTTTTGTTTTATTATATAAAAGATTTACTTTTGAACTGGACAACGATTCGGATCATTAGCTTGTCCTCAAGTCATTGTTTCTCTAGATATGGATATGTGACAAACTAAAAATCGAAATTAAATGTAGTTTGACTTAAAAACATAATAAGGAAGTCACACCTCTTTACAACTAACCCCTCACTAAACAACTAACCTCAACCTCTTCATGTGGGTATCACCACTTACACCTTTACTTTTTTATTTATTTTATTAAATAAATTAAATTCATTTTACTAATTATAAAAAATAATAAAACATACTAATTTTATTTCTTTAAAATAAAAAAGCTACAATACAAAAAAAAAAAAAAAAAAAAAAAAAAAAAAAAAAAAAAACATACTAATGTGAAAAATAAACATTTTATTCGTTGTCGTCACCAGGGGGAGGGGTAAGTTGTTGGTATTTCTTGGTTATCAATGCTTGTCTATGGCGAATAATCTCGGCTCTTACCGGGTCAGTAACCAAGTCGGGCTCTAACATGAGCATCTGCATTTCCTGCATCTCCAACAACCTCTCTTGTGCCTCCAATGCCTTTTGTTCCCTCGCCTTCTTCACCTCATACATAGACATCTGAACGTCTTTCGCTTGCAAATACTTTTCGGATAAATGTCTCGAAAAAGTACTCATTTGACTCCCACCTGAGCTTGTCGCACTGGATGTTTCAGTCGACTTTTGCTTCTTTCCAACTCGTTTAGTGGTTCTTTCGGGACGAGGTCGTTTGTCCGGCCCGAACATATCCTCAAGACATGTAATGTCTAGAGGTTCTTCAGCATCCCATTTCGGGTAGCGTTTTAGGATCTCCCAAACGCGAACCAAAGTGAAACCCCTTGTACCAAAGCGTTCTTCGAAGCTCGCCTCCGCATTCTTGATTTGATCATGCTCATTTTCACCACTGCGACAACCAATATGCTTATAAATAGCGTGGAATTTTTTACAGTCGCTATTAAGCCTCGTCCATTTACCGGTTAGCATATTTTTGGTGCGAGGGTCACCGGTAGTCCTCTCGTTGAACGATTCATAAATTTCGTTCCAAAAGTAGTCGGTACCTTTGTCATTTCCCATATCTTGGTCTTGGGAAATTTCTATCCACGTTTCCGCAAGAAGCTTTTCTTCATCCTTGCTCCACATTTTCCTACTACGCATTTGACCCACGTCTTCCAAGTCATCTTCATTGTCAGCGTCTAAATTTACGACTTTTTTTGCTCTTTGGGCTTTGGTTTTTTTTCCCCTACCTTTGGCTGGTGATCGTGTCTTGGGTACTTTAAAAGCTTGTTGAGATGGTTGTCCTTCGATTGGTTGTGATGGAGTAGGAAACGTGGATTGTTGATTCGGGTTATAAAATTATGGTGTCGGATTGAATTGGGCTTGATCTGCAATGTTGAAATGCGTATTGTTGGTTACGGTAAATTTCATTCGGATTGAATGGTTGTGAACCGTATGGCGGTGAGGGGTTTGGATTTTGCGACGAGGGACTAGAAGAGTTTGATGCTCCCCCGTATGGACGTTGGTTTGACGTTAGGAGATTCGTGAAATAGCCTCCGTCGTTTGGGTGTTGAGACATTTTTGTGTTTATTTGGAGAAGAGATATAGAAGGTTTTATTTTAGGTTGAGATGTAGTGAGTAGAAGTAAAATTATGTTTAGTATTTATAGAGTTTTAGTATGTAGAAAAAAAATCGAACGTTAGAAAAAAAACGGATCGAAATATGGGCGAACCTCTTTTTTCCCACCCAACGTTCCATTTTTTTGCCTTTTGTCAGATTGTAAACTCGTTGTGGCCACGAGTAGAATGAGGACGACGAGCAACGGCGAGCTATGCTTGGTGTGGCGGCGAGCTCGGCGAGGCTGCCACCTCGAACGGCGACGGCGAACCATGAACCACACCGGATGCTCTAATAAGAAACGAACTCGGAACTATGATCAAATGATTGGTGAATTGTTATTACCGAATGCTTGAGAATTGAGAGAGAATTTAGTTACAATTCAAGACATGAAAATTGAAATTTGAAAGTGAAAACGAACAAAAATTATAAAAGAAAAACTATTAACAACTTCCCTACAAAAAGTTGTTACTCAAATGGTGGTTAGTCACGTGCGGTCACATGACTTTTGAGATGTACATTCCATTCCTCTTCAAAAAGTTGTCACTAGTAGTTAGTCACGTTCTAAATGAGTTTTCGAACGAGTTGAGCCGAATTTTACTTTTTTAAAACTCGGCTCGTTAAGGTCACCATAAAGAAAAAACATTATTAATGTCAAGTTGAAATATAGACCAATTTTGTTGAACAGCTAAGTTAATTAGACACCAAACTCACAATTTTGACCATAGATGAAAAAGTATCATCAACGTCTATACCTTCTTTCTGGTTATAACCCTTAGCAACTAATCTAGCGGTATACTTTTCCACTTCCCCATTTGACTTGTAGCTTATTTTAAATACCCATTTACTTCCTATGGGTTTTCTGTCATTAGGTAAGTTGATAATATCAAATATTCCTAATATTTAAGTGTCAAATTTCCCCTAATATGCTCATTATTGTATCATTTTATGTCAATATATACCTTGATTTCTTTATATTTCGTTTACAGGTTATAAGTGATCATAGGAGCAAAAGAGACGTGGATTTGGAAAAACAATTACAAGATTATACACTTTAGTATGCTTGAAGAAGTTACGGCATAACTCTACTCTCCACTTAAGCCGTAGCTAAGGATTTATACGTGAAGACCAAGTCATTGTTGATTGAATATTAGGGTGTAACTACCACAAGAGGTTACGCCGTAACTATTTGAAGACTTAGAAGATTTTATGGGCGAAGAAGGTTATGTCGTAACCAACTTATGAGATTACGACATAGATGTTACACAGAATGGGATTCAAGATATTAATGAGATTACGGCATAACTAAGTAAGAAGATTACGACGTTGGGGAAAACCCTAAGAAGATTATGGCGTAGCCATGCATGAAGATTACGATGTAATTGTTGCCGCCGAAGATTACGGCGTAACTAATCATCTAAGTTACCCCGTAACCATTACTAATGGATAAGGTCATCCAAGGATTACACTAGTTACGACGTAACCACATCTCAAGGTCATCATAGCCTTGACGGGCCTATAAATACCAGCCCTACTTCCTACATTTCATACATCTTTCACACCACAATAAATCAGAGAACGAATGGAGGCTTTAGAAGGGCGATCTACACCAGCATGCGGAGCATTTCCAATGGAGAGATCACGACATAACATCCATAAGTTTTAGAGATTCATTTTCAATTTACATTTACAATTCAATGTCTTTCATTTACATGCAATACATTAAATACGCTGTACTTTTTAATATGATCGACTAAGTACCTTTGATGCTAGCCTAGTTATGATTCATATATTGTGTTGATTATGTTTTCATGCTTTTGTTATTGTTTCTAGTTTGTGAATGTTCAGTTATTCGATAGATCCTCTAGTTTCGGTAGTTTTGAAGACCGGTTGTACGTATTACACTAGGAGAATTAACCAAAGGATCCTAGAGTACTAGGTTGCGAGAGTTGGTAAGAATTGACCAAATGACTACCAAATCCCTTGTGTGCGAATTGACCAAAGGATCACCCTCCGGGATGGATGAACTTAAGAAGTTAGATGTGTGGTCTAAGATCCGAGAGGCCGGATCACACAAAGAATTAATCTAACATGTAATGGTGCTTAATGACTCAAACTAGTCTACCTGTAAGCTTTGACAGCCATAAGGATCCAGACTTTTGGTGTCCTAGTAGGATTCTAAGGAGATAGGCTAGACGAATTGACCAAACGAGTCTAGTGAATCTTATGCCCCACTTGAAGCAATAGGAAGCTTAATTAGAAAACATAGTCATAACAATGTAGGGTGAACAACTAGGCTATTAAACTTTCTCCCTACTGCATTCAAATCTATTTAATTTCCGCATTTCATTTCTGTTTATTAGTTTAATTATCCAAACAATTCATAAACCCCTTTAAAAAAAATGTGACATAGACTTAAGTTAGAATCCAGATACACATAGCTCTTGGGACGACCTCGACTTTACCGAATACTACACTATACACGACCGGGTATACTGCCCGTTAGTGCATAAGGTAGACCATAGGTAGATGAGACTATTATAAATATTAAACCTTGGTCAAAAATCTTGCATCATAAGTCTGTAATTTCCTAAGTATCATTTATATATGGATAAGGCATCCATCTCATTATTCATTACATCAATCCATTGTTGCTCCTTACTAACCTTCCAATAAGTTTAGGCACTCACTTATAAAACAAAAGTTTTCAGAGCTTAAGTTTGCATAACTCACAAATCTTTCAAGTCCAAATTTCACTCTAGAATCAAAAAATTCATTATATTTGTTTGGAAAAATAGAATATCTTTCATATCTCCTAAGAGGTTGATTCTGAGAATTTTGAAACACTTAATCAGTTTTTGTGTTTGAACCGTTTTCAATTATACCCTCAGAAATTGCAGATTCATTTCTCAGATGTTGCAGCCCTCTCATACTCACCGGTAGAACCATTGGAACATTGAGGATGCCCCATACATCCTCTTACTGGTCAATAGTAGGACTGCCAAGATGAGGAGAATTGATGCCCTCATCATGAGAACTTGCATTTATTTTAGGGATGAGCATTTCGTACCGAATACCGGAACCGAACCGGAACCGTACCGGTACCGTACCGAAACGCTACCGATCCCGAAATACGGTACGGTACCGGTACTACGAAATAAGGAGGAAAAAAATTCGGTACCACTAATTCGGTACGGTACCGGTACCAAATCGGGAAATTCCCGAAAAAAAAGGGGAAAATCCCGATTTCCCGGTACCGGTACCGATTCCCGAATCCTGTTCGGTACGGTACCGGTACCCTAATTTATGCTCGGGAAAAATTCGGTACCTCTAATTCGGTACGGTACCGGTACCATGCTCATCCCTAATTTATTTCATGATCATCATATGGTATGTCAAGATCATCGTATAAAACTTCATCAAAGAAGTTTACATAATCCAGATCTTGACTAGTCTCATTATCCACAGAAACTGTTTTTATCTTTAAGGAAACACTTTTTAAAAAACTTGACATCTATGGAAAATAAAAATTGATTCCTTTCAAGACTGAACAGCTTATATCCTTTTTTAAAAGAAGAATATCCCACCAAAATACACTTTTATGCTCCGCTACTAAATTTATCATGATTATTAAGCACGGTAGAAAAACAAAGGCAATCAAAAGCTCTTAAATGATTCAAAGGCGGTTTTTTATTAAAAACAAGTTGGTAACAAGATTTTCCATTTAACACTGATGAGGGCAACCTGTTAATCAAATAATAGACATTAAGAATACACTCAGACCACAACTTTAAAGGAATTCCCCCTGAAACCGAAGGGATCTGGAAACATTAAGCAGATGCCTATGTTTCTGTAGAATACTAATTATGTAGGAAACATGTTCAAGTAGTGATGTGAGAGGCGTAGAAGTGAGGAGGAGGAAAGAAAAGAGAGAAAGAAAGGAACCTTGAAAGAAAAAGAGAAATATTAGATTGAGGTTGAATTGAAGGTCCAACCCTCTCCACATGTGGAGAGGGGTATTTATACTTACAATATAACGCCCACTCCCGGGCTGTGGATCAGGCATACAGTGGGTGAAGACCCGTCCTTCTTCCACGGTGTTACTTAAACTAATACTAATTAACTAATAAACAAACTCACTACGAGCTAACTTAATGCTATTACAATCATTAGGTGACCGAGACTTTTACAGGAATATTAGTATTCCTAACAATCTCCCCCTAAGCGAGGTCACATTTGAAATTAAGATCTTTGGTCTTTAAGCATTCTTTAGTCTTTGTAGCTCGTAGGATCTGATTCTTCACTTTTCAACACACTTCGTACTTCAAGCAAGCAAACTTGTGATTTGAATTCCTTTGAGATATGTGATCTTTGAGCTTCTTTGAGATCATCAGCCAAAGTAAATCTCCAATCTCATCCATAGTTGTATTGCCTTCATGTGATGTAGTGACAAGGGACCATCATGCTCACACCCTTCTGTATCTGGAGACGTTGCATTGGAGTTTGTGGATTGGGAGACCTTTTCATCAGAGTTGCGGAAACGTTGTTAGTAGTCTCTCAACATTTGTTGTAGCAAGTCTCTCATCTTCATAGATAGTGTGGAGGATGTGTGAGCATGAGGTATGGATTGACCCGATTCAGCTGGAAACTGGAGCCATCAACGCCATCTTTATATGTGTCCCTGAAATAAAACAGTTAGCAATAAAGATAGAGAACGAATATGGCTTTGTCATTCGTTCTACGAGGACAGACTACCCTCCGGTTTTGTGAAAACCGACCTGTGATCAGGTAGAGTCTCTTTTAAAGAAGACTCTCCTTGACAGGAATTTCCAGCTTGTAGTAATGAATTTTCCAAAGAATCCACTTCGGAATCTTCATACTTAGCATGTTCTCATACTGGAACGTCTCAAAGCAGACAACACGATAGAGTGAATCGGTGAATTGATATTCACGGATTGATGAGAAATTGATCTATAGAAATCACTCGCGTGTCATATGATAAACATGTTTTGAGACACGACGAGAGTTTTATACTTTGAATCACATTTCCATCAAAAAATACTTTTGTTTGAAAGATTTTACACAATCAATGTGCTCGAAAAGTTAGTTTGTGAGCACATTGAAAGGTTTTTGCAAAAGTATCCGTCAATCCACATCCTGGAACAAGTTTGATTCAATAATGAATCGCACCATTGTTGCTTTCCAGTTTTCACTTGATCATCGATCCAAGATGGATCTCACATGTCACCTACCAAGAGCTTGAGAGATGTTCGCTCTAGAAGGATTTCCATCGTCATTGTGAATATTTTCATATCACTCGGATGTTCTGGCAATACCACAAGGATAATGCGTAGGACTCTAAGTATTTTATCTTATTTTCCACATTGTGTGAAACAATAAGCATATTCGGAATGTGTCCTAACGAGATTTATGGATGATCTCATGGCTCTAGACTCAATAGTGCGTTTTGATCCGCTCCTGGAGACTGGGGAGGCGTCTCCTGTTTTAGGTATCAACATAGCTCGCAATGAGCGGTCGATACATTGCACAGGGTTCCCCGTGAGAATGAAACAAGCTCTTTTAAGAGAACTTGAGTGGTTGGGAAGTTTGGTGCAGTGCGTCACTGGGTCCATGACGTCTTGTCTTCAATACCGGTGTTACCTTAGTAACCGCCAGTAGATTATGAATTGAACCCGGTTTCTGCACTAAGGTTGAATATATGGAGGGCTATTTCTTATCACCCTTTCTCATTATATTTCTTTTTCATTCTTCAACCCCTTCAGTGCTTACCGAGACTTCACCACTAGAACCTTGTTGGGTTTGTTCCAGTCCTAGCTCTATCTCAGTCCGCACTCTTCCCTTTCTCACTTTGCTCCTTTTCTCAATCATTCCTAAGGACTTCTATTCTATCTAGAGGATTGTCCCTGGGAAGATCCTTCCGGTTCTGGTGGATCATGGGAATTCATACCTAACCTTAACCAACCTTATAACTCCATGCATAAAGATAAATGGTCGGTCTTTGGTATAACTTCCACAAACGCCTTTTGCTCCCCCTCAATATGTGCATCGATATTCGAAAGTGTTTAGCACATATGTGGGAGCATATTTATTGAGTCCAAAAGATCACTTATTGATTATCAGATTTCATATTTAAATCACATTCTCTCCCCCGATCAAAAATTTCAAATCTTTTGAGATTTTGGATCCCGATTGATTTAAATAAGTTAGAAAACGTTTGGGAGAGAAATGCGGTTAATTTTTAATATTTTCTGATAAAAGGAACCTTTTTTTTCTTGCTCCCCCTCAATATGTGAGGGAGGTTGTTATGTGTCAGATTTGAAGAGTTTACAAAAAGATTTGAAGATTTAACGAAAACTCTTTGAAAATGTACTCATTCTGACACATAACACATCACAAGTCATTTTGTTGCAAGGTTTTTTTTTTTTTTTTTTTTTTTTTTTTTTTGTACGAAACTGAAATATTTTCAGAAAATGTAAAAGTCATTGATTGAGTGAAAATTTTATCAAACTTTTGAGTTCAATTTGATTTTCAGTCAAAATCTCATGGTACCACCAAGTTTTGCACAAATACTTTCCGGAAAAATCATAGAAGGGAAAGTATTTGGCGATAAAAAGAAGACTTCTCTTCGTTATCAAGAAATAATGCACTGAAACGTACATTAGATCGAGGGTGCATGAATATCAAGTAATTCACGCTCGGATGAACGGCACCCTTTGTTAGGAACAACCGTCTTTTTGGCGACGTGTTTTCCTTAATTTTGAAAACCGGGTTGCTATCTGAAGTAATAGCAAACCATATTTTTGAAGTCCGGGTTGTAGCCTGAAATGACTACAAGCCATAATTTAATGTTCGGGTTGTAGCCTGAAATGACTACAAGCCATCTTTTTGAAAACGTTTTGAGATACGACATGTTTTTGAAAAGAACTTTATTTGAAACCGAAAAACTCTTGCTCAAGCATATGTATGATTCCGTGTCATTATTGAATGACATTTCTAGAAACGTACATAATATCGATTATACAAGAGACATGTCGAGAGAAGAATATTTTTGAGTTTTTGTGATTTTTCAGATTTTTATGGTTTTATATTTTTCTATTTATATATATAGAAGTATGTACACTATGCGGGATAGAATATGTGAAAGGCAAGAAAAATGTTTATAAGGATACACAAGGAGGGCCACAAATTAATGACAGTACAAAACAAACATCCCAACCAACACACATAATAATGACACTGAACCCCACTACTGATTTTATTACTCAGTACGTTGGAGAAGACGGTAGTCCCCTTCACAAACTCTGCCACCAACGTAGCACTCCAGGCTTCGGAAGATTCTTCGCATCTTTAATCTCTTGCGGATGCCAGCCAAAAACCTCTTGTTCCGGGATAACTCATTTGCAGTCCAGTGATTGGTATAACGTCTAGTTCCCTGGGCATAAATGTGGTATTCTTTCACTCTGAAGTCCAGTGCCTCTTCGACCATACGCAAGGTACCGTCGCTGAACTTGTGTATTTCATTGAAGCGCAAAACCATGGGCACATTGTATTTGTCTCGAAATACCGTTGCCAGAGGAGATTCAATGACTGTAAAGTCAGCAACCCGTTCCAGACTATTAACATTCCATAGGGGTCTTGTGAGGTTGAGCTGGGATTGGTAGCTTTCGATACCAAGCTGAAAGTCTTCGACCCGTTTCCTGATGACGATACCCCGGATCCAGTGAAGTACAGCAAACACAAGAGACTTCATTTCACGTGATGGTAGATGATGCAGCTTTCCTTGAAGATGGAGTAGATACAAATCTTCGAAATCATTAGGGCGTAGGTGTTTGAAGTCCCCTTCGGATATGGTGTAGTCCTTGAAGTCTGCTCGTCTGAGTGTAATGCTCTTGAGGTAGTCATATCCATAGATGGGATGTATTTGAATTTTAACCACACTAATGATTTGAAGTGGTGAGCGAACAGACTTTCGGTCACCTGGAGCTTGAAACCGATCTATGTAGAACTGTTGCTTCTTCAACCACCAGTGTGAAATGCCCAGAGATGCCGAGATGTTGTAGTCGCATTCTTGAGTACTCCACATACTGTCGGGGACTAGCTGTTCCAACCCGATATCAAAATAATGGGCTGCTTTCATCTTTGTGATGGATAAGGCTGATTTGCATTGTCGACTCCCATGCTTAAGATATTCAAGGTCTTTGTTGAAGAAGAATTCAGCTTGGATAGTGACATTACCTGGAGGCCCACCCAACGGAAGTGGAGTGTTGTAATTATACTTCATTATTCCTTTATCCACAATGTCATTGAACATATTGTGGCACTCTTCCATCTGGTATTGTAAATGATTAACATCCTGATGAAAAGCTTTGACAATGTTGAAGGCAGGGCCTTCCAGGTCCTTCTGAGTGAGCCTTGAGAGACCACGTTTCTTGCAGAACCATGCGATGAATGTTCCCATATCACCAGTTTGGGAAAGTAGGGAATCTTCAGAAGGTGGAACAAAACTGGTGGTGATTGCATTGATCCAGTTGCTTTCATTGGTTGGCAAGTCAGAGGAAGGAATCGTCCAGTCAGGCTCAGGTGATTGCGGTTTGTTGTCATCTGGTTTCCACCATGTCTCTTTGTCATCCTTGGTTAAGGGAACTTGCGGTGGATCATTGGTGTCAGTTCTGGTGAATGATTTCCACCACTGTCTCCCAGGAATGTGAGTTGTAGAAGCATCATCATCTTCGTCATCGGAAGAATCATCGTGTTGTGGAGTGACAGAAGCTTCATTAAAGACATGATCGTCAGGGGCATGAGATGCAATGGAGGTTGCACCAGCGTCAAAAGTAGTCCAAGCAGCATACTTAACTTGTTTTGCTTGTTTAGACGGAGCTGACTTGGTTGACTTGTCAGTCTGATGTTTTTGAGATGGTGACGAGGTGGGTTGTGATGATCTGCTAGGAGCTTGCGACCCACCAGGCAGTGAAGGAGTTCCTGATGGACCAGATGCCCCAACAGGTGGAGGAGGTGGAGGTGGTTGAGGAGGTGATCTAGATAGTGGCTTGGGGTGACCCTGACGCCGCTGTTTTCTTTTTCGTTCAATTTCCATGTCCCGGGCGTGTTCCTCAGCATCATCTTGTTGAATTGAGGCCTCCAATGCCTTATACAGCTGTACGTGAGCATCGTGTCCTGAGAGGGGCTTCGCGAGCAATACTGACAGCTTCAGCTACCTGTTCGTTGATAGCCTGAGATACTTGTCGTTGAAGATCAAGATGCTCCAACTTGTATAATCTGCTGCCATGATTAGTAATTGTTTGTGGCAGATTAAGGTTTACTAGGGTTTGAAGCAAAGAGGCATGCTTGTCCAACTTCTCACGAATGGCAAGATTTTCTTGAACAGCATCGGCAGTCAAAGCAGCTAAAGTGTCCAAATCTAACTTCTTCTCAGTGCTAGCAGGATCGGCAGATTCAGATGGTTTCTCTTGTGTGTCGGCAGCATGTGGGATGTCATCGTTGTTAGGACCAGCAGTAGACGTTGGTGCAGACTTGGTAGGAATGGTGGAGTTGTCTTGCTCAATAGGCACATCAACCATTGACACAACTTCTCCATGCTCATCACCAGATTTTTCACCTTCAGCATCATCCGGCTTATCCATGAGGAATTGATCGCCAAAAGTATCCAGATTCTTGTACGATGATAGCGTGCCAGTGGGGCTGTCAGGTATCACCTCGAGCTTAGGGTCATCAGTTTTCAATTTGAGATTACCCTGAATATCCGGATACGCAGTAGAAACAAACTCGTCATCGAGTGGATCGACAGGGGGTACAGACTCAACAGGTTTGTCCTGTACTGGTTGATGGCTGGTTACATCTTGTGTACCGAGGTTAAGTTCATCACCTTTGGGAGCAGAACTGGTGTCAGTCTCAGAACTGCTTGATTTGGTGGGTTGTCCAAGACTCGGTGAGGAGACATTTTCAGAAGAAATCTTGGCAGATGAGGAAGTTGGTGAGCGTTTTTTGAAGATATACTTGGAGCTGGTTGATTTGGAGGCAGGAGATGATATTTTCAATAGAGTGTGAGCCGCCTGTTCTTCTTTGGCAACATCCTTGCCTTTTCCTGTCACATGCTGGAGTTGTGAAGCTTTATCTGACTGAGGTTCACGAATGTTGACCCCACTAATTGGTGGAGCCGGTGGCATGTAAGCATCCTTTAAGCTTTCAGCAGTTGCCATTTGCACCATTTCATCTTCTGTGAGAGGGAGCTGTGTGGTGGAAGGTGCAGCTTTAGGATCTTCAGCATCAGTTGGTTTAATTTTTGAGCTGGTTCTTTTACCTCCTGTGGTCTGCTTAACTCTTTTAGTGCCTTGAGAGGATGTAGCTGAGGTATTTCCACCCTTGCGTTTCTTGGATGCAGACTTTACAGACTTAGTGGATAGTGCAGGCTCATTAGATGATGCATCCCGACTTGTCTTCAGAATTTTAAGGTATTCCTCATAATATGGAGCAGTCAGTGTGTCACGGGTGAGAAGGGCAGTGGGGATGTCCATGCCGAAGATGATCTCGCGATTGCTCTTAGAGTCATATTTGAGGAACCCAAGTGGATGTTCATCAGTGGGTTGATGAAGAGGGGATTCTTCTCTGGGGTGGAATTTTAGCGATTGTTGAAGGCTAAGTATGATCAGCTTAGTGAAGCGAATGATTGGAATCAAGAGCTTGGCCGATCTTTTATTTCCGTCTTTTTGTGCTTCAAGGTTAGCCTTGTCAACCAAGAAAGAGTGAATGGACTGACTAAATTCCTCCCAGATACGTTCAGCAAAGTTAATGTTCACACCGTTAACAATGCCCCAGAGAATTTGTAGAGATGGAGCTCTAAGTCTTTCATATCCCGATGTTTTTCAAGTCAGACACAAATTGATTAGGCTTGCAATTGCTCTCCATGGTTGATAGAGGTCATGTGTGATAACAGTGGAAAGCGTAGACACTTGAGTGGGATACCCAAGTTCATTGACAAAATCAATAAGAGTAGCTGGAGTAGGAGGGGGAGTATATACAACATTATCACCCGTTGGTAATATCTGCAGAGCGCTACCAAGTGTTTCCATGGTGATGTTCACCCAATGCTCATCCAGCTGACACTTGTACATGTTGGTTGTTCTGTCAAGGCACATAGTGTTCCAGAACTGTTGGATGTAGATGGAGGGGATTGAGGAGGATGCGGTAAAGGCATTAAAGAAGGTGGTGTTTTTCAGTATGTCCAGTGCTACTCTGAATATGGGATGATTCTGAGGTCTATCTGTCTTAACATAGCAGTTGCTTTTCCCGATGGGTACCCACTTGTTGAAAGGCAAAATGTCATCGTCAGAACGAACAGGTGGAGCCAATGGTTCTTCAACACTAGGTTCTGCCATAGGAGCTGCATTTGACACACATCACCACATAAAGCGACCAAATGTGATAGTGAGTGTTAGTAACAAGAGATACCCTAGAGTCAAATGGTAAAGAGAAAGGAACAGGGCCTAGGGTTATGAACGGCAAGTAATAAGCACTCATAAGGTAAATCATTCAACACATAGAACAACAGTTTGGACAAATAAGAATGAGTGACAAACACACCAAGCCATGCATGAATAATTAGACACCCATACATGAACACACAAGCTGAGCACTTCACATGAGTGAAAGACAGAGTGAATCAAGTTAGTTCCCAGTTAGAGTTAAAAGCAAAGCAATTAAACGCAAACTCAATTAAACGCAAACTCAAATTTTAATCGCAAAGTTATAATCGCAAACTAAGTTAGCCGCAACAAGTCAAGTTAACCGCAACCAATTGAACCGCAACATATGGTCAACGCACATCAAGTTAACCGCAAGAATAGATAACCGCAGATTTAACAAACCGCAGTCACAGTAATAATTACACGCAACCATTTTAATCACAGAAAAAGTTAACCGCAAGTTCTGTGAAACGCAAGGTTAAATTGATAGCAGCCACACTTAGAGAGAAACTCGCAATTAGGTTAAGATAAACGCAATCAAGGATTCACAATAACCGCAGTCAAGATTTCAAGTTAACCGCAATCAAGAATTTGGTCTAACCGCAGTCAAGAGCTTAATCTAATCGCAATCAAGAATCATAAACTAATCATAATTAAGAATTTAATCTAACCACAATCAAGAACATAGTCTAACCGCAATCAAGAACATAGTCTAACCGCAATCAAGAATCATCAGCTAACTGCAATCAAGAATTCTCACCACACTCCGTAATGTTCCAACAGATCTAACAATAGATACCGTAACTTACAATGAGATCCATCTAATCGCAATCAAGAATCATAAACCAATCGCAATTAAGAATTTAATCTAACCGCAATCAAGAACATAGTCTAACCGCAATCAAGAACCATCAGCTAACCGCAGTCAAGAATTCTCACCACACTCCGTAATGTTCCAACAGATCTAACCATAGATACCGTAAATTACAATGAGATCCATCCTCCTAGGCAACTAACTCTACTTTATCCTACCTAACATCAAAAGTACTTAACATATTCTTTCCGTCCTAACCGCAATACCAACCAACCCAAGATCTCACACTCATGACCGTAAATCTTACGCACACGCAGAAGCTGAACAATTACATGTATTATAGAGCAAGTATGATCTAACCTATTAGACACAAACTCTTTTACACGAGATAGAGAGCACCGCGTATATCCACCTAAAATAACGCAACGCATGAGAAAATGAAATCATGGAAGGTAATAGCAAATGTGTATATAAAACACTTGACATACCAACAATTGAGCAAACAGGGAACACAATCAAGACTTAATCGCAGCACACGTGAGTAGAGATGAGTTAGTAGCAAGATGTGTTGTGGTTAGCCTTTTTTAATCGCAAGAAATAGAATTTCTTAAATATGAGATGAGACACATTTGCTATAATGACACATATAGTCCTTGTACTACACTATCACATATTAGAGAATAATGCAAGTGCACAAGATTGGTCCCTGTAGTTATGAGAGATGCCCAAGTGATGAGAAAGTCTACAAGATGAACATATAATACCAAGATGCCAGATATGAGATGCAACAAACTACATAGAGCAAGCATATAGCCACAATGAAAAAAAGAATATACACAGAAAGATAGCCTGAGAATATAATTAATGTAAAACAAACACACAGTATGTACACAAACTACTGATATAGAGTATAAACAGTGAATGCGTTAGTGGGTGAACAGTGAAACACGAGTCCTGAAACGAATTAGTCAGGAGTCCACATGATGTTGACTCACATGTGAGCAGACATGTCTCTAGTCGCGGGAGATGTCAGTGTCTTTGGACGCCACACGCAGGTTTTAGTGGACCTGTTGTGTAATCCCTTTGTAAAACTTGTGTCAATGGTGCACACATGTGACCATTCATCACGAATGTCCTACCAGTTGGTATCCATAACCAAGAAGATCTAAACCTGTAAGTAGTTTCATGCATGGTGACATTCTTGTGATGAGTAGTTCTATGATCATATTTCCTTGGTCGATGTCTCAAAGATTTACCAGGTTTAAGACCATTTAATTTATGAATTGTGGGTTTTGGCCTTACAGACTTAGTCAAATCATGTTTTTTATCCACTTGAGAAACACATCGTGTATTCGAGAATTTAGGTCTTTCTGAACTAAAATTCTTTGGTTGTCTAATGGTAGTTTGATGACCAACATTTTTCAAGATAGGTTTTCCCAAGATAGACGGTTTTGAAAGACTGAGTCTCATTTGACTAAAAGCATTTGGTTGTCTAATGATAGTTTGATAACCAACATTTTTCAAGACAGGTTTACCCAAAATAGACGGTTTTGAAAGATTGAGGCTCATTTGACTCTTTGAAACATCACTTGGCACTGTGTGCTCACTAGGAGTTTTAGAACATGACGTCAGACTTTGAGCAGAGAAATCATCGTTGTTAGGAAATTGTGGAGTAGTCAGATTGATGTTCTCAGCATTTATCTGTTTGAGTGACTCACACAGTTTATTATATTTCACCTTGAGATTCTCATTTTCAACACGTAATTTAGCAATTTTGCAATTAGTTTCATACGCATTGTGTTTCCATTTGGCGTCATTACGTTGCTCATACATCTTGATCTGATTTTTAAGACAACTGATAGTTGAATCCTTGTCATGCAGCTGAGTTTTTAGATTGTTGATCATAAAATATTCATTAAGATCAGGCAATTCAGGATTTAGACACGGTTTGCAGTTTTGAAAGCATTCTTCTTTACGTTGTATTTCAATTTCAAGTTCAATGCAATGTTTTTGTAATTGTGAAAACCGTTTTTGGAGTTGATTAAATGTCTCTTTTTCAACCATGTTCTGGTCCAGTGTCATAGAAAACTCAACTTTGAGACAAGGGTTTTCATCAAACAGATCATTTTTGAAGACATCATACAGATCATTTTCTCCCTCTTTATAACACATATTTGTTGAATTAGACAAGGGTAATGCACTGTCAGCCTGTCTCAACAAATTTGTGTTATAACTGAGATTGCTTTGATCTGTATGATGACTTACATTTGATAGCGTATTGTATTGATCAATTGACGATACCTCATTGCTTGAGTCTGGTGTGGGTATGTTCTCCATAGCCGGGGTCACTAATTTAGCAGAAGTGACTCTCTCATCCTTTTCTGAATCCATGAGTTTAGTGTTGACCGACTTTGCATCCATTGTTAAACCCGAACCCAAACTATCACAAGCCTGTTCAACATGTGACTCGGCCTTGTCATCATCTACAAGTTCAAGTATTGGCTGTCTCTCGATGTGCTCTTTAACCTTGTCCAGGTATTGACCTAGCATATCTCTATAGTGATCAACATCAATCTTGGTGTGGTCAGTGAAGCACTTCATAGTCATCTGACTGTCGTAATCATAGATCATAGAGTATTTGGAGTCAAAGAAGTTATGCAGTTGTTTCCTGAGCACTCCTAGGGCAGCAGAGGATCCTTCGTTAGATGTTTCTTTTCTGACCAATTGTTGTCGTAATTGATCCAAATTCAAGATCATAATGTCTGTGAATGTTTGAACATCTTGACTGAAAAGTGTCATGAATGCACGTTCAAAACCCATTACGAATCCATTGCCCTCAAGCAGTATAGAAAGATGTGACTGAAGTGTATGAAAGCATTCAATGTGACATTCTCTTGCCAATTCAAGCAATTTGCATGACTGAGGAGACTCATTCCCTTGAAAGTCCGAGCATGATTGACCACACGAGTCAACATCCGATACTGGTCCTTTCATTTGAAGCTTACAAGGAGGAAATCACTTGTGAAGGGATAACCGCAAGATATGCTAACCACAAGACCTAAACGCAGAAATCTAACCGCAATATACTTAACCACAATACACTTAACCGCAATGAGTTAATCACAGTGAGTGATCTAACCGCAATACATTGAACCACAGTAGCAGAGATCTAACCGCAATGAGTTAATCGCAATACACTTAACCGCAGAGAACTATCCTCAGTGAACTAAACGCAGAGCATTTACCGCAGAAAGCACCCAACCGCAGATAACTAAACGCAGGCAGATAACTAATCGTAGTGACAATAGTCCAAAAGTGTCACTATCGTTGCGTTTTGTTTGTATTCCCGAAATAGTAAACGCAGCAAGTTAACCGCAGATAACAGAACTTAACCGCAACTAAGCAATGAAACAGTGGACTTAAACGCAACCAAGAAATCCGCCCATAATCAACTCCAAACTTCAAATAGCTTAATGATATGGTAATACAAACTAAACTACAATGTTCTACAAACACTAATGAACATAACAATACATCACAAACATGTATAACAACACTAGAGAGATTAAACCAAGATATTTTCCAAGAAAGTGACTCCAAGCTCACAACACCACTAAAAACATCATCAAATTTGATTCTACAAGGCCCTAAGATGAAACCTTGGCTCTTGATACCAATTGTAGAATACTAATTATGTAGGAAACATGTTCAAGTAGTGATGTGAGAGGCGTAGAAGTGAGGAGGAGGAAAGAAAAGAGAGAAAGAAAGGAACCTTGAAAGAAAAAGAGAAATATTAGATTGAGGTTGAATTGAAGGTCCAACCCTCTCCACATGTGGAGAGGGGTATTTATACTTACAATATAACGCCCACTCCCGGGCTGTGGATCAGGCATACAGTGGGTGAAGACCCGTCCTTCTTCCACAGTGTTACTTAAACTAATACTAATTAACTAATAAACAAACTAACTACGAGCTAACTTAATGCTATTACAATCATTAGGTGACCGAGACTTTTACAGGAATATTAGTATTCCTAACAGTTTCCTCTCCACAATCTCATTTTTTTGTGGGGTATAAGCATATGATGTTTGATGTATTATGCCATTTTCTTCACAAAACATAGAAAATATGTGATTAATAAATTCTGAACTATTATCACTTCTAAAAATCTTAAAAGTTTTCTTAAATTCATTTTTAGTTAGATTAAAGAAAGCACAAACATAATCAAACACTTCATCATTAGATCTAATCAAATATACTCACATAGCCCTGGTATAGTCATCAACAACAGTAAAAAATACCTAAACCCTTCAACCCTTCCTTACTAACTACTTTGTAAAGCCTTCAAAGGTCAAGATGGACTACTTCAGCAAGCACAGTAGACTTGTGCTTACTCAAAGGAAATGGTTCCCTATTCTGTTTTGCCTTTTGACAGATTTCATAAAATTGAATCTCCTTTTCATTGTCAAAATCAATATCATTTTTTAAAACAGACAAGACTTGGTCAGAGGGATGACCAAGCCTGCAATGCCAAGCATGTTCAGATATCCCCTTAGAAAAGACCAAGTTTTTGTTATCTTTAAAACATTTACCTGGACTTTTATCAAAGTACCACAATCTATCAATTTGTCTACCAATCCCTAGAGGTTTTACATCCCTCAAATCATGTGGTATAACAAAACAGTTTGACTCATCAAAAGCCACAATATACTTGTTCACTTTATGAACAGACAACCAAAACATCATACAAGGTTATGAATTCAGTTAGAATTAATTTTCCTACCTTTGTAATAAATACTTTTGTTCCATTAGGATGAGAAACCTTTATTTTGAGATATGAGATATCAATTACATTTACTAAATCCTTATCAGTCTATGTTAAGTGTTGATTGGCCCCTGAATCAACAATCATCCCAGTCTGTACAAGAGCATACTGATACTGACTATTAGAGCAAAAAGATTTGTGAAAATTTTGATTAAAAAATTTACTATTGTTCAAAACAATACCTGCATATTGGCATGTACTCCTTTTCCAACAACATTAACAAAGTTTTCCTTAATCAAAGAAATGAGTTTTGTAACCCGTTCATCAGAGAAAATGGAAGTGGAACTAAAGCCAACAAAATTATTATTATTTATAAACCTTCAGTTAAAATTCTGAACATCTTGATTGTTAGTATTTTGAATTATTCCTTTTTCCAAACTCAGTAGGGTATCCAATCAGTTTAAAACATTTGTCAATAGTATGACTATTAAACCCATAGTGTTCACAAACCAAATAAGGACAACCAACAGGCCTCCTATTCCCATTGTTATTAGGTCTAGTCTTATTAGTATGTCTAAAGGAGTTGCAAGAGTTTTGGGACATCTGAACATTTCCTCTATTAGCCACACTGGAATTAAACATAGAAGACTAAGACCTCTGGGAGGTTCCAGCACCTGAACCAGTCACAACAACTCTGTGAGACTCCTCATTTGAAATAGTAGTATAAGCCCCTTCAACATCAGACAATGGGTCTCTAAACAACGAAAGCAGTGGAAATCAACTTTACTCTACCCTTTATTCACTTAGTCAAGGGATATAGTAAATACCGGCAATCCTAACAGAACCAGATCAAAAAACCACCAAACCTTAATTTTTAAGAATTAAGCGTTTTAACCAGAACCACAAAATCAACCCATATCTATCGATTAAAACACCTTAATCAATCGTAAGAAGCCTTTGAGATAAAAACCCCCAAAAATTACCCAAAACCTAATTTTTCATAAATTAGGCATTTTTGAAAAAAACTTTTAGATCTAAACAATTAACACAATCTATCTATTAACAAAGTTTAATTGACAGAAAATACAACGAATTTGAAAAATTCCCAAATTTTAAAGAAACTCAAAAAAATCTGAAACAACGATATACACCAGGATCTTAATTTGGCTTTGATACCATGTAAAAATCTATAAACGAAATCAAACTAATCTTGAATCTTAATTCAAGGTTAATAACAATATCCAGAAACTTAACCAAATCAAGATCACAAGATACTAATCTCAATCATAATCAAAACAATCAACCAAAACTCACCACTGCTAATCAGGTATGGGTCTATTATCTATCTTGATAATAGTTCTATTGCAACAACAATACACGGGATGAATCACAAGATCTATAAGATCAAAAATAGAGATAGAATAAAAAGGCTTGATACCTTTTGAGAGAGAAGAGAAGGAAATGGCAAAAGGGTCATGAAAACCCTAGTTGATAACTTCAACCTATATAATCCAACTCTTGTATCTTTTGGAACTTGGCAACTTCAGCCCTTAAACTTTCATCACCTTGCTATCCACAGCAAAAGTATCAAATGTACTACAAAACAGTGGAAAAGTGACAAAGTTAGTCCCTCTAATATTCTTCCAGGTTAAAAGGTTATAACTTTAACACAAACAAGAAATTAAATGAAATGAAGTTTAATTTAACTTTGTTTTATATTCGATAAAATTAGAAACAATGTACTTAAAATGTTTGGTTTTGTTTAGATCATTCTAATTTGGTAAAAAGATTATGGTTATCTTTAATGTCTAGTTTTTGTTCACGAATCAAAATATTTATTTTATTTCAATATTGCAAATATCTCGGATTCGAGAATTATAATCAAAATATTTATTTTATTTCAATATTGCAAATATCTCGGATTCGAGAATTATAATCGCAATAAACTAGTTTTAGGTAAAAAAACTAAAAATAAAAACCAATCGTGAAGCGAGCCGAAATCATGCCGCACACGATTCTGGATGCTAGATCCACCACCGGATGCAATGCATTACGAAAGTATATTATTGCTAACAAGATATGTTAATTTAATATCTATTTGTAGAGTGTAGATGAATTATGGTCGTTCACAAGTAAGATATACTAATCAACATACGTCACATGGTTTTAAAAAGAACATGTCGACCAAGACCATTGTTGCAAGTTTAAAATAGTTAATTCAGTTAAATGATTTATTGAGAAACAAATATTACCCCTTTTTAAGGGTATAAACATACTTCGTTTTTTTTCTTTTCAATATATCTTGGGGAAACGTATTGTTTTTTTTATTAAACTTGATAACATTTTCTTTGTCTTCACACATATGACATATTTGTCTTTTTCAAAAATGTCAAACGATTATTTAGTGGCCAATAAAATCATGCTATGACCGAGTCTATCCTTCATTGCATGAAACTTTTTATCGAGTTTGCTTTTGTTGAGTTTGCTTTTGCTTTAGTATTTTATTAACTTTTTAGCAGTGGAGAACACATAATATAATAATAATAATAATATAATAATAATAATAATAATAATAATAATAATAATAAATTATCAAGTTCATTTTAATAAAAGTATAAATATCATAAGCCAAAAATTAAAGACAATGTTCATTTAAAAAAAATCAATATATTTAACATAATTTTACACTAAGAATAAAAATCCATAAGATTCTCATGCACCCAAGAACCCTCTTTGTCCGCCCAGCTTCTTTCTATAGCTTATACTTATAAACAACATATATCCTTATGTCAATGAAGTTTTGTTCAATATAGACCAATAAGATCTTTTTATCAAAATTTAAAATATATATATAATAGAAAAAAAAAGCCAATTTTCACTTTTTTATAAAAATAAAATATTTTGCAAATGACAACTCGTTAAACGACAAAATACATCATCGTGACAAGAACTTTTTATCTTTCAGTAGATGGGCACTTCAATATATTTTCGATGATTTTTTTTTTCACGAGTTTTGTTTTAGTGTTAAATTATGCGTCTGAAAAAAATATATGTGGTGTGTATGTTAGGAACATGCGTGATTTCACAAATCACATATAATTTCATAAAAGCACATGTAATTCTAAAATAACAAATCAAATGTGATTTTTTCAGATGTAAATTTCAGCACTTACAAAAGAAAGCCAAAAAAATTTCGTCAAAAATATATAGAATTGTCCTTCTATTAAAATATGATTTAGTTCTCGTTTTGATGTTATAAATTTTTTTTTACATAACGATTAATGATTTGTAAGATAATTTTTCTTTTTTTAAAGATTGAAAGTGTGTTTTTTTCTTTCATAAAAAAATAAATGGCTAAAATTGTTTCATTGATTCTTTAAAAAAGTTAATTCTATATCGAACTTTCTCTATTTCAATGTGGAAACATGGCTAATGAAAGTGCAAGTGGACATTTATGTTTAAATCATTGACTCTTCCTAGAAGACCATAACCACCGTCTACCTTGCCTAATTGCTCTTCCACACATGTGACTTTCCTTATCGTTTGTTTTCCTTCACAAAATAAGGAAGTAAATATCTCGTTACTATCTATACTTCTACGGCCGGCTTTAAGGGAGTGTCAGAGGTGTCATTGCACATAGTGGCGGAACCAGAACATTTTTTTTGGGAGGGCCGAATTTATTTTGGGGGGGCCGAATCGGAGATTTGTTTGTAACCTCAACTAAATTACCCCTAAAACCTATAATATTTACATTAGATACCGCAAATTTTGGGGGGGCCGGGACCCTCCCCTGCCCCTTAATAGGTCCGCCATTGATTGCACAGGGCCACCGCTTAACGAGGGTTACAATATTCCATGAACTTTATTATATGTATATACACAACATGAGTCTTGAGTTTAATTAGTTCACACACTAGTGATACATGTGTATTTTGTATGTATGTTTAAGGACCTCTTCGTGGTGATGGCACAGAGCCATTGAAATCCATGAGACAGCCTTGTATACTTCACAATATGGTATTCTTCAACTAGCATGACACTCGCGCATAACGATCAGTTTACCCTACTCTCATTCTAGACATGTTTTACTGTCTTTCATCTTCCTAATGTACGAGATTAACTAATGTAAAATGGGTGTAATTATGTTACTAATCATATTACAAACTTATATAAACTACAACCTCATGTCCTTGTATCGTTCCTAAAAGTTGACTGTATTTGTTTATGAATAGGGGCAATTACATATATACCCATTAAAACTTGAATATTTGCATATATACCAAAAACATGCTTAATTGGCATTGTACATCATGCATTAAAAACTTGTATTTTGGGTATATATGCAAGTTTATGAGTTTTAGTGGGTATATATGCAATTCTCCCTTATGAATAATAAATACACTTGTTTATTCTTAAAAGTTTTGCTACCAACAAAATCCAATATCCAAAAAGTACAAGCGTACAAACTACAGTATATAACTATCATTCCACTGCGGTCTCAAGTTGATCAATCTGTACCCATAAAACAAAAATACAAGTAAATAATACACATGAGCTCATGTTATGCTTATTGTTTAGTAACCACAAAAAGAAAGTTCCAAAAAGTAAGTATTAAATAATGCATTGGTTTCTATGACTTATGATCAAGTGAGAAACATAATTAAGATGAGAAGAATGAGAAAAAACTACAACTACAAATATTAGATGAACTCATAAAAAATAGATGCATCTCCTATTAATTCTCTTTCCTTATTTGAAATAAATGGCTATAATTTGTTCTCACTCTTCTTATTTCATTAATTCTTCTCACTAGATTCATACTCTGGTTTCTATACCTATTTTACATTACTTATTAGGCAAATACTTTTTCTCACTTAAAATGAGATTTCGTTATAGCAATAGCTACCATGAGTGTTATCTGATTGTGTTATAACAAAATTGTTATCTGTTGAGATTTATACAAACATTATAAGTATGCAGCGGATAATGGATCTAGTTTAGCAATTATGATTAACACACAAATAATAAACAAATTAATTTAAAAGGGAAATAAAAAAACTAACCATCTTAGTCACCCGCAAATGAAACAATAAATGATTAAAAAGTAATCACCTCTATGAGTGCTCACACAAACACGTCAATCAAATACGCCCGGAATGCTAGCCGTGTACCATGTTGGACCTTGTAATTGCATAAGTCTTGTATTATGTAAATAACGATAGATGAAGGACCAAAGTTGTTAAGTAGAAAGTGTATAACCGAAAGTTAGTTACTTCGGTTAGTTAAGTTAGTTATTTCAGAAAGTTAGTTATTTTCTGAAAGGGTGTGTCATTTGGTTCATGTCTATTCGAATAGACACAATGGTTCATGAAACTGGTTCGGTGTCTATATATAATCATTTACATGTAACATTTTATGTAGTGTCTCAAAATACAATGTAACTATTGTTATATTGATTAATAAATGAATCATCTTCTTGTTAATCTTGTGCATATATTGATCCTGGAAATATCAATTAAAAGACCTGTGAAAAATATAACATGGCATCAGAGCCGAAGGTTACAAGATTACAAGTTTTGATTCAAGTTTTTGATCATACTGATCAAAAGACTTTAAGGGGAAGACACCAAGGATGTTGTGGAAGATAATGCATGATCAGAACCAACGGAAGTTGCAAGATAGCAACGACTTCAATCCAACGAAGATTGAAGGAACAAACATGGACCCCAAATGAATTGGTGGGAGTTTTGTTGTGATCATTGGAGCGCGAAAACAAAACAAGAAGGAAGAACAATTGTTACAACCCCTTGTTGGCGACTGAAATAGTGTGACAACAAAGAAGGGAAGACTCTTGACGCTTAGCGTGGAACAAGATTAGATGCTGTTTGAAGCAAGAAGAAAAGAACAATTATTAGGAAGCCATTGTTGGTGTCTTGCACACGACAACAAAGAAGGAAGAAGAGGCATGTTGCTTTACAACGCGACAAGAAGAAATGAACGACGTCAAGTAGAAACCATTGTGTATAAATAACGAGATACACAAAGAAGAAAGAAAGGCGTTGCTTGTAGATTTAATAAGGTATACCGAGACAACAAAACAATCAAGGATTGTTTGGAGAGACGTTTAGAGCAATACGGAACAACAACAATAACGAAAGAAGGAAGGCAAGCCAATCACTTGCTTTGTTGAAAAAAGAAATACCGACGGGTATTAAGGAGTTGTTGAAGAACACGGTGTGAAATTAAGAAAGAAACAAGGAAGTATTGTGGTGCAACGCAAGAAAGGAACAAGCAACAACAGAACAACAAACAAATTCTCATTTAATTTGTTTAGACGTTGAAATTAATACCGTGGGGCATTAGTGAAAGAAAGGAAAGCAATCGAATTGCTTTGGTAAATACCAAGAGGTATTTGAGAAGAACTTGGAACGAACAACAACAAACAATAAAGTTTGATTTTGGCCAAGAACACGTTGGGTGTTTTTTGGAGAAAGAAGCCGAGACAAAAAGGTCTAGGGCACACACTTGTTCCAAGTCGGACGCAAAAGAAAGAGAAAGACAACGTGACAAGAAGCAAACAACGAAAAACAACAACACGTTGGTAAAACAGGAACAAGGAAAGAAAGAGACGCGGAGAAGAGCATGAAGACTCGAAGAACAAGACTTAAACAATTAGGAGGAAAATGTTGGACCTTGTAATTGCATAAGTCTTGTATTATGTAAATAACGATAGATGAATGACCAAAGTTGTTAAGTAGAAAGCGTATAACCGAAAGTTATTTCAGTTAGTAGTTAAGTTAGTTATTTCAGAAAGTTAGTTATTTTCTGAAAGGGTGTGTCATTTGGTTCATGTATATTCGAATAGACACAATGGTTCATGGAACTGGTTCGGTGTCTGTATATAGTCATTTACATGTAACATTTTAAGTAGTGTTTCAAAATACAATGTAACCACTGTTATATTGATTAATAAATGAATCATCTTCTTGTTAATCTTGTGCATATATCGATCCTAGAAATATCAATTAGAAGACCTGTAAAAAATATAACATACCATGTAGTTATAAAAGTCGTTAATTAAAAGTCGAATTAAAATTTGAAAAGGACTAACTTTGCAAACATTCGTATAAAAGGACTAACTTTGCAAACGTTCGTTGACTAAAAGGACTAACTTTGCAAACATTCGTTGCTAAAAAGACTAACATTGCCACATGATGAGTAACGGTATAAAGAAATGTTTCAAGTCGAATTAAATTTTGAAAGTTCGTTCGTATAGCAGGCAATAAAAAAGTAAATGGTTCAACTCGGTAATTTTTTGAAAGTGCATTAGTATTCTATAGCTTTTACCCTTTTATCTTAACTAAAAAGTTGCCACTCATGTGGTAAATGAAAGTTTCAAAAAATACATTAATAGAACTGATCTGATCTATTAATTTTAGCTTGTAAATTGTAACAAAAATACTTTTTATATAACTATGTAAAGAAATAACCAAAAAACATTTACTATGTTTTACTTTTAAAAAACCATTGGTGTTTAGATAAAGCTAGATTTGTTCATCATAATACAATTGATTGGATCACTCATTCACTCATGACACACAAAAACAAAGATACAAAAAAGTACAACCATAGATATAAAATAAAAACCACCACACACCCCCAAAAGTATTCACTTTCTTCATTCCACATCCATTTCTCAGTCAAACACAAACACAAACACAAAAACACTTCAACTGTATCTACAATTCTACATTGTTGCCCATAATCCTATTATAAATATATTTATTATTCTTCTACCTTTCTTGTTGAAAAACATAACTCTTCTTCATTAATATCCCACCTTCATTAACAAAACACACACACACACACAAACATGTTCTTGTTTAGATTTCATTTATGTCCTTAAACTTTGCTTCCTTTTTTTTTCTTTTCCTATACACATACTATGTACACACACTAGTATACTACTTATAATAATAATAACAAAGAAGAAATGAGGGTTTTGTTTATTTTATGTTTTGTGCTGTTACTAATGGTGAACTCGGTGTTGACTCAGCTGAGTTCACGCGATGAACGCGTTGCGTTATTCGATCTTCGAGCTTCCTTAGGCATACGGGCCAAAAACTGGCCTAGAAAATCTGACCCATGTACAAACTGGACTGGTATTGAGTGTACTAATGGTCGGGTTACTGGTGTTAGTTTAACGGGTCTAAAAAGGACTCGGGTCGGGGGTATGGATCCTAAGTTTGATATTGAGTCATTAAGGAATTTTAGTTTGTTGGTTAAGTTTAATTCATCAGGGTTTAGGTTACCTGGGTCAATACCAGATTGGTTGGGGGGTAGTTTTAGGAGGCTGCAGGTTCTTGATTTAAGTTCTAGCGCGGTTTTGGGGTCGATTCCGGGGTCTATTGGGATGTTGAGTAGCCTTGAGAATTTGGTTCTTAGGGATAATAGGCTTACTGGGATTATACCAGATTCTTTAAATGGGCTTCGAAATTTGTCTGTAGCTGATTTTTCGCATAATATGTTGACAGGGTCTTTACCTTCTGGTTTTTCGAATATGAGTAGGTTAAAGACTCTTGATTTATCGTTGAATTCGTTATCTGGGCCTATTCCAGATGAGTTTCTTAAGTTGTCGAGTTTGGAGAGGCTGAACCTTTCTAATAATAATCTTGCTTCTACTGTGCCTGTGTTTGGGAACCCTTCTCAGCTGGTTGAGCTTGATCTTTCGTTTAATTCGTTGTTTGGTAACTTGACGATAAGCCTGCCGGAAAGTATAGTTGTTTTTGATGTATCTAGTAACAACTTAACTGGCAATCTTCCTGACCTGTCAGCATTTTCGAATGATTCTCGTGTCATGTTTAACTTCTCAAACAATATGTTCTATGGAGGTGTGAATTTGAGTGTTTTAAATGGTTCGATTGATTTATCCAACAACTATCTTCAGGGTTTAGACGGTCAAGTTGGAAATGGAACTTTGGTATCAGTGAACTGCTTTCTTCGACTCCCAGGACAAAGGAGTTTGGCTGATTGCCAGACGTTTTATGCTCTCATCCGTATGCCTTATGACGGTGGTCCCATAGCTCCGGTGCAGCCTCCAGTATCTAAAAAGAGCAGCAGTCGTTTGAAGTATGTGTTGGCAGGGGTTTTTGGTGGACTTGGTGTCGTTGTAATTATAATTTTCATATTGGTTTTGGTGAAAAAGTTTTGTAACAAAAGAAGTGTAAGCCAAAGAAGTGCAAACTTGACATCTATGGAAAATAAAAATTGATTCCTTTTAAGACTGAACAACTTTTATCCTTTTTTTAAAAGAAAAATATCCCACCAAAATACACTTTTATGCTCTGCTACTAAATTTATCATGATTATTAAGCACGGTAGAAAAACAAAGGCAATCAAAAGCTCTTAAATGATTCAAAGGCGGTTTTTTATTAAAAACAAGTTGGTAACAAGACTTTCCATTCAACACTGATGAAGGCAACCTGTTAATCAACTAATAGACATTAAGAATACACTCAGACCACAACTTTAAAGGAATTCCCCCTCAAACCGAAGGGATCTGGAAACATTAAGAAGATGCCTATGTTTCCTCTCCACAATCTCATTTTGTTGTGGGGTATAAGTATATGATGTTTGATGTATTATGCCATTTTCTTCACAAAACATAGAAAATATGTGATTAATAAATTCTGAACTATTATCACTTCTAAAAGTCTTAAAAGTTGATTTTTAGTTAGATTAAAGAAAGCACAAACATAATCAAACACTTCATCATTAGATCTAATCAAATATACTCACACAGCCCTGGTATAGTCATCAACAACAGTAAAAAATACCTAAACCCTTCAACCCTTCCTTACTAACTACTTTGTAAAGCCCTCAAAGGTCAAGATGGACTAATTCAGCAAGCACAATAGACTTGTGCTCACTCAAAGGAAATGGTTCCCTATTCTGTTTTGCCTTTTGACAGATTTCATAAAATTGAATCTCCTTTTCATTGTCAAAATCAATATCATTTTTTAAAACAGACAAGACTTGGTCAGAGGGATGACCAAGCCTGCAATGCCAAGCATGTTCAGATATCCTCCTAGAAAAAACCAAGTTTTTGTTATCTTTAAAACATTTACCTGGATTTTTATCAAAGTACCACAATCTATCAATTTGTCTACCAATCCCTAGAGGGTTTACATCCCTCAAATCCTGTGGTATAACAAAACAGTTTGACTCATCAAAAGCCACAATATACTTGTTCACTTAATGAACAGACAGCCAAAACATCATACAAGGTTATGAATTCAGTTAGAATTAATTTTCCTACCTTTGTAATAAAGGCTTTTGTTCCATTAGGATGAGAAACCTTTATTTTGAGATATGAGATATCAATTACATTTACTAAATCCTTATCAGTGTATGTTAAGTGTTGATTGGCCCCTGAATCAACAATCATCCCAGTCTGCACAAGAGCAGACTGATACGGACTATTAGAGCAAAAAGATTTGTGAAAATTTTGATTAAAAAATTTACTATTGTTCAAAACAATACCTGCATATTGGCATGTACTCCTTTTCCAACAACATTAACAAAGTTTTCCTTAATCAAAGAAATGAGTTTTGTAACCCGTTCATCAGAGAAAATGGAAGTGGAACTAAAGCCAACAGAATTATTATTATTTATAAACCTCCTATTAAAATTTTGAACATCTTGATTGTTAGTATTTTGAATTATTCCTTTTTCTAAACTCAGTAGGGTATCCAATCATTTTAAAACATTTGTCAATAGTATGACTATTAAACCCACAGTGTTCACAAACCAAAGAAGGACAACCAACAGGCCTCCTATTCCTATTGTTATTAGGTCTAGTCACATTAGTATGTCTAAAGGAGTTGCAAGAGTTTTGGGACCTCTGAACATTTCTTCTAATAGCCACACTGGAATTAAACATAGAAGACTAAGACCTCTGGGACAGTCACAACAACTCTGTGAGACTCCTCATTTGAGATAGTAGCATAAGCCCCTTCAACATCAGACAATGGGTCTCTAAACAACGAAAGCAGTGGAAATCAACTTTACTCTACCCTTTATTCACTTAGTCAAGGGATATAGTAAATACCGGCAATCCTAACAGAACCAGATCAAAAAACCACCAAACCCTAATTTTTAAGAATTAAGCGTTTTAACCAGAACCACAAAATCAACCCATATCTATCGATTAAAACACCTTAATCAATCGTAAGAAGCCTTTGAGATAAAAACCCCCAAAAATTACCCAAACCCTAATTTTTCATAAATTAGGCATTTTTGAAAAAACTTTTAGATCTAAACAATTAACACAATCTATCTATTAACAAAGTTTAATTGACAGAAAATACAACGAATTTGAAAAATCCCCAAATTTTAAAGAAACTCAAAAAATTCTGAAACAACGATATACACCAGGATCTTAATTTGGCTTTGATACCATGTAAAAATCTATAAACGAAATCAAACTAATCTTGAATCTTAATTCAAGGTTAATAACAATATCCAGAAACTTAACCAAATCAAGATCACAAGATACTAATCTCAATCATAATCAAAACAATCAACCAAAACCCACCACTGCTAATCAGGTATGGGTCTATTATCTATCTTGATAATAGTTCTATTGCAACAACAATATACGGGATGAATCACAAGATCTATAAGATCGAAAATAGAGATAGAATAAAAAGGCTTGATACCTTTTGAGAGAGAAGAGAAGGAAATGGCAAAAGGGTCATGAAAACCCTAGCTGATAACTTCAACCTTTATACTCCCACTCTTGTATCTTTTGGAACTTGGCAACTTCTGCCCTTAAACTTTCATCACCTTGCTATCCACAGCCAAAGTATCAAATGTACTACAAAACAGTGGAAAAGTGACAAAGTTAGTCCCTCTAATATTCTTCCAGGTTAAAAGGTTATAACTTTAACACAAACAAGAAATCAAATGAAATGTAGTTTAATTTAACTTTGTTTTATATTCGATAAAATTAGAAAAAATGTACTTAAAATGTTTGGTTTTGTTTAGATCATTCTAATTTGGTAAAAATATTATGGTTATCTTTAATATCTAGTTTTTGTTCATGACTCAAAATATTTATTTTATTTCAATATTACAAATGTCTCGGATTCGAGAATTATAATCGCAATAAACTAGTTTTACGTAAAAAAACTAAAACTAAAAACCAATCGCGAAGCGAGCCGAAATCATGCCGCACACGATTCTGAATGGTAGATCCACCACCGGATGCAATGCATTACGAAAGTATATTATTGCTAACAAGATATGTTAATTTAATATCTATTAGTAGAGTGTAGATGAATTATGGTCGTTCACAAGTAAGATATACTAATCAACATACGTCACATGGTTTTAAAAAGAACATGTCGACCAAGACCATTGTTGCAAGTTTAAAATAGTTAATTCAGTTTAAATGATTTATTGAGAAAAACATAACTCAATTGTGGTGTCAATTGATTTTATATAGAGAGTATCAAGTCAAATATTGCCCCTTTTTAAGGGTATAAACATACTTCGTTTTTTTTTTTTTTTTTTTCTTTTTTTTCTTTTCAATATATCTTGGGGAAACGTATTGTTTTTTTTTTTATTAAACTTGATAACATTTTCTTTGTCTTCACACATATGACATATTTGTCTTTTTCAAAAATGTCAAACGATTATTTAGTGGCCAATAAAATCATGCTATGACCGGGTCTATCCTTCATTGCATGAAACTTTTTATCGAGTTTGCTTTTGTTGAGTTTGCTTTTGCTTTAGTATTTTATTAACTTTTTAGCAGTGGAGAACACATAAAAAAATAATAATAATAAAATAAAATAAAAAATTATCAAGTTCATTTTAATAAAAGTATAAAAATTATAAGCCAAAAATTAAAGACAATGTTCATTTAAAAAAAATCAATATATTTAACATAATTTTACACTAAGAATAAAAATCCATAAGGGGGTGACAACCTTGCTTAAGGTTGCCTCAACTTTTGATGCAAACAACCAATCATGGTCCTCCAACACATTTTATGCATAATGTTGCCTCAACATTAATTTTAAGTGGCAATCTTGGTCCTTTCAAGCATTAAATTTTATTTAATTATATAATTTAATAAAAAAAATATAATTAAACAATTAATAAAAACAACTAATTTTATTAATAATAATTCAAAGATTATTACATAATACTTAAAAAAAAACATAAGTAAAACTAAAAATTGCAAGGCCATCCATATTTTGCTGTGAACTCACGTTTTTTTAGAGCAATTTCCCGCATATCCGGATCAGCTATGTGATCGTGCGGTTCGTTGAAAAACTTCAAAGCTCGTAAAAAGGTCTTTTCTTGCACACCTTGTAGTTGTGCCGCCATCAATTTTTCGGCCAACTCATCCTTCGAACGTTTTTTCTCTAGCGACTCCTCTAATAGTTGTGATTTCTTTGCAGCATAAATTTCGAAAGTCGCAGCAACACTATTACTTGTGGACGACTCAGTAACGCTTTTTTTGCCCCGTTTTTTTTTCGGGTAGGAGTAGTGTCTTCATTCAAATCAGGAAAAATTGTCTCAACATTGTCGTTGCTTGATTCAGACGACTTTTTTTGCTTCTCAGAATTAGACGATGATGTTTGACCCACAATTGGTTGTTCAAACCATTTGTCATTTTTCCTTACAATTTCTCATGCTTCAATGTGTCCAAAAGTCTTGCCTTTTGTTTTTCTTTTATAATCGGCCATGACATTTTTCATCACGTCAAGATCGTCACAACCACTATCTCGAAGACGGTTCTATAATTATAAAAGTAATAAATATAAATTAATACAATCATATCAAATACAAACTATATAAAATAAAATAGACTTCAAAAATATACCGATTGGATGTAGAGGCCGTTAAAAATATTCATTTCAGCATTCATATTTTTCCATTTTGTGTTCAAGCCATGGTGTGTTCGTTCATGATTTGGCACGTTTTGCGAGAAATGTTCAAGGATTCTTCCCCAAAAGCTTACAGACTTTTGTTGATTCCCGACTCTTGGACAAGTCGAGATATGCACCCAAGCTTTTGCCAAAGCGACCTCATCTTCCGTCGTCCAAGGTATGCTTCTCGCTTTAGTCGGTTTTGGTATTTCTTCAATTTCTTCATCATCATTTTCTTCTCCACCTAATTAATAACAAAACAATTATGTATACCAAATAAACGAAATTAAAATTATAACAAAACAACTATGTGTAACAATTTTTTTTTTTTTTTTATATAACGATTTAAAAAAAATGTCTAACGAGTTTATGTGTAACAAAAAAAATTTATATATTACAAATTATTGTTTTAAATATATATATATATATATATATATATATATATATATATATATATATATATATATATATATATATATATATATATATATATATATATATATATATATATACACGACTTAAAAAAATGTATAATGAATTTAGAAAATTTAAAACTTACCCGTTGTATTTGTAAATTGAGTTTCGGGGACATATTCAATTTTGTCATCTTCATTATTGTAAAGCGGTAGTTAACGTTCTACACTTGGTTCACGTCTTGATGGACCGTCACGGTAGTCGTTGAATGGATCAAATTCACTAGTCATTAAGATATTATAATTGGCCGGATTCATTGGAGGAGGTTGATGATAATATTGCCGTTGTGATTGAGGTTGATTTAAAGGATAATAGTTTTGATTTGGAGGTTGGGGATAGTAAGGTTGAGTTGGAATTTGGGGACGAATTGGTTGTGAATGAAGTTGCGGACGTGTGAATTGTGATGGACCGGATTGTGATCGAGACCCACATCCTCGACCTTTGTGTGAGCTTGAACCATGTTTGGATTTAGGCTCCATTGTTTTTTTGTTTTTTCTTGAAAGAGATGGATTTGATTGTTTGTGGAAAAGTAATTTAAAATTGTGTGTGTAATTTAAAAAGAAATGTGAGATTTTAAAGGGATTTTTTTTTTTTTTTTTTTTTTTTTGGAAACAAGCCCAACGTCTCCCATTTTTAGTTAATGCCAACGTCTATATTTGCCTTGGAAGCACTCACACCGAATCGGTGATACATGCCATTTGAGGCACCGAATGGGACTTGCCGAGTGGCTGCAGCCATGCATGCCGATCGGCACTCTTTGCCGATGTCCTTCCCCCGCAAGGTTGCCAGTGCCCTAAGATTCTCGTGCACCCAAGAACCCTCTTTGTCCGCCCAGCTTCTTTGTATAGCTTATACTTATAAACAACAACATATATCCTTGTGTCAATGAAGTTTTGTTCAATATAGACCAATAAGATCTAATGAACAATCCTGATGATCATTTTTTTTTATCAAAATTTAAAATATATATATATATATAATAGAAAAAAAGCCAATTTTCACTTTTTTATAAAAATAAAATATTTTGCAAATGACAACTCGTTAAACGACAAAATACATCATCGTAACAAGAACTTTTTATCTTTCAGTAGACGGGCACTTCGATATATTTTCGACGATTTTTTTTCACGAGTTTTATTTTAGTGTTAAATTATGCGTCTGAAAAAAATATATGTGATGTGTATGTTAGGAACATGCGTGATTTCACAAATCACATATAATTCCATAAAAGCACATGTGATTCTAAAATAACAAATCAAATGTGATTTTTTCAGATGTAAATTTCAACACTTACAAAAGAAAGCTAAAAAAATTCCGTCAAAAATATATAGAATTGTCCTTCTATTAAAAGATGATTTAGTTCTCATTTTGATGTTATAATTTTTTTTTTTTCACATAACGATTAATGATTTGTAAGATAATTTTTCTTTTTTTAAAGATTGAAAGTGTGTTTTTTTCTTTCATAAAAAAATAAATGGCTAAAATTGTTTTATTGGTTCTTTAAAAAAGTTAATTCTATATCGAACTTTCTCTATTTCAATGTGGAAACATGGCTAATGAAAGTGCAAGTGGACATTTATGTTTAAATCATTGACTCTTCCTAGAAGACCATAACCACCGTCTACCTTGCCTAATTGCTCTTCCACACATGTGACTTTCCTTATCGTTTGTTTTCCTTCACAAAATAAGGAAGTAAATATCTCGTTACTATCTATACTTCCACGGCCGGCTTTAAGGGAGTGTCAGAGGTATCATTGCACGGGGCCACCACTTAACGAGGGTTACAATGTTCCATGAACCTTATTATATGTATATGCACAACATGAGACTTGAGTTTAATTAGTTCACACACTAGTGAGACATGTGTATTTTGTATGTATGTTTAAAGGCATCTTCGTGGTGATGGCACGGGGCCACCGAAATCCATGAGACGGCCTTGTATACTTCACAATATGGTATTCTTGAACTAGCATGGCACTCGCGCATAACGATCAGTTTACCCTACTTGCATTCTAGACATGTTTTACTGTCTTTTCATCTTCCTAATGTACGAGATTAACTAATGTAAAATGGGTGTAATTATGTTACTAATCATATTACAAACTTATATAAACTACAACCTCATGTCCTTGTATCGTTCCTAAAAGTTGACTGTATTTGTTTATGAATATTAAATACACTTGTTTATTCTTAAAAGTTTTGCTACCAACAAAATCCAATATCCAAAAAGTACAAGCGTACAAACAACAAACCACAATACATAAGAGCTCTAGGTGCAGTGAAGAGGCTTAGCCTCTCCATTTGGGCCTCACCCCTGCCACATCACTAAACACCTCAATTTCAACTAACCACAACAACCCCCCCCCCCCCCCCCTCACCAAACAACAAACCTCAACTTCCCTATTAGGGCCCCACCTCTTACACATTTATTTTTTTATTCTTTTCATTAAAAAAAATTAAATTCTTTTCACAAATACTTAAAAATAACACAACACATTAATTTTATTTCATCAAAATTAAAAAAAAACAAAAAAAAAAAAAAAAAAAAAAAAAAAAAACCAACTGTGTAACAAAAAAAAAAAACCCATTCCTTTTCATCAAAATTTAATAAAACCCATTCCTTTTGATAAAATTTAATAAAACCCAACTGTGTAACAAAAAAAAACCCATTCCTTTTCATCAAAATTTAATAAAACTCATTCCTTTTGATAAAATTTAATAAAACCCAACTGTGTAACAAAAAAAAAACCCATTCCTTTTCATCAAAATTTAATAAAACACTTTTTGTACCCTATTCCTTTTGTGAAAAAAAAAAAAAAAAACTGTGTCTTCTTCTCCAACCAAAACACACACTAAATCTGAAAAAACAAAACACACAAACACAACGCAAATAAAACCCAACATTCAATTTCACTATTCAAATTAAAAAAAAAAAAAAAAAAAAAATGAAACGAAATCAGATGCTTGTCAGAGTTTCCATCTCGTCGTCACAACGGGGAGTTTGGCTAGGGGAAGAACGGCGAGCCCCTCTTGGTGTGGTGAAGAGGAACGGCTCGCCGTTGACGACTCCACGTCAGACGGCGAGCGTGCCTTCGCTGACTGCACCTAGAGCTCTAACTATCATTCCACTGCGGTCTCAAGTTGATCAATCTGTACCCATAAAACAAAAATACAAGTAAATAATACACATGAGCTCATGTTATGCTTATTGTTTAGTAACCACAAAAAGAAAGTTCCAAAAAGTAAGTATTAAATGATGCATTGGTTTCTATACCAATTTTACATCACTTATTAGGCAAATACTTTTTCTCACTTAAAATGAGATTTCGTTATAGTAATAGGTACCATGAGTGTTATCTGATTGTGTTATAACAAATTGTTATCCGTTGAGATTTATATAACATATTAACCAATTAACATTACGAGTAGGCAGCGGATAATAGATCTAGTTTAGCAATTATGATTAACACACAAATAATAAACAAATTAATGTAAAAGGGAAATAAAAAAAACTAACCGTCTTAGTCACCCGCAAATGAAACAATAAGTGATTAAAGTAATCACATCTACGAGTGCTCACACAAACACGTCAATCAAATACGCCCGGAATGCTAGCCGTGTACCACGTACGTATAAAAGTCGTTAATTAAAAGTCGAATTAAAATTTGAAAAGGACTAACTTTGCAAACGTTCGTATAAAAGGACTAACTTTGCAAACGTTCGTTGACTAAAAGGACTAACTTTGCAAACATTCGTTGACTAAAAAGACTAACGTTGCCACATGTGACTAACGGTATAAAGAAATGTTTCAAGTCGAATTAAAATTTGAAAGTTCGTTCGTATAGCAGGTAATAAAAAGGTAAATGGTTCAACTCGATAATTTTTTGAAAGTGCGTTTATATTCTATAACTTTTACCTTTTTATCTTAACTAAAGTTGCCTCTCATGTGGTAAATGAAAGTTTCAAAAAATACATTAATAGAACTGATCTGATCTATTAATTTTAGCTTGTAAATTGTAACAAAAATACTTTTTATATAACTATGTAAAGAAATAACCAAAAAACATTTACTATGTTTAACTTTTAAAAAACCATTGGTGTTTGTCCATTGGGTGATGCTTATTCACTTAAGCGAGCCTAGGTGAGAGTAGTACCGGTTTTGGTGACCGATCGGGAAGTCCTCACTTGGGGACCACAAGCTCTAATGATATTAGGCAATGAAGAGGAGAACCTTTGAGCCAATGTTGCGGAGGTTCAAATCCGAGCCGGCCCCGATTTTCATCCGACCGTTACTCCAGCAAGAAATCTCGTGTGGAGGCGGTACGATTTCCGGGCGGAATCCGTTTAATCCCCACTGCGCCAGCGTGGACCCGGTTCAGACAACATAGTCTGGGTATGTGGTGGATGTGACGGGTGCGACTCTAAAACAAAAAAACTGAAAGTCGCCTTAAAAAAAAAAAAAAAAAAAAAAAAAAAAAAAATTGTTCATCATAATACAATTGAATGGATCACTTATTCACTCATGACACACAAAAACAAAGATACAAAAAAGTACAACCATAAAATATAAAATAAAAACCACCACATACCCCAAAGGTATTCACTTTCTTCATTCCATCCATTTCTCAGTCAAACACAAACACAAAAACACTTCAACTGTATCTACTTGTTGCCCATAATCCTATTATAAGTATATTTATTATTCTTCTACCTTTCTTGTTGAAAAACATAACTCTTCTTCATTAATATCCCACCTTCATTAACAAAACACACACACACACAAACATGTTCTTGTTTAGATTTCATTTATGTCCTTGAACTTTGTTTTTCTTTTTCTATACACATACTATGTACACACACTAGTATACTACTTATAATAATACTAAGAAGAAATGAGGGTTTTGTTTATTTTATGTTTTGTGCTGTTACTAATGGTGAACTCGGTGTTGACTCAGTTGAGTTCACGCGATGAACGCGTTGCGTTATTCGATCTTCGAGCTTCCTTAGGCATACGGGCCAAAAACTGGCCTAGAAAAACTGACCCATGTACAAACTGGACTGGTATTGAGTGTACTAATGGTCGGGTAACTGGTGTTAGTTTAACGGGTCTAAAAAGGACTCGGGTCGGGGGTATGGATCCTAAGTTTGATATTGAGTCATTAAGGAATTTTACCTTTTTGGTTAAGTTTAATTCATCTGGGTTTAGTTTACCTGGGTCGATACCAGATTGGTTGGGGGGTAGTTTTAGTAGGCTGCAGGTGCTTGATTTAAGTTCTAGCGCGGTTTTGGGGTCGATTCCGGGGTCTATTGGGATGTTGAGTAGCCTTGAGAATTTGGTTCTTAGGGATAATAGGCTTACTGGGATTATACCAGATTCTTTAAATGGGCTTCGAAATTTGTCTGTAGCTGATTTTTCGCATAATATGTTGACAGGGTCTTTACCTTCTGGTTTTTCGAATATGAGTAGGTTAAAGACTCTTGATTTATCGTCGAATTCGTTATCTGGGCCTATTCCAGATGAGTTTCTTAGGTTGATGAGTTTGGAGAGGCTGAACCTTTCTAATAATAGTCTTGCTTCTGTTGTGCCTGTACAGTTTGGGAACCTTTCTCAGCTGGTTGAGCTTGATCTTTCGTTTAACTCGTTGTTTGGTAACTTGACGATAAGCCTGCCAGAAAGGATAGTTGTTTTTGATGTATCTAGTAACAACTTAACTGGCAATCTTCCTGACCTGTCAGCATTTTCGAATGATTCTCGTGTCATGTTTAACTTCTCAAACAATAAGTTCTATGGAGGTGTGAATTTGAGTGTTTTAAATGGTTCGATTGATTTATCCAACAACTATCTTCAGAGTTTAGCCGGTCAAGTTGGAAATGGAACTTTGGTATCAGTGAACTGCTTTCTTCGACTCCCAGGACAAAGGAGTTTGGCTGATTGCCAGACGTTTTATGCTCTGACCGGTATACCTTATGACGGTGGTCCCATAGCTCCGGTGCAGCCTCCAGTATCTAAAAAGAGCAGCAGTCGTTTGAAGTATGTGTTGGCAGGGGTTTTTGGTGGACTTGGTGTCGTTGTAATTATAATTTTCATATTGGTTTTGGTGAAAAAGTTTTGTAACAAAAGAAGTGTAAGCCAAAGAAGTGCAAATGTAGAACCTGTTCAAGAAGATGTAAATGTGAACGGTGAAATTGTTACAGTCGATTTGTTAAGCTTGGCGAACACATTTACATATGAGCAGATGCTAAAAGCTACTAGTGGTTTCGGTGATACGAACCTTTTGAAGCATGGTCACAGTGGCGACATCTTTTCTGGGAAATTAGAAGATGGAATATCTGTAGTTATCAAGAAAATTGATATGCGTTCCTCAAGAAAAGATTGTTACATGACAGAGGTGGAGTTTTTTAGTACGTGTACGCACACAAGATTTGTGCCGTTTTTAGGACATTGTTTAGAACATGAGATTGAGAAGCTTTTGGTTTACAAGTACATGCCAAATCGAGATCTCTCGAATTCTTTGTACAGGTCTACCAGTTTGGAAGATGATGGTTTGCAATCGTTGGATTGGATCACGCGATTAAAAATTGCTATAGGAGCTGCTGAAGCGTTGGCGTACTTGCACCACGAATGCAATCCTCCTCTTGTCCATAGGTATATATAAACTGTATTTTCAGTTGCTAATTTTAGACATGTTTACTGTAAAATATCATTAGCTTTTTGCTGGTTGTGGAGACTTAAAATTTATTTATTTTAAACATTACAGAGATATCCAAGCAAGCAGTATCCTACTCGATGATAAATATGATGTACGGCTTGGAAGCTTGAGTGATGTTTGTGCTCAAGGAGTGGATAACAGTCAGAACGCTATATCAAGGCTGCTAAGGATTTCATCGTAAGAATCATTTTTGTTTTTCTGTCCCATAAAAATTGCAATGTTACACCAAACTGAATTCAACATTCTGTTACCCAATCCGTCATACAAGAATTTTGAACATTATCATTGACAATTACTTAATTGATTTTCGTACTATGAATGCTAACTTGCTTAAAGTGCTGAGCGCTATGTAGAAAATTTACGTGCCTATTAGTTTGTGTTAAATTATCTTGCAAAAACGTTAATAACCAAACACTTCTTTGTTATGGTTACTATTAGCACAATTATCTTCCTCATACAACATACTTATACGACTTTTATTCTTTGTGGATATGCAGGAACTCAGAACCACCTCCTTCTGGTACGTGAACATTTTATATCAATTTATATCTGTATTACTCTCTGCTTCCTCTGTATTTTGTTTGTATCTGAGTATTGTGATATGCTGTGCATAAACTTATGTATTGGTTATATTTTGGAACAAACAGGATCAGCACCTCCTATTTGTGCATACGACGTATATTGTTTTGGAAAAGTTTTACTTGAGCTGGTAACGGGTAAACTTGGAATCAGCAATCCAGTAGATACCTCGTCAAAGGAATGGCTTGACCAAACTTTGGCTTGTATCAACAACTATGATAAGGAACTGGTATCCAAGATTGTGGACCGATCCCTAGTTTTAGACGAAGATTTAATGGAAGAAGTTTGGGCTGTAGCCATAGTGGCAAAGTCTTGCTTAAATCCAAAGCCAGCAAAACGGCCTCAAATGGCTCATATTTTGAAAGCATTGGAAAACCCTTTTAGGGTCGTAAGGGAAGAAGACTTTAGTTCAGAAAGGTTAAGAAACAACTCAGCAAGGTCTTGGAGTGCGGCTCTGTTTGGTAGTTGGAGGCAAAGCTTTTCAGGGAGCACAAATAGCCAAACGAATAAAGAGGGAACTAGTGGCAGCACATTGCAGTCTGGGAGAGACAAGTCTCAGGGAAGTGGTGCAAATGATAAAAAGTTATCGGGTGAGATTTTCCCAGAACCCGTAGATATCAATAATGATGTCGAGAAGCAAGACGAAACTCGATGATGAATTGCCATTACATTGGTCTTGAAAAATCAACACACTTCATTCTGTTATCGACTACAGTTTGAAGTAGAAGGGGGGAGGGGGAGGGAGGTTTGGAGGGTGAGGGCGAGGTAAGATTATTCTTAAATTGCTTGAGGCCAAATTCTTCTATGATTCTGAGGTTTTGTGCTTCCAGGAGCATGTATTTATTGTTGTTGTGCTTGTTATACATCCAGATCCATTTGAAGGTAAGTGTAAATTGCAAAGAGTGAACCTTTGGACATGAGTTATTGTTGTAATGTGGCAGTGACCAATTGCAAATTGTGTTGGAAGTCATCATCAATTGATTAATTGATTTGACGCAAATTTTGGAGTACTATGTATGATTGTACCTAATATGTGATATTTTTTTCCATGGAAAAAGCTCCTTTTCAAAAGAAGAAAGTGACAATTCTGATGGGACAAAAGAAGCATTAAAAATCCTGTAAAGTGTGCAATAAGTTGTAACCGGCAATGGTTAAGCTATTCAGAGGTTTAAGAAACAGTTTAAACTTTAAATCACAAAAAAGCTTTATCTTTTGTTTCAACGATAGTAAATCTTATTTTATATACATGAAGTATGAAAAGGTCTATAATTATGACATATTCATAATTTAATGCATGTTTGATTGGAGAACATTTTATCACCTTGTAAAAGGTTTATACACAGGGAAAAAAAAAGTTTTTAACATCAAAAGAGAATACTTTTGAAATGAGCTTGGATGATTTGTTTGTGGCCGAAGATTGTCATTGCAACATTGCCTTGATAGATGTTAAGACAAAAACATGTCGTCATGATTTGCGTATGTTAACCAGATGATCAATCATGTTATTCGAAATAACAGCTTCTTTGGTAGGTTTTGTGACGTATTTGATTATTTGTGCTAAATTATGTAAAGCAACACGAGTATTTGATTTTGTTTGGTTAACGTATGACAGTCGTTAACAAGGCTATTTAGCCAGGGATCAAGTCATTATACATCTCAAAGTCTATTTTCCCAAGTAGGTGTCCTCAAATTAAAACTTCAGAAGAGGCAATGATCACAAAATGTAATAATTAAAGTTGGGGACAAAGAAGAGACCTTGTAGATCGTTGGTTAAAGTTATCTCAAAAACCATTTGAATTCTGCTTTGAGAAAGATGGGTTTGTGTAAAGTTGTATTAATCTGTGGTGACGAAAACCGGCCAACTATGTTGGTAACCTGCAGATTAGGACTAATCAAACCATATATGTGTGGTTTCACAAAAATGGAGTTATTCAACTAGTTGACTCTATGGATGGTCAAACCTGCAGTTAGAGACGGATCAAATCAACAATAAGAAGAGACCTTGTACTCCCTCAGAACAAAAATGTTCTGTATTTCTGATTATTTAAAAAAAGTAGAGCTGAAAGGTTTGGAGGTGAAAATTTGTACAAATATCATTGATATTAGAAATTGATGCTACCAGTTTAAAAGTACTAATTTGATTGATACAAATGGATTTAAAGCTAATTAGTCAGGTGACGAATCTTAAACCAGAAAGTTGTTATCCACTCGCCAGTAGCCTCAAACCCTTCAACCCGCATGACCCATGTAAACTGCATCCGTGGTAATTTCTCACAACATCATCTGCACAGGACCAAGTAAGTCCTCTAGCCGAGCTCCCAACCCACATAAACCTCTCTGAAAATGGATTCACCAGGCTCCTACGAAATTCTTCAGCTTCTTCACACATAACGCCCTGTAAAATGTGTATATGAGTATAAATATTGAAAGAAAACATAAAATGAAGCAACTAAATGCTGTGAATGGCGGGTGGAAGGCTGTACATACTTCTGCCATGGCTTTGATCTTCAGCGTGAGGTCATTGCTAAGAATAATGGTCTTCCCGTCAGTAATTTCTTTATGTAAATGGAGGGCACTTTGAAGAACTTCAGTTTCTGCTTGAGAAGAGGGCAGGATTTCATCATCCATGTGAATCCACCAACTTGTATTCATCGTTAATTCATCAATCCATTGCAATGCTAAAGAAGCCTTTACTGTGCTTCTTTTATAGAAAGCATATTGGCTTTTTAAGTCCATTAGTTCCCTTATGACTAAAATCAATCAAACAGCAAAGAAAACCATCAGCACAGTTATGACTACTATATAACAGTTAATTATTTATGTTCAGCTTAACTAACAAAAAACTGTGACTTAAGTATTACCAATTTTGGGTACGAAAAGCTGAGTCCCTTTGAGGCCTTTCAGGAGTTTCAAATGCTTCAAAGACTCGTCATGTAAAAGAGTGCTAGTATCCACTACCATGGTCCATCTTTTCTTTGCCCTTCCAAGGGAATTCTACATTTTCATATCATGAACATTTCTCAGTTAATGATAAAAAAAAACTATTTTGCAGAACTAACTGGAACACGTTATAAAATGTGCATGCAAGAGATAAATTAACAATTATACTAGAATTATCAATAGTGACATAATATAATATGACACTAACAAACCGTACCTGAGAGGAATCAATGACCTTCTGAACAGTTTCAGGGTAGTTGATGGAGTTGCAGTTTGCTTCCATTTCAACTTGCCCCGATTTAGTCTCTTTTTCTGAAGAGAACAATACTTCTTCATCACAATAGACAAAAGGATCAACCTTATCTGTTGTATCCACTGACCTCTGCTGAAGAGTAGTTGAAACAAACTTCCCTTCATCCCTAGTTAAAACATTCTTGCTCTCATCTACACTCGTTAACAAACTTTTTGAAAAACCAAAAATATCTTTTTCCTCGTTGACAATAGGACTAACAGCTTTCTTCCATCTTTTTAGCAAAGATTTCCCAGAATGAGCTTCAGGATTCTTGTTCTCCTTGTCTGGAGTAAATAACTCGGTTTCATTCTCATTTAAACTGTCAAAAAGATTAGCCGGAACTGACCCATTCATCATTGCCTCCAGATTCATACAAACTTCTGTGACCCTTGATACCGGAGTCAAAGGCTGTTTTTGATCCGAATCTGTTTCATCAGGAAGAGCCTCAAAAACTGATTTTCTCTTCATTATCTCATCATCAATCAATTCACATTTGATACCCATATCTACCTCGTTGTCTAGACCATCAAAAAGAATCACAGAAGCTGATTCATCCATTATATTCATCTTATTCATTTGCTCAAACTCACAGCCCAAATTCACCTCCTCGGCTCCTGCCATATCTGCCACAAGAGGCTCTTCTTCATCTCCTTTTACATCATCATTAAGGGCCACAGAGATTGAACCATTGTCGATTTCCTGCTGAATTACCAATTCACTTTGATTGCCCATTTCAATTTCATCGCTTCTAGCTACGTCTTGATTTACAACATCCTTATCATACGTCTTAACAGCATCAAAAGGAGCCACAGAAAGCAGATCATCCTTCATAGCACTATGACTGAACTGTCCAAATTCATTGCTGATATCTACCTGGTTGTCCAGACCATGAAAAAGAATAACAGAAGCTGATTCATTTGTTGTTTTTATCTGATTCATTTGATCAAATACACAGCCCACATTAACCTCCTTGCCTCCTTCTCTACATGGCGTTAAAGACCCATCATCGTCTTCCTTTACACAACCATTGTCTATTTCCTGCTGAATAAGAGGTTCATTTTCATTGCCCATACAAATCTCATCGTTTCTTGCTATCTCTTTTTCTGAAGCATCTTTTTCACAGAATTTAATATCCTCAGAAAGAGCCACAGAAACCATATCATCTTTCACAGTTCCATTACTGAGCTGTTCAAATTCGTTGCTGATATTGTCCCTCAACCAATTGTCAATTTCCTGCTCATTCACTTGCTCAATTTCATTTCCCATATTAATTTCATCGCTTCTTGCTATGTCCTGATTCAAAGCATCAAAAACAGCTTCAGAGATCAGATCTTCTTTCATAGTCCCATAACCGAGCTGTTCAAATTCATTGCTAATATTGTCCCTCAACCAATTCGACTCATCTTCTGATTTATCTAGGCTGTCGAAAACCTCTGCTTCGGGTATAGCTTCCGAGACAACATGTGGGGACTGAATAGAAACAGCCGTTAACAGTTCACCATTTAAATTCCCTGTTTTCTTTGGGCTCGAGTGTTCTACCTCAGCATCATCACACAAAGACTTAAAGCAATTCAAAACAGAAACTGGATCTTCTTTGATGATCCCGTCACTTTGAAGCTCAAATTCATCGCTCACGTTATCCCTCAACCAATTCAACTGATCTTCTGATTTGTTTAGACTATCAGAAACCTCCGTTTCAGACATACCTTCTGAGACAACAACTGGCGACTGAACCGAAACAGGGGCAAATATGTCAGCAATTTCATGGCCTTTTCCCCATGGACTCGACTGTTCTACGTCAGTATCATCACAGGAAGATTTTGAGCAGTTCACTACCAATTCAGAGACCAGATCTTCCTTATTGACCCCATCATTTTGCGGCTCCAATTCATTGCTCAATTCACTCATGCTGTCGAAATCGTGTACCGCAGAGACAGTCCGCACGACAACAGATTCAGGCTGATCCAAAACGGCACTAAAGACTTGACCATTTTTGTTGCCTTCATTAGACGAACTTGAGTGTTCCGCCTCAGTATCATCACCCGAAGAACTCAAATACTCCGACACAGAACATATCAACGGATCCAGTTTCTTGAAAGGCGAATCCTGAACCTTGTCCTCCAACGGCCATTCCAAACACTCCATATCATCATCCAACGAACACGTGTCATCTATCTCATCCTACACACCCAAAACAAACAAAAAAACATTAACAAACATTTCATCAAACACCCGGCAGGCACATTACAATAAAATTACATAAACAAAGTTTTAACCTGATTCGCCCCTTCTTTAACCGCGTAAACATCATACGGTTCAGTCACCGCATCCACAGGGACCCAATGCAGCTCATAAACCCGACTCGACCCCCCAATTTTCACCGTATCGCCTTCTTTTAACCTCACGTAAACCCCGGGCTTAACCCTCATTCCACAAACCCATGTTCCATGAACTACAATAAACCAAGAAAAACTGTGATAAAAACATAATAAAAAAGTGTAGGAATGTGGAAAATTACCAGAAGATAAGTCGATAACGGAGATCGAGTGCGAATGGGGGTTCGAATGGATACGAAGATGGTAACGGCTAATACTAGGGTGTCCAAGAGTGATGTTGCAATGTGGGTGACGACCAACTAACAAGATTTGTTCATCTTGGTGATTTTGGGATGATTTGTTTAAGAGGATGATGTTCTTGAGGATTGAACCGTTTTTGAGTACTGTGAATGATGGTATTCTTTCGGTTTGGGTTTCATTTTCATCCATTGGTTGATGTTGTTGAAGATCAAAGTGTGTGTGTGTGTGTGAAGAATGGGTTTGGGGGGTTTGAAATGGAGATGTTACCGTTTGGTAATGGTTTTGTAACGGTTTTGTGATGATGATGAAGGAGGAGGGTTTAGGGAGGATTTTGAAATTTGAAATGATGTAACGGAATTGATATTTTTGTCAATCACAAACGGATATAAATAAAGATTTATTACTCCCTTCCCTTCCCTTCTTCTCAAAATTATTGACTATTTTAAATTTTCAAAGTAAAACTGATTCAACTTTAACTATAAATATATATTTTTTATAATATAATATTTGATAAAAAATTATATCATTGACTAAATTTGAGACGAAGGGAGTACTTTTTTTTAGGAAAAATTGCATATATATCCCTCCTTAAGTGAATAATTACATATATATCCTTTGTACAAGTTTTTTATGCACATAATACAATGATTTTTATGCATGCTTTGAATATATATGCAATTATGCATTTTCAAAAAGATATATATGCAAAAACTTTTTTTTTACTTAATCTGAAGGGAGATTGTCAAAGGGTGTTTATTTGGTCTTATATAATGGTCGGTTTATTGCTTATTTCGTTTTGATTTTATATTTTGTAAGCTTGTTTTTTGTGATTTATGTTAAAGTTTTTTTTCTGTTTATATAAGTTTATTATGATCATAATAAAGAATAAACTTATATAAGCTAAAAGTTTCAAAACAAACCATAAAAAATTAGCTTACGAAATATATGGTTGTGTTTGGCGTACGAGCTTATAAGAGCTTATCATAGCATGAACTTATTTTTTAAAAAAAATAAGCTACCATTTAAAATAAGTCTCGTTTGGCTGACACGGCTTGAAGGAGCTTGTTAAAAAAACAAACTACTAAATGAAATGCTAGTTGTACTAGCATGTAAAAAAAAAAAAAAAAAAACAAAACCTCCAGCCACATGCTGCAACAACCAGCTCCAGTAACCCGTTCCAGCGATCCGCTCCAGCTCCTACTTATGCCAAACATACCCTAAGTCTAAAACCAAATACTACGTAAGACATAAGCGTATTATATAATCCCAAAAAAACACCCCAAAATTATTCCACTCAATTGACTATCAAAAAGAAATGATTTGAACAAGATATCTGTAGCCTGCACATTGCGACGGGTTTATAACTTTTTTGAGTTGCGTACTTGCGTTTTTACGATTTGAAGTTTTGAACAATATTGAATATTCTACTGCAAAAGTTAAAGTCAACTATTCTTACTGACAGGTCCATTTAAGCGCCTGGTGACATGTTTAAAACATTGAAAAAAAGTTTATTTTGATAAATGGGGGTATGAAATAGGTCAAATTTTGGTAATTGTTTTTTAACTAAATGTTTACTTACTAAATCATTTTCCATCGTCATCTAATGATGAAATATAAAAGGCCCTGTAAACTTTTTTGGACGAAGGTTTAAGTGATAACAGGGGTGAGAATGGTGCAGGTTGGTGCGGTTTTTGGTAAAAACCAATCGCATCAGCAATTGCAATTTTTAAAAAATGATAATCCACACCTGTGCGATTTTGCGGTTTTACGGTTTGCTTTTTGCGGTTTTTAAAGTTTTGTTTTTTCAAATATACAAGATGACCAAACTTTTTTTACATACCAAGGGACTAATCACCACCATTTATCTTCTTTTCATCTTTATTTGATCTAATATTTGAGATTAATCCCTAACAATTTAAAAAACCTACTTTCATCTTTTTTTTTTTTTCAAATATTAATATCTTTCAAACCGTTAATCGTTAAGCGGAAAAAAATATACCGTTACGACGAGCATTTAATTATCTTTCTATAGACGGGCATTTTGATATATTTTCGACAAATTTTTTTTTTCGTTTTTTTTTCAAATTTTTTTCGTGACCGAAAAAATCATATATGATATATCTTATATGATATTATATATCATATATGATATGTAATATCATATAAGATATATCATATATGATATGTAATATCATATAAGATATATCATATATGATTTTTTCGGTCAAGAAAAAAAATGTAATACTCCGTAAAATCTCAGGTCATTTATTAATGCTAATTATCGATACTATTCTAATCTAAGCCTTTTTTGCTGGCTAATTTAAAATTTTTATATGAGACACCGTTTGTTTAACACCGTATGTTTGACACCCGATTACTTGGTCACCCTATGTTTGTCACCTGGTATCACCCGAAGTCACTCTTAGATGTCACCCAATGAGGTTAACACCGGTAACTCCCACTTGCGACCTAACACCTTGAGATGACACTAATATATGTATGTGTGTGTGTGTGTGTGTGTGTATATATATATATATATATATATATATATATATATATATATATATATATATATATATATATATATATATATATTATTACGAGACTAATATCACACTAAGTGTATATATAAGTATATATACCTAGGAACGACACCGTCTATATTTTCATGGACTACACGAACCGACACCGACATCGACACCAAAACTAAAATTTCGAGAACTCAAGTCACCGACACTATAATATTTCATGATGGGCCGTGTACCACTTTTGGCCCAAGATCCATTTTCTTCATTTGCTCGCTGCTGGGCCGAAACACACCATAAGCCCAAAGCCATATTTATTTCGTTTGGGCCAAGTTTTCACAAGCCCGTAGGGCTATTATGTTTTCTCTCTATGCATGCTACTCAACGAGCACAGCTCGTGCACCACCCACGTATTATTACACACGTTTTCTTTCCTTGGTTCCCTACATCCTCGACACCAAGCACACTATCCCTTTGACTTTGTTTCATGCGTGAGGATGCAACCAAACTAGACAATGAGCCACCCTTGTAGCCGTCGAACCTTTGGGTATTCACCATACACGTTAAGTTTACTATACCCATTAGATTACATGTTTCTTTGACCACTAACACAATTTAAACAAATACACCTAGTACACAAGCATGCTTCTAATCTTTGTACTAAACCATTTTAAAATGGATCATAGCTTCTAAACTCTTACAAGTCGATTTGACAACACCCTTGGCACTGGTGAGTGCTTATTCACTCACTATTTTATGGCCAAATACCGACCCAAAATGACTAATTGAGCTAACAAATGCCAAGAAAACACGTGTTTTTATGTTGTGAACATGCAGGTATGGATTAATCACAAAAAGACAAAAAATCACACGAATACCGGAAAAACGGACACGAGAGTGGAAGATGGTCAAAAAGTCAAAGTCGGGATCTACAATTCAACTTCAGTCCTTCATCTATTCAGAATTGGCAAAAATGGTCCTTGGATTACACTTTTGAAGAAAGTCAAATTCAGCCCTTGAAGTTTCAGAATTTTACACATTGGGTCCTCAAAGTTTCATAAAATACAAAATTGGTCCTTGAGATATATTACTACAAAATCTAAAAATACTTACACCAAAATCTGAGCTAAGTCCAATACACATTTTTATTACCCAAAGCCCACTAAACCTCAAAGCCCATATCCAAATTATATTGCCCAAGCCCAAACAGATTCGGTCAAAGTCTTATACACATGGTCAATGGGTCAATGCATTAATAAAATAACCAAACGTGCCATTTTCCCTCTTTTCCCTGAACCCAAAAATCCCCCAAATCCCATGAACCCTAACTCACCTAAAGGCTCAATTGGTTCACTCCTTTCAAATTAACCATAATTGACTCATCATTTGAGCTTCTAGAAGCAATAACACGTGACTGAGCACATGTCAGAGAGTATATTATATGCTGTGTTGACACCTGGCAGCAAGAGATTGGAAGAGATGCGTCATACCAAGCTTTGGATCCTGCTGACAAGTCAGAGAAAGTATTGCACACACGAATGGGACAGATGGAAGCAGTTGATTGGGCATGCCACGCTTCACATCCTGATCCAAGGGCTAATATTAGATTAAAGAAGCACAAAAACGATCAAAGGGCTATTAGATGAAGTAAAGAAGCACAAAGTTGCAAGGATTGCCAACCTGGCATCAGACCCCAACCCTCTTCACTTCTGCTATAAATAGGTCTTATTTATAGCTCATTGGTGTGTAATTTTTAGTGTAGTGTTATGCTGTCCATTTTACTTTAGATTGTATTTAGTTTAGCCGTTTGTAATTTTCATAAGAGTTTTAATAAAATTTCTAGTTTACTTAAATAAATCTCAGCTTATTTTGTTCTTATATCAGCTTATTTTGTTCAATCATTTTTATATCCTGCTTCATTTAGTTAAGATTTATCTCAATCTATTACTCTTATACAGTTTTTAATTCATTTACATATAAAAAATCAGAAAAATATTAAAAAAAATAAAAATTAATATCATAAATATTAGTATAGCTTATCATAGAGCTTATTTTTCATTTTATATACTCCATTTTAGCTAACTAGCTTTCAGTGGAGTATATTTGAGTCCAAAGTTCTTATAATCAAAAATAAGAAGAAGAATTATTGTTGCTGAGGTGTTGGATATGCTGAGACAGAAAGAGATGAACTCAGCCTATCTTAGAGATAGGCTTCTGTGAATCCCCTCTGTTCTAGCTGAGGGGAAATTCCTTGGTAAATCTCATCTTAATTCCTTTAGTTTTGGATCTGATTTTATAGTTATTTGATTTGTAGTTTAGTTTATTGCAGCAACAGATTTGAAATTGATTGATACTTCTTAGTTTAATATAGTTGTTTGCTTAGCTGAGCTTGATCATTGTTTGTTTGAGATTAGTTTATTGCATCTGTTTTTGCTAAATTTAGTAGAGCTATAGTAATTGATAGTTAGATTGAGTATCTGTCATTTGTTTTGGATCTGATTATTGAGAATTGTGGATTTGAGTTTGATATGGATTGCAGTCGAGTTACTGTTTCATTGGTTATATTGCTATAGTTGCATAATTGAGTTCTGAGTTTGGGATGATTGCTGATCTGAGTTGCTTGTGCACATCTGCCTATTTGTAGATCTATGATACTGAGTTTCTTTTGGATCTAGAGTGACTAGTTGATTGATTCTGCTTCTGTAGTGATATTGATAGCTCATTAGAACTGTGGTATAGAATTTAGTAGTGGATAGCAAGGATTCATAGTTAATATTGTTAGGAATACGTTTATTCATATGAAGACTCGGTCACCCCGAGTATAGTTTAGCATGTTGTAGCTCGTAGTATTTATCTTATTAGTTAGAACGTAGTTTAGTGTTAGTTAGTATTTGTGGAGTCGGGTCGGGTCTTTACCCACTGTCAGCCCGCTCCACAGCCCGTTTCAGGGGGCGTTTTATTGTAACTATAAATACCCCTTCCCTTGCTTGGAAGGGGTTGGAGCTTCCTTTCATTTCAATCTAACCTTCTCATTTTTCTCTCTACACTTTCTCTCTCTAGGATTCCCTCCCAACTCTCTTTCTCTCTCTAAACTTTCTTCCATTAATTCAATCATAAACACAAAACCATGTATGCTATGATTATTGATATTTTACAAATATGGAGTTATAAGGGGGTGTTTGGATTTAACATTGGTTGTGATAAATTGTTTGTGTTTGACTGAATTTGCTGATTCACATTGGAAGTTTTAGAGTATTAATAGTGATAGTAGTCATAAAATAGTAGATTCAAACTAAATAAGTCAATATCAGTCATCTTATATCATTAACAGTTGAGTTAGTTGAAATCAATTAGTAGCATTTAACTGATAGTTGATTAATAGTTTAAAGTAGATTAATCCAGTGAAGTTATAGCTTATTATTACATTTAGGAGTAGTTTTAGTTAACTAAATTTGGATTTGGTTAAATTGATAAAAGTTTTTCAAATTAGTCAAATTGTTCATCAGATTTTGTATCCATAAGCTGCTGATTTGGTAGGATTCTTGAGTAGCAAACAGTAGAGTTAAGACTTATAATTACTTGATACTCATTCTCTGTTGCTCAGTCTTGAATTTACCCCATTAATTTTGGAATTTAGAGCTTATTATAGCTGATTTCTGACCTTGTAAAGTTGACTGTTTGAAGCAGTGAACTGCTATTGAGTTTAGGGCTGCTATTCTGAATTTGTGACTGAATTTGTCAGTTGAATCTTGATCTGAGTTGAATTTGAGTAGATTTAGTATTTTGTATCACTGTTTTGCTACTGTATATGCTTGTGCTTATTCTGCTGATTTATGTGAGCTTAATTTTAGCTTATTGCATAGTATCTTGAGTATCTGTGGTATTCTGAGCTTGCAATTGATCATATCTTGCTTAACTAAGTGCATTGCATCATTTTTATCTTGAGTTTCAAGTTTCAAACTGATTGGATCTCAAGTGCTTAATAATAAGCACTTGAGATAAGCAGTTTTTCTTAAATAAGCACTTTTATTATTCAAATTAACTTCAAATTTTTTATCTAAGTTTTTTTTAACATTTTAGAATTTCTGGAATTTTTCCAGATTTTTCCAACCCTTTTTGCTATTTTTCTTAATTACTTTTTGATTCTATTCAATTTTAAATAGGATTTAATTACCAAAAATCAATAAAAAAACAGAAAAAGTTGTGAAAAATACAAAAATATTTTTAGAAAATCTTTTACAATATTTTAGAATTTCTAGAATTAAATTTTTATTTTTCCACTTTAATTTTCTATTTTTCCTTATTTTTAATTCATTTAAAATTCCAAAAATCAATTTTAATTCATAGAAAATAATTAAAAAGTCAAAAAAATATTTTTCTTTTTCTTAAAATTCTTTTTAATAGTTTTAAGATTTTCAATAAACGTTATGTTTTAAAATTTGCGGTTGCATTTCCGTTTTTACGTTTTTCAATTTTGTGCATTATTAGCTTGTACTCTTTGCATATCTCATCTTTGTTTGTTATTACTTGAATAATTTGATTGCTATTTTCACTTTCTCACTTTTCAAATTCACGATTTCACGAATCGATATTCTCGATTCCATTCGTCTTCGTTGGGAAACGACTCGGGTGATCCGTATTTTACGCGGATCATTTCGATACTATACTATATATTATATATAATTGGTTTTCACACGAATCAATTTTTGGCGCCGCTGCCGGAGAAGGTCGAAGTGAATTTTTGAATATCTTTTTGAAAAATCGTGTTTTGTTAAGCCTTCTCTACTTTGTATATATATCTCTATAAAAATTGAAAAATTCAAAACACTTTTCCTAAAGTGTTTACAAAATACCAAAAAAATAATAAAAGTTACAGCCTCGACTCGACCGAAAGGAAGGGCGTTGTAAACAAAAAAAGTCTCACAATATAACGAAAACGTAATTTAGTTGTTTATCAGATTATTTCAATTACTACAACCGAATAAGCGGGAAATACGGATAGCTAAGACATTAAATTGCTAGCTGAAGAGAGATTCATTCTTCTCTCCCGTCCCGTCGCGCGTGGTTTTGAAAGAAACGGTTTTCGATTAACATTACGTTTTAAAAAAAGAAAAACAAAAGAAATAAAAAGTTTTTGTGAAAAATAAATAAAAACAAAAAGATTTTCCTTTTTCTTTTTCTTTTCTTTTTAATTTTTGCTTTTGGTGTATGCACACCCGTTCTTCTTTTGAGAGTCATATATCACCTTTATATAATCCCGAAAGGGTAATTCGACACACACACCGTGTCCATTTCCTTAACGTTGAGGAAATGGATCCGAATAATCAACACCCTCCGGTGGGTGGTGATGAAACCAACACATGCCGGCTCCCGATCTCCGAACGATGGAGGAGCTGTGCCAACCCACGATGCATGGTAGAGGTGGCCCGATTGCCCCTCTAAATATTGAGGCCACGGATTTTGGACTTAAGCACCACATGATACAACGAGTCCAAAATTCGTGCCAATTTCACGAACTACCGGGTGACGATGCAAATAAGCATCTCGATAAGTTTCTAACCGTCACCCAAAATATGAAGCAAAACGGGGTCTCCAATGACGCCCTCCGTCTCTCTCTCTTCCCCTATTCTCTTACGCATCATGCCACCGCGTGGTTTGATCACCTTCCCAGGAACTCGATTCATACTTTCAATGAAATGGTTTCCAAGTTCCTGGCAAAGTATTTTCCACCATCGATGGTGACGAAGTTGAGGAATGATATTAGCAACTTTCGACAACTCCCCGATGAGTCTTTGTTTGAGGCTTAGGAACGTTACAAGCTTGCCATTGATCGTTGTCCGAATCATAATATGCTTCTCGTCACAATAATTGATACGTTTTATAATGGATTGACTTTACGACATAGGGACACGATCAATGCTGCAGCTGGTGGTACTTTCATAAAATGTCGTCCCGAGGATTGTTACGAGCTAATCGAGAATATGACGGCCCATTACAATTATTGGGATTCCTCAGTCGAGAGGAATGAGCCAATAAGATCGACTGCGACTCTAAACTCTTCTTCTTCTAACCCCGAGCTAGCCGTCTTGAATAAGAAACTTGACGATTTGTCGACGGCTATGCTAAGAATGTACCAAATGATGCCGAATCAAGTCAAAAACACACAAGTTAATATGGTCAATATCGTTTGTGAAACTTGTGGTGGTCCACATTCATACCTTGAATGCCCAGCCTCCGGTGGCTTTGCTCAAGAGAACGTGTATGCTGCGAATATGGGTGGATTTGATATTTTTGAATTGTGTAACGGATTTGATCTTTTTGTCAATCACAAACGGATACAAATAAACATTTATTGTATTTTTTTACTTAATTTGAGGGGAGATTGTCAAAGGGGCGTTTATTTGGCAGCTTTGAAAAAAAAAATTCTACAAGACATTAGGTGCTATAAGACTATCGATCTTACCGATTTATGTATCTGGGTCAAAAAAATAGGTCAACCGTGGTAAACAGCGATCAACGGCGGTCAATGATGGTCAAACTTGCAAGAAATTTATAAATCTTGCCGGAAGTACCCAAAACTCAATATAAACTTATTTTGATCACTTATAGTAACTGTTTAAGTCTATTACAAGTTATTTTTTAGAAAATACCTTGGCGGAAATATCTAAAACTCACTGGAAATACACAAAACTTGCCAAAAATAACTAAAATTTGTCAGTAATATCAATCCGATTAATCACTAATTAATCCCGCCTAGACCGATTACAAGCTACAAGGTGGTCAACCACCCAACTACCGATTTACGATTTTTGCAACCTTGTTGTTTGGTCTTATATGGCCGGTTTATTGCTTATTTTGTTTTGATCTTATATTTTGTCAGTTTACATTTTTTTTTTGTTTTTTTTTTTTCCGTATATGAGTTTGTTATGATATAATAAACTTATATAAACTAAAAGTTTCAAAATGAGCTTACGAAATATAAGTCTAAAACCAAACACGGAGTAAGACATAAGCCCAATATATAAGACGAAAAAAACACCCCAAAATTATTCCAATCAATTCATTGTCCAAAAGAAATGATTTGAATAACATATATGTAGCCCGCACATTGCGACGGGTTTATAACTTTTTTGAGTTGCGTTTTTACGATTTGAACAATATTGAATATTCTACTGCAAAAGTTAAAGTCAACTATCTATAATCTATAATACATTATAATGCATTTGAGACTATTCTATAATTAGAAAGGTTTAAAATTCAGACTTTTTTCTTGCTTATTATGGAAAGATTTCAAAATTAATTTGTTAAGAAGCAAGTTGGTTAGGAAGTTTGTTAGGAAGAGGTTGATTGTTCAAACTAAAATTATTTGGCTTAACCATCTCTAATATCTCTACTTATAAAGCATGAAGACAACTAAACGTGTAACAAATAACGCAAAATATAATCATACGGTATCCGACGCCGCATTGCGCGGGTACAGTTTTTACTTGTTAATACAAATATCGCCTAAAAACGTTATTTATATTTTACGATCTTTGCTAAGTTTTGTTAATGACAAAGTATGAACTTTAGCTAAAAGTAAATTATCACTTTAAGTGTTTAAGTCTTGTTTAACTAATGTTTACATTTCCTTTTAAACTAAACATGGGTTTTATTTCTTAAAATAGAAATAGTCACATCACATTTATGGCAAGTTTTGTCATCATGCATTTATGGAAAGAAATGTGTTTGACTTGCTTTGAGGTTACTTACAAGTTTTGTGTTTGACTTGATTTAAGTGATGTGACATTGTTTGGTTGCTAGAAGTTATGAGACAAGACCTTGTTTGGTTTGAAGAGTTATTGCAAAAACCTACTGCAGACCCGGCGGTACCCTGGGGGTACACGGGCGGAACCCATCTGAGGGTTCCGCCTGATCCGCCAAGCATGCAGTATGGTGTGCTATAAATACCAAGCCATAACTTGATTTTTGGCTAACTCTTTTAGGACATATATTCACATACTCTCTCAACTAACTCAGTAACCTTTTGATTTGTGATTCTCTTATGTAGCAAGGAACTTCACAAGATCATTCAAGAAGTTACAAGCTTCAACTCTAAAGTTGCAAGTCTTGATAGCTTGGTCATGTATAAGCTTTGGTAGTTTTATACTTCATGTGTGTCATGTATGTAGAAGTTATAGGTTAGTATTTTAGGCCTCAAAATACAAAGAGTGTTGGGAGTTGTTGTACCCTAGTAAAAGAACTAACGGGAGTGGTTGTACCCTTGGTAAAGAACTCGACATCTAGCTTTGTGTCGGTAAAAGTGTAAGCGACGAATGGGAGTGGTTGTACCCTTGTAAAAGAACTCGACATCTAGCTTAGTGTCGGTAAAAGTGTAAGCGACGTTGTAAAGGTTTTCTCCACCGGTGAAAGGAGCTTGTTGATTAGTGCTTATAACTCTCGAGTTGGAAACTCGGGGCGTGGATGTAGGGCAAGGAAAAAGAGTCCTTGTAGCCGAACCACGATAAACAATCGTGTTGTGGTTTGATCGTTTCTTTCTTTATCTTTGCTTATTACATGTTGTCTTTTAGTTACAATTGCTAATCACATATAAAGCTTTCCAAAAGAATTAAAACAAGTAAAGTTGTACTTATATCTTGAAACAAATGTAAAGCTTTTCAAAGAACTAAAACAAGCAAAGTTAGGATTATCACAAGTAAAGCTTTTTAAAGTATGAAACAAGTAAAGTTAGAATAAAAGCTTTTCAAAGAATCAAACATATAAAGTTGTGTTTATATCTTTAAGCAAACGTAAGGTTTCTAAAAGGATATTTAAGCTAAATAAGAATCGAAAAAAAGGGTAAACTATTCAACCCCCCTTCTAGTTTTCCACAATTGGTATCAGGAGCTACGTTACTCAAGATCTTTAAAATAGAATGTATTTTAAAACTTGGATCGATCCATGGATTTTGAAAATCTCAAAGAAGGGCAACCTATTCAAAACCCACCGCTATTTGAAAAAGAAAACTTACTTGAGTGGAAAAGTAATTTTGAAAACTATGTGAAATCAATTGATCAAGATCTTTGGCATACTAATTCTTTTGGTGATCTCAAACCAAAGAAAACAAGTTTTAGAAAACCAAGATAACAATCTTAAACTTGATAAAAATACTAAAGCTAAAACAATGATTTATAAAGCTTTAGTACCAAATATGAAAGAATGTATTTTTGTCAAATGGCTAATGACATTTGGAAAAATATGTTAAACTTTCATCAAAGAATATGTCAAGTCAAAGATGATCAGTGTGATCTTACATATGAATTAGAAGTGTTAGAAAAACTAATTGATAGACACTTAGTAGAAGTTAATACATGTGCTACTAGTTTAAATGTTTTTAATGAAGGTACAAGTGAAGATGATTACTCATGTCATGCTCGTAATGGACTTACTTGTGATTCATGGAATAACACGTATGAAGATGAAGCCAATCATCCGGTTTGTGATTCTAAACTAGATAAAACATCAAGCAAGGTACACTTTGAAACCAAACACTTTTGCTTTGACAAATTTATCCTAGAGTTTTCTAAACTAGAAAATGAGTCTAAACGTTTATGCAACATGGACCTAAAAACTATCTTCAAGAAAGAGTCTTCAAAATCTTTTAAGAAAATCTTTGAAAAGGAAATCTTGTTAAAAGATAAAATGTCAAGAATTGAGAGTAATGTTGAAATTAATCTTGAATGTAAATTATGTCTAGATTACAAACATGAGATTAAAATGCAAAATGAGAAAGGAAAAATTATTAGTTAAATTTGATGAAAGCTCAAAATCTTTTGAAAGATTGTTGAGGAGTCAAAGGTTGTTTAAAGATAAAACTGGATTAGGACTTAACTCAAAAGCACCATTAACTAATAAAACAAAAGCAAGTAAAATTTGTCTAACCTAGAAGAGAGACTTAGAGATAATTCTATCTCTAATAGAAACTCATGATAGAAGAATTAAGATTATCATGCTCTAGGATTTTATATGATTGTCTAACCTTTTTGGATACATGAGTAATTGAGTTTCTAAGCGTGTCGTCAAACCAAGACTCTACGCGTTGTGTTTTTCCTCTTGATAGCATCTCTATGCAATTTAAAAGGTACACATTACTTAAACTTGACTTTAATAGTCTCTTGCTTCTAAGCATTATGTGTTAGAATATGTGTTATTAGTAATACTCTAAAAGTGTTTACTTGCTATTTAGTAATAACTAGGATTAGATTCTATGCAACAAGGAAATTCGTCTTTAGTACTAGTAGGATATATAAGGTGCTTTAGTTCTTTAACCATCAAGAGATAAACACGAGAAACTCTTTAGTGAGTCTCACTCAACTCTTGCTTACAAGTGAGCTAACTAAGAATTTCCTAAGTGTTAAAATGTCTAACACTTTTGTGATGCTTGCAAAACAAACCTTTGTTAAATAATATTCTCAAACACCATACTTTGAGTCTTAAATTGTGTTTTTCTTCAATTACTCCTTTATGATAATCTCACATAAAACACACAAGGTGAAATAAATCACATTAGCATATATTAGGATGTGTGAAAGAAAATAAGTTTTCAACATCTAGGATTTACACATCAAATGTGACACATAGTCTAATGATGTTGTACCTCTTGGACTTTTTAAAAATAAATAGAGCTCATAGTGTCCTAAGTAAGAAAACCCAAAGAGTCGAGGAGTCGTTGAATATGACATTTAACGAGTGGTCTCCTCCTTCTATGATATCATCTTTGGTAGATGATAACTTAGTCGAAAGTCCAATGATGGCAAGACAAGCATGGAGTAAAAGTACAAAACAACATCTTCTCACCTTGAGTTAAACATTGAATCAAGCAAAATTGACATTAGCTATAAAACTTGATTTAGAGGTCATAGTTGTGTCTAAACAAGTTCAACAAAAACAATTTTTTTAGAATAAAACAACTAATGAAACGAAATTGATATTTCAAAGTAATCAAGTGAGTATAGTGCCAATTTTTGAAAGACCTTTTGATAATAAAAGCAAGCCACAAAAGCAAGGGATTTTAACTTAAAGACATTCCTAGTTGCTCTCTTGTTCTCAATGGTTAAGTTATTGATGACTTATCGAGAATGAGATTAGTAAATCCGTAGGTAAAACTAAATATAGAGAAATGTTTTAAAGACTACTTGTTCTCATAACAATTAGATCCAACATTATGTTTAGTTTTTGTCTATGTGCTCGTGTTAAAGAAGATCCTAAAACAACTCTCTAGTTGAACCTATTTGGATACATCATTAAGTACTACACAACTCAAATTATGGTCTTCCAAAAGAACGGGAATAGAAACTATAGTGTTTGACAAATGGAATTATGTCGGTAATAAGTTGATAAGAAAAGCTCAAGTGGTACTTGTACTTTTATGCTTACTTACCCAATGATTCTCCAAAACACGTATGACTCTCAAATTAGTATCGAATGGAGAAGCACATCAACAAGCTCCGCTTAAACAAGCAAACTCGCATCAACAACGAAATTCATCTTATCAACATTGCTATACCTTCAACAAAGGAAGCATCGACCTCAGCGACAATTCAATCCATTATGTTCTTTATTGACATATTGTGATCCATCATCATCGCCTTGGTAAGATTGTTCATTGAGGAACGTCTTAACTAAGAAAGTCTTCTACGTTAACTATTTCATCATCACGTTATCAAAATCTCTTGAATGAAAAGCATTCATCATCCCTAGGCTTAGTCAAGGACTCATAAGACCTAAAACCATAGTTTTGAACATTAGGATAAAACCACAAAAATCAAAACAATTTCTTTTGAGTTTTTCCCTGCAGAACCCACGGAACCTTCAGACTATACGGGCGGAACCCATTTTTTGGTTCCGCCTGGTCCGCCAAACCTCAGAATGTTTTAAACTCTTTATTTCAAAGCCAAACACCCTATTAAGTCTTAACAAAAACTAACAAACAGCATCACCCTCTCTAAAACACATATCCTTACGAATTTTAGGGCTTCTAATCCAATCTCTTCCAATCCAACTAACTTTGTAAGTATTCTAATCACAATTACATTTTTAATTTAATCATAACATTTTTGCTTACAATCATTAACTAGAATCTTAGAGCTTTTGCATAAAACTTCATGATTCATGAAAAACTTGTTGGCTAGTCAATTATGTATTTCATTTAGTTAAGAAATGTATCTTTTCATTGTTATCTTGATTTACCAAACACACCAAGAGCATTATTTTTCTAATTGCAACATGATTTATCACCACATTGTTAAAACAAATGAAAAACATCATTTAAACATCACTTGCATACTATCTCTTGAATGCTAAAGGGGATACATAACTAATATGTATTTTCGGGTACATTCAATCGAAGACACATTCAATTAGGAGAGTGTTGGTTATCTTTTGTTTTTACAACAAAATTTGCATAACAAAACGATTTGGGAATCAAAATGAGTCAAGATAACCATGTCTTCACATTGTCTTGCATATAAGAATATATTAGAACATCCTCGTTGTTAAAAGTCATTAACATACAATTTTATGTTTTCTAGGAATCAACATGCCTCCCGCAAACAAATCCGATCACAAAGAAACCCTTAAATACATGCCCAAACACCATATGACCAAAGGTCTCAACCCGGTTCAAGTAGAAACCTTTAAGGCATTAGAAAAACGCTATGTTCACGAAGGTAGAACCATTGATCCATCCTTTCTAGAAGGAACATCTATTCGCCAAAACTTTGCCGCAATTCACTTTGATTGTCTCCTTGATATAGATGAGCCCATTTGTCCTAGGTTCATCTTGGAATTTTATGCAACCGTAAACCTTTCCTCATGTGCCAGTGGTAGGATCTCATTAAACTTCACAACTAATCAAATATCACATGATATAGATTTAAAAGACTTAGCTATAATTCTTGGTGTTCCAAATGAGGGAACTTGCCTCTACACGGATAAGTGGCCCATTTCAAGTCTTGATACTATTGATCGTTTTTATCCATACGATACACCTCTTGCTAGTAAGGAAACTATTAAGGAACACCTCTTTGTTAGAACCTCTACCACTAGGGTGAACCGTTCGGGGAATACTATAGATAAGGATCCTTTTGGTATGGAGCTCAATGAGCTTAAACCGCAATTTAAGAAATGGGAAGAAATTCTTAGGGCTAACGTCATAAGTACCATAGGAAATAGAGATCACATCAACACATATCTTTGCTATATGCTCTATAGCATTTCAACCGGTCAACCCTTCAACTTAGCCTACTACCTAGCCAAAAGGATGGCCGACATATCCTTAGTTGGAACAACCGCTCTTCCCTATGGTATGCTTCTTACTCGCCTCTTTAGAGGAATCTCACCCATTTCTCCTAACGAAGATGGAATACGCCTTGACTATTTTCTAGTTCCTCACACCTTCGTTCCTCTAAGTGATAAACGAGTTTTCAAAAATAAGGGCAAACGTACTCGATCACCTACTCCATCTTCATCATCATCCGGCATGAGCGACGATGATAAACTACCAAACTCTAAGTTACCTCCTTTAGAATACCTTCAAGCTCTCCCCATCATTGACAATGCTTCCGAAGAATTCAAGCAAACCAAAGGAATGTTCAAGTGTTTTGGAAGATACCTAAACAAGCTCAAAAAGAAGATTGACCGGTTGTGAGAAGATTAAGGAGCGTTTGGCTTATGAGTGCTTTAGAAGCGTCTTTGTGTTAAAACTATGTGAATTATGTGTTTTTCACTTTCATGGTTTATTATGTTGGTTGGATTATGTTTGTATGAAATTTTATGCATAATGACAATGTTTAAGGTGTTTGTCATTTTTTTATGCTTATGGGAATTCTTACTAAGTATAGTGTAATCCTCGACCTCAAGGTCAAAGTCCCATGATTGGTATGTTTACATATCTAATTTTTGCATTACCTAACCAGTAATACCTTATCTTTTTGATTTTAGGAGTTTTCGAAAATTTTGAAAATCGTCTCGCGGGTCAAAAACGCGGACTGTGAACTTTTTCAGCCCTGACGGATCTGGCGGTACCAAAAATTGGGGTCCGCCAGTGTGTTTTCTGGGAATTCCAGAAATGGCCCAACGGACCAGGCGGTACCCTCAAATGGGTTCCGCCAGTGTCTTCTGAGGGATCCGCCAGTCACCTGCAGAAAATTTTTGCTATTTTTTCTTAAGTTCATAACAGTAAAGTGTCAAATCATTATCCTAAGTGAGAAACATCTTTCATTTACAACAACAACCATATTGGAACAAACCTCACTCACTAAAACAATTAGTAAGACACTTCCCGCCAAAATTCAAATTCAAAACATAACTAACCAAAGGAACCCTTTTAAAGGATCCTTCAAACCTTTGATACATTTTCTACCAAACCACTTCCCATGATCACAAAGCATTGAGTGCTTAGGTTGGTCTTTCACTCCATCCTATTCATTGGATTGACCTTAAATGATGTGACATGGTCATGAAAATCATTTGACACCTCAATCTTAGAATAGTAAAACATCAAATCCAAACACTATTTCAACACTTTTCTCATCCTATAAAATTGAAAGCTTCACAACAATTCAAATCACACCATCACCATCAAGACTTCTCCCCTCAAACATCAAAACCAAAACCTTTGAAATGACCAAATCCTACACCTCATCCGAGTCATCAAAATCATGTGCTAAAACCACTAGGATTAGTGTGAAACCTTGTTTCTCCAACAAAACCACAAAGTCAAGCTCATCATCATCAAGTGATGCTTCACTTAATATCTCCTCACCTATCCAAGATTTTCTAAACCTTACTACCTCAACTACATCCTCAACACATTGTAATACCAATGTGATCACCATTCAAGATTTACTTAATCTTGCTACTCCACCACCCTCTCCACCACTTTGGAACTCAAACCTAGCAATTAACCCATCATCAACTAAACCTTCGAGTGAGTCAACTTCATCTTCTCAACAAGCTTTTAAATCAAAAACTCCTTCACCTCAATCACCAACACCAACACCAATAGAACTTTTCCATACACCACCAACATCACCAACACCCAATTTGGAAACTTTTGATGATCTATCATCAAGTCCACCATCTTTCTCACTTTTTGATACCGTTGCTCAAATGGAAACCCAACAACAATCTAGTGAGCAACTTAATGATGAACCCCATTACCCATCTACGGTAGAACGGTTGGCTTACCGTTATGCTAGACCATCCATTTTTCCAAATGATCAAGGTCATACCCACCAACAATCATTTGTGTTTCACCCAATTTACAAAGACCTTCATGGCAATCCTTCCGGCGAACCAAGCTTCCGCCATTTTGTTCAAAATCAACAACCACAACCACAACAACAACTACCACAACAACAAAATTCCCAAAATTTTGAAACTCTACTTTCTTCTTATAAGAAAATAGAAACATCCATATGGGAAAAACCTCCAAACATGAATGAGGAAATAAGTACTCATTTAGCCCACCTAAATGCCTTTAAACGAATGGTTGACTCTCAAATCAACCATGTTATGGAATTTCATACGGCATTAAACTCCACAAGTGAAGGAAGCAAACACACCTCTCAACCATCCACATTTGCTCCTTCAAGTTCAAACCATCCACCACCAACAAATCAAACTATCAATCCACCACCATCATTCCCCCGCCATGATTGCGGACATTGCGAGAGAGCCGCTCACATTAGTGAAAGATGTCGAACGGAACTTCGTGAGTTATCCGAAGAAAGGAGGTTTATTCTAAACCACATTTTGGATCATCTACAATCCTTGTCTCACCCACCTCAACCTTAGAGTCTCCAAAATGAAACAAAACCGTTTCTCTTGGAAAATATCCCCCATTTTAACCAACAAACCAAAACCAAGACACCACCTCACCTCTCAAAATAAAAGCTGCTACAACCCTCAACCTACATTTTCATCCTTAAACAACCCCATCCTTGTTTTCGGAAAATGTTTCTCATTAAGGAAAATGATGATTTCCTTGTAGCATTTTATGGTCTTAGTTTAGTTTTAGTATTTCTTTGTTTTTAAAAGTAGGATGTTGTCATCTTAATTTCGTGTCTTTGACTCTCTAAGAGTCAAAATTTTACAATTTAATGAAATTCATTCTACAACAAGGTTTAAATTGTTTGGTGACTATCTAGGTATGATGTGTGAACTATACCTTACTATGATACTATACATAAATCTTGTGACTTAGAAACTAACCTCTCTTTTTGTAGGTTCATTATCCATGTCTTCCTTCCTTGAAACTCCATTTAGGGGAGTAGCAATCAAGGGGGAGCATGAGTCTTGCTTTATTCCGCTTCGCAACTCTTAGTTGTGTTTTAAACATGACATGCTTTCATGACTTATTGTCACACCCCCAAAATCGGGTCCAGCGGAAGCATACGTGTAGCTGGGGTGTAACTCAATCCGTATCACAACACTAGTTCAAAAATGGTTTTCACTTCAATCATTTAGAATAAAATAGTTAAATCAAAAATATTGAATTTACATCGTTAAAAGTAGTGCGGAAGTAGGCCCTTAAAATGGTTTAAAACGGTCCCCATATAAATAATCAGAGTCTTCTATGACCATGCCATGCCCTGCCAAAACCTCCAGTAGCGTGCCATAAGTTAAAACCTGAAAATACATGCTAAAGTGTCAACACGAGGTTGGTGAGTTCATAGAGTTTGTTTAACAAATAAAGTTTATAGAAAAATGGTCACACAGCAAAGGCATCGTAAATCCACTCAGTTACAAGTCCCGCCATAAGAGACTTGTAACCTGTGTGTTTACAACCCACTGCTAAATAGTTTATGTCTGGTAGTTAAGCACATGAGGTCAAACAATAAGTCACAATATGGGCACATATTATATAATAAAGAATGTGGCAAGGCTCCTAAAATAAATAATATGCGTTCCGTAGACAGGGGAACGAGAGGTTGGCCGACTTCTAATAGCGCTATCCATACTACCTACTGCCCCACACAAGGAGGCCGCACGAACGGTACGTATAAACTGGAGTGCGAACGGCAAACCAGCAGGAGACTAACAATTGCGGATGCACGAACAGTACATCATTCACAAACTATTACATAGTATAAAGTCAAAGTTACTCCGTAGACAGGGGAGATTTTATGTTGCTCCGAACATGGGAGACTTGATAATGCTGCTCCGTAGACAGGGGAGACTTTGCACTGCTCCGAACATGGGAGACTTTAGGTTATAGTACGTACGGTACTTTAGGGTCAAAAGTTTAAGTCAAGTTCAAAAGTCAAGTCAAGTTCAAAAGTTCAAAACAAGTTATAAGGTCAAGTAGTAATTCATGTAAAAACGAGCATGTATTCTCCCCCAAAAAGTTAACAAAACAATTTAAAAGAGTAGGGGCTATGACTCACCTGGTGCGATAGCTACGAAGACAAAAGTGGATACACAGAAATGAGGTTCGATCTCTAACCGCAACCTAGTATGAATGATAGTGATCTACTTAGATCATGAAAGGATGTAATGAATGCACATGCACATGATACCTATACCACTCGTAACTTGAAAATACGTGTTATTGTCAAAGTAAAGTATTTTCCATACTTAAGAAAAATAAGTCCAACTAGAATAGTAAAAACTTGTCGTAATATATCGTATATAAAAACGTTAGTGTTATATTCCTTACTTTGGGAAAACCTTGAGATAACGTCTAATGGTCGCATAAACAAACCTTGGGTCGTACGTATTTCATTTGTTAAGAATATAGTCCTTAGTAGCATTTCTAGAAAGTATACCATTTAGTACGTAAGTTATTATTTCTAGTAGTGACTAAATATACATATAGTTTTGACGATTTTAAAACATGTATAACTTGGTCGTTTTAAGCTCATTTTACTCGTTCTTTATGTCCACGGATTCGTTTTAGTATATACTAATATATTTTCGATAGCTCGGTTCCTCTAGGTTACGTCTAACGCCTCTATTTGTCCAACGAAAATCGTCCAACAGCATGCAGTTTTTCAGAAAACTAGTTTTCGTCGTTAAATTCGGAAAATCATATCTCCTTCGTTATTAACTCGTTTTAATCCGTTCTTTCGCCCACGGCTTCGTTTTTAAAAGTATTTTCTAAATCTCTAGCCCAATGTTACCCGGAAACCCCTGAGTTTTCTGGATTGGTCGATTTGGGACAGTAGGTAAATATACATGTTTAAAATCCATTTCTATGATCCAAACTAGTTTCTAATCCAACCAAACCACTTTCAATCACCACAATTCTAGTCTAATCTTACCATACACCTTCTTAGGGTGTCATGGGTTCCTAAACATCATAAACCAAGTGGATCTAACAAGGATCTAACTATAATCTATTTCTAGGGATCAAAAGTTATATATATATATATATATATATATATATAAATGAGTGGTATAACTAACATATGCATGTAGATCTTGAATAAACAACATGAAACTAGAAAAATGAAGGTATGGAAAGATCAACAAGTGATCTTGAAGCTTACTTGGTGATTGGATGAGTTTTGAAGATGATGATGTAAAGAAAATTAGAGTTTTATCACAAAACCCTAACTAGGAATACATATGAGACCTAATTAACACTTGATCTTCAAAAATCCATGGTTTCTTCTTGTTGTTCTTCCTTGGCCGATCCACACAAGAGGAGAGAAAGAAAGAAAGTTGCTAGTTGTTATGAAAGTAGAAATGAAAAATGGGATGATATTTAGATATTATTAAGTGTTTAGACAAGGGTTTGGTAAGCATTTATGGTGTGTTGGTGAGAAATGCACATGAGATGGCTAGGAGGGGGGGGGGGGGCGGTTTTACAAGGAGGAAAAAGGGGAACGTGGTTCCTTGATTCAATTAGGAATGTAGTGTAGTTTAGTGTAAGTATTAGTTAGTTTAGGTATAATCGGGTACCGGGTTAACTAAAAATAAATTTTATCAAAGTTTTTCGGAACATAATAAAGTCGTAAAAGTTGTAAAAATATGTTGGGTACAAGTATTGGGTGTTTGGATGATTATCGTTTAGTTTTTAAGAAAACCGTCGTAATTATATTAGACGTACGATACGAATTAAATAAATTTCCAAAATAACGGGTAAATGAATTTTAGACATTTTTGTATCATTATAATGTGTGTAAAAATGTCTTAGGACCATAGTTGGGATTGTCGGATCAATTATTCAAAATAATAGTTTATAGGATAACGTTTATTAGGTAGATAATCGTACGTTTACAGAAATGACGCAACTCACACATAAATGACAAATTTTCTCCGGAGGTGAATAGTGTTTTATGAATAGTAAAATTTTAAAACGCTTATCAGAATATCAAACTGACCTAAAAAATGATGAATAGTAAAATGATGAATAGTGATCGATGAATAGTAACCGATGAATAGTAAATGTTGAAAGTTCGGGAAAAGACCAGAATTTACGAGTTGTGACAGTCTCTACCCCATAAGGGAACTTCGTCCCGAAGTTCAGTTAACGTTGGTCTCCGAAGTGTTATAAAGGTGAAGATTCATGAGATGAAATGACCAGTTGACGTGTTTTCAGGTGGCGGTTTACGAGGTGAGGAAAAGTATAAGCGTTCAAACAACGAGGGTATACACACACATAATGAAACATTGGAAATTGAGTAGAGGATTCAATCCAGACAAAATTTTATTATAACCATTCTCAGTGTTGCAAAATTCATTTCTGAGTCGGATATAGGTAGTCAGCCTATGTCCCACTATCCCGGGTTGAATATAGGTGACTAGTCTATATTCCACCGAGGTTCCATGAATTTTGAAATACTCAGCTCAGTTATACTAATACTATGTCTTTCACAGATACCAAGACGTTCAGAAAGACTAAGGCAGGTGACCAAACTCGAGGTCAAATGATGAAACTATGCAAGGAGAAACATAACAGGGTGACATATATGATACGTGAACATGCTTATATGAAAGACAACTATAGTAATCAACTAGAATAGATGAACATAATGTACCAGATAATGAGACACAAATCTCATCACCTAAGTCAGTAACAAACCACAAGTGAGGCATCATCTTGGCAGGCAGGCACGTGACGGTCATAGGGTTAAATTTTTCGTAAAAGTAGCTATAGTCTAGGTTTTAAACAAAAACTTAGTTCGCTATAGCCAAAGCTCTGATACCAATCTGTCACACCCCCAAAATCGGGTCCAGCGGAAGCATACGTGTAGCTGGGGTGTAACTCAATCCGTATCACAACACTAGTTCAAAAATGGTTTTCACTTCAATCATTTAGAATAAAATAGTTAAATCAAAAATATTGAATTTACATCGTTAAAAGTAGTGCGGAAGTAGGCCCTTAAAATGGTTTAAAACGGTCCCCATATAAATAATCAGAGTCTTCTATGACCATGCCATGCCCTGCCAAAACCTCCAGTAGCGTGCCATAAGTTAAAACCTGAAAATACATGCTAAAGTGTCAACACGAGGTTGGTGAGTTCATAGAGTTTATTTAACAAATAAAGTTTATAGAAAAATGGTCACACAGCAAAGGCATCGTAAATCCACTCAGTTACAAGTCCCGCCATAAGAGACTTGTAACCTGTGTGTTTACAACCCACTGCTAAATAGTTTATGTCTGGTAGTCAAGCACATGAGGTCAAACAATAAGTCACAATATGGGCACATATTATATAATAAAGAATGTGGCAAGGCTCCTAAAATAAATAATATGCGTTCCGTAGACAGGGGAACGAGAGGTTGGCCGACCTCTAATAGCGCTATCCATACTACCTACTGCCCCACACAAGGAGGCCGCACGAACGGTACGTATAAACTGGAGTGCGAACGGCAAACCAGCAGGAGACTAACAATTGCGGATACACGAACAGTACATCATTCACAAACTATTACATAGTATAAAGTCAAAGTTACTCCGTAGACAGGGGAGATTTTATGTTGCTCCGAACATGGGAGACTTGATAATGCTGCTCCGTAGACAGGGGAGACTTTGCACTGCTCCGAACATGGGAGACTTTAGGTTATAGTACGTACGGTACTTTAGGGTCAAAAGTTTAAGTCAAGTTCAAAAGTCAAGTCAAGTTCAAAAGTTCAAAACAAGTTATAAGGTCAAGTAGTAATTCATGTAAAAACGAGCATGTATTCTCCCCCAAAAAGTTAACAAAACAATTTAAAAGAGTAGGGGCTATGACTCACCTGGTGCGATAGCTACGAAGACAAAAGTGGATACACAGAAATGAGGTTCGATCTCTAACCGCAACCTAGTATGAATGATAGTGATCTACTTAGATCATGAAAGGATGTAATGAATGCACATGCACATGATACCTATACCACTCGTAACTTGAAAATACGTGTTATTGTCAAAGTAAAGTATTTTCCATACTTAAGAAAAATAAGTCCAACTAGAATAGTAAAAACTTGTCGTAATATATCGTATATAAAAACGTTAGTGTTATATTCCTTACTTTGGGAAAACCTTGAGATAACGTCTAATGGTCGCATAAACAAACCTTGGGTCGTACGTATTTCATTTGTTAAGAATATAGTCCTTAGTAGCATTTCTAGAAAGTATACCATTTAGTACGTAAGTTATTATTTCTAGTAGTGACTAAATATACATATAGTTTTGACGATTTTAAAACATGTATAACTTGGTCGTTTTAAGCTCATTTTACTCGTTCTTTATATCCACGGATTCGTTTTAGTATATACTAATATATTTTCGATAGCTCGGTTCCTCTAGGTTACGTCTAACGCCTCTATTTGTCCAACGAAAATCGTCCAACAGCATGCAGTTTTTCAGAAAACTAGTTTTCGTCGTTAAATTCGGAAAATCATATCTCCTTCGTTATTAACTCGTTTTAATCCGTTCTTTCGCCCACGGCTTCGTTTTTAAAAGTATTTTCTAAATCTCTAGCCCAATGTTACCCGGAAACCCCTGAGTTTTCTGGATTGGTCGATTTGGGACAGTAGGTAAATATACATGTTTAAAATCCATTTCTATGATCCAAACTAGTTTCTAATCCAACCAAACCACTTTCAATCACCACAATTCTAGTCTAATCTTACCATACACCTTCTTAGGGTGTCGTGGGTTCCTAAACATCATAAACCAAGTGGATCTAACAAGGATCTAACTATAATCTATTTCTAGGGATCAAAAGTTATATATATATATATATATATATATATATATATATATATATATATATATATATATATATATATATAAATGAGTGGTATAACTAACATATGCATGTAGATCTTGAATAAACAACATGAAACTAGAAAAATGAAGGTATGGAAAGATCAACAAGTGATCTTGAAGCTTACTTGGTGATTGAATGAGTTTTGAAGATGATGATGTAAAGAAAACTAGAGTTTTATCACAAAACCCTAATTAGGAATACATATGAGACCTAATTAACACTTGATCTTCAAAAATCCATGGTTTCTTCTTGTTGTTCTTCCTTGGCCGATCCACACAAGAGGAGAGAAAGAAAGAAAGTTGCTAGTTGTTATGAAAGTAGAAATGAAAAATGGGATGATATTTAGATATTATTAAGTGTTTAGACAAGGGTTTGGTAAGCATTTATGGTGTGTTGGTGAGAAATGGACATGAGATGGCTAGGAGGGGGGGGGGGGGGCGGTTTTACAAGGAGGAAAAAGGGGAAAGTGGTTCCTTGATTCAATTAGGAATGTAGTGTAGTTTAGTGTAAGTATTAGTTAGTTTAGGTATAATCGGGTACCGGGTTAACTAAAAATAAATTTTATCAAAGTTTTTCGGAACATAATAAAGTCGTAAAAGTTGTAAAAATATGTTGGGTACAAGTATTGGGTGTTTGGATGATTATCGTTTAGTTTTTAAGAAAACCGTCGTAATTATATTAGACGTACGATACGAATTAAATAAATTTCCAAAATAACGGGTAAATGAATTTTAGACATTTTTGTATCATTATAATGAGTGTAAAAATGTCTTAGGACCATAGTTGGGATTGTTGGATCAATTATTCAAAATAATAGTTTATAGGATAACGTTTATTAGGTAGATAATCGTACGTTTACAGAAATGACGCAACTCACACATAAATGACAAATTTTCTCCGGAGGTGAATAGTGTTTTATAAATAGTAAAATTTTAAAACGCTTCTCAGAATATCAAACTGACCTAAAAAATGATGAATAGTGATCGATGAATAGTAACCGATGAATAGTAAATGTTGAAAGTTCGGGAAAAGACCAGAATTTACGAGTTGTGACACTTATCTTGTGCGGAAACTAACTTATCTTTTGTAGGTTCAAAATCCATGTCTCCTCTCTTGGCACTCCATTTAGGGGGAGTATCGACCAAGGGGGAGCATGGCCATTATTCCGCTTCGCTTCTCTACTTTTTGTTTCGACAAAAAGGGGGAGAATTTATATTAAACTTGTTCAACTTTTGATATTTCCGCTTCGCTAACTCTTTGCAAAAACAAGTTTTAATACTAACTTTATAAGACTTAACACTAAATCTTATGGCTTACTTTTAAATAAAGTTTATGTTTTGTCATCAACAAAAAGGGGGAGATTGTTAATACAAATATCGCCTAGAAACGTTATTTATATTTTACGATCTTTGCTAAGTTTTGTTAATGACAAAGTATGAACTTTAGCTAAAAGTAAATTATCACTTTAAGTGTTTAAGTCTTGTTTAACTAATGTTTACATTTCCTTTTAAACTAAACATGGGTTTTATTTCTTAAAATAGAAATAGTCACATCACATTTATGGCAAGTTTTGTCATCATGCATTTATGGAAAGAAATGTGTTTGACTTGCTTTGAGGTTGCTTACAAGTTTTGTGTTTGACTTGATTTAAGTGATGTGACATTGTTTGGTTGCTAGGAGTTATGAGACAAGACCTTGTTTGGTTTGAAGAGTTATTGCAAAAACCTACTGCAGACCCGGCGGTACCCTGGGGGTACACGGGCGGAACCCATCTGAGGGTTCCGCCTGATCCGCCAAGCATGCAGTATGGTGTGCTATAAATACCAAGCCATAACTTGATTTTTGGCTAACTCTTTTAGGACATATATTCACATACTCTCTCAACTAACTCAGTAACCTTTTGATTTGTGATTCTCTTATGTAGCAAGGAACTTCACAAGATCATTCAAGAAGTTACAAGCTTCAACTCTAAAGTTGCAAGTCTTGATAGCTTGGTCATGTATAAGCTTTGGTAGTTTATACTTCATGTGTGTCATGTATGTAGAAGTTATAGGTTAGTATTTTAGGCCTCAAAATACAAAGAGTGTTGGGAGTTGTTGTACCCTAGTAAAAGAACTAACGGGAGTGGTTGTACCCTTGGTAAAGAACTCGACATCTAGCTTTGTGTCGGTAAAAGTGTAAGCGACGAATGGGAGTGGTTGTACCCTTGTAAAAGAACTCGACATCTAGCTTAGTGTCGGTAAAAGTGTAAGCGACGTTGTAAAGGTTTTCTCCGCCGGTGAAAGGAGCTTGTTGATTAGTGCTTATAACTCTCGAGTTGGAAACTCGGGGCGTGGATGTAGGGCAAGGAAAAAGAGTCCTTGTAGCCGAACCACGATAAACAATCGTGTTGTGGTTTGATCGTTTCTTTCTTTATCTTTGCTTATTACATGTTGTCTTTTAGTTACAATTGCTAATCACATAGCAAAATTTTATTAGTGTCATCAAGTTATAAATAGAGCAAGGCGTGGCGTGACGGTATGACTAACCCCCACGTTTTAGCGGTTAAGACGAAGCTTTTGCGTTTATAAGGTGTGGCATAAGGCGGTACAAAATATGAAAATCTTTATATATTTATATCATATTTCATATATATCGAGTTTATAAAAAAACGTGGCATAAAACGCCATAAGACGTTGTTTGACGGCATGACTAAAAACTCATGCCTTTACGAGGCATTTGTGTGCCTTTTAGAACCGAGAGTGTCTGTTATTTGTCTATAAACAATAACTATGAAACTTTGAAAACATGAGAGGAATCTAAAAGGGTCGATAATGGAATACCAACAAGTGTAAGGCCTTGATATGCAATTTAACCACAATAGCACCTCCATTTTCCAAAAACAAACACAAATTAAGTCCATAACTTTGACAAAAATGTCACCTCCGTCAATTTCCACCCTTATCCCCTCCCCAACCACCATTCTGACCACCATCTTCCCGCCAAAATCACCACCATCTCCCACCCTCATCCCCACCACCCGCAGACAAGCCGCCGCCGTCATCCTAACCGCACTCCTCCCAATCCTCTCCCACCCTCCACCCGCTTCAGCATTCTCATTCGGCATTTGTATGAAACATCATATTTTATTATAACTTATTACTCTCTTAGTCCTCGTCCTCCGACAAAAAACAAACAGTTTAAAAAAAATCATCTTCATTATTGTTTTTTTCTTACTTTTTGCAAAATGACAGTTTTACCCTTAACTAATTTATTAATGATTGCTTTCTTTAATTAATTTGAGACATCCCGAAAAGTAAAAACGGACAGTGGGAGTGTTTATTACGTACTACATTAGTGTTTCTAATTGTTGATGTAATAATGTGTATGTTTCAGCAGGACCAAAGGATTGGTTAAGAGATCAAAAGAAGAAAGCTGCTAAGTATTTGTTAGCTCCTATCGACGCGTCTCGAAATAGCCTCAATTCTGCCTATATCTTAATCAGTAAATGCTCATCTTAGTTAGCACATTTGGATTTGCTTATTTCACGTTTACAGTTTATCTTAAATTAATTTTCGACTAGTAGAGATAAGAATGTTATAGAGCTGTAAAGGCTTTTTTTTTTTTTTTTTTTTTCTTTTTTTCTTTTTTTTTTTTTTTTTTGACGACAATTGTGGCTACATGGCCCCTAGCCCAGAAGGCGTAGCGAGCCCACATAACCAGGTTGGGTCCAGCCCAGAAGGCAATGGCACCCTTCCCTTTACGCACGCGAGAGGAAACCCCTATCGCCCTAGACAAGACTCGAACTTGAAACCTTGCCTAGGAGGGTAAAACCTCTATACCGCTAGACCAGAGGCCCATTGGTGCTGTAAAGCCATTCTTATCCCAAAATAAGCAGGACTTGCTTATTTCAAACCGCGTATTTTACCTACAAAAAAAGCACATAAGCATTAGCAGTATGGATTATCCAAACACTTCAAACGAGATAAGCTGTAAGCAGAAAACATAACTAATCCTAAACATCCTCTTGCTCTGTAATTGTTAGTTATTGATTAGGTTGAAGTTGAATTTGCTCTAAAATTGGTTGGTGTGATTTGCAGCAGGTAGTGGAACGTCACCAGAAAAAGATTTGGAAGAGGTTAAAAGACTGCTTATATCGGCTTCGAGGGATTGTATTCCTCAGGAGAGGAATTCCGTTGTTTCTTTTCAATCTAGAACCGGCGTTGAGGTTATCTTTTTCCCCGCTGCCTTCATTTTGAACAAGATAATTGAATTCTATTTAATTTTGAAAAGGGATTAAGTTGTGTAAATTAGGCATTAGATGATAATTACAGATTTTTTTTTACAAAAGAGTGATTGGGTGTCGTGTATATAGGTTTGATTGTTTAATGATGCTAGTGTGGTAGATTGATCAAATTTCCTACAAAACCAATCACGTTCGTCCCCTTAAAAAAAATTAGATTATGCGACATCTCTGAATTCAGAAAGGGGTGGCGGCGCAGCTTGTTGCCTGCCTACCTACCATCCTTATGTAATTTACTCATTATGATATAAAATTAATATTATATATCTAGATACCGTAAGAGGAATAACTTGTTGATTAGTTGTTAGACGATAACGTTATCTTTTTGGAAAAAAAAAAAAAAAAAAGGAGTATCATGTATAGGGCAATGAAGTTTGGATGATGCTGGTAGATAGGTCAGTTTTCTTACCAAAAATATTTCTAATGATCAGTTTTGGCGTGGTTGCAATAAAAATGGTTCTGATCATTTGATTATTTAGGGGCCATTTTAATCAGAATTTGTTAAACATTATCGCAACTTCTGATAGCAGAAGCACATCCAGATATTATCTCTTGCAGCCTGAGTGTCTCTGATTCTAATTGTTCCATGTCACATAATCACTTTCAAAACGCTATGCCAATCACCCAGAGATATAATTTTACAATAAAGGATTAAGAAATAAGAAGAAAAACAGATGTCAACGAGTGGAGAATGAATCGCAAGTTTATTTCAACTTGCAGGTTTGCACATTCAAGTTGGTATTAAAGAACGCAGCTTCATTGCTTGATGACAAGGACCCAGTTAAGTTGGAGGCCGAGGTTAAGCTCGGTGATCTAGAAAGGTACGTTACACTTTTAGTTTGCTAGTAATTCAGTAACTGGATGCTGTTCAGTTGTTCATATTTCTCGAACAAGCTACAACATAGGTCTTGTTTTTATTTTTCATTTTACACTTTTGCTGATTGCAGGTCTTTTAGCTCTCTTAATAGTGTGGCAAATGGAACCGCCCCTCAGCTTGTACCTGACAGGTATCTTTCATCGAACACGTAATATAGTTTCCAAAACTGTTTTCAAAGCATGGATGCGTAACTGCGTAAGGTTAGATAATACTCTATCAGCCTGTTGCTAATACGTACTTTCTTCTCTTTGCAACAGACAGAAGGTGGCAGATGCACTAATGGATACCATATCTTCCCTTAACAATTTTGAGCAGGGTATCAAAGATTGTCTTGAAATATAACTTATTAAATTGTTGATAACATAATGGTATTGGCTTAGTTCTTGTTTATAATGTACGCTTGCAAAATTTTGTTTACATTACTTTGCTCATATCTGATATTTTTTTAATTCTTTCAAGAGAACACCAGCATTGATGTCATTTTGTTGCGTGTGAATTAGTGATGATACTATCTTCTTATTGCATCTGTAAAGAATCACATTAATACCAACAAACCTACATATAATTGGTTGTAAGATAAAAATAACTCCGCTTATGAAGAGCCGTTTCTCGAAATAGTTTGGTTGGGTGAACCAGAAGCCTGCACCAAATACAACCGACAGCATGGAGTTCCATCATCTGGGTGGTTTTGAATTGACCTCGGCAAACCACGCAGTCTGTTAAACAGATTAAGGGGATCATGGAGCAGACCATAATCAGCATCCGGATCTCCAATTTGTGAAAGCGTGACATCGGAAAACCCTAGAGTAGGAAGCAAATGCTCAGGCCAATCACTGTAGAAATGGTAGTTGGTGGCCGAGAGTGTCGTTGATTGTTTATTCATGAAATCTCCTAGCAAAACTGTCTCTGTGATGCTGCAATGGTCAGCTATTGTTTTCAGTACTTCCATGGCTTTGGAGTGAGTTAGATAATAGATAATTCCTTCAAGAATCCACACCGTATTCTTCTCTGGTTTGAACCCTGATGCTTGAAGCTTCTTGAACCAGTCGTCGTCTCTAATATCAGCAGATATTCTTCTAAGGGATTTCGCGGTCAACATTACTTGAGTGGCCTCGTCTGTCGATTCCATTGCTGCCTGAAGCAACGTATCTTTCATTTGCATCACCTCTGGGAAATCTATCTCATAAACATCACTTTGTTTCAAGCACTCCAACCGATATGCCCGTGTGTCCATTCCTGCAGGTAATTAAACTCTTTCAGCTTCTATGTGATCACTGATTTTAATTAAGCAAATAATTTCAAGATTTCGGTGGTATATAAAAAAGATTAAATTGTTGGCCATAACCTGTGATCAGGGACGGAACTAGGACGCGGAGTGACCAGGTGCACTTAGAATAAACTAAACAATACTACAAACACAACTTTCAAGATCAGATGCATTTAAGAAAAATCGAGGTTTTTTTTTTTTTTTTTTTTTTTTTTTTTAACAAAATTAACACTACGACACGAAAATCCATGGGTGTCCCGGGACCCCCGGACCACCCTTGTTCCGTCACTTCATGTGATCACCCATCCAAGTAGTGACAAATGTGTGTTTAAGAGAGGCGTATTAGTCATCAAACAACATGAAGGGCGTCTAAAGTTACAGACAGTAAATGATATTTTATGAGCTTTGAGCATTTTTTAACTAGTGATCATGATATAGCATACGGATTGTGCTCGACCACTTTTTGTTTAAAGCTGCAGGTTTGATTTGTTCATTACTGAACCAGCAATTAACCGGCACTTATTGCTATACTATATAATAATAGAATGATTCATGTTTACATTCCAATTCAGTTCATATGAAACCGGTAATGTAGGAAATTAATTAAAGCGATCACCAACCTGCACCAAGAAGCACAACCTGAGCGCCACCACCAAACGAATTCACAGCAGCCTCAAGCTTTGATTCAAACCATAAAGTCCTAACAGCAAGAATCACTCCAGAAACTTCTCTCGCATTATTCAACCGATCTTTCTTAATCTTCTCATAAAGACTCTTCAAATACGTTTCACCCGCAAACAACTCAGCTAAAGGATCATGCACAACATGCTTCCATAGCGCTCTACCAGCTGCTGTCTGGCAAGCCGACTGTTTAACTGAGTCCCAATCATTTGCAATGGTTGCATGGAGCTCACGAATTGCTTCACTAAACAACAACCCGGGACATGGCCAGTTTTGGTGATCCGGGAGGTTGCCATTCTCTTGGCACGCCATGTTTACGCCTACGGTTACACTTATATTTGGTTTAAATAATTTTTGGGTTTTGAAAGAGTAAATAGAAGGAGAAGAAGGAGAAGTGCAATGCATTGGAATAAGAAAGAAAGTGGGGTTTAATGTTGGTTGAAATTATTATAGGTTTAAGGGGATAAGGGTAAAGAGAGCCACACACAAAACTAATGTCTCACAGAAATGCTAAATCGTATCCATGTTCTTTGCATAGGGTAGTGAAAGAGTCCACGACTGCCACCCAATTTCCTTTCATATGCTCAGCTACCTTTTGTTGTATACGTACTTGTTGATGTAAATGAAACGTGGAGCCCATTCGAAACCGTCTTTTTTAACTTGCAGTGGAGGGTTTGTACGTCGATAAATAACTTTGTACTTCCACAACATTTATATGAGCATTACTAAAGCCTCATATAATATCCTCCTACTAATCCTTCTACACACACAACAATATTATATCTAATTTTTTTACTCATTCTCTCTCTGTATCCAAGCCGTCAATTCTGACACTTGTCAGGATCTTGTGAATGGAAGGATAAATAGAAACAATTTCGACTTCTAGATGAGGAATTTCGAGTTGAAAAAATTAAAGACTCATGGATATAGTCACAAACATGTCTGTTTTTAGCATTACAGAAAGTTAACCATTAAAGTGTACGAGAATTTTTGTATTGTGAATCTTACTTTTGTATGTTTATCTTTTTTCTTTCCTTCATTTTCTTTACAACATTAAACTCTTGAACACAATAATAAAGTAGATATATGAATGAATGAAAGGCTTTAAAGTTTACAATTAACTTTTAACTCCAAACTCAAACTCAAACTCATGTGTTAGCATTTTATTGGTTCGTGAAGAAATGAGTTACTTAGCCGAGACATCATCATGCAAATTTATGTTTTTAAACAGATCAATCATATTCTCATTAAAGTATCAAAATGCAAGTCTTGATGCTTGAAGTGCTACAAGTAGCTAGCTGAACATGTGAAAGATATTTTACCTGACCCACAAAGATGATGCAAGTTATGGATAACATGTTTTATATGGACCAGATTACGAGTGGTATTAATGGTGAAATAACTCACATCGATGTACTTTGGTTAGAAGTGACGTTTTTTGTGTTGGATTGGTGAACCAAAGTACTGTTTGCTTTTTGGTGGTGGTGAAGTAAAGGACCAACCAATGCCTATGTCTCGGACAAAATGCAACCATGTGTGGGCAGAGATTCAGGTTGTTAGGATTGGATAGATTCCCCACTTGAATTAATACTCGTGGACAAGAGATTTTGCACAAACAAGAGGCTGCAATGTTAATTCCATCTCTTTTTATTTTAGTTTGTTATGGATAGTAAAGTTATATACGGATATACCCTTTGCACACTTGCACTCAACATCATGTTGCAATGAAGTCGAGTTGTATTTCTTTCGGGCTTAAAACAAGAAATGAGTAGAGCATGTGAAATTTGTCACCAGCAGGGATCAAGCTAAAAATATAATGTTTGAAACAAGCTCAAGCCTAAGCTCGAGTTTTATAAATCTAACCAAGCTGGACTCAAGTTCTGACAAGCTTGTGTTAGACAATTATATTATTAGCCCAAACCCGATTGTGGGTTTGAGGTCGATTAAGTTTATGGTTTATGTTAGTTTATTCTCAAAGCTATGTTCTATTATAAATAGATATGTTATCTTACGTAATGGGAGGTCATTCAATCAATATTAATCTCTCTTTGCTATTTTACATGTTAAAACTAAGAGTAGTGATGAGGCAAATTTTGTTGATCATTTGCTAAATCAAGGATGTTGTATTGTGTTTTAGGGTTTATGATTAGGATGAGATGAAAAGACTTATAAATTAAAATATAAAGCGGAAAAAAAGGTAAATAAGCCGGGATCCTTCCGAATCATCGATGAGTAGTCGATTACCAGAGGATAACAGGTAAATAAGCCGGGATCCTTCCGAATCATTGATGAGTAGTCGATTACTAGAGGATAACTATTTTGTAGTGGGTTGAACCTAAAGCTACGATATCATGTTAAATAGCAAAGAGAGATTAATATTTGATTGAATGACCTCCCATTACATAAAGTAGCATGTCTATTTATAATAGAACATAGGTTTGAGAATAAGCTAACATAAACCCTACTAAACTTAATGGACGTCAAACCCACAATCGAGTTTGGGCTAATAATATAATCGTCTAACAGCTTGGGGTCCGCTCGCTTTGTTTCCACCCCTATAACCATTAGTTCAAGTACAAGATACAAAAAAAAAAAAAAAAAAAAAAAAAAAACTAGAATGACCCCGGCCGGCCGCGTTGCGACCTGGCGGTGATTTATGCTTTTCCATTTACGTAGCTAAAAAAATATAAGTTGTAATAACTGATAACGATGCAAAGGTGTCATTCTGAAAAAAAACACATAAATAATTTTTCCTAAGTTCTGTCATGCACTGTCACTCTCTCTTGGTATTATAGGTGTCACAATGAGTTCTTTCTCTTGATGTTATTCGTAAAGAAACCATCGAACTTAGCTCCTTTGTCCATCAGACCAAGCTTCGTCAAGAGGGAAAATGTCCTTTCACCTAATCAAGATGAGGAATCTAGAATACATAACATTAATGAATCATAAAAGTTTTGTATCATACAACCGGTCTTGTCGGCAAAGGTATATCCATAATCGTTTATGCATATATGAGGCAGACAAATACTCTTAAACAAATACGGAACATGAACAGACAACAATACTACAAAATTACCTTTGAGTAATACGTGTCACAGGAAGTAAAAATCACACCACAGACCATGCGTTAGCTGAGAGACAGCCCTTCCGAAATCCAAATCAGTTGCAACACTTAATGTTTCAGTAACTTGCAACACCATTCAAAATATTAAAAATCATGAGCACATTAACATCCTCTTTAGCCGCCTAGCTAACAATTCATAAACACAATAAGATTTTGTGTTATACGTATTACTAACAATTCATAAACACAATGATGAGCACAAGGTTTCTCACATTCTGCATAAGGAAAACAAAAAATGACAGCGTGGCCCAATTGTTAAAAGGCGAGAAAAATACTCACCTCAAATCCCTCTTTGCCAATGGCTCATTTCATACATTCTGCATAAGGAAACAAAAGGAAGTATTAATACATAGACCAAAATAAAGTAAAAGAATGATAATTTCTCTCGCTCATACGCAGAAAACTACCAGCATAGAGGAGGCTCAGATAGGACAATGATCGAATTAAGGGAATACACTCGCCGCGTTGATCTCAAAGGCAGTGTGCTTAAATCTGGGACTGGACTGTAGGATTTGGTCTCAAAGGCGGTATCATGAATGTGGGACTCAACTGTAGGATTTGGGGTAACTATTCATGACGTCACGAAATGAGTCATCAAACAACAACGGATTTAGCGATCTATAAGTATATATAGTAACGTAATAACAAAGGAAAAGAAAAAGTATTACCTATTCTTTATCACATTTATGCGCATGCGAAATTTCCTGCACACCCGGTCCCAAAAAGGTTCTTGAATAGTTAAAACTAGGGGTGGAAACGAGCCGAGCCGAGCCCGAGCCTGACAGAGCTCGAGCTCGACTCGTTTAAGTTTTAAAAGGCTCGAGCTCGAGCTCGGCTCGTTTCGAGCCTTAAATTTTAAGCTCGAGCTCGGCTCGTGGAATGTTATATAGGCTCGGGCTCGGCTCGTTTATACGATTTGGCCATGAAAAGTTAAAGCTTGGCTCGAGCTCGAGCTCGGCTCGTAATATATCTTTACTGAGCTCGTTAATAAGCTCGAGCTCGGCTTGTATATAAGTTTAATACTTTAAATATCATATTTTTTTTAGGCTCGTTTAGGATCGCGAGCCCAAACGAGCTTTTTATGTAAAGCTCGGGCTCGAGCTCGATTAATAAACGAGCTGCAACTTAGGCTCGAGCTCGTTTAGGCTCGACTTGTTCGAGCTTTTTACCGATCCGATCTCGATCTTTTCACAAGCGGCTCGGCTCATTTCCACCCCTAGTTAGAACATGAAGTTCTCCCGAAAGCCATTCTGAAAGCACATAGCTTGTGCCATGTATTTGTTAAGGACAAACGTTGAAGGGGGTCATTTAAGTAAAGATTTTTATGTTATAGGTGTAGACACACCAGAGTGCCGCGTTGCGGCAAGGCATCGTGGTTTATATTAATATAGTGTTAGTTTTGTTAATGGTTTGTTTGATGTGTAAACATGCTGGTTGTAACCATTTAGTACCTAATCCATGTGAACAAACTTCAATTCTGACAGCTAAAGTCATAAAAAATTACCTGTTGTTGCACTTCCAAAGTGTTCGCTAGCATTAGTCCTTACGGTATTAAATACCTCTTTTTAGCCCTCTTTCCTTGTCAGCAAAAAATGGCGATGTAGTTTCCCGAGCAGCAGGGTTCTAATTGATAATATTTACATGTAAAATGACTCTTAAATTATGAAATAATCCATAAACAAACATATTTATGATAAAATATTTACCTGGTGTAGAAAAGCGACAACCATCGTGTTGAAGATATGGTCTTTGCACAACTGAAAATAGAAGAACAAAGAAGTCACTGCTCCTAGCTAAAAAAATGCCACACATAACAGATAAATTGCATTACAACAAACGTTTGATCAATAGTACCTAAAGTCCCACATCGTTCAGTTTGTCTATTTATTAATCGCTTGTTGGACCTTGCCTAGCACGGCTACGTCGTTGCCCTTGTATCATTGGTTAGCGATTCTCAGTGGTAGCTGAAGCGTGCTGACCTGCAACGACATTAAACACGATCAGAACCAACACCCTCTAAATCATCTCAAGCCCCCAACTTTTCTAGTATTCACATCGTCGCGATACCAATCTTGTTACATATATTTGTCTATTTGACATCCATTCTTGAATATTATAGAAAACTGGACCTTCATTATAAAAGACATATTTCGACAAACACATGCTAAATCTACGTGTCCTGGCCCATGGTAAGTATTACTATGATATAATTTATATACATTACTGTTCCATTCCAATTAAAATGCTTTCAGTGATCAATCTTAATAAGTGTAACAACCCAATTATCTATATAAACTTGATGCAATATCACTAATTCACTATATTGAATTGATCATTCGATAAGCGAAAATGAAAGCCACCAACAAAGAGCTATTATTTTCAGCTAAACTAATCGTAGTTAACAAATGATAAGTAGAAAATTGTAAACAGGTTATATCAGTTCCTACCTCAACTGCAGCGTCAAATGTCAAAAGAACAGGAACATGTGTGCCAAGTGTAGGAGCATTCCACTTCTGCAGTCAGAGTTGCTTCAGTTTGTCCTGGAAATTTCCTTATCCTGCAAATTATTATAACAATGGTTATAGTAAATTAGTAATACATACAACGGTTAAAGTAAAACATAAAATGGTTAAGTACTTACTTCCACATCAAACAATCCATAGAAGCATTGTATTTTGCTCGCCCCGATGTCACTTGAACACTTGTTTTTGCGGTTTGTTTGGGTACTGGAACCTTAATCGCAACTCCAAGTGCAAATAACCAAAGACTGCACCAATAACCCCAAGATTATACCTTGCAAATGCCAATGTAGCATGTGCCTTCAAAGATTGCACCAACGTAGAACCCTTGAAAATCAGAAGATCCGCTTGTTTTTGCGGATCGTTGCGAGAAACATGGACATACAAATAACCCCAAGATTAAATTACAACATTAATCATATCATTCATCTTTTCATTGGTACCATAATGATGTTGGGATACAAAATCATACAAAAGTGTTTATGAGGCTTAGATAACCAATTTAGAGTAGCTACAACAAAACTGATTTTGAACATCCCATTACTTAAAGATCATTTTGACATGTAAATCTTGATAATTAAACTGTCACAACTTAAAAAAACAAATCACTAGTCCTTTTCACATCCAAATCCTGCATCAAATTACAATTTTGCATAGCAAAAACATATACAAATACAATTATCACAAGTTCACAACTTTAAATCAGTTTGCTAAAAATGATTATCTCAAACACACCCTCAATAAGAGATTCGATACTGCAGCATAAAGATCCAAACTTTATAAAAAAACTTACCTTAGATAAATTCTCTTCCAAATTCTCCATCTAACCATCTTTCGGCAAAAAGATCAAATTTTTAACAACACATAACAAATTCTTTCCACTTTATTTTTTTAGCCAAACCCACACTTTTTTTCTACTCTCCTAAAAGACTTGCAAAGTTGCACAAACACCCTCTTGCTAGAAAACACAGGCAGTTGGTCCCAAAACACAAAACCCATAAAATAATATATATATATATATATATATATATATATATATATATATATATATATATATATATATATATATATATATATATATATATATATATATATTGGGAAAACATAGCTACATTACAATGTAGCCAATTGGCTACATTTCCTTTGAAAAAAAGGGTGGGGACAGGGGGAAAATGTGTGTCAGGGACATACCGCAGGGACTAAACTGTACATTATTAAAAATTTTTTCAAAGGAAATGTAGCCAATTGGCTACATTTGTAATGTAGCTAACATTTTCCCTATATATATATATATATATATATATATATATATATATATATATATATATATATATATATATATATATATATATATATATATATATATATATATATATATAAAACACTCATATGAAATTCCAAGTTTTTCTTAATCTTATTCTTCTCCAGCGGAGTTTGATCTAAGTGTGTGGTTTTGATCGGTCATAAGGTTGGTGTTTCTTGTTTTTGGCAGACGATTCTGGAAAATGGGGAAGAATAAGATAGGTCATAAGGTGGTGGTATTCCCTTTTTTAAACCGAACCTCCTCAGAAGCCCATGAGCTGTTGATATTGGGCCACACTGTAGGCAAACTGTAGATGTAGACATCGACACGGTGTCGTTTAAAACCATGTATTATATATATATTAATTAGACATGCAACCCAAAATCAATTGAGAGAGCGTACACCGAATGTAGATTTCTCTATAAAGTTGCATTGTTTAAACAATGAAAAAGATTTTTTTACTTTTATTTTTTATTTTTATTTATTATTTATTTATTTATTTATTTATTTTTTTTGCAATTATCCAAAGATGTGAATTCACATCTCGTTGTCTGTCTCTTTATCTTACGAAAGATACATCAATGAATGACAAGTAAAGAAAGAAGTACCGATAAATGGTTAATCAATGTTGTAATTTCGCACATCATGAGGAGTTTTTTAGTAAAGATGTGAAAAAGAATTATATAGAAAAATGAAAAAGAAAGGATAATAATGTTTCGGTTGGTTCTTGAGTTGGGTAGAAAGGAAAATAAACTTGTCGCAAATTCACGCTATTTATTTTTTATTTTTTTAGAAGGCATTATCATTAAATATATATATATATATATATATATATATATATATATATATACTAGCAAGAGCTAGCATATTCACGCTATGTACTAGAGGTCTAAGAGAAAAAGAATTGCAAAAAGAAACGAGAAGAAGATTATAATCGTTTTAGGCTATGTTTGGTAAAACTAACAGATGCCAACATTGGTTTTTTGTTTTGTGAAAACGTATGATAATATAGCTGTGTTAGTTCATGAAAAGAGCGATAATATAGTCGTATTTGTAATTATAATATATATGATCCAAAAAAAAAAACCTTAAACACTTCTCTTATGTGTTTCAAATAAAAATGTTTAAACAGAAAGCTAACTATAAAAATGTTCATACAAAGTCCAAAAGATAAACAGTCATAAAACGTGATATTCTAAACATTAAAAGTTAATCATTCTTTGTGAAATTCTAAACGTTAAAAGTTAAACATTCTTAAACGCTAAAAACAGCTCATCGCCGTACATAGCCTTAAAGTACCGGAAATAAGGTCATGCTATAATCATGTTCACCCAAGACCTTTGGTCTAGTGGTACGTGAGTTGCTTATCAACCCAAGTCCTTTGATATCTAAACTATTTTCACGTCCCAATTTATATAGAACTTTATTGGAGAAAATCACCCACAATTTCCGTTCACTTTTCTATGAAACATAACTGGAATTAATAGAAGTTGTGTTTAAGAGCGTTTTGGCGTTACCAAACACTTTAATAGAAACAACTACTGCTGTTTTCTTAAAACAAGCTGAAAATATTAAATTGGTTTTTTTTCTTCCCCTCTTTCAATCATTTTTGAGCGTTTTGTAAAAAGAGTTGTGCATTATTACTGTATATGTTAAATATGGTGGATTCGGTGCAATATCATTGGTCTACAAAATCGGACAACAAAAAAGAAACTGACATAGTAAAGCCCAATATACACTATAAACAAAAGCCCAAAAAGAACACAAGTAAAAATACAAAGCCAAAAAAAAACTCATTAGGCCCATGAATTTTTGAGAGTATAACAAATGAGCATGGTCAACTAGCGCTATAAAATTTGTTCTTATTTCGAGCTCACAGTATACATCGCACACTAAACAAACCATAGAAAACGGTTGCCTATTTACATGCATGATCAGTGGCCTGCCGCAACGCGACGTACCGAAGTCGTCCTCGTTATGACTTATGAGTAATGAGTTTGTGAAATTGGGTTTCGGGTATGGGCCTATGCATGTTTTTAAGTATTGGGCTGCCGTAGTGTACTTTCGGGTTTCTTTTCACAAATGAATAAAACGTGACCCATTTAGCGAATATTGTTTAGTGGCCGGTATATGATAGTTTGTATACCGACACACACAAATTCTTTAAATAAATAAGTATAATTTGGATATTGGACAATACTTTATGAACTTTTGTTTAATTCAATTTCATATATTGGATTGTTGAGCCTTGTTGAAGTAATGCTTTTAATGGAAAAGTAAAACAATCCTGGTCATTTTCGGCTAAAAAGCCCAAGAAAAGCAATCCAAAGTACAAGTAAATGCTTTCCGGATCTTCTTCTTCTTTTTTTTTAAAAGGAAACTAAAAATATTGTTTTGATCAAGTGCTAGGCTCATGTTTCTCAGTTGCGTTGGTTGGTTCTTTATTTTGTAATGTTTGTTGCATAAAGTGTTTTGCTTTATGTACGGCTTAGAACAAAGTTGAAGGTTCCGTTGGGGGTGGCAAAATGATCGGGTCGGGTTGGTTAACGGGGTTCGGGTTAAAACTAATCCTAGAATTTTGTTCATTTGGTAATGACGAATCTTGAGTCCTGTTGCTCGCCCGTTTTCACCAAAAAAAATCACTTATCTACTGGATAAACATATAAGTGAAAAAATGACGTTTTGATAAGATTCACGCAAGATGTTTCGGATAACATTGTACAATTGGATTTTACATCATATATCAGGTGCCATATTAAATATTTCTTCCGTCTCAAAATAAATGCTCGTGTTTCTATTTTGGGATATCCCAAACTAAATGTCTAGTTTGCATTTCAACCAATCAATAGAGACTTTAGTTTGTGAAAATTATTTGATTGGTGAAGAGTATAATTAATGAAAATTCCTAAAACTTTTTGCATTACAAAGTGAACATCTATATTGAGACAAATGTAGTACTTATCTACAGGGGACTCAACTGTCTTCCAAAGAAAAGATAGAAAGACAATTATCTCATTTGCAAACTAAAAATATGACAAGATTGCCCGATATTATAAATTTATAATCATCGTTGATCACCACAAAAAATATACAAGCCCTCAAAATTGTATCACATTGGGAATTCCAAACACATTACACAATAATTAATTACAATTCGAACCCAACACAAACTACAAACCATGTAATACCATCGTGTAAAGGCATGTTTGGCGAAAATAAGTAGCACGAAGTAGTAGCGACAAACAATAGCCGTAAGTAGTAGTAGGAAGCATTAGTTGTTTGTTTTGATAAAGCGTTTGGTAACATAGTTTATAATTATTAAGTGTAAACGCTAGTTACTCGTAAATGCTCCTTCAAGTATCATTTTGATTTGAAACGTTTAAAAAAATTAAAAATAATAGTTGTTTGTTGCCAAACAAGTATCATATACAAAATACATAACGCTAGTTAATAGTTGTTTCTAAAAGCGGTGGACAGTCATTAGCGAACATACCCTAAATAGCAAAGTTTTACGGAGTATATGTTAAAGGTATCGACCCACTATTTTCGCCTTTCCAACACTTCCGTATTAAAATTTTCTTTATCTTTTCTACACATTGTTGGGTTTTAATCCTTTTTTTTGTTTTTTCTAAAAAACAGCTTTCAATATTTAAGTAATATTCATTCATTGATGGGTCATGGGAGGGAGCAATAATAATATAAACATTCATCGAATTGAACGAAGTATCCTCCAAATATTCTTGTTGTATTATATAATAAACTCCTAACTCCAACCCATTTATTGACGGCAAAATCAGTAACTAATAAAATGGCGGAAGTGCCGTGCTGTGAGAGTAGTTTTTGGTTGTACTTGATGGTTATATTTGGTTTAGTTGTTTTTGCTGGTTTAATGGCCGGTTTAACTCTTGGACTTATGTCTCTTGGTCTTGTCGACCTTGAAGTCCTTATGCAGTCTGGTCGCCCCAAAGATCGCCTACATGCTTGTAAGTCCTTGTTTTTTCTGTTTTATTATTAGATATATGTCTTTTTTTTTTTTTTTTTTTTTTTTTTTTTTTTTTTTTTTTTTATCTTGTTTATGGGCTTATGAGCTTAATTTTTTTGGCTTATTTTGAAATTTGTGAGTTTATATAAGCTTATTTTGACATGATAAAATTATGTAATTTTATAGGTCTTGAAATAAGGCAACAAATTGAGCTTATGGAACATAAGACGAAAACAAATAAGCTAATAAGTCGATAAATAAGCTTAAACAAACACATCCTAGGTTTACATAGTTGTGGTTTATAGGATTGGGAAGAAGTAGGTCCCCTAACTGCAACCGACATGGTGCTGACTTCTAGGCCTCCTAGTCAGCGGCGGAGCTAGAAAAATTTTTGTGGGAGGGCTGAAATAAATTTTTTTCCGGAAAAACATTAGATGGGAGGGCCGAGATGAAAAATGTATTTTTTTTACACATGAAATCGCAAATAATTACACTAACGGACTTAGGCCTAGGGGGGCCGGAACCCTTCCCGGTCCTTATGTAGCTCCGCCTATGCTCCTAGTCATTTCCCTCTTATTTAGAATAGTAACCTAAGCATGTATGTTATTTTAGTTATGATAGTTAAGGTTAATTTAGGGGTGTTTCAGATTGCTTATTGCTTCTTTCTACTTAGGTAATACGGTGTGGTAACACCAAAGTTGTGATAACACTAATAGATTTACATAACACAACGCCGGACAGGCGTTATTCACCTACAACGTTGTGACACCCAATTCTCTTTATGCTTATTTGGATTTGCTTATTTTATAGAAAATGTAAAAATACTCAAAGTAATAATAATTTGTTGCAACATTTCAATCAAATTGATTTATTAAAGGTTTTGAGTTAAATATTAATGTAAATTAATAGTTTTGATTTCATCTCAAATAAGCATTTTGAAATAGCCGTCTTAGCATAAACTGGTTGTTTTACCTCAAAATAAGTAGATAAGCAGATGTAGTATGGATTACACATGAGCTTAAAAGTAAGTAGAAAAGCAGAGGAACTAACAATCTCAAACGCCCCCTTGGTAATATAAAATTGTGTATTTAGTTGTGATTGATGTATTATTTGAAGTGTAAATAAATTAATTTATCAAGTAAACATGCGAATAATATTATTAGTGTATATGATATATTTAGCAGGAACCAAAAGGTAGCATGTGTCTAATTTAATATCTACAATAATGAAAGGAACATTTGGGAGGGGAAAGGATGTATAACCTAGAAAATGTTGTAGGCTACAAATTTGGATGTAAATGTCGGTTCGATAACATATTTTGGCGCGTGATTGATAGAGAACTTTTGGTTCAGCCTAAAGTTGTTAGCGAGCGTGTTAGCTGTCCATTTTGTTAGTTGTCTGACCCTGGTTGATTTGAATATTAGGCTAATATGTGTTAGGCCATATATGTATGATTGGTAAAGATCTGATATGATTTCGGTGACATGCATTCGTACTGCATATCTTTGTGTTGTTTGTTATGCTAATAATATATAATGATATATCTTTCATGACAGCTAAAATATTCCCAGTGGTAAAGAATCAACATCTACTGCTGTGTACACTCTTGATTGGTAATGCATTAGCAATGGAGGTGTGTGCAACTTTTTGTAATTATTCATAACGATTGTGATTTCGACCATATCCATTGAGTGATAATCTTGATTTTTGTTACTTGTTTCTCTGTACTGTAGTCTCTTCCAATATTTTTGGATAAACTTGTTCCACCATGGGCTGCAGTTCTGATATCCGTAACACTGATCCTGATGTTTGGAGAGGTTCGTACTCATTGATATTAGATGTTATCACAGGAAGTAATATTGTTTCCAAAGGAGACTTATTTATGTTTTGTTATATTTAGATATTGCCGCAAGCAATTTGTACACGTTATGGTTTGACAGTCGGAGCAACAATGGCACCTTTTGTCCAGGGTCTCCTGTGGTTGTTTTTCCCTATTTCTTATCCTATTAGCAAGGTAATTATAAGTTTCTTATTCTGTTATCGAGCAGTTGTGTTTAGTTATGTCATTTTATTAAACATCTTTTGTTACCTTTGTTTTGTAAATTTTGTGCAGGTACTAGATTGGATGTTGGGCAAGGGGCAATCTGCCCTTTTACGTAGAGCAGAGTTAAAAACTTTTGTTAATTTTCATGGCAATGAGGTAGTCTAAGTCCAAGCAGCTAGTAGAATTAGAAAATAAGCCTTGAGATATAACTCTTTTCTGACGCCATTTATGTTTAGGCTGGGAAAGGAGGAGACTTGACCCATGATGAGACTACTATAATTGCTGGAGCACTTGAGCTGACTGAAAAGACTGCAAAGGATGCCATGACTCCCATATCGAAGGCATTTTCCCTTGACCTGGATGGAACTCTTACTTTGTGGGTTTATATCCTGATGTTTATATGCTACAATATGGATCACACATCACATATGATCTTTGTGCATTAACTCGATTTCTTGTGCCTGCACAGGGATACCTTAAATGCAATTATGACAATGGGTCACAGTAGAGTTCCTGTTTATTCTGGTGATCGAACAAATATCATTGGAATTATACTGGTAAATTTCTTTATTCCTGCCAGTGGCCTGTTTAATTAATCGATAAGTTCCGATTGTTACTTTAACTTGATAGTAAAAGCATGTACTGACACAGATCATATTTAACATACCTAAAATTAGTTTTGAAAAATAATACTCGTGTTTTAGCGTTTGCGCATAACAGTACTACTGTTTAAAGCATTTGTCCATGGTTACCACATGCAGGTTAAAAATCTGTTGGCGGTTGACCCAGATGACGCAGTTCCTCTCAGAAAGATGTTATTAAGGAAAGTCCCAAGGTACGGAATCTAAAATCCCTAATTTAATGTTATCACCAGTATACACATATGTATTGATTGTATCTGTGATGATTAAAAACATATTCTGTATCAACTTTCAGGGTTGCAGACAACATGCCACTGTATGATATCTTAAATGAATTCCAAAAAGGGCATAGTCATATTGCCGTTGTGTACAAAGATTTGAACAAGAAGACCGACACGCTGAAAAAATCCAAAGACACAGAGAGTGAGAGACTATCCTGAATCCTGCATTCAAATTGAAGGGTTTCTACTTTTTATTAATTTGTTTTTCTTATTTTTGAAACTCGAAATGCAGCACACAAATACAATTCACATGATGCTGACAGTGATTTGGTAAAGAATGATGTAGATCAACAAGCAAAGAGGAGTCCACCTTCAACTCCTGCTTTCAAGAAGAGGCATAGAGGTTGCTCCTTCTGCATACTTGATTTAGAAAACAGTCCTATTCCAAAGTACCCATCAAACGAAATCGTTGTGGGAGTGATCACCATGGAAGATGTCATTGAAGAGCTTCTTCAGGTATACCTAATTGTTATAATTTTGGTAATATGAAATATGCAATCATCATAATTCTGGTAATATAAGCAACCTCTTCATTTGATAAGGACTGCTATATTTTTTACTATAGAGTTTAAATTTCTGATTTTTAGACTTGGGATAGATGTTAATGCATAGTTAGCACAAGTAAATATTGGTTTATGTTACTTGTTTTCTTTCGAAACATATTTTTATAGTTTTATCAGATTTAAAATTTAAAATCTGTCTATGTGATTTAAATTTTAAAATCATATTTTTATATATACTCCTACAAAAGAGTGATTTACAGAATGCTACTTGGTTATTTTGTTGCAAACAAGCCATTGTTCTTGCAGAATACCAAGGAAAAATAATAAACTTAGCAAGAATGCACAATTTTTACATACAATATACCAATTATGTTGGTTATCCCGCATATAATTCTCACTGGCTATATATTTCTGACATGCTCGACTTTCAGGAGGAAATATTGGACGAAACTGATGAATACGTAAACATCCATAACAGGTTAGATAACGTGTTTCAGAGTATTTGAAAAGTGGCTTTTCTAATGACAATATTCTATTATAATCATATCTCAACTTAACCTAAAAATTACGATGTTGTAATGTAGAATAAGGATCAACATGAATGCGTCGCAGGAGAACCTTCTTGATCCCCACCCGTCTATACCCCCACCACTTGGTTCAGCAAAATAACAAGGTCTGTAGCTTTACATGCATGAAGATCTTATTCAACACACAATGCCATTAATTCGATGGCTTTCTTCTAGGTAAATATCTCTACAGAATCTAGTAATTTGGACTCTATGCAGTAAAAGTTTTCCGTTGCTTATATAAGACCATTATAGCTTGCGAAAAGCCTTACTTTTTTGTATGAATTCCAAATAGCAAATTATACTGCTGTACTGTATCAGTCTAGATGTCTATTATGATGTAAAGCATTGAATTATTATTAAAAGTTGCATAACTTTTAAAGTTAGAGATATCTGATAACCTTGCGTGAGGGTCAAAATACGTAACTTTGTGTGTTAGGATAGGCACGGGTGTTAAAAGATGAAAGACTAATGAACACATCTGTGCTTATCGCTGCATCTTGGATGGTTCAGTGTAGTCGTCTTCTTTAAATGTGAAATGACATGTCAGTCTTGACCCGGCATTTGACAGCTGAAGGATGGATAATTAAGATACTGGTCCCTTAGCGGTTTCTCTTGAAGTTGAAATCAGCCCCTACTAATACCTCATGTTATTATACTCGTGCCTTTTTTAAGTAACTACTATAGGACTTATTACTTTTGAACGTATTAGTTACACTGAACTCCTGTTAGATTGTTGTCCAAATTCAAATACTTAATACTTGTAAGATGCTACATAGGCATGTTGAATCAGCAATTGGTATTATTTCACTAATTGAAAATTTAAATCCAAACCAACATTAAATTTGAGAAAAGGTAACTATCCTCAGACTATAACAAACTGATGTAACCTCACAATTATAAATTACATTTTTGAGTTTTTTCATTTGTATATTCATAAATAGATAAAATTAAAGAATAAGAAAAACAACCAAAATGCTATAAGTTACAAAAACATTGCTTCCAACCTGTCATGTTTATGAGTTAAAAGTGTTTTAGCATAACCCTCTCTTGGTTCATATTTCAATTTTTCATCGTGATATCTACACCTCGTCGCATTGATATGTCTACTTCGTTAAATTCATTTGCATGTAGTCTTCAGTATAAAAACACCTCATAGTTTCTGCACCTATTAACTAAATATGGTGAAACTGATAACTTTATAAACTTTATTGTGTTTGCTTATAAAGTTGATAAAATGATGAGAAGATGAGAAAAGAAGTTAAAAAGAGACTTTTTAAGAAAAAAATTTATACTCTTTTGAGGATGATGATGAGTTTTGTTCAAAAATTAAAGTTTAGAAGAAAATATGATACGGTGTTGCTTCCAGAAGTATAAATACAACCGAAGTCAAACGAAAGTAAATAAGAACATCTTTTGAACAGTAAGCGCTGTTGTGCCCATTATATTTGTGAACATGTGGTTTGATTGTTCAAATCATTTGTTCATCCACCCATGATTCATGGCCATCTTCAGGATTTACCATATCAGACAATAATTGGAAGCTGAAAACACCACTAATAACACTTCCAACCAGTCATTGATATGGTTTAGAGCTTAGATACATAAACGGAAGTGAATAGCTGGACAGCGTTAAGCTTGTATGTAAATGTATCATGTGTTTTCAATATTGCGAGGATAGTAAGTTCTGCATTATATGACTCAATTTCATCAGTGTACAAATCACTTCCAAAACTAGATTTGTGAGGTTGAGATCATGTTAGGTTGTTGTTGCCACTTTGCGCATTGCCACTTTGCGCATTTTCACACTTGACACTTCACACAACCATGTGTCTAATCAATAGTTAAGTAAACATGATTTTCGTTACTATTTAGCACTTTAGCTACTTATCTTCTCGCCACAACCATGTGTTTGACTTTGAACTGTCTTTTGTAAGAATATCTAGTGAATTCAGTTGTTCAACTGGGGAAAAAATGAAGGTTCAGATATGTTTTTATGCGCATAGTAGTTGTCTTCTAGAGGTATTTGTGAGATGCTCATTAACTAAATGGTTACGAGATTTAAACCTGTCGAAGACAATTGTATGAGATATTCATGATGTAAGCATACTGCAAGAAATATGTTAAGGAAGATCATGGCAAAATCAAAGGTAAAACCGTAAAAGTATAAATGAACAGAGATCATTAATGGGAGAAATATGTTATGATTGTGTGGTTGAAATGATAAATTAAGCAAGTGGCATGAAAAGCATACACACATATGAAATACTATAAACTTCATAGGTTACACTCAAACAATTTTCCATTCATTATTTACTTGATCTAATCTGATAAATCAAGAAACAATAATTTTTACAATTAATTCATCAACAAAATGAAATTAAAAGTTACCTATGTGAATTGCATTAATGTTCTTCTAGCTGCTTTTTCTTGGCTTGCTTTTTCTTCTACTTCTTCTTGGTTGATCTTGAGTACTAGTAGTAGAAGAAGTTGCTTCAGTTGACTTTGGTTTCTTTGACTCATGTTCTTCAGTTGGCTTTTGTTTCTTTGACTCATGCTCTTCATCTAAATCTTGTTGACTTTCTTCTTTTGATTCTTTGACTTCTTCAATTGTTTCCACTATTTTTCTTGGCCTTCCTCTTTTCCTTGGAGTAATTTGCTCACCAATAATTGCTGATGATTCTGCTATTGCTACTGATAATTCCTTTGTTTTCTTGGGCACCTTTTTCTTACCCATCTCCCAAAATACTAATCTTTGCCTCAAAACCAAACCATTGATGTATAAAACACAGAAAATATTGATTTTTTTTTTATGCCCACTTGAAAAAAAATACTCCAAATCAATTTAGCATAGTAAAGAGGTACCTTCTTGTGTAGTTGATATCAAGAAAAACTTGAAATCATAAGCATGCATGTGTTGTGAAAAAGCAATAATGGTTTGAAGTTTGAGAGAAAAGACAAGTGGAGGGAGGAGGAACAGGATGGAGTTGAAAAATAATGTTTTGATAAGTAGAGATAGTGAGACTACTACTAGTAGTATTACCCCATCCATATTATTCCTTAGACTTGATTTAGTGTTTCTTTTACTTTACTTTATATTTGTTTCTATTATATTTCATCGATAGGCCATGCAACTTGTTCATATTTTTGTGTAACCATCTATGTTTTGGTGTATTTGTCTATGTCACCCTTGAGGTAAGTAACTGTGTTTTGTGATGAGTCCATAGCATTGGCGTCTTCCAAAAGGTTAAATTTCAGCAACTCTAATTTGACTCACGACAACAGATGAGAGAGGTAAATCAAACTCTTCTAATAGTTGCTTGAATGATGGCAAAACCAACTACTCCGTAATAACAATGAGTTAGTCTAATAAGTAGGTTCGTCTTTGTCTCATGCAGTGACATAACCTAAGCTACTTTCGTAAGTCTTAATCTCCGAAGTTAACTAAGCTACGTATTAGAGGACTAATACTGACATCTACCTTCCCTATAACACATGATCCATTTCAAACAAAAGCTTTAAACTTGATACCTAATCAAACTTTAAAGTATCAGTTCGGGTATTTAATCACTTTCGACTATCTCTAAAATTAGTTGCGTTGATGTCCTGTGTTACTTGCACATTCATTTCTGTAAGACTTTAGTAATTAAGAAAGAAACATAAATGAGTACACAACTATGATCCTTCCTCTGAGAACCATTTAAGTCTTTTGCAAAATATCGATTTTACTGACTCACCAGACTTGTCCCAATGACTCGGTAGAGGGTCCATTCGTTTTGAAAACTTGACCATTTTTAGTACAACTTATTCACATTTTGGAAGGTATTTTGTGTCTTCGTTGGTTATGAATTTATAGTTTAAGATATGTTTCGACAAACACATAAAAACTGAGGGATGAAACTATAAAAAGGTGGGGGCATGCATGATAGGGGTCAGTTTTCTAAGTTCTGACGCAAATTGTCGTTGTATCTGCGGGATTTCGAGTCCGTGTAGTTGTAGCTGTAACTGAGTTGGCGCACTATTATCACCCATGTAACGTGTGTCTCTATATACTTTTGTCTTCGGTTTGTTTCTAAGCCGTCAGATTCATGCGACTCGTGAACCTTTCATTCTATCGTACGGTCATTATTCCAATATCATGGTGTAAGATTCTCTAGTGATTGGACCATGTGATTACGGTTGCTTAAGTTAAACTTACAAAAGGTTACAATTGACAAACGGGAGAAATGGAACCTCTTCTACATCTCCCATACACCGTGGAAGACGGTATTGAGACCCATAACCCGTGAAAAACGGTATTTGAGTTACTTTACTTTACTTTTCTAGACTTCTACATTAAACACACTTTTCAAAAGGGTTCTTATTTTACTTCGGTTCGCTTCTCGTTTTAAATCCTCCACCCTTTCTGGCTCAATTCTATTTATAGTATCATAGATTTTTCTTTTTATCAGTTTCTATTATGTTTTTTTTTTATCAATTTAATACTTTTAATTTATTAAACTTTATATTTTTTGTTCTGTATTTTTAGTTTTATAACCTTTTAATATAAACAAAATTATAAAAATAATCTATTATATATAAAGATTGAGTTCTCATATTGAATGTTAGCATTAATGCTATAAGTCAAGAAACTCAAATATATGCTTTAACCTAATGTAAATAATTGGTTTAAGCTTAAAGGTATTGTACATTCGAATTTATGTATTTATGTTATAACTTTGTAAGGTTTTCTGAGTTTCCACATTCGTTGGCCCAATCCAGCACTTGATTTTGCACAACACTTGATTTTGCAGCCCATATTTTCCATTTTCATGGCCATCTAAAGGACTTTTAAGAATAGCATGCAGTAGTTGAATTTTCAGCCCATATTTTCCATTTTCATGGCCATATTAACGACTTTTAAGAACTGTAGCATTGCCCACCATTCCTGCAGTTCATACATACATATATTAGTACCTGTCATTTGGAAATAGGAATAGGTAAGGGTAAGCATATGTAAAGGGTCATTTATTTTGGCAGTTTAAACATCTCACATTAACATTTTTAAAACTACCTTCATTCCATATTCCCTTCATTGATTTACTCCACTCCTATAAATAGTCTTTTGTGTCATAGAAAGCATCATACTTCCAACCTACAATTAGCATAACATTATGTCTAAATTAAGTAAGAAACAGGTAAGAAATCAGGCGTTGAATGAGCTTCAGGAGGGTGATGAAGGCCCCATTGTCGTTATGATTTGTAGGACATGGGATGTGCACAATATTAATGGCAGATACCTGAGCACCGATTTTGTTGTTTTAGATGAGAGGGTGAAACTAATGTCCCTTTGTTAGATCATTCTAAGTATTTTAATTGAATGTTTCGTTACCTGATTTGTGTTGATTTGTTTGCAGGAAAATGTCATGCACTGTACCATGAAGAGTAACATATCTCATTGTTTTGCTGAGAAGATCCAACCCGGTTCTGTGGTTTCTATGAAGTCTTTTCTTGTGCACCGCAGAGATGAGTACCGCATAATCAGAGACAACGATTATGCAATTGAGCTTAATGGTTCTACAGTAATGCGCAAAGTCTGCAACAAAGTAGGTGGCTTTTAAGGCATCCGTTTCAGTTGACGGACTTTGAAAGCATCCAGCCTACAGAGAAAAAATATCTTATTGGTGCAACACTTTTTATATATAATAATTATGGCTGTTGCAGATATTCCATTTGTAAATATATGCTTATGTGCATCTTTTGATTATTGTAGATGTGATTGGTTTTGTTACAACTCTTGGAAGATCTTCACAGCCAAGAACTGGGTCAAAGAACATTGATTTTCCCCTTATAAATGAAAGGTATTAACCAATTTAAGTAAGTACATGTGCATCATCAGATATTCTATTCATATCTACATGATCTGTGTTTTATTGAAGCAGGGGTCGTGCAGTAAGGGTGACCCTGTGGGGAAAATTGGGCGATCAAATGGTGAAGCTGATGTCGTCTCATACTGGAAAGTATACAATTATTCTCACATCAATGAGTGCTAGATATTATAATGGTAGGTGTACTCCTATGTTGGTTGTATAATGTTAAATTATTTGTACTTGCAACTTTTGTAAATGAAGCTTATCTTACAGGGCAACTAGGAATATCAAGTTGTTCATCTACGCTTATCCTAGATAGTGATGAGATCCCGGCTATTGTTACTTTTAAGGCCCAGATAAGGTTTCTGTTGTCATACATATTTTGGTATTTGTTAAATAAAATTATTGGTTGGTAACTAATGTTCAAAATGTCAGCAATGTTAATGATGACGCCGATGCTGTGCCTATTTCGGCGGAAAAGTCTCAACAAGGGACACTGGATGAATTGCTAGGTTTAGGCCGTGATAGAAGACAAGAGGTATTCTATTTTGTAATCACCACAAATATATTTTATAAGTAACATGGCAGTACATGTTATAGTATTAAAAAGTTGTTTTTCCCACAGGCTGCAGCGTTGCTATGTGAGGCTGAAATTGTGGACATCCATACGAAAAACAGTTGGTACTATCCTGCGTGTGGTGGGGGAAAATGCAAGAAGGGGGTAACTCATAAGGAGGGGAAGATGTGGTGTGATTCTTGCAATAAGCCTGTGAACTACCCTAAACCAAGGTTATATTATTATCCTACTAATGTTTGTATATGAAATTTATGAGTTGGTGCTTACCATTGATGCTTTCTTTGAATATGTCCACAGGTTTAGGCTTGAAGTTGAAATCAAGGATGATACCAACCAAACTATTGTTGTGATGTGGGATGAAACTGCTACTGAGTTGACAAAATCGAGTGCAAAGGCATTACTTGACGAGCTAGAACAGGTATTCATGGAGGCTGCTTTTCCTTTATTGGATCATGTACCTACAATTTGTATTTACCGGTTATCCTCTGTAGGATGAAGATGGATCCTTAGTTTTGCCAAATGCTTTGACAAACCTGTTTAATACAAAACATGTGTTTGAGATAAGGTCGCATACGTATTATAATTATGGGGACTTTGAGAGCTTTACCTGCACCGGCGTGTTTCCAATAAATAATTCCACTTTATCAGACAATGATGATGCAACTGAAGACAGCATCTGCAACACTGAACCGGGACTGAAACTGTTGGTGAAGGGTCCGCAATTAACAACTCCATGTAAGCCAACTGAGGGTAAAGAAACCAAAAGGTAAAATTCCAGCCTATATTATTAAATACAACTTTGACATGTTAGAATTATAGTTACTTACAAATGTATTGTTCAACATTAAATTAGGATAATTGAAGAGGATTCCGATATGGAAGTGGAGCATGATACAGCTGTGGAAGTGGACATGATTAACACAGATCATGGGGGGGAAAAGAAACGAAGGTAAAATTCCACTCTATTCATAAAATAAGCCACTTACATGTAGCTATTACAGGTAGTTACTAATGTTTTGTTTCACATTAATTCAGGCACATTGAAGAGGAATCTGAAGGAGAAGCGGATCATGGTGCAGCTTTCTGATACAACAGTGGGACATGCTGTAGCTATGCAACTGGATATGACCAACAGAGATGCTGCAAATTAAGCTTTCAATAATTATTGTCCTTAAAAAAACAAATATTTCAATAATTTGGTATCCTTGAGCTTTAGCTCTATGAACTTTGATCGTTGTTTTTAAGACCATTTTTACTTCGTGGTAGATTCCAAGTGATTTCTATGTTTTCTTATTGTCTTATCAGACAAATAACTATTGGTATACGATTGTATTAAATTTCTGTTTTTTTTTTTTTTTTTTTTTTTTTTAGGTCAATTGAAGAAGAAATCCGCGTCCAACACATCTGATGGAACATAAATAATAGCAATGAATGTTGATTTGCATTCTCTCAATAACTAATAAAGTTGTTGTACTTTGTATGCTTCAATATTTAGTTGTTTAATAAAAGAAATTATTTATGGTTTACAATTGCGTTTAAAATTCTATTCTATACTAATTGGATTGTTCCTGTTTGTGAGTGCAAAAAGAATGATTTATGGTTGATCATTAAAATGAATTGCTTTATCTTTTATATCCTAAACGGTCAATGTTTTATCACGTTTCAAATTCTATTGTATACTAACTGTATGGTTTAAGAAAGTGTATACGACTAAATTCATATAACAATTTAAACAGTAACAAACATATCCATATCTGAATCCTTACAATATTTTTAAAAACAGACATTCCCTTTTTCTGACAATGATAGCAACTTTAACATCTGGGCCATTAGTTGTTTTACAATCCAATCTTAAATTTAATTTTAATCCAAGATATTTCTGTGGTTTAAGTGAATACAAGTGAATGCAATGCGGCCAACATGACTGATGCAATAGAGTGAATGGATATACATGTTTCACATAAACAGTATCCATGAATACTTTTTTTACATAACTAATCTACATATTCTACTTTCTAAACTTCAATGTTTAATAATCATGTAATAATTTCCAATTTAGCTTATGTACTTTGTATACTACAATGTTTCATTATCTTTTAATAAAAGCAACTACTTATAATTTCAACTTAGATTGAATCCCTATTTTATTTTATTTATATTATTTAACAAAGTTTGCTGACGAAAATAAACCTCTATGTCTGCTACATTACGAATTTAAAAATATTATAACATACAAAGTATGTTCAACAAAATAAACCTCAATATCTGTTACATTCCTAATTTCAGAAAATTATAAGACATTTATATGACTAAGTGACATATAAATATATACCACTTACACTTATTAAAACGGCACAGAACATCTGTTTTCATAATTCCTCCAATTAGAAAAGAAGCAAAATGAAATGAAATCTCTTGGTTTATAAGAAGGGTGTTTTGTTAAATAATTATGACAGAACCAGTAAACCAGCAATTTTAAAATAATTTACATGTAAACATTATTTAATGATTTTTATATAATAAATTACCTTTATGGTTTAGGGAAAGTTACAACTCTTTTAGTAATTACAGAAAACAGAAAAAAAAAATAACTGAATAAGATATTTAATAAAGAACATGAGAAGACATCTTATTGCAGTTAATTGCAATAACAGATATAAAAGTTGTAATAAATTTATAATAAATTGATTTTATGAGTAACTAGAAGTTACAGATTCTTTTAGTAACTACAGGGCAAATGTAATGATTGAAAATCTATATAAATACCAGATACTAGCATCAGTCCCCACAGATGTAAATGTTTATTTTCACATAAGTACCAACTATCTATAAACAAAACTAATGTCTTTAAGCAAGGAGCACATCTCACAGTACTTTCACATGCCACTACATCAAGCTGCAAAACACCTTAATATTAGTTTGATTGGTATCAAAAGGAAATGTTGAGAGGTGGGGATTCAACGTTGGCCATATCGTAAGCTTATCAGTTTACAAAAACTAATTAACGATTGTCAGGTTAGCAATAAATTGACCCTAAAATTTTAGTATCAATTTCATAAGATAGCTCATATTTTAAGTGCTAGACATGGAGTATCGGGTGTCAATATTAGCAAATCAAAAACACGGTCACTATAGTCACTGCCTATTTCATTTGCTAATATTGACATACGAGACTCTATGTCTGTGACTTAAGGTCTGCAAATACATGAAACATTCGTTGTTAATATTCTAAAATAAAAGTTTAGCAATCAATTGACGCTAGCCTTTTAATCACAGCTCATATTTTAAGTGACAGACATGAGCATCGGCTATCAATATTAGCAAATCAAATACGCGCCGACTATAATCATCGCCTATTTCATTTGCTTATATTGACATACAAGGCTACATGTCTGTGACTTAAGGTCTGCTAGCTCATATTTTAAGTGACAGTCATGAAGCATCGGCTGTCAATATTATCACATCAAAACCGTTGTGAACGTTATAGTCGTCGCGGTTTTCATATGACAATATTGACAAACGATGCTCTAAGTCTGTGACTTATAGTGATCAATTGACACTAACCTTTTACTCTGAGTATTATACAACAGATGTTTAAAATTTGTGACTTAACATATGAGGTGTCAATTAAGGCATGATCCTACATCAAAAAAGAATTCCTACATAATATTCAATGTAACCAGATATATATTCTCTAATTTATCATTTGTAAGTTGATTTTCATTACAGGCACAAGTTGGAGACGACAATTCTAATGAGAAGAAGGAAGAGTTAATTAGACAACTAGAAGATGAAAAGAAACAGCTAGAAATGAACCCTGATTTACCACTTGCTAATACCACCAAAATGTTGAGACACAAGAATTTCAAAGCTATTTACAGAAAAAGAAAAACCATCAATTTGGAACTCTCACTGGCAATAACAGATCCACAACCTACACCGTTACAGATAATATATCCTACAAATAACTCGGGTGATCAAGCAGGAGACAATGGTTCTGTTATTGACTCTGATGACCAAGAGTAGGTGAAAGACACTTAATCCATGTTGATTATAGTTTGATGTGTTAGGAACTAAATTATGCAACTCAGAAAATGTTTTATGTCAGCGTCAGTATTAATAAAGCATGGACAATAACCGGTGTCAAATGTTGTGTTCTAGGTTGTTTTAATTGCATTATCTTTTATACCGTAAATTTCTCCAAACTTACACTATGTCAGATATTTAATCAATTAAAAAACAGGTGAACATTTTTTCAAATTACCTTAACATTCTTCTAAATGTTAACAAATATGTATTGTCTTTGTTTTCATGTTTAAAACCTGAAAATGAAGAATAACATATTTCAATTTCTCCATAGTTCCAACAATTAACAAGTATGCATTCCACATAATAAATTTTACATGGTAACACTTATTTATATTACATTAATTAAAGACTTATGGAATAACTTAAAATCATAACTGAAGACTTAAAAATTAGTATTTTCAAAAGTCATCATCAATTAACAAGTTCTTTACATTTGCTCAGCAATAAATTATTCAGTTTTTATACCACCTATGTAATAATATAAATACCAAACTGATATGCTACTATCATCACACCCCAACAGTATGTCACATCAAACAGATATGAAGCATATGCCATGTCACATCCTAAAACTAAAAAAAAATCTACGAATTGTGCTCATCAGAAATGTGGATCCAAACAAAGGTTTGATCATTGGAACCCACCTAATTATCAAGAAGACATCCCCATTAGTTATTGAAGCAGAAATCATCACTGGCTCAAACATAGGTGACACAGTTCTAATACCAAGAATGACATTCATAATAAGCATGGAGAGATGGCCATTTAAAATGCGATGCACCCAATTTCCCATTAAAATATGTGAAGCAAAGATCATTTCTGGAGTCAAGATTCAAGAGTCGAGTGATGACGACAAAGACAATGGTTATCTTAGTGACTCTAATCACAAAGAGTCGGTGAAGGACGTTTAATCCATGTTGGTTATAGTTTCATGTGGTAGCAACAAAATTATGCAACTCATCAAATGTTTTATGTCAGCATCCATATTAATAAAGAATGAACAATAACCGGTGTTTAATGTTGTGTGCTATATTTTTCATTTTCATCTTTTAAACAACCTAATAATCAAGTGGCATGGATTAAATATTATACGTAGTATCCTCCAAATATATTAATTTTTTCAACGTAGTTGAAAAAAGTTCTATTTTAACAACCTAAACCAGCAGCCAAAATTAAGCAAACAATCATAATATGACATAAATTATCTGATTTCAATTATTATTTATAGCAACATGACACAAACCGGCATTCTTCAACAGTTGCCCATGAACTTTTTTACATTTTTTAACATCAGCAAAACGCCTTTCGCCAACACCCAAATAATCGAACTCCAACTAACCGCATCCTTCCAAACCAACCTGTCAAAAAGCCTTCGCACATCAATCAGCAGCCAAGAATTCAAATAAAAATCAGTAACCAAAAACACCACAACTACATACCTCTCAATACCAAGCATAAAAACCATACCAAGTAACAATACCCCAACTCCAATACCACCAATCTCCTTACACGCCTTAAACAACGGAGGAAATGAATAATGATCCACTCTCAAACCTAACTTAACCAGCTGATACAAAACACTCATCCCATCATGACCCATGGAGTTTCTAACGTAGGTAGAATCATAATGTTCCAAAACTACATGTTTCGTTCACGCATTTTATCAAACAGGTTGCGTTCATTGATTAAAGATGATTCGTATAACCTAATAACAAATCACTTGGATCAGTGAAAACATACATTAGGTTGTGAAACCGATCCAGGTTAATTATGATTTTATCATACATAAACAGATATTTGATTTAGTATGTTTATACGGTTTATGATCTTGACACAAAAACAATAACGCAAGAACTACAGTTGTTATCATATTAGTAGGTTTTTAATAAAACTTGGGCTCTTATACGGTATTATTAGCATTGGGCCAAAATTATACATAGTTGTTATTGGGTTAAATATTGATAACACAATAAAACATCATCACCCATGCCTTTTACTAAACCTGGAAGTTTGATTACTTAAAAATAAATAAACTAATCAGTAAACATCTGATTTAGATGATGATCTACAGAAATTAAGTATACATTTAGGATATAAAGAATATTATAGATTGCCTTTTCATCAACCTCATGATAATTTGCAGCAAACTCCATCAATTACTACTGATCATGAATCAACTCATTGTATTGTTCAATAAAATGAGTTTGAGGACTCAAATCGTGTGTATATAAGTTATGTAACAATTACCATAATTTAAGTATCATTTACAATAGTCATATACCATGTTCTTTGTGAGTACAGAACTGGTAACAACCACAGATCATGATCAAACCATATAAATCCATGAGCAACCCAACAAATTAACAATAATTACAAATTATTAAACATAACTTTATTCAATTAAAAGATGAAGTCAGAAGACCAACACCACATTATTTCATCATAAACATTGTTAAAGTTGCTACATACATGAGCAACTAATTATTTTCATTCATTTTAACCGCATTCGACTCTTCCTCATGAACACCAGCCTGGGCTTGCCCCAATAAATCCTCCAACAGTTCAAGCATGGCTCTATGCCTACTCTGAGTTTTCCTTAAAGCTTCGAGACAATTAACCGCAACACCACGATCACCTAACGCTTCCATGTCTACCATCATAATATGGTTTTTGTTCATGACTCTCCTGAGATGTTGGCAGCAAACAAACAACAGATTAGCAAATGATGAATCTTCAGTCGCCTGTTGCACAAACCACAATCGCATTTTGTCATGCAAGTTAGTACTTCCAGAAAGATTCATTAAATGATCAAGAAGTTGAAATTGCGCCATTGTAAAGATGAAGAATGGTTTACAGAACTTTGGAACCAACTATCATCATATAAAAAATATGCACTGAATAAATAGGCAAATTTTTATAAAACTGAATATAAGAAGTTTTGAGCAGTTATGCATAACTGTCAACTTCTCATAAATAAAAGGCCCTTTAATTAAATCATTCAATACTTTGTATATATGTCATAATTAGGAATTTCAAAGGATAAATCACATAAGTAAATCTAATTAACACATCAGTTACACATTATTCTTCTAAACCATCATCATCTTATATAAACAACAAATAATTAAACTACTTACAACCAGTTTCAAAAATCTCTCATATTAATAAAATTATAACTATTCTGCGAGTTCCACTTCAAAGATGTCACAAGGTTTGTAATATAAATAATAAGTACCACATTATATTCATGAATATTACCATTACATTTGGTTCGTATAATGCTGTAACTATTCATATGCAATCATACAGATCCTAATATCAATTTAACAAGCAAGGCGTCTATCTCCAGCCTGTTCCATAATTCAATAGGCGTACACTTACAGACTAATATAACACCAGATGGCAGCGTTCACTCATTTTGTGGCCTCAGGTTAAACAACTTGATAACGCAACAACAAGGTATAAAAACAATATTAATTTATTATTTATGCTAAATGTTCTTACTTATAACCTACCGACAAAATCTAGGTGAAACATCACTTTTAAACGAATCCAAAATAGGATCATCCCGTATATCAAGATATAACACAAGAGCTGGCAAACAAATAAATCAGAAAGACACAGAAACAGGTCAATTATTAATTTCTATCCCACATATCTAAAATTTATATTTCAATTATTTTTAATTCTATATAACTAACATCAACCAATTGGTTATAATCTATTGCATATTATCATTAAACCAGGTACAAGTAAAGGTATTCGATCCACCAAATATCCTAAAAGAGCAGCTTTACACTCAACAGGTAAAGTAATATGTCACTAACATCTATTAACTGAGTCAATATGTGTTTTAACTAACATTGTGTAAAAATATAAACTGAAAAACTATTATAAATTAATTAATGAAACAGGCGTCCAGATTTCTTACCATAATCTTGGTCCTCCATCGATGAAATGTCCTCACTGTCAAGCATACATGTGGCTTCAAGAAAGGAGCAAAAAAGCAAACAAAGTTGCAAATCCAACATTTTCCACGTGCTGCCAGGATGGTAAAGTGCGACTCCCACAATTCAGGCATGCACCTCCGCCACTCAATAGGCTCCTTGATTTTAATGATCCTAAAACATCAAAATTTAGAGATCAAATCAGAATATATAATGGAATGTTTTGCTTCACTTCTTTTGAAGCAAAAATAGATCACTCAATAAACCAAGGACGGGGAACATATACATTCAGAATAAATGGTCAAAATTATCACAAAATGGGATCCCTACTTCCACAACATGGTGTCCAGCCTAAATTCTCTCAGCTATACTTTTTGATACAGGAAATGAGATAACAAATCGTATGACATCTTTCATTGAGAAACAAACAACAGATGGACCAGAAGAGGCAATAGTCACCAGTCTCATTCATATGCTAGATGAATTCAGTTCTGTCGCCAAAGCATTTCGAATGGCAAGAGATTGGTGCAACCAAAATAGATCATATGATTTTCAATTGAGGCTTCTCGGACAAAGAACAAACTCAAGGCAATATAATGAACCAACTGTATCTGAAGTGGCAGTTATAATAACAAATGATTTTGGAGACGCTAATGAGACGAGAGATATTATTGTAAACAACAAAGATACTGGGCCAAAAAGAATATCAGAGTTGCATCCTTCCTACATGGCACTACAATATCCTTTGTTATTTCCATATGGAGAAGACGGTTTCCATGATAAGATACCGTACCACTCCAATAAAGGAAGACGTAAAACTAATCGGGAATTCTTGACAATGAGAGAGTACTATTGTTACATAACTCAATATAGAGATAATGAGGGAACTACTTTGTTAAGAGGTGGCCGCTTATATCAGCAATTCCTGGTTGACGCTTACACCGCCGTTGAGGAGCACAGACTCAGATGGACGAGAGCCAATCAATCAGATTTACGTGTCGATCTATATCATAATCTATATGACGCAGTAACAAAAGGAGATACCAGGGCGGATGCAATTGGACAGAGAATAGTTTTACCTTCAAGTTTCACAGGAAGCCCAAGGTATATGATGCAAAATTACCAGGATGCTATGGCTCTATGCTGCACGTATGGGAACCCGGATCTGTTTATAACTTTCACTTCTAATACAAAATGGCCAGAAATAAATGAAATGTTGCGTCATATTCCAGGCCAGAAACCTAATGATCGGCCAGAAGTTGGAACTAGGGTTTTCAAAATGAAATTGACAAACCTCCTAGATGATATTACGCAAAACCAGTGTTTTGGCAAGTCAGAAGCAGGTACCATACAAATTTATATATACCCCTTTTTCTAAGTTATATATTCCTATACTAACATAATATAAATGAATACTTAATTCCACAGTTGTATACGTCATTGAATTCCAGAAACGCAGCCTTCCACATGTACATATCTTACTATGGCTTGAAGACATGTACAAATGTAAAACCCCAGGAGAAATAGATGACATAATTTCAGCTGAAATACCATCCCCAACCAGTGATCCAGAAGGATTCAAAGCTGTTACAGAATTTATGCTTCATGGGCCATGTGGCACACAAACAAACAACGCTTCATGCACAGTTGATGGTAGATGTGGAAAACATTATCCAAAGTTATTTTACGCGGAAACAACAATTGATGACGATGGCTACCCTGTTTACCGCCGGAGGAAGAATGGAGTATTCACTATTAAGGGTAAACACACATACGACAATTCATACGTCGTTCCACATAATAGATACCTGCTGCTGAAATACCATGCACACATTAACGTCGAGTGGTGCAACAGATCAAAGGCAATTAAGTATTTGTTTAAATACTTAAATAAGGGACCAGACAGAGCAATTATCGTTGTACAAGAAAATGTAACCTCAGAATCGGGCCGAGATAAAATTGTGGCGGTAGATGAAATACAGAATTACTTGGATTGCCGATTTTTGGCTCCATGTGAGGCTGTGTGGCGTCTTCACCGATATGACATCAATCACTGTTATCCGTCAGTCATGAAACTCATTTTCCACTTACTAAACCAGAAAACAGTCACATTGCGTGATTCAGAAAGTCTGTCAGAATTACTTGGCCGAGAATGCATTAAGACTACCATGTTTACAGATTGGTTTGAGTTAAACAAAAGAGATGTTGATGCTAATGAACTAACGTATGCTCAGTTACCAACAAAATATGTTTGGCATGAAGATATCAGAATGTGGAAAAAACGCAAACAGAGAACATGCATTGGCCGCATAATTTATTGTCACCCCACAGCAGGCGAACGATACTATTTAAGAATGTTATTAAACGTTGTTAAAGGGGCTACGTCATACGAAAAAATAAGGACCCACAATGACACGGTCTATTTAACATTTAAAGAAGCTTGCTGTGCTTGGGGATTGATCAGTGACGACAAGGAATGGACACAAGCTATATTGGAAGCAAGTTTCTGGGCTTCCGGAACGCAACTTAGAGATTTGTTCGTCACAATCTTGCTGTTTTGTGACCTAAGTAGCCCACGCCGGTTATGGGACCAAACGTGGGAAGCTATCTCTGAAGATATTTTGTATAAGAAGCGAAAAAAATTTAGATATCCATCCTTGGAGTTAACAGATGAGCAGACACAGAACTACTGCTTGGTGGAATTACAAGAACTGTTACACAAAAATGGAAAATCATTATCCGATTTTCAAGATCTTCCAGAGCCTGACCCTACACTGCTAACAAACATGGACAATCGCCTAATCAGGGATGAATTAAGCTACAACATGAAACAACTAAAGGCCGAACATGAAAACCTTCATGCATCACTTAATCCAGATCAACGGATAATATATGACAAAGTCATATCATCTGTGCAACAAAAAACAGGAGAATTTTTCTTTGTTTACGGACCAGGAGGCACTGGGAAAACATTCCTGTACAAGACAATCATCTCCAGAATAAGATCAGAAAAGATGATTGTTCTAGCAGTTGCATCGTCAGGTACACAATCGAAAAAACATACTATTATCTAAACCATATAATGCTCCCCATATAAATTATTTCTTATAATTTATAAAAAAACTATGAAACAGGAATAGCATCGTTGCTTCTACCAGGAGGCCGAACAGCTCACAGCAGATTTGTTATACCGCTTGAGTTAATGGAAAATAGCACATGTGGAATCAAACAAAACACACACCTAGCTGAGCTAATGAAACATGTCACAATGATAATATGGGACGAAGCACCCATGACTCAGAGATACGCCTTCGAAGCTCTAGAAAAGACATTAAGAGACATACTAGGGTATTCAAACGTGGAAAACAAGGAACGGATGTTTGGAGGCATGACTATGTTACTTGGAGGGGACTTCAGACAAATACTTCCAGTCATACCAAAAGCAAAAAGACAAGAAGTAATCAGCTCTTGCATCAACAGATCAAAACTGTGGTCTAAATGTCAAGTTTTTAAACTCACACGTAGTATGAGAGTAAATGAATATGACAACCATGGAACCATAGACACATATAAACAAAAGTTTAATCGATGGGTTTTAGATGTGGGGGATGGAAAGGTTCCGGCAAAAATGAAAGAATGCGAAGATGAACCAACTTGGATCAAAATACCACACAAATTCCTCATTAAAGAATGGACGTGTCCCTTAGAAGAAATTGTTAAGCAAACATTTCCAGACTTCACTGTAAGGCAAACAAATGAAGACTACCTAAGGGAAAGGGCAATACTAACACCAAAAAAATGATGATGCAGACGACATCAATGAACATGTGTTTAAAAAACTAGAAGGTCAAAGTATGACATACAAAAGTTCAGATGAAATTTGTAAAGGGTCAACAGATGCTCTCGACCAAGAACAATTATACCCGATAGAGTTTCTAAATTCTTTAAAGTTTCAGGGGATGCCACCAAACAACCTGAAACTAAAGATAGGGTTGCTAGTAATGCTATTACGGAACGTGAATCCAAGCCAAGGCATGTGCAATGGTACTAGGCTCATTATCACGCATTTGGGAGAATTTGTGATTCAGGCGAGGATCATTACCGGATCAAATATTGGAGCGGTGGTATTGATACCAAGGATCACCCTTACATCAAACAGGAATCAATGGCCATTCATTATGAAAAGAAGGCAATTCCCCATTAAACCATGTTATGCGATGACAATAAGCAAAAGTCAAGGTCAATCACTTGATTTTATGGGCCTATATTTACCAGCACCGGTGTTCAGCCACGGACAACTATATGTGGCCATATCAAGATTAACAACCCCAGAAGGACTAAAAATCCTAATGATCGAAGACACCGATGAGAGTTTAAAGAATCACACAAGAAACATTGTCTATAAAGAGGCTTTTAACAACCTACCCTAGAACACCAAGGTATACTTCCGTTGCTACAACCAACTTATATTTAAAAATAACAAAAAACATCAACAGTCACCTCCACAGGCAAGTATATGTCTTACTAAAATTCATTTATACATTTAACATTCATTATTAATTTTAGTTAACTAGAACGTTAAAATTGCAGGTCAATAACAGAGTCACAACCCTAGGAGGACTGAAAATCCTAATGATCGAAGACAATGGCAACGAATTAAAGTACCACACAAGAATTATTATGTATAAGGAAGCTTTTAACAACCTACACCAGCAACCCAAGGATCCCCTAACAATTATGTAAATACAACATATTAATTTACTTTCTTAAAAAGATGTAGATATAATAAATATCATATAAATGATCTGATTTCAATTATTATATGAACTTAAGCTTTATGTCTTTCCTTTCATTGTAATTAAGCATCGAGAGGATACCATTAACAAAAAAAATTAGGCCCCTCATCAAACAATCAAAAACAATATTATGTTACTTTAATAAACTTCAAACCTGTGCAACCTATCTCCGATTGTTGTTTGAAATTAACTAACTATGTGCACGCCATATGCTCCAACCATAAACCGATCAACCTTCACAAACATATTTTGTGGCAAAACATCATATATAACGAAGATATCAACAAATTCGTTAACCTAATTTTGTGAAAAGTTTAAAAATGGCCATACCTGTTGTTGATTTGAGGTGAAGATGGAAAAGGGGAAATAGTTAAAATGATAACAAGAAAACACCCGGTGGTTTATATTGGATCTGTTTTGAACCATCTTATTTAAATCTTATAATAGACTCCCAATAATTTTACAACATATAAATAAAATACATATTCACACAAAAAAATTTATAAATATATAAGCCTTTTAATACTTAATAAAAAATTTTATTTACAGGATGTATATATCAACTGATAACACTTGAAGACATAACGCCTCAATCGTTACAGAAACAATACAAGACTCGAAGATGAAAAATCAGTTGTTGTGTATGAGAAAGAAGAAAACCATATAAGTTATGTGTTTGAAATAACAAGTTTTGCAATATGATGCCAAAACTCACTAATGTATTTCATTATTCAAACAATTCATTATTCCAATAGAAATAATATTTATCCAATTTATAACCTAAATTGTTTTTTATAAACACTGTTTAAATAGTTATCAACAATAACACATTATTAAAACAACCTACGACAATTCAATACACAACCAATGAAAATTTATGATTAACAAAGCCCGTGCATCGCACGGGCCATGCTGCCTCGTATAAATAATAAAAAACTGAAAAAAATAAGAGAGGTATCACTTGTAAAAAGGGGTTTCCAAATAACCCAACTCTTTAGTTTTTTTATGATGTATTTAGTTTCTTTTAATAAGTCAGTAACAAATCATCTTCAGTTTCTTTCAAGTTTTAAACTTTTAAACATATCATCTTTCTTTGCAAAAGAAAAACAGAAAAAGTCAATATGTATTTTAATTTTCTTGTAGCAAAGTTACCAATTTTTCATTTCTAACAAACATGCTATACAATAGATAGTTATTATGGTCGAACCCTTGGAGGTATGGTTTTGATAATGTCATGTCCTGTCTGGGACACAAGCATTTTGTCTGAAATAAATGGTTTTTGAGGAACCAAAAGATCGCAAGTAACAAAAATAAAAGATACTGCAAGACAGTTGATTTAATCCCATTTCGATCAAGTGAAATATAAGAAGTCACTTGTATGATATATGACTAGCAGGGTACCCGCGCGTTGCAGCGGCGAATACCCTATAGTCAAAACTTCTGGCGAACAATATTATTAGATTACATATTTTTTGTAATAATAACTTTACGCATAGCTAGAATTTTAAAGAATAACTTATTGTATACTATATAATATAAATATGATAAGATACCCGTGCATCGCAATGCAATGACTATATGAAAGCGGCATTATTATATTATTGTACTATTTTATCGCGATGAAGCGTGTAGAAATTTACTCTTTAATTTTTTATTTTTTTTTTCAATTTTGTTTGAAATAGCAAAGAAGTTAAATCAATTTGTGGCAAGCTCTTTCTCCTAATCTAAGTCCATCAATCCAATTCCAGTTTCTTATACCCGGCCCAAGTGTAAGTTCAATAGCAATTAACCTAATCTCTAAAATGTGCAACTAAATTTCACTCTCACTAAATGCACGCCACACTCATAGCCACCAAATAACAAATCCGTACCTTGTGTTCTTGATATAATCGAACATCAACAAAGAATAAGATTTCTCTTGTTAATGCTTAAACCCGATTCATATGTGCAAATAACCTTTGAGTTTTCTTTCTTTTTGTAACACTCGAATCACACAAAGATTTAAGGTATTTTCTTTCTGCGTTTTCTTTCTTTGTGATTATCTGAATACAAAAACGTTCATGTGGCTTCAAGAACTTTATACGTCTAAGGTAGGTTATGTTTGTTTGTTCTTTTGAACGAAACAAGAAAATGACGTAACAGATTTGTTAGGTTCTTTCCTTTTAAATTTTGGACATATGATTGTAACTAATTTTCACATTTATTTACAAGGGTTTTTCTAACTTGTGCCCTAGGGGCACAAGTTAAGAACACAAAAAGTACATCAAAAGTACACATGGATTCGCATAAAAGTACACATGTCTGTACTTTTATGTGGATCCCTGTGTAATTTTTCGTGGGCCATTGTGTACTTTTGGTGTGCTTATCTTGTGCTCTAGGGGCACAAGTTAGAAAAACCCTATTTACAATCCCATATTTATATAAAAACTAAATATAACGCATGCTTTTTCGTCATACAATCTTATTTACATGAGTTCTTTTATAGATGTATCATTTTCTTGAATAGATAGGTTGGTTTAGTCGTGAATCAATGGAGTTCTTTCATTAAATTTTGTATCAAAGAATGTTTTCACATTCATGTGTATTAATTAAATTTGAATGTAAATTGTCTTCTTATGGATTGTGTATCAATATTGTTGTAACCTGATGTAGTGATGTATCATTTTTGTTTTATGAATTCATCAAAGTTTTGTCGTGGAGGTGTCGAGATTAGTATGTGTATCAATTTTATTGGTTGTAAATCACAAATTTATACAAAGCAACTAATGTCATTGTAGAAAATTGTTTTTTATTTTTTCAGGTAAGCATGAAGCTGGAGGAAGTCTAGATAAATCAGAAAAATGTGAAAATGTATTGTGTTCAATGAGAAAAAAAAGGAAACTGGATGTAAATCAGGAATCATGAGAATTGTAACTGTTTAATGGAGGGTTGTAGCTATTGTACATTGTATTTAAATGGTTGTAATTTTTGGTGAAGAGGTGTTTTTAATAACATTTATGTTGTGATTATGAATTTTGGTCTGAAAATGATATTATGCTTATTTTTGTTGTACAATATGCTTACTTTGTTGTATTTATGAAAATTGGGTGCATTAAAGTGTTGTAAACCATGCATTATTTTTGTAAATCTGAAAATTTTGGAGAGAGAGTGCTTTGTGTATTATATGTTGTATAGATATATGCCATGTTAAATACTGTAAATTACCCCTCTACGATCACATATATATCCTTTTTGAAAGAATTACATATATATCCCTCTACGATCACAAACCACAAGCACAATTATCACTATCAATGTCATAATTGTTGGAATTATATAATCATGACATGCATAAATATAAACACAGTAAACATCAAATACACATGCGGAATCGTATAGAATCATATATTGCATAATTAATTAACCAAACATAAAAGTAAAAGTACCTTTTAATTCTAACCCGAACAAGAATCAAGTTTATACAATTCTTCAAATTAAGAACCCTAATTAGGGTTTATAGGATTATAAGAATTACCCCTTACCTCTTTTGTAATTCAATCCAAGAATATAACCAATAATGTGGTTATATCACGTTCTTATACACATGTACTAAATCAAATCAAAAGTTATGCAAGTAAAGAATCACAAAACTAAACCAAACTATTGTTTTATAAAAACACAAATCAAAAACCCCTTGTGGGTTTGGTTCGATCGGCCAAGGAAAGTAAACAAAGGAGAAAATACTTTTTGAGTTTGTGTGTATGCACAAGAGTACCCCAAAAACTAATGTAGGCCTTTGTATTTATAGTGTAAACAATCTTGGAGCTCAAGTTATGGTTGGGTTGGGTTTCCTTCCCCCAACCGATTGGCCATACACCAAAGAGGGTGTTTTCGGAACCTTCTTGACTTCTAATTGTTTACATAATAAACTTTCCTTATTTTTGTCTAACGGTCGTTAGCTATTATCCGTTAAATAATAACGGTCGTTAAGTGTTTTGTGATTATTGATAAATAACTATAAATTTATATTTATTTATTAATCTTTAACTCTTATACGTAAAGTGTGCAATCCCGTGATCTCGAGTTCGATCTTAACACACGACATATTATTTTATGTCTACAAAACTAACAACTCCCACTTAGACATATCATAATAGCGTGATCACATCGGTTAGCGTCTTGCAACACGCAGATGCCTCTAGTACAATCAATGGCGGACCTATGTAGGGGCAGGGGAGGGTCCCCCCCCCCCCCCCCTAAAAAAAAATTGCGGCACCTAGTGTAAATATTATATGTTTTATGGGTAATTTAGTTGAAGTTACAAACAAATCTCTGATTCGACCCCCCCAAAATAAATTCGCCCCCCTCCCCCCTCAAAAAAGAAAAAATGTTCTAGTTCCGCCACTGAGTACAACTCGAGTAAGGCTCCTGGAAAAACCTTTTAATGATTTCTCATTATTATTATTATTATTATTATTATTATTATTATTATTATTATTATTATTATTATTATTATTATTATTATTATTATTATTATTATTATTATTATTATTATTATTATTATTATTATCCTTTTGTTACTAATACCACGTTAATAAAGATATGGATCAAGATCATTCATTAATTAACAATTTTGTTTCTTGTTGTTTGTGATTGAGTAGATTACCAAATCTTCTGAACTTATTAAGGGAAGATCTTGGGTGTGGCCACACATACATCTTACCAACCTTACGAGGGGCTCAACAGTATTAAACTCTAAAAAATAAATTTGGAAGAACAAATTCTATCTTAACTATAAGCAAAACCCACAAACTTTGAAACACTTCTGAAAACAACCTTTATGACTACCAGTTACGTATAACATTAAGTTGTTCCACAAAAGTGTACTATATTCATGACACTTATCTTGCATCTCAAGTCTGAAGATAACTTCTCATTATTTACTTAATAACAAAATCTATAAAGTAACATCATGTAGTTGAGATAAGTCCTATATTTGGTAACATTGAATATCATGTGAAATTAGCATGTCTACCCATCAATAACTTAAAGTATAATATACCAAAACTCATATTTGTCTTAATTTAATAATATTCTCATATTATTAACCGACAACGGATAATTTAGAATAATATTTATTCACGGATTTAAACATGTAAAAACATGTCAACAATAATTAAAGAATGAAAATAAACATACCAAAATACATTATTTCATTAAAAACATAATAATTGTTACAATATCCTTTATCAAAATACTAATCACAGTTATGCATTAAACTACTAGCTAAACGAAGCCCAATGCCATTGGCTAATTCAGTAAGCTTTTCTTTAGCTAAAGATTTAGTGAAATGATCAACTAAGTTATCATCTGTGTGAACTTTCAGTAGATTAATTTCACCTTCGCGGACTTGTTCCCGAATATAGTGATATTTTCGTAGAAAATGTCTGGTGCCTCTCATGATTCCAGATTCATTAGCAAATATGATTGCAGCAGAATTGTCACAATACATATTAATAGGTAATTCAATTGAAGGCATAACACCAAGTCCTGACATTAATTTCCTAATCCAAACAGCCTCCATAGCAGCAATGTATTCAGCTTCTGTTGCAGACTTTGAATTGAAGGTATAACACCAAGTTCTAATATATATATATATATATATATATATATATATATATATATATATATATATATACTTTGAAACACAAAACTAAAATTGAAAATGTTTTCCTTGCGTCTTCTTTTCTCTCTTCATGTGGGTATGTTTGGCGAAACTGACTCGAGCTGGGGCAGGGGCTGGAGCTAGAGCTTACATTCTAAGCCAAAAGCTGGAGTTTATAACTTTATAAACCTGTTTAACGAATTAGTTAGAGCTGAAACTTATTAACCTAAAATCGCATAAAATACATCAAATTAAATTCATATATATTTTTAGCTTTTGTTTGATAATCCATTATATTTTAAATGATATTTAAGTAATTTGACTAGCTATATAGGTTGTGTTTGGCCAAGGCTTATATGGGGCTTATAGGGGTTTGGGCTTTTAAAATAAGTCTCGTTTGTCATGAGTCTTATGAAAGGGCTTATAAAATAAGTCGGCTAAAAATTTAGCCCATAAAAGGGGCTAAAAACTTTAGCCCGGGGCTTTTGAAGAATAAATTACTTATTTAGCCACAAAATATCTAACATATACAAAAACTCATTTAATTATATTCTTTTTAGTAATTTTGCAATAATAAGCCTCAGCCTCAGCCAATTTGCCAAACAAGTTTATAAAAATATAAATTTTAATTTCGGCTTATAATATAAGTCCCAACCTCAGCCCCAACCCTAGCCCCAGCCCCAACCTCAGCCCATTTTGCCAAACATACCCATAAGCCTCTTTCAATGGGCTTGGGCTTATGGTTATAAAAGCTTCTATAAGCCCATACGACAAACAATGCTTATTCCATGAGCCAGTTTATTTTAAAAGTTTAAGCACTCATAAATCCTTATAAGTTATCATCTGTGTGAACTTTCAATAGATTAATTTCACCTTCGCAGACTTGTTCCCGAATATAGTGATATTTCCGTAGAAAATGTCTGGTGCCTCTCATGATTCCATATTCATTAGCAAATATGATTGCAACAGAATTGTCACAATACATATTAATAAGTAATTCAATTGAAGGTATAACACCAAGTCCTGAAATGAATTTCCTAATCCAAACAGCCTCCATAGCAGCTTCCGAAGCAGCAATGTATTCAGCTTCGGCTGGAGCTAGAGCTTACATTCTAAGCCAAAAGCTGGAGTTTATAATTTTATAAACCTGTTTAACGAATTAGTTTGAGCTGAAGCTTATTAACCTAAAATCGCATAAGATACATCAAATTAAATTCATATATTTTTTTTAGCTTTTGTGTGATAATTCATTATATTTTGGATGATATTTAAGTAATTTGACTAGCTATATAGGTTGTGTTTGACGAAGGCTTATATGGGGCTTATAGGGGTTTGAGCTTTTAAAATAAGTCTCGTTTGTCATGGGGCTTATGAAAGGACTTATAAAATAATCCGGCTAAAAATTTAGCCCCATAAAAGGGGCTAAAAACTTTAGCCAGGACTTTTGAAGAATAAATTACTTATTTAGCCACAAAAATATCTAACATACATAAAAACTCATTTAATTATGTCTTTTTTAGTAATTTTGCAATAATAAGCCTCAGCCTCAGCCCATTTGCCAAACAAGTTTATAAAAATACAAATTTTAATTTCGGCTTATAATATAAAAGTCCCAACCTCAGCTCCAACCCTAGCCCCAGCCCCAGCTCCAGCTCCAGCCCCAGCCCCAGCCCCAGCCCCAGCCCCAGCCCATTTCGCCAAACATACCCATAAGCCTCTTTCAATGGGTTTGAGCTTATGGAGACTTAAGGTTATAAAAGCTTCTATAAGCCCATACGACAAACAATGCTTATTCCATGAGCCAGTTTATTTTAAAAGTTTAAACATCCATAAATCCTTATATGCCCTCTCCCAAACACAACCTTAGCCTTTATCTCTCCATTTTTCTTTGAGTGAAAGGTGTATTCGTCTAACACTTCAGCCCCACCTCATCAGAGTGACACATTTAGTGGTGAAGTACAACATGTTGTTCGTTAGCTATTGTTACCAATACATACCCAATGGCGTGATAGCACCCATACCGAGCACTCTTTCCACGGTGTAACCGCCAGAGTACATATGTGCTAAGAAAATAACAATCATATTGTCGTTTGTCAAGTTTGCAATTTCCATGTCTAGGAGACCGATAAACATGTATTCCAAGGCATGTGAAATACATGTTTAGCAATATCACATCTTTCCTTCATTTCTAATCTTTTCTCACGTTACAAAACATAAACACAAACACTCTCATCTCATTAAAACCCGATCCTAAAATCCCTCAAAATTTCATGATTATTCATCATATATTCGGATAAGGTAAAAGAAACACTATTCCAATGCCACTTCTTGTTTGTATCTAATTAAAAACAAATTCTGGAATCTGGGTATTGTAGATAATGGCAAATATTTATGTGGGTGTGTTTTAATTTTGTGTATAACATTATAAGTTGTGAAATTTATGTGGTTTAGTGTAATTTAAGGCTATTTTGTGGGGTATTTGATAGTGATGTGAAGCTTTACTTTGTGCTTCTTATTTGATTTTCATATGTGATATGTGTTGAAAGATACTTTTTATAAATTTATGTGGACTTTAATTTTTTAAAGATTAAAACTATTTCAAGATTATCTTTGCCACGTTATTTTTTCAATGTTGGTGGCTGTAACTATTGCTGCTGCCTTGTGTTTACATTTTTAGCTATTTCTCTTTGACACACTACACCTTATACACTTTAAGTTAGTGAAATTTGGTTTAGTTTTTAATCTGAACCTCCTTGGTATGTTCTTTAAATTTTAAAATTTTTAAGTTTGTTTATATGGTTACAAATAAAATTTTGAACTTTGCGGAAAATATGTTGACATGATTGTGTCACTGTGTTGAACACCATCTTTTTGTATAAATTCAAGCTCATTAAATGAATTTTCAGGTAGCAGTTTCGGGTTGATCATATAATAAAGTTTAGTTTTATATGTTCTTTTTTTTTCGTTCCTTTGCGAATTCGGTTGTACAGGTGTTTGATGTATAAGGGATTTTTATGAGAGTTTATGTAGAGTAAATATGGAGAACAATTTGGAAGGAAGCGTGGAGAAGAAAGATAACAAGGTGGTTAATAACGGGCTGCAGATAATAAAGCATCCATCTTACCAAACGTATGGTAAACGATTGTTATCTTGGTTTGATATACGTGTGTTCTATGTTAGAATAAGCAATTTCATGGTTGATGGTTATACCCCTGGATGTTTGACGCTCAACCATATACCTTTAGACCCTGATACTGTTCTTGAAGTGAACGGTAGAAGATGTGGCCTTCATTCAGAGGGTAGTTCTTGTCGTTTAAAAAGAAACCGAGTAGATAAGAAATTTGAAGAAGCTACTTTCGTGAGTACTGATAGTATAAGGTTGTCTGGTAGTGTGAAATTTGAGGTTTTTGATGGTGAAGATCTTATACTATCGGGGGCTTTGGAGATGTGTAAAGAAAAAGACGATGAAATTGGGAAGTGGAGTATTAGTTGTGAATCAATGATTTGTGGTGGCAATGGGTTTTTTAATAGAAAACAAACGATGGGTTGTGATTCATTGCCACCGATGTTTGAAGTTTATGTTGCTGGTTCGTTTTCTGGGACACCAATTATATTGACAAAGACGCTGCAGATTAGTTCCAAGAAGAAGCAAAATAGAAAAGGGGCGTTGGATTCAATACCTGAGTACGGAACCACAGAATCTCAAAAGTATGTTACAAATGGACTTGATCTTCAGGTACTAATTGAACTTCAAGACACACGTATAGTTTGTATGTTTTGTGTTTTAGTTATTCATATCTTGTTTTGTAGATGGCAGGATATAGACATTATAAACCTGGAAATGAAGACAATTACGAGAGCAACTTATATTGGAGTGAAACAGACTACATGGAAGGTGAAGATGGTGCACTCTCATGGTTCAACGCTGGTGTGCGAGTCGGTGTTGGCATAGGGCTCAGTGTTTGTCTTGGGGTCGGAATTGGAGTTGGTCTTCTTGTTCGGACGTACCAAACTACTACCCGGAATTTTAGAAGACGGCTTTAGTAATTCCTCTTTTTTCCTTCTCTTTTCTTTTCACCTTTTATCATATATTGTAGATGTGGAAAATAACTTATTTTGGTGCAAGTTTATAACACCTTATCAAGAATCTTGATGTGGCTTCAAATCAACGTTAATGTATTTCCATAAATAAGTAACTCTATGAATAAGGATTAGCATATATTTAGGTATTAGGCTTGATTTGAAGGATGCTAGAATTAAACTTAGACAGGCAACCTTTTCGTTTGTTATTCGTTCCTTTCACTCGATAAATTCGTTCGCGTCCTATCTTTGTTGCAAATCATTAATGGTAATTTGGTTCCTTAAAGTTTTAAAACACAATAAATGGAGAAAAAAATAAATAAGTGGAGCTTTTTTGTGGGCTTATTAGCGTATTTATGTAGAATTATTTTTTAGGCTTTTTGAAGCCATTTAAGCTCTAACAAGTAAGCTAATCCACACACCGTCTAAGTGTGCAGCTTTTAACATAATAGATTTGCATATAAGGTAGAGTAAAAGTATCAAATTTAACTATATATATAAGGAATTCAACATTCATAAGCAAAAATACAGGAAAAAAATCAAAATTTGCCGCAACGATTGCTAGCCTAAGCAAGACACTCGGGGTCTTGTATGGCTATTGCTGGAGCAGCATTTCCGTTAGTCTTTTGGTCCAAACCCCAGAATTTGGCAGTTTTGACATCATCCTCGACCATTAATCTTGAAAACTCTTGATGGTCATACTTCATAGTAGCCTTTCCCCCAAACTCAGTTGGGAGATTATCAACATCAAAACAAGACTGCATAATCTCCACACTCTCCTTATTCTTGGGGTACACAAATTTCACCTTCTGGAAAGTTTTTGGATCCAAAAAGTACTTAACTACCTGCATATCAATCAGATACGTCATTAAATTTCTGGTGGCCATTCAACTATTTCTAACTTGTAAGGATACTTTATGCAAGCTATACGAACCTTCCAAAATGCTTGAAAAAGACGCGGAGGGCTGTAGATAAACGCTACAGCTAACCTCTGTGGATAGTGGTTTTGTAGTATGTTGATGGTTTCACGTGCAGTTTTAACTGGCACATTGGTGCTCAGAGACCATCCTGTGAAATCTATCAACCATGCCATCTCTTCCTGTCCTTCTGGAAGATTAAGTATAGCATTCTCTAACATGTACACCAGATGTCTTATCTGGTTGTCCATTGACGTCGTGTTCTGAAAATGAATTACTTTATCACGTTAAATGAAAGAATATTTTAGACTAATTTTTAAACCAACAGATCAGGTTATGAAATCACCTGAAGTCCTGGTCTCAGTATTAGAACCGTTCTTCCAAAGCGGTCACGGAAATTCGCTCTGAACATTTTCCCAGTTTCACTTTCAACTGCAACCTCATTCTAACAAATTAAAACATATAATGTAAGCACAACCATATCAGCATGATGGGTTTACTGTGAGAAACTGAAAACTAGATTTATTGTTGTTTTGAATAAGCTGACAGATAAATGGAACATTGTGAACTAACCCAACGGATTTCTTCTGGCTTGTAGGTTGCTCTCCACTCAAGGGTCTCTTCGAGCATCTTTTTTGCTTTCTCAACGTTCCAGTTTCGAGCTTCCAAATATCTTTTCAAGCATGCATCGGTACAATATTGTAAACTGCGACCAGAAAGGGGACCAAGAGCTGCTCTAAGCTCATTGACCTGAACCAATAGAAGCAACAAGAATGAGCTCCTATAATTAATGTATACAACAATTTTGAAGAAATTGTGGTGTGGTTATAAGTTTCTGTGTCAAATATATCTTTTGGTTTGTTTGATAGCAATACTAGCTGTTATGTTGTAGTTACCTTGGTCTCGGGATGCTGCTCATTATGCTCTTGCTCTTGTTGTTGTCGGTTTGAACCACGACGCCGAAACACGGACATGATGAATATTGTTGTTACTAATACACAACTGAATTACCTATAACAAAGAAATTTAGCAAGATCAATTAGCATACAAGTTATGTAAAGCAAGAATACTAACAGACAAACTTATAAGACCACAGGTTTAGTTAAAAGATGCAAAAGGTAAATACCTAACAAAACACCTAATAAAAACAACCACAAGTGATAAGAAAATATTTGGTGAAGAAATGAAATGTTTAATTTAACCAAAGTTTATTAAATAATGGAACACATTTAGGGTCATGTGAATGAGAAAGTGGTAGGATGGTGGGCATGTAAACCGAAGTTGACCATGACTACATATACAATGTGGAACTTTTTTAATAGTTGAATAATACATCATAAGATCCTTATAGTCGATCTTATGGTCTTATAAGTAGTTGGAAAATAATGCATATTTCTTTTTTCAATGGCAAGATGTCACTTTACAACGACTCCAACAACGAAATCATTTTGTGGAATTATCTATCTTGTCGACTATGACTAAGAGAAATATGAGATGATCAATCTAGTCAAAACGGCCACTACACGCACAATGATTATCACGCAATTTCTACGTGTTAGATATCCAATATTGTATGACCTTGTTGATTCTTGAGAGCATGGAGTCATCGCTTTTTTTCCAAGTATAAAAGTTTCTGTTTTTCTTCCTTTATACTATAGTGCACTTCTCATGGACCATTCCTTTTTAAGTGATTTTACTTTCATCAACAAATCATTAAAGGAATTGGCCAAACCTATACACGAGCCAAATCAAGCAAAGGTAGGTCGTCTGAGTGGCCACATACGCTAGTTCGGTTCATAGCTATATTTAGACTTTACGTGCATGGCGTAAATAATGTGTCTGGTGTAACATCAGGTTGACTTTTTATCGAGATTTTTAGATGCACCACTACTAGAAGTCTAGAAGGTAATTTGTTAGAAATCATGCATTTGGTTACAAAACAAACGCATAAGCTGATCTAGTTAGATATTAGTGCAAAAAAGGTTATCTTTCTTCTAAATGGCACTCACTAATTTCTTCAAAATATAGTAAACATAACTAAATGATAGCGAAAGAATTAATCTAAAACACATTTTCAAAGTAAACTTTATTGAAATTTAACTCAAGGCCGTCAGACTTGACTTATCTTATGAGAATTACGTTACCAGATTAAATTATATTCAAAACGTTTGCACTGGTGATATAACCTCAGAATTTAATAAGGAAATGAAAACGAAATATAGGATTTAAAAACATGAATCCTGATCAAGTTACTTTCAAGTTCCAAACAGAAAAAGGCCCCCACATGATCATATCAGTTACTCCGTATATCATTTGTTTCGCAATCAACTATCGTTCTTGAATCATACCATAATCTAACAGATTCATAAGAACGTGATATATAGCTAGAAACTAGTATAAGAAATAAACATCATATATATATGGTTGATCAATATATATAGAGCACTGAGCACTTGCCATAAGCCCATAACAAATAAGCATGTATATGAAGTTTCTAAACGAAATATGTCGTTAATCGTACCTTGATTATGGAAGTTAACTTCAAAAACGTTTGATCAAGCTAAGAGCAGAAGTTGAGATTGCAAAAGAGAGATGTGATATCCACGCTAATTGTTTGGAGTAGTGCAGAACAAGTGGAGGGAGAAAAAGAGAGACATAGAGAGATTTATTCTGAGTTTATATATAATGAGCCGTTGAAATAATGGAAATCTTTATTCTCATTGCCACACACATGTACATGTGTGTTTATTTTAGGTTCCGTTTACATGTGTATGTGTTGCGTTAGGTAATTAAGTGGATATATGGATTAATGTATTTTTAGGCCTAGTGTTAAGACGTCATGATTCACGAAAGTCAATATTACACAGGTTATATGCATGTGAACACATATTTTTTCAGAGAAAAAGATAATCAGGTGAGAAAATATCTTAAATAAGTTATACACTTAATGTTTAAATCCCTATTTCGCATTATATTTTCTAATATGGTGAAACTTTTTATATACTATTAGTTTCGAAAGGCCTTATTATGTGTTTTCGCCTAGGGTTATCAAAAATTCAAGAACAGCCCTGCTCGCTAGTAAACATTTTGTGGTTACTAAGAAAGAGTGCTGAAAAAGACACGAAAACACTGGTAGCTTACATCATAAAAGAAGAAAAAGCCCGAGTAAGGATATGTCTCTTTTTTCTATTTTTTCTATTTCATCATAAAAAGAATGATTAATTACTTGAAAATGTATTATACTTGTCATTTTTTGTTATTGTACCGAACTATTTTTTTTCTTATTATGTACTGAACTTTCAAATTTCGATTATTATGAGTCTGTTGTGACTAGAGTTAATTGCAAAAATCGTCCCTAAGGTTTGTTCAAATTGCATATTTCGTCCAAAATAGTTTAAAATTGCAAAAATCGTCCCTAAATCAAACCTTTTTGCAAATTTTGGTCCCTAGCTTTAACAGCCGTTAAGTAAATTCCGTTAGAATTTACACGTTAGCCCTTTTAGCCAACAATTCTTGCAGCGTTCATCCTTTTAACTAACGTTCGTTATAATTGAAAAAAAAAAGTTTTTATACGTTCATTTTCGTCCGTTTTTATACGATTTCGTCCGTTTGTCTTACGTTTTTATACGTTTTCACCCGTTTTTATACGTTTTCATCAATTTTTATGCGTTTTGTTTGTTTTTATATGTTTTCGCCCGTTTTACTTACGTTTTTATACGTTGTCGCCCGTTTTTATACGTTTTCATCCGTTTTCGTCCATTTTTATACGTTTTTGTCCGTTTTTATACGTTTTCACCCGTTTTTCTTACATTTTTATACGTTTTCGCCCGTTTATATACGTTTTCATCCGTTTTTGTTTGTTTTTATATGTTTTCATCCGGTTTTATACCTTTTCATACATTTTTAATCGTTTTCATTCGTTTTTATACGTTTCGCCCGTTTTTCTTACATTTTTATACGTTTTCATCCATTTTTATACCTTTTCACACGTTTTTAATTGTTCTTATACGTTTTCGCCCGTTTTTCTTATGTTTTTATGCGTTTTCTTCCGTTTTCGGCCATTTTAATATGTTTTCGTCTGTTTTTATACGCCTTCATCCAGTTTTATTCGTTTTCGTCTGTTTTTATACGTTTTAGCCCATTTTTCTTATGTTTTTATATGTTTTCATTTGTTTTTGGCCATTTTTATATGTTTTCGTTCATTTTTATACGATTTCGTCCATTTTATATAAAACGGGCGAAAACATATAAAAACAGACGAAAGCATATAAAATGGACGAAACCGTATAAAAACAGACGAAACATATAAAAATGGCCAAAAATAGATGAAAACGTATAAGAACATAAGAAAAATGGGCTAAAACGTATAAAAACGGATAAAAATAAATAAAAACGGATGAAGGCGTATAAAAACAGACGAAAACATATTAAAATGGCAGAAAACGGAAGAAAACGCATAAAAATGTAAGAAAAACGGGTGAAAACGTATAAGAACAATTAAAAACGTGTGAAAAGGTATAAAAATGAACGAAAACGTATAAACATGTAAGAAAAACGAGCGAAACATTTAAAAACGAATGAAAATGATTAAAAATATATGAAAAGGTATAAAATCAGACGAAAACATATAAAATGGACGAAAACGGATGAAAACGTATACAAACGGGCGAAAACGTATAAAAACGTAAGAAAAACGGGCGAAAACGAATAAGAACAATTAAAAACGTATGAAAAGGTATAAAAATGGACGAAAACGTATAAAAATGTAAGAAAAACGGGCGAAACGTATAGAATCGAATGAAAACGATTAAAAATGTATGAAAAAGGTATAAAACCGGATGAAAACATATAAAAACGGATGAAAATGTATACAAACGGGCGAAAACGTATAAAAATGTAAGAAAAATGGGTGAAAACGTATAAAAACGGACAAAATCGTATAAAAGTGGACGAAAACATATAAAAATGGCCGAAAACGGATGAAAACGTATAAAAACGGGCGACAACGTTTAAAAACGTAAGTAAAACGGGCAAAAACGTATAAAAAAATGAAAATTTAAAAAAATTGATGAAAATGTATAAAAATGGGCGAAAACGTAAGACAGACGGACGAAATCGTATAAAAACGGACGAAAATGAACGTATAAAAACCGATTTTTTTCAATTATAACGGACGTTAGTTAAAAGGATGAACGCTGCAAGAAGTGTTGGCTAAAAGGGCTAACGTGTAAATTCTAACGGAATTTACTTAACGGCAGTTAAAGCTAGGGACCAAAATTTGCCAAAAGGTTTGATTTAGGGATGATTTTTGCAATTTTAAACTATTTGGGACGAAATCTGCAATTTGAGCAAACCTTAGGGATGATTTTTGCAATGAACTCTTGTGACTATTTAGCCATGTAAAATGACCATTTTACCCTTCAAAATTTAAAAAAGAAAGTGTAAAATGGTCATAAAATACACACAATAATCAAAATTTAAAAGTTCGGTACACACAATAAGAAAAAAGTTCAGTACACACAATAACAAAAAGTGTCAAGTATGATACATTTTTCAACCAATTAACCCTAAAAAGATGGCACATTCTCTGAATAAATAATTGCATATATATCATTTGTACTAGTTTTTTATGCATAAAATACAATTTTTTTAATGCATTAAAAGGATATATAAAGAAGGAAAACAATGTTTAAAAGATTTTCAAGCTTGAAATCTTTTATATAATAAAATAAAACCCCTATTAGGAATTTTCTATTTCAAAAAAATGCATTCATACTTTATTTAGTAATAATTTTGTTTAAAAAAAAAGATTATTTTTCTTATTAGGTAACATTTTATATTTATCTATAACACAAGTAGAAGATAAATACAAAAAATATATATAAGATGCAATTAATAATAGGATTAAAATTTTTAAATACTTATCTTTAATAATAAAAAAACTATAATTAAACATCAGAAATCAAATAAAACAAAGATTAAATTATTTAATTTTTAACAAATAAAAATATGTGATTCAAAAAATTTAAAAAAAGCTGCGCGTACACGGGTAGTATAACTAGTTTATATTAAAAAAAGATAAGCCAATGGCAATAAGGATACATTGCCTTGTTTGTGAGTTACATTAGTTTTGAATACAATAAGCTCTATTTGTACCACCACACCAAATATATATTCTTTAACTTCTGAAAGAGCCATAAACACATAAATGTCTATATTGTTTAAGGTTGCACTTTTTTTAACGCCAATCTTATTAGCAAGAAACTAGTGAGAAATTTTTTTTTACAAAGATATCGACATCATACAAGCTAAATTAAGATCAATAATCCAATCGGTCCATAATGGAACCGACTTTTTAAATCGGTGAACTATCCAAGGCTGTAAAAACAATAAAACGTCTTTCGCACGCGTGTCTTTCTAGAAGGCGTGAGGTCAAAATATATCGGTTCATGAATCTCCTAATAACCCAAAGGGTAAAGTGCAAAAATGGTCCTTCACGTTTCACAAAATTGCAAAAATGAGACCGAGACAAAAAGTAGCGCAAAAAAGCCACCCACGTTCCACATTTTCGCAAAATCGCCACTGAGAGCCATTTTCCGTTAACTTTCCCGTTAAGTGCCATGTCACTAGGGGTAGTATCGTCATTTTACTGTTCCAAAGATTAATACTGTGTTCTTTAATTCTTTTATCATCTCTCCTGAAATTTCTTTTTGTATCTCTCTCTCCCTCTCTCTCTCTCTCTACAAATCCTTCAGCTTTATCTCTCTACTACATCTTACACCGGCCTCTCACCCAACGCCTTCTTCACAGTCATCGCCGCCGCCATCGCTGTCTACTACATCTTCTCAATCATCTTCGGTGGCGGCGTCGACACCCGCCCACAACCCCGTACTCGGTCCTTCGAGGAAGAGTCTCAGCCGCTACCGCCGCCGGTTCAACTAGGTGAGATTTCTGAAGAGGAGCTTAAAGGGTATGATGAGAACGATGCTACTAAGCCTCTTCTTATGGCTATTAAAGGTCAGATCTATGACGTCACTCAAAGCAGGTATAATTTTGCTTGCTTATTAAATTCCTTCTTTTTTGTGTATATATGCAGTTGGGAGAAGATGTGGGATCCTAGAAGCATTGGGGAGATACTGAAGCAAGTTTATGCAGATCATTCTACAAATATAGATAAAGTCTTTTCTCGTATACTTGAAGTAACAGAACACCCAGCAGCCCTTGCGTCGTTTGCGTCAATAATGTTGGCTCCTCAAGGAAAAGTATCTTTTGGGGAGGCCTTATCTAGGTATGGCTTGCTAGAGGTTATCTATTTCTCTAAACGTATCATTATTGACATAAAATTATTTTTTGGATGTCATTTCAGAGCATTACAATTTTTTTTTTTTTTACTAACAATGCAATTTAGAGGTGGAAAGATGGGCGGGTTGGCTGGGTTGAAACAGGTAGATCGGGTTGCCTTGATTTCCTAACTACTCATTTGATTCGTTACCCCTTTTGCTAAAAAATATATTGACCCAAGTTGACCCATTCATAAGTAAACGGGTCAAATTTGTCAAATCTAACACAAATCTACTGTCATACTTGTGTAGTTCCAATATCAACTAAATGTGATAGGTAGGTTCATAAGAGCAAATTCTTATATAGTTATATGGTCAAAATGTTATCATACATGTTCAGAGTTGTAAGGAGTTCCCTTTGTATTTGCTTATCACTAGCAATGAGAGTATTCTTCTTCAGTACAAATATAGTACATCGGAAACTCTTCTTTTGTGGTATGGTATGAATTTACAGCTAGCTAAATTGCAATTGTATTTTTGTTATTGTAGATGTAAAAGTCATGACATACCCATATGCCTCATGTACGGAAAAGAAGACCCATGGGTACGACCTATTTGGGGTCTACAAGTGAAGAAGCAGCTGCCTGAAGCTCCATATTATCAAATTAGCCCTGCAGGTCATTGTCCTCATGATTACTCTTCTGCCTGAAGCTGATGTAAGATTTTGTATATATAGTGTGACTATTAATTTTTGTGTGAAAATTATGATATTTTTTGTGGTATCGTGGTTGATTAAATTTCATGTGACATTATACAGCAAACTGATCCTACAAGTCCTGATGCATGTGTTCTTGAGCCCCCGAGGCCGACCGTGCACTCGTTTTGTAAAGTCCTGACTGCTTCGGATACTAGCACACATGGTGGATTTTCGGCGCTTCGTAAACACGCGAATGAGTGCTTACCCGCTTTGGTATATTTGCTGATCTCATCTTTTTTGTTTTGGTTATGTGATTTCGTTTTGATGTTCTAATTACTGAATTTTTATACTCATTTTCAGGACATGACTCAGGCTAGGCCTACACAAGATTTAGTAGCGCTCGATCTCCATGGCACTGAATGGCGTTTTAAACACATATTTAGAGGTCAACTGATTATATTTGCTGCTTTCTTTTTTTTGTGTTAGTATATCCTTATGCCATTATTCCTGAAAAAGATGCGTTTTTGACCAATCAGGTCAACCCAGAAGGCATCTTCTAACGACAGGTTGGAGCACGTTTGTGACAAACAAACGATTAGTGGCCGGTGACTCGTTTGTTTTTCTAAGGTACTGTAATCTAATATCTTCTGTATTTTTATTGAATTTTAGTTTGTAAACTTGACTATATGGTGAATAAAATCTGTGTGTAGGGGCGAAAATGGGGAACTGTGTGCTGGAGTTAGACGTCAAGCACGTCAACAAACCAACATGCCTTCATCTGTTATTTCTAGTCAGAGTATGCATCTGGGAGTCCTTGCAACCGCTTCTCACGCGGTTTCAACACAGACGAGGTTTGCTGTGTATTACAAACCAAGGTATGATTCCTTGGTTGATTAAAAAATGGTGACTTTTGAGTTTTGATCATTAAAAATTTCTTACAATTTTGGAATGCCAAATGTTTTTCAGGACCAGCCAGTTTATCATTGGCTTGAACAAGTATATCAAAGCTGTCAACAATGCCTTTGCAGTTGGAATGCGCTTTAAAATGCGATTCGAGGGTGAGGACTCGTAAATGATATATTCTATAAGCCAAGTCTTTATCAAAGTAACTATATCAATTTGGATTGCTTATCAAATCAAATTCTTTCATTTGTTAGCTAGGTTTTGAGGAACTATTGTTGGAGTTGAAGATATATCTCCACAGTGGGTAGAATCAAAGTGGCGCTCGTTGAGGGTTAGTATATATGCTTGATTCCTGTTTCGATGTTTAATAAATTAAAAGGGCCAAATGCTAAAATGTCATACTATCTGTTGACAATACCAGGTCCAGTGGGATGAACCAGCTTCTATTGTGAGACCAGAACGGGTCTCTCCATGGGAGATTGAACCCTTTGTAGCTCCTATTCCAACAACTTTAGCCCCACCAGTGGCTGCACCAAAGACTAAGAGGCCCAGACCTCCAATGGAGATCCCTAATCATGGTGCGTATAATTTATAATTTTACTTGAAAAAATATGTTACATTTGTTTGCATGCATATTAACTTCGCTTGATGTGTATCTTGTGTAATAGAACCTGCAAGTTCACCTGTATCCGCCGCATGGAACTCATCTCATGATTCACCTGAAGGACCTAGGGGCGATAGTGGCTGTCTTTTAAGGACAAATGGAAGCTGGATGGTTATCATCTTCTCATGTTAAAGCTTTACGGAATGAAACAGAAGATAGGAAAGGTTTTTCACCATGGTCTGTTCAATCGGCTTTCTCACCTCGGGAATCATCACTCAAACTGACCAATGATTCACTTGAAAGTCCAGTCGAGAAGCAGTTAGAGTTTTTCCCGGCAAGACTATTGTGTATATAAACTGTTGTAACCCTCATTTTTCAATGAATGAAATAATCTTTCACAAACTCTCTCTGCTTTCTCATTAGATGTTTATGTATGTTTGTAATATATGGTTGCTAGATACTACACCCTTAATTTTTCTGCATTTAATAATTGATACCTAAAGTGAATCAATGTTTTTGAATGTTAAAATTCATAAAAATCTGAGTTTGATGGTGCATTTAATTTTATTTTTAAGAAAAAGGGATTTGATGGTGGTGATTGTGTGGTGGTAGAGGGTGGTGGTGTTGATTGTGTGGTAGTGGTGGCGGCGGCGGTAGAGGGTGGTGGTGTTGGTAAAGGGTGGTGGTAGTGGTGAAGTAAAATAAAAAATTGCTCTAAAGGACTAAATTTGCAAAACAAAACACTGGCAACTTAAGTTATTGGCGGGAAATGGTTAAAATGACGATACTACCCCTAGTGACATGGCACTTAACGGGAAAGTTAACGGAAAATGGCTCTCAGTGGCGATTTTGCAAAAATGTGGAACGTGGGTGGCTTTTTTGCGCTACTTTTTGTCTCGGTCTCATTTTTGCAATTTTGTGGAACGTGAAGGACCATTTTTGCACTTTACCCTAACCCAAAAGATGGTTTGAGTTGCCGCCTCCAAACAAATCTTTAGCTTATTCTTATGGCCAGAGTCGCTTCACGAGATCCATTCTAAGACGACAATGATTATTAGGGTACATATAAAACCGATTTTATTTGCCGCTCAAATGGTTGCCATGAACTATCTGTCACGAGCGAGGGTTTTTTTTTTTTTTTTTGGAAAATGATTTGCATGACAAAACTTCATGCCTAAAGAAATGCCTAACTCTAAAATCACGACACATGGAAACATTAATGGTGAGATTATGAAAGAAAATATGCATTTCACGTGTTACATGATAAATGGTTTAGGCACGAATTTAGTTAAGTATCCCTATCATTATCTTTTTTTTAAAAAAAAAAAAAAAAAAAAAAAAAAAAAAAAAACCTAGGTTCCTTGGCTCCTTGCACATTATGTCCAAATTGTGGGAGCGACGTGGAAACCCGTAATCATTTGTTTTTTGGTTGTTCGATGGCTATGGATTTGCTTCAGCTTCTTGGTCTATGGTAGAACATTCAAACTCTTCTTTTTATCGACCCCATTTTCTAAAAGACGTGGTTTAGTAATCTCAAGCTAAACAACCTCCAAAAGCTAGGGCCAGAAGCCTCCTTTTTCTCCATGTGGTGGCATATTTGGATCTACAGGAACACGACCTTATTCTCTTTGAAGAAACCTCTTAAAAGAATGATCTTCGACAACATAGTGTCCCAAACTTGGCTTTGGGTATCTAATAGATGTAAGAAGATTAATGTTTATTGGATTGTGTGGTTAAACGACCCACTAAACGCTATTTCTATATATATTTTTTTCTTCTTGTTAGTCGTTTTTTATAAATCCTTCCGTTAAAAAAAAAAAAAAAAAAAAAAAAAAAAAAAAAAAAAAAACTAGGTTCCTTCTTAAGTTACTTATAAATGCCCTATCCAAAATCATTTCGGCTAGGCCGGTGTGTTAATCGCATCACATTCTCGAATCTCGACGGCTATCCAGAAGCTTTCTGTAGTCAACTTACCACAATGGTGCTTGCACATTTCTCCTAATTAAAATATTGCTCCTACATATTATGACTATTATATTATTTATTTAAAAATATTGCTTAAAAGTAGCTAATATTTGGTATTTACTCTTCCAGAACTACGCAACTAGTTCAAGAGATCAGAATTTATAGTTTAATAATTTATATTTTGAGGCAAGGGAAAAAATGGTATTATAAGAAGTTGCCATTACTTAAAAATGCGAAGATGGCCGAAATAAAATTTTAGATCTAATGGAAATATTCAAATTGTTTTGCTAGAAGATTTCAAAGGCTAAGCAATATTTTCCGATTCACATGGTTGAGTTAATAATAATGAGTATTCTAAAAAAATAATATGATCCATATTCTAAAAGATTTTATATTTGATTGTAACATTTTTTTTATAACTAACTTCATGTGATTGCCAGCTTTATTAATATATCATTAGCCTGTCCTTTTTTTTCTTTGTTTCCAACTATGAATCAACTTGTTTATTACGTTACACTCTTAGACAAACACATAGTCTCCAAAACATATATGAAAAAAGCATCTTCTCTGAAGTAAAAGACAAGTCACAAACTAAGACCAACTAAATTATAAGAACCAAAAGAGTCCCAACAAGCATTTTCGAAAAAGAATCCGAATGATCACGAAGCCATATCCGCGTGTAAAGAAGGACCTTGAGCTCATGTGGTTCCGAATAGACCAAGTGTTGGCTAAAACAAAAAAACTTGAACCCTCATCTTACGGTAGTAATCACATCATTTTTGTGTAGCTGTAATCGACTCGTACAAATAATCAATAATGGCTTAACAGAGACATTTCATCTTCAAATTGTTTTCTCTCTTGTAAATTGTGTCCCAGCTTACAAAGTCATAGACGATGCGGGCCCTCACCCCCACTAAATCCACTAAAGTCAATATCGTCTTCCCAATGTATCAATGCTCGAAAGATAAATCATAAAAACGTAGTACTATCATAATTTTTATAGGTATGAGTCTATTCTTACGATGTCACTATGGTCTTTATTGTAGACTAGATCGACAAGTCTCGTAACGTGTATGTTGTGATGTACATTAAAATTTTGACAGTGACCAATCCTCTATCTTAACTCGTCGTCGAGTTGTTTACATGTCAAAGCCTGTGGCCTAAGAGAAATGCCCACACTAGCTATGTCTCTCAATATCAATTATACATATGTTGAAATTTACTACTCTCTCCGTCTCAAAATTATTGTCAGAAGATAAGAATTATATAGTTTTTACTTAAAAAGAAAAGTGGACAATTAATTTGAGATATCCCAAAATAAAAATGTAAACAATAATTTTGAGACGGAGAGAGTACTATTTATTTTTTGTTTTTCAAAGACAATCTATTCAATTAATCAACTCATTGAAAGAAGTAATCGAAATGCTCTAGAATAGAGGATTCTTTCAAATTAAAATGTGAGAAATTTAAAGTACCATGATTTGAGTTAAGTACAACAACAACAAATCTAATCTCGTCGAAGGCGGGGTATGGGGGAGGTAAACTGTAGACAGATTCTACCCCTACCTCAGGTTAAACCCGGGAGTAGAGAGATCCTACCCCTACCATGATTTGAGTTAAGTGTTGCATGCAATTATGTTTCTCTAACTTTAGGCTATGTTTGGCGAAAGTAGTTCTGAGTTGTAGCCACAGCTCACTGCTCATCGCTCACAGCTTTTTAAAAAATCATTTAAAAAATAAGTTTTTTTAAAAAATAGCAAAGCTTATCGCTATTTTATCAAACGAACACTGAAAATCAAAAACTCACTGCTCACCGCTCATCGCCCTAAAAGCTCCAAAAAGCTCTGCGCCAAACATAGTCTTAATATAGAAACTTGATTCGAGCTTGTTCGAATTCTAGATTTCGAGCTCGAGCTCGACTCGTCATTAAAAACTCGAGCTCGAAACTTAATGAAGAATCGGCATATCAAGCTCGACTCGACTCGACTTGATTTTATGTATGCTAAGTAATTACATGTTTAAAAAATGGTAATTGTGTGACTTAATCGAAGCTTGATAAGGCTCGCGAGCCTCACGATCAAAGTATTTTGAGCTTGAAAGTATGCTCGAGTAACTTGACTTGTTTTTTATCGAGTCGATTTTGAGTCATTTATGAGTCGATCATAACTCACGAGTTATCTCGTCTGTAAGAACTCGAAACCAAAAGAATGAAAGGAGACAATAAAATGAGTCATTGTGCAAATATTCGAGTGAGCAATTACCATATGGCATCATCTTTTTTACTTTCGTTTTAATTATTGTTACCAAATCTTTATTTTAACAGTTCCTTGAATATGTTTTCATACACGATATTCTTACCAAACCAAATTTGACCTTTTTGATCTCACTGAACACCAAAACTGTGAAATGACTATAAAGTACTATAAAGTTCCTTCCAAACACTATAACGAAGTGATATCAAAGAGAATATAAAAAATATATTTAATTACTTAAATAAACCAAAAGAAAGTTGATTTGAGCAAAATTATAATGAAGTCGAGCAAAAAATAAAAGTGAGGTCGAGCAAAAAAAAGTCGTGCAATCAAGCATGCTTTAAAAACATTGTATCTTGCATTGAAAAGTTGTAATTTGAGTAAATATGTATTTATTATGTTTCTTTTAATCCGGACGGGCTAGCTTCATTATATTACTTGATGAAGTTTAATTGGACGTAAATAAATGGTGAATAAGGGCAAATTTCTTAGACACAAAAATTGGAAACAAAAAAGAAAAAATGTCATTTATTATCTATAAAAAGAACAATGAAAAGTATTAGAACATGTAAATTACATGGTGCTTATTAATAGACGAAATAAAATTTCTTCGTACACAACGTTTGTTTGACCACAACTTAACTAAAACAATGTTGGTGGCTAAAAAAATATATAATGTACTTTCATTTACTAAAACATAATAAGAAAAATTACATATGCACTTCTTTATTCAATAAAAATACACTATATATGTTTTGTGCTATGACATAACCTTTACTTTCTTGAGGCATCCGAATTCTATATCAATGTTATACTCATAAAAAATGTAGTCAATCATATTCAAATACATGACTGCAAAAGCACAAATCATGTAGATACTGAACCCGGTAACATGTTTTATTAAAACTAAACTTGCAAGAGTCCAGCATGTTACAAAACAGTATCCTAAATGACGTGTGTGTAACCATTTTAAGGGTAAATGGGACCTTTCATCAAAGATGTTAAAAACTAGTAAACTAAAAGTATTTATACATGCAAAAAAAGACTTGTCTACAAAAATTGTTAAAGTTTATAGGCGTTTCTAACGTACTTTCGGTTAGTATTGGAAGTTCACTTCAGTGTTTCTTGTAACTTGAAAGCGGCATGCTCAACATCCAATGGTCCTGATGCAAGGAAGGGATTAGCATTTCAAATGAGATTCCTCGAATATTATTGTAGTAAAAATGGTCACTTGTGATAAGAGTGTTTAAGAAAAATGCAGAGATAATTTATTACGGTCGGCGAGTAATTCCTAGAGAAACGTCAAATAGTCAATGCCTAAAGCAGCAGATACGATTCACAATTGAAACAAATGGCAATTAAAAAAACTACCACAATGAGACATAAGTATTGCACAAACCAAACTAAAATAAAATAATTAACCTCATTCCCTCTTCCAATACTTGGAGCGATTGAGTCGGGATCAAAATATGCATCAGCGGATCATCTACTGCAGCAAATGAAACAACAAACAAAAGTCATCTCATAACCGATTGACAATAATATTTTTATTGGAGAAAAAACATCGAGTTGCCATCTTCTTTGCATAATTCTTTCACATTTGTTCTTTAGAAGAAAAATAAATAAGAATTAACATATCTATAAGCTGCAAAATTCATAAAACTGTAATAAGGCAGTGAATAATAGTTTTAAAAAAAAATAAACGCCTATAGGATTATCAAGATAATCACCATTCGTTTTACACTACTGTCGGGTTGTAGGTCAGAAGTGGCACTAACAAAAAAAACTGTCATAATTCTTCTAAGAAATATCTCGAAGTACAACCAAAACTGGAATTTTAGAACACTTAGGAGCTGCAAATATTAAACTTGATACCCTTCTTTTAGATATGATGGGTACTCCCTAAAACACATGAAAGCAAAATGGTTGGTGCTTTTCTTGTAGTAACAGTAGAGCCACCCATCATCACATGAAAGGAAATCATTACCCTTCATATTTTTAGAAAAAAAAATTAAAAAAAATAAATAAATAAAATAAAATAAAATTAGTTTTGAATTTAGCCATAACTTTAAGGATAAATTTTATTGGAGATGAAGAAATCTAAAAAATCACTTACAATTCATTTACGTAAATTAGGCAAAAGAAGCACCACTATTTCGCTTTTTGGGTTTGCTACTTTGCTCTAGTACTGAAATTCATTATTTCGACACGTAAATCAGATAAAAATTAGAACATTCATAAAAATTGCAACTTTTAGACCATATTTGTAACAATTCGTATTTTCAGGTTACTATCCAATCCCGAATTTTTACTATTCACTTTCACTATTCATTTGTCACAACTTGTAATTTCCGGTCATTTTCCAAACCTCGACAATTTACTATTCACAAGTTACTATTCATCATTTACTATTCATCAATCACTATTCATCATTTTTTAGGTCAATTAACATTCCGAGAAACATTCAGAAATTTTACTATTCACTTGACACTATTCATTTCCGAGAGAAAACCACTATTCACGTGCATTACTCATGTCATCGTAAACTTAGTTTACGGGTATTCAAAATTCGCGTAACCGTATAGGTTCAGAAGTGAATTCATGCATTATCATTGAGACATTTCATACGGACTAGAAATAGTCCGCATATCATTATTATGGCACTTGCATACTATTCCACTCGTAGGATATATTCAAATTAATACTTTTGATATATTTGACTTTTTACGTATTTTTATTCTTAAATAAACGTTAACAAACGATCAATAATGTGACTAACACGTCCGACACTCCCGACTATGATCCCAATATATTTTTATACTCATTCTTATAATATAAAAATTATAATATTAATTTACCCGGTGTTTTGGAAAGTTATTTTAATTATTATCGTAAGGTTACTAAAATTACGACGGTTTTCGTAGAAATTAAACAACAATTATCTAAACACCCAATAATTATACCCAACCTATTTTTATAATTTTTACAACTTTATTTTATCCCGGTTAACTCCGTTAAAATTTATTTTTAATTAACCCGGTACCCGGTACACCTTAAAACTACAATTTAATACAAGATAATACCGAATCCCACCAAAATTCTTACACATCCCAACCCCCCTCCATACCAATCCTTACACATTTTGAAAATCTTCTACTAACTAATTAATGTTTGTACAAGCTTTTGTCTAACCTATTATACATATAATAATAATACATAAAAGGGTAATAATACACTCATTTCACTCATTTCTTCACTAGCTCAAAAATCTTATCATCTCTTTTCTCTCTATGCTCATACACGGCACAACAAAGGGGAGGGCAAGACCAAGAATATTTTCTCAAGATCAAGTGTTAAACTAGTTTATTTAGTGATCCTTGTTAGGGTTTTGAAATATAAACTCAAGAATCATTAGGTTTTCATCATCTACACTCTTAATCTTTGAAGTAAGTATATCAAACTCATTTTTATAATTTTACCAAGTTTATACAAGATCCATATGATATATATGCTAGATCTACATGCATATGCTATTTATACCACTTTATTTTACAAACTTTTAACTTTTGAACCTTAGAAAGTGATTATAGTTAGATCCTTATTAGATCCACTTGGTTTATGATGTTTAGGAACCCATGACACCCTAAGAAGGTGTATGGTAGGATTAGACTAGTTTTGTGGTGATTGAAAGTGGTTTGGTTGAAGTTGGAACAAGTTAGAAACTAGGAAAATCTATTTTTGACACTTTCAAAATGTTGCTGTCCCTTTTTGGAAAACGTGGAAAGATCAGGGGCAAGGGTGTAACTTTTGACCAAAGATTTAGAAAATACTATCCGATACGAAACTATAGCCGAAAACGGGGATAAAAACGAGTTAATAACGAAGGAGATATGATTTTTGTAAATTTAACGACGAAAACTATTTTCTGAAAAACTGCATGCTGTTTGACAGTTTTCGACGGGCAAATATAGGCATTAAACGTAACCTAGAGGAGCCGAACTACCAAAAATATATTAGTATATACTAAAACGAATCCGTGGATATAAAGAACGAGGAAAATGAGCTTAAAACGACCAAGTTATACGCGTTTTAACATCGTCAAAACTATATATATATTTTGTCACTACTAGAAAAATAATAAAACTACGTACTAAATGACATATTTTCTGGATTTCTTATTCAAGGAGTTTATTTTTAACTAACGAAATACGTACGACTCAAGGTTTATTACGCGACTACTAGACGCTATTATAAGGTTTTCAAGACGAGGAATATAACACTAACATTTTTATACGATATACTACGACAAGTTATATACTTCTATATTTGAACTTATTTTCCTAAGTATGGAAACTATTTTACTTTGACAATAACTAGTATTTCCAAGTTACGAGTGGTATAGGCATCATATGCACATGCATTCATTTCATCACGTCATGATCTAAGGTAGATCGTTATTACTCATATTAGGTTGCGGTTAGAGATCGTGCCTCATTTCAGTGTATCCACTTTTGTCGTCGTAGCTATCGCACCAGGTGAGTCATAGCCCCTACTTTTTAATTATTTTGCAAACTCTTTGGGGGAGAATACATGCTCGTTTTACTTAAATGCATTCCTTGCTTTACCTGGTTGATTACCTGTATTTTATTGGTATGTTTGACTACCTGTATTTCTTTGGTATGCTTGATTACCTGTATTTCATATGACTTGTCTCTTAAACATTATTACTTATTTTATATGACCTCATTGTCATTATTATTTATCTGGCGACATTGTCAGCGTTGTTCATCTGGCGACATTGTCAGTATTATTTATCTGGCGACATTGTCAGCACTATTTATCTGGCGACATTGTCAGCATTATTTATCTGGCGACATTGTCAGCATTGTTGATATAACCTCATTGACTGAATTATTTATATAGCCATTTTGCTATACTTATCTGGGAATTTGGATACTATTATTACTTTTGTTCACGTAGACTTTAATACATTTGGCAGTGGGTTGTAAACACACAGGTTACAAGTCTCTTATGGTGGGACTTGCAACTGAGTGGATTTACAATGCCTTTACTGGGCGATCATTTCTCTATAGGCATTATTTGTTGAACAAACTCTATGAACTCACCAACCTCGTGTTGACACTTTAGCATGTATTCTCAGGTTTTAAGCAATGGCACGCTACAGGAGGTTTTGGCAGGGCATGGCATGGTCATAGAAGACTCTGATTATTTATATGGGGACCGTTTTAAACTACTTTTAAGGGCCTACTTCCGCACTAATTTTAAACAATGTAAATTCAATACTTTTAGTTAAACGATTTTATTATAAATGATTGAAGTGAAAACAAATTTTGTACTTGTGCTGTAATACCAATTGAGTTACACCTCAGCTACATGTATGCTTCCGCTGGACCCGATTTTGGGGGTGTGACAGATTGGTATAAGAGCTTTGGCTATAGCGAACTAAGTGTTTTTTTTTAAAACCTAGACTATAGCTACTTTTACGAAAAACTTAACCCTATGACCGTCACGTGCCTGCTTGCCAAGATGATGCCTCACTTGTGGTTTGTTTCTACTTAGGTGATGAGAATTGTGTCTCATTATCTGGCATATTATATTCACTTATTAAAGTTGATTACTATCATTGTCTTTCATATACGCATGTTCACGTATCATATATGTCACCGCATTATGTTTTCCATGCATAGTTTCACCATTCGACCTCGAGTTTGGTCACTTGCTTTTGTCTTTCAGAATGCCTTGGTATTTGTGAAGGACATAGTCTTAGTATAACTGAGCTGAGTATTTCAAAATTCATGGAACCTCGGTGGGATATAGACTGGTCATCTATATTCAACCCGGGATAGTGAGATATAGGCTGACCACCTATGTCTGACTCAGAAATGAATTTTGCAACACTAAGAATGGTTGTAATAAAATTTTGTCCGGAATAAATTCTCAACTCATTTTCCAAATGTTTCATTTACGTGTGTGTATACTCTCGTTGTCATAACATTCCTACTTTTCATCACTTCGTGAACCACCGATTGGAAGCTTGTCAACTAGTCATTTTATTTCATGAACTTTCATATTTATGCACAATACACTTGCATCACAGTATTTTCTTATATCATAATCTCATTATGCTGCAGTTGTCACAGTCTCTTCCCTTCTCACCATCACTCACTACTACCAATATAGATAAGTGGATATTATCAATGACCTCCCTAGGAAAGACTTTCCATACCTTCTATGAGGAGGATCCCTCGGTACAGTAAGACCATTCAAAACTCAACAGAAATCCCAAGATATCACAAAACCATTCGAACCACTATCACTGGCCTGATTGCCACAATTCCACTATCTGGAAAGTATTGGATTGACTGAATTATAAGATTCGTTTAGATACGAGTACTCACTAAGCAACACCATAGAGATAAATCCAACCTTTTAACCGAGACTATAAATTGAACATGTCCTCACCAATAGCCTTTATTCGAACATGTTAGACACCTATGCATTTGTGCATACATACACACCTAGCTATTTTATCCACTTAATACTTTCACTTTTAAATGGATTTTTTTTCCTCCAAACTACCGTTATACAAAACATATATCTTGTAAGAAATACTTTTCTGAGGCACTTATTTTAACAAGTAAATTCCTTTTGGTTACTCTTTTACAAAACTATTGAATGTTAAGAAAATTTTAAACAACAATCTTTTAGTAAACCATATTATTCACCTTATGTTGAAAACAGTCCTATCTTGCATAACTATTAAATTTTGAAACATTAAGAAAAATGTTACTTAGAAAGCCGTTTGCTTAAAGTTGTAAATTTATTTATTCAGGGAAGGTTTATGAACAAAACACACAATCTCAAAACAAACTTTGAAAAATCAATCACTATATTACATCACTTATACATTTAGGATTTTGTGATTTGATGACATAGAACTTGGGAAAAATCTTAGTAATGGAGACTAAGCATCGTAGGTGGAGAAAGACTCAATTCATGACATTCCTGCGGAGGAATCACAACCTTATCCTAATCTATTATTTTCAACAACACCCTTGACGGACCTAACCTTGTAAGCCTTTCGAAACAAGATTCATGATACCCATCTCAATTACTCCTAATAGAGAAACTTGATTCATCTCGAACTCCTAGCAATTTCATTAAGACTTCTTTGGAACCACACCACCTATCATCTGCAGACCAATGGTCAGGAATTAGAGAATGATTCACACATAGGGAGATATGCTCAGAGCATGAGTGATTGACACTAGAAATGGTTGGATTAACCATTTGCCATAAATCAAATTCAGTTGCAACCATAGTTATCGTGCGAGCATAGAAACTACACCAATTGAGGCACTTTATGGTCGAAGTACCAATTACCCATTTACAGACCGAAATCGAAAAGTTAAATTCACTGGTCTAGAACTAAACCATGGAACAACAAAGGAAATTTCACAAGTCAAGAACCAGTTACAAGCAACGAGAAACTGGTAGAAGTTAGGTTGGTACATGACGCACATCATACGGATTGGGTATCCTTGAACAACAAACTAACTAGATTCACGTGAAAGAATGAACTAAATTGAAAGCTTTGCCTTGGAGAGGCATGATACGATTTTAGTAACACGAGGGATTTAACCTTTAGTATATTGGACCATTTAAGATTCATTTTAGAATCGACCAACTGACATATAAGATTGGAGTTCTGACATAGTTCAGCAACATATATTACCCATATTACATTATAAACCTGAAGAAGCACTGATCATCTATTGACGAACCAAACTCGGAAAAAGCCAAACTCACTATTCCAGTAGGCATTCATGAAATAACCAGAAATTTCCTACGAGTCAAGAATCAATTACAAGTTCAATAAATTGAAAACCCTTAGAATTTCAAGTTAATGGCAGGATTATATTGAAAGTTCTGCCTAGGAAAGGCATGATAACATTAAGAAAAATTTGGGAAGATAAACTCGGAATTCAGACAGTATGGGCCTAGTGGCCTACAGACTTGAACTCCCAGTAAAGCTCAGTAGCTTACACGATAAATATTATCATCTTCTCACCAATAACACTTCAGAGACCCACACAAATTGAACTTCGGGACGAAGTTCCTGTTAGAAGGGAAGACTGTCACAACTCGTAATTTCCGGTCATTTTCCAAACCTCGACAATTTACTATTCACAAGTTACTATTCATCATTTACTATTCATCAATCACTATTCATCATTTTTGAGGTCAATTTGACATTCCGAGAAACATTCAGAAATTTTACTATTCACTTGACACTATTCATTTCCGAGAGAAAACCACTATTCACGTGCATTACTCATGTCATCGTAAACTTAGTTTACGGGTATTCAAAATTCGCGTAACCGTATAGGTTCAGGAGTGAATTCATGCATTATCATTGAGACATTTCATACGGACTAGAAATAGTCCGCATATCATTATTATGGCACTTGCATACTATTCCACTCGTAGGATATATTCAAATTAATACTTTTGATATATTTGACTTTTTACGTATTTTTATTCTTAAATAAACGTTAACAAACGATCAATAATGTGACTAACACGTCCGACACTCCCGACTATGATCCCAATATATTTTTATACTCATTCTTATAATATAAAAATTATAATATTAATTTACCCGGTGTTTTGGAAAGTTATTTTAGTTATTATCGTAAGGTTACTAAAATTACGACGGTTTTCGTAGAAATTAAACAACAATTATCTAAACACCCAATAATTATACCCAACCTATTTTTATAATTTTTACAACTTTATTTTATCCCGGTTAACTCCGTTAAAATTTATTTTTAGTTAACCCGGTACACCTTAAAACTACAATTTAATACAAGATAATACCAAATCCCACCAAAATTCTTACACATCCCAACCCCCCTCCATACCAATCCTTACACATTTTGAAAATCTTCTACTAACTAATTAATGTTTGTACAAGCTTTTGTCTAACCTATTATACATATAATAATAATACATAAAAGGGTAATAATACACTCATTTCACTCATTTCTTCACTAGCTCAGAAATCTTATCATCTCTTTTCTCTCTATGCTCATACACGGCACAACAAATGGGAGGGCAAGACCAAGAATATTTTCTCAAGATCAAGTGTTAAACTAGTTTATTTAGTGATCCTTGTTAGGGTTTTGAAATATAAACTCAAGAATCATTAGGTTTTCATCATCTACACTCTTAATCTTTGAAGTAAGTATATCAAACTCATTTTTATAATTTTACCAAGTTTATACAAGATCCATATGATATATATGCTAGATCTACATGCATATGCTATTTATACCACTTTATTTTACAAACTTTTAACTTTTGAACCTTAGAAAGTGATTATAGTTAGATCCTTATTAGATCCACTTGGTTTATGATGTTTAGGAACCCATGACACCCTAATAAGGTGTATGGTAGGATTAGACTAGTTTTGTGGTGATTGAAAGTGGTTTGGTTGAAGTTGGAACAAGTTAGAAACTAGGAAAATCTATTTTTGACACTTTCAAAATGTTGCTGTCCCTTTTTGGAAAACGTGGAAAGATCAGGGGCAAGGGTGTAACTTTTGACCAAAGATTTAGAAAATACTATCCGATACGAAACTATAGCCGAAAACGGGGATAAAAACGAGTTAATAACGAAGGAGATATGATTTTTGTAAATTTAACGACGAAAACTATTTTCTGAAAAACTGCATGCTGTTTGACAGTTTTCGACGGGCAAATATAGGCATTAAACGTAACCTAGAGGAGCCGAACTACCAAAAATATATTAGTATATACTAAAACGAATCCGTGGATATAAAGAACGAGGAAAATGAGCTTAAAACGACCAAGTTATACGCGTTTTAACATCGTCAAAACTATATATATATTTTGTCACTACTAGAAAAATAATAAAACTACGTACTAAATGACATATTTTCTGGATTTCTTATTCAAGGAGTTTATTTTTAACTAACGAAATACGTACGACTCAAGGTTTATTACGCGACTACTAGACGCTATTATAAGGTTTTCAAGACGAGGAATATAACACTAACATTTTTATACGATATACTACGACAAGTTATATACTTCTATATTTGAACTTATTTTCCTAAGTATGGAAACTATTTTACTTTGACAATAACTAGTATTTCCAAGTTACGAGTGGTATAGGCATCATATGCACATGCATTCATTTCATCACGTCATGATCTAAGGTAGATCGTTATTACTCATATTAGGTTGCGGTTAGAGATCGTGCCTCATTTCAGTGTATCCACTTTTGTCGTCGTAGCTATCGCACCAGGTGAGTCATAGCCCCTACTTTTTAATTATTTTGCAAACTCTTTGGGGGAGAATACATGCTCGTTTTACTTAAATGCATTCCTTGCTTTACCTGGTTGATTACCTGTATTTTATTGGTATGTTTGACTACCTGTATTTCTTTGGTATGCTTGATTACCTGTATTTCATATGACTTGTCTCTTAAACATTATTACTTATTTTATATGACCTCATTGTCATTATTATTTATCTGGCGACATTGTCAGCGTTGTTCATCTGGCGACATTGTCAGTATTATTTATCTGGCGACATTGTCAGCACTATTTATCTGGCGACATTGTCAGCATTATTTATCTGGCGACATTGTCAGCATTGTTGATATAACCTCATTGACTGAATTATTTATATAGCCATTTTGCTATACTTATCTGGGAATTTGGATACTATTATTACTTTTGTTCACGTAGACTTTAATACATTTGGCAGTGGGTTGTAAACACACAGGTTACAAGTCTCTTATGGCGGGACTTGCAACTGAGTGGATTTACAATGCCTTTACTGGGCGATCATTTCTCTATAGGCATTATTTGTTGAACAAACTCTATGAACTCACCAACCTCGTGTTGACACTTTAGCATGTATTCTCAGGTTTTAAGCAATAGCACGCTACAGGAGGTTTTGGCAGGGCATGGCATGGTCATAGAAGACTCTGATTATTTATATGGGAACCGTTTTAAACTACTTTTAAGGGCCTACTTCCGCACTAATTTTAAACAATGTAAATTCAATACTTTTAGTTAAACGATTTTATTATAAATGATTGAAGTGAAAACAAATTTTGTACTTGTGCTGTAATACCAATTGAGTTACACCTCAGCTACATGTATGCTTCCGCTGGACCCGATTTTGGGGGTGTGACATCATTTCCGAAATTTTTATTTCATATTCTCGTGAGATAAATTATTTTCATGATAAAATAAAATTTTGACGCTCATCGGATCATTTTCGCAAAAGTAATTAAGAAATTATACGTTTTGTTTAAACGTCGTTTAAACACCCTGAGCATAACGAAAACCAACTGCGCCAATTTTCCTCGAATCAGATTAATGTTTAGTACACTCATGATCAATTAGGGGATTTTTTATAATTAAGTTAAATTGTTACCAAATAGACCATGTGCCTTACAAAACAGAAATTTGCGTTTTAAGCACTTTTACTTATCCGCAACCTTAGCCTATACCCGCACCGCGTTTTCTAAGACGATTAGAAACTTTTTTATTTTGAAAAAGTCAACATATTTTTCACTCATCCTTTGACAAAAAATCATTCATTGATTTTATAAATCATTCATCAATTTTTTGGCTTGCGGTTTTACATCTAAAAGACATTAAATACCAACCGACACTAGACTGAGCCCAGTCTAGACATTATAGGCCATTTTAATTCATTATCATAATATTAGAAAAGTTATATTTTACTTTCTCAGTTTTACGCAACTTTCGTACGTTTTACGTATTACGTGTTTTAGACCTGCGTTTTCAGTTTTAATAGGGTTTAAGCAAGCCGATGGAACTTACCACTCATTTTATATTTTATTATGGAGTATATTGACAAGTTTAATCATTCTTTCAAGTTTCGTATATTTATGATACCCGGTTTTACGTTTTGTAACTTAACAACTTACAGTTAGTGATCAACGGAACCAAAACTCACTCTGTAACTTAGATAATACCAACTTTATGTATCTAGTCACTCCCCCATCATTATGGCCGACCTAAGGGGTGATTCACCATGCCTTGGTGGCTTGAGATAAGTATTGAACTTTTGGAATACACGTATGTGTCCAAACTTCCTAAGTAAGCTTCCTAAATATCCTTATACTTGCACCTCCTCATTGCACCTTCCTAACACCTTCCTAGCACCTCCTCAAGGCCCTATATAACCCTCCTCACCCTCTCTTGGTCGTTCATAACCTCACACACACAAACACACTCCTAATTTATCTCTACTTCAAGTTTCACACAAGAATTCAAGCTACAAGTAACTACATCAAATCCTTAGCAAGTTTAGGTGTTTCTCTTGAGTTTAAATCCACTCAAGTCACCTAAAACCTCATCACCAATCCTTCAAGAATACAAGAGTGTAGAAGGGTTGCTAAAGTGTGAAAAGTTTGCTCAATCAAAGTCATAATCCTTGTTCTTAAATTCCTTTCATTAGAAAGCCAAAAGTTGTAAGAAACCTTAATACACTTTCTTGCTCAATATCATTTTCATGCTTATTAGGTTTCATTCATTCTATATATGGTCTTTGTTTTATGTTCATGATGTATAGAAAATTTTAGAACAAGTTATGGAAACTATATGTTAACCTATGTTAAGTAAACATGAAAACTAGTGACTTATATTGAGAAATACGACCAAAATGGTATAAACATAATATTGGACAATTACATACTGTGGTAGAGGACTTAAAAAGGAAAACATAGCAATTAGAATCACCTAAAACGAGTACATGAGTCAAAAGATACGGCAAAATGAAGTTATTAAACCGGAAAGACCAAAACTGTCGATACGCTACTGTTAAGCGATCTGACCTAATTAAACGAGGCACTTCTGGTCCGTTTCATCAAAAAGTTATCCCACGAAAGTTGTCCGGAACGACGTTTTCGTTCAGGTTTAAAGAAGCTCGAACCCTGAAAACGCATAACGAGTGATATTTTTCTTCAAATTCTTAACAGCCCCTTTTTAATACCCAAATGACCATGTATTGGTTATGGCTAAGTAAAACCAAGAGGTCTAATGACCTTAAATCCTAGACCACAGCCATGGCTAAGGCCAAGGATGAGTCTCAAGACCATGGTAGCCATGACCAAAGTCACGGCAAAGCCACGGCTAAGACCTTATGGCTTTCTAAGTCGAAAACATGAACTAAAGTGTTAGTCGTAACATAATCAACCAATTTGGATCTACTTCATACAATGACCATGAGACTTTACAAGTAATATCATATCCATTTTAGGCTTAATAAACTCATTAAAGATAACAATCTTCATTCAAAATAAACTTCCCTAAGTTTATTTAATTATTCTGACATGTAACTTTTAAAGATCAAAAACATATATTTTCTAATACTACAACACTAGGGAGCTTCATGTGAGGGGTTTCATTTGGGTAAACGGATCAACGAGTTGTTGGATTTACGAATTAAAGTGTCCTAGCTCCTCGAACGTTTACTGCATGACCTCTGAATTATGATGGCCCAAACGGTAGTACAAGATATAAACTAAACATGTTTCATAAACCATTTTTATATAACGACATATACAACCTATCAAAGTACTACATCATGAACAATATAAAGACATATATAGGCACGGTTATGTTTTCTTAGACATTACTCCAACCTAACTTGCAACAATTATTCTAGGTTGCACGTAGAGGTTTTCCCGGCTTATCCAAGGTTTTCCCGGCTTATCCAACGATTTCGTTATATCCTTAAACATCATCCAACTTAAGGTGAGTTCATAGCCCCACTTTCCATTACTTAATTGTTTTACAAACCCTTGGGGGGAATACATGCTATTTTAACCAAACACAATGCTTTGAAATTATATGCTATCTGATTGTTTTATTATCACTAAGTACCATCATTGCCAATCATTGGCCCCATATCATGAACCATTTAATCATTATTAGTAGTGAGCGCGAATATTGTGAATAGGCCTATTGGGATTGACGAATCCCATTTGTATTGACCAAATGTGTTCAAACAAATGCACTATATTTGAAACCTAGGTATGACGGCAAAGTACCTACCAGGGCAACAAATCCACCGATTGATATTGGTAACCGTTAACGTATTGGTTGCATGAGCTTAGTGAATAATAATAACTTTTTTGTTTTCCAACCATTAGTATGAGTCTAATTAACTCACACTACAAACATATTGTGTTCATCCATTTAATAAACTCTATGAATTTCACTCAACCTTTGTGTTGATAGTTTTAAGCATGTATTTCAGGTCCATAATGATCGAGGCTGGCACGGAGGAGCACGGATACTCAAGAGGGCTATAAATTTTATTATCATTCGAAAACTCATTTAATGTAATTTGTAAACATGGAACCATCTGGGACCTCATTTTGTAATCTCTGATATTTATATAATTTGAATGATAAGTCTTTTAAAATGACTCAATTAGAGTTCGTTTTCTATTGTTATAACTGTTTTGCCATGAAGTAACACCCAGTTTGAATTCCGCTGCGTATCACGAAATTGGGGGTGTTGCAGATTGGTATCAGAGCTATGGTTATAGAGAAACGGGTCTAATTAAGACCTAAACTATAACTGATTTTCCACAAAAACATTTTATAGCCCTTCGCTCTTCGTGCCTTCCATCTTCCAGAATATTATGTGACTTTTAGGTGTGTTATGCTACACAAAATACTAGTATATTGATATATACACTTGATATATTTTCAATCATTTATCTAAACAATGGACTAAACATATATGCGTATGCCTATTCTAGGGCATTTCGGCACAACCACATTCTCCCAATCATGTTCCTACTCCAACATTTTATGTCCAAGACATTGTAACTAATTGAAATGGTCTTTCCTATTTCTCAGACATTGTATGATACAATGGTCTTGTCTATTTTCCAAGACATTGTAAGATACAATGGTCTCTATTATATCCTCAGACACTGTAAGTCCCACAGTAGTCTCTGTTACATCCCCAGACATTGTGAGTGATACATAATAACATCAAATTTACCCCCAATCTAAGTGTTAATTTCCCCCTTAAAATACTCATCTTTTCTACTTTTATGAAGAATATATACTCTTATTTCTTCCTATTTTGGTTTCAGGGTAAAGATGAGTAAAAGAACGAACTTACGCGGAAATGGAAGGACTTTGGAGCAAATATGTGGAAATTATGGATTCTGCACTAACTACGGCGTAGAGGTTCATCTACCTACGCCGTAGAAAGGCTTCACGAAGACTACGCCATAGAAGCTCTCCTACCTACGGCGTAATGAAGAATTTATGAAGACTACGGTGTAGCCCAACAACAGGCTACGGCTTTGAAGTCCACTAAAGAATACTACGGAGTAGGAAACTTTCCAAGCTACGACGTAGGATCTCATTTGAGGCAGTAAAGAACTAACGAGGCCAAGGAAGAAGCTACGGCGTAGCTACTTTATCTACTACGCCGTATGATGCTTATCATGAAGACTTTACGTCCGTAACACTTGATCAAATTACGGCGTAACACAATTTGCAAAGGTTACAGCGTAGCAACTCTAATACACTACGCCGTAACATAGTCGGGGCCTATAAATACCAACCCTAATTCCAAGTTTTTCATATCACTTCCCATCTCTTCACCACAACAACGTTGGGAAAAACTCAGGAAGGAGGAAGAACGAAGTTCTAGCCACATCCAAGTCAATTCCAATGGAGGAATCACACACAAATCATAAGTGTTTTCATTCCTCTACTTTGTATTCGATTCATGTTTAGATTTGTATTAACTCAACATTGTTTTACTGCAATTATTAACATGAGTGGCTAAACACCTTTTGGTGTTAGCCTATTTATGAAATTGTTATGTTTTTGATTTAGTTTTCCACGCATCTATTATCTATTGTTTGTTTACTTTCATGGCGAGGCTTGGGACACTCTAGTTCCCGTAGTGATTAGCGTTGGTTGTTCTCTAGATACTTGTGGAATTAACCCTAGGAAGCAAGTCGCTAGGGATGTGACTTGGTGATAGCAATATCACCATACATGTATGAATTAACCCTAGGACCACCTACCAATGCTAGACACTTAACAGAGTTAGAGGGGTGTAAGATCTGACCATGCTGCATTCGTTAGCCTTGTCCATGTTAGTAGAGGCACTTAATGACTCTTATGTCTTCGTACCGATGAACCCAAGGCTTTACAATAGCTTTGGATAGGACAAGTGCTAGCATTAAAAATTATATTAGAAAGTGATGGTCATTCTCATACGTGTAACTTTGTAATGTGTCGTAAATTACAATAGAATAGTCAATGGGCTTATGGTTTGGGCTAAGCTAATAGGTTAATATTTGTATTAAGCTAGTCCATTTATGTTAAGAAGATACGTATGTAAAAAGCCCAATCCATCTCCAAGCCCATGGAAAGCCTTTAGGGCATTATGTAACCAACTATATAAACACCTCAAAGCTCATTTGAGGTGTGTGCTTGTGTGTGTATTATGTGTTTTTCTTGAATAAAAGCTCTCATTTCCATCTCTCTCTCTCTACTCCAAACGAAATACATATACATCATACAAGTCACCATCTTTCCATCTCTACTTCATATTTACTTCTATTGTTGTGATAAAGTTGTGTTATCTAAGGTCCTACAAGTGGTATCAATCGCCAAACAATGATTTAGGAGTGTTGGGAGTTTGTTTGTTTCGAGTTTTTTTAGCATATCTACACGTTTTTTTTTATCAAAAAAGGTCATTACTTTTCTTGTTTTTCTTGGTCTTTAACACTTTTTTGATTACAAACTAGTGTTATAAACCTTTTCTAGCAAGAAAGTTTCAATCTTTTTGAAGATTTATAGCTTAAAAAAATTCAATTTTGGTTATTGTACTTGTTTTCTAGAACACAAAATTTTTTCATAAAAATCATCAAGTTTGCTACTTTCTTTAAGTTTTGGTGTTTTTATAACTAGAAGTACAAGAATCTTGGAATACAAATTTCATTTGGGTGAGCTTTTTGCAAAATCAAAATTCTAGCAAACTTTCTAGAACACACTTGTACCATCTTTCTAAATCACAAAGTTTCGAGAACACACTTGCTCCCGTTGCTTACTCGGTGTTTCCCTTGCTTGTATAAGTGAGAAAACACTTCGACTCGTGGTATACTCTCTAAATTGTATAATTTAGAAAGTTTTGGTGCTAAGTTTCTAGAACACTGAAAAGTTTCTAAAACACTGAAAAGTTTCTAGAACACTGAAAAGTTTCTAAAACACTGAAAATTTTCGAGAACACTGAAAAGTTTCGAGAACACTGAAAAGTTTCTAGAACACTGAAAAGTTTCTAAAACACTGAAAAGTTTCTAGAACACTGAAAAGTTTCTAAAACACTGAAAAGTTTCTAGAACACTGAAAAGTTTCTAAAACACTGAAATTTTTTCTAGAACACCTTTTAGAATTTTTTTCTAAAACACTTTTAGAAATTTCTTTCCTAGAACTCTTTTAGAAAATCTTTTGGTGGACAAAGTTTCGAAAAGTTTTGGTGGATTGTAAGTTCGTAGACCAAGGAACGTAACCTTCACCAAATTCAACTCCTATTTCGTTGGAACGATCCAAGAATCAACTTTATCAATCATTACTTTATCAATGTCTTTCCTCAACAATCTCTTTCCATCAATGGACATGGAACCTCTTGTTCAATTCTTTGCTCCATATCCTAAGACTGACAAGACAATTACTGAGACTGAGCAACTATGAAATGAGACTGAGAAGCCTTCATATGACTCCGTCACACCAAAAGAGAAGTTGACTATGCAAGAAACACAAGCTGAGACTGTTGTACCTAGTTATGATCACTTTGCACCAATTGATACGGAACTTCCAGAACCAACCTTTTCCCCAGATTCTGAGAATGTGAAGCAGAAGCAATTGGAAGAGCAACTTGCCTACAAGGCTAGGTTTGATGAAGCAATGTTGAGACAAAAGCAGCAAGTACTTGAGGTTCTAGCAGAAATGTTCCCAACTGACTTTACTAGGAATCAAGGTACACTGGCAAATGAACATGGTATTGGGAATCAACATGGATATGCTAAGAGTACACAGATGGGGATTCAGATAAGGGAATATGTTGGAGATCCAATGGATTAGTTTGTGAGTCAGAATGTGGGCAATCAAAATAGGAATGATTGTTGTTTCATGACTTCGATTCAGAAACCTACATCAGCAATTCACAGCAGGGTTATTGGTAGAAATCTCGACAAGGTTGAAAAGATCCAGTATTTGTTAATGCTAGCCAATAAAGAAAAATCGGGAATACCGTTGACTGCCGAGGAAAATGTGTTTAGAGCTACAACAAGAATTAATGACAATTCAGCAGATCTCAATGAAACCTACAACTTTATGGCAAATCAGCAGGCAACAACATCAAGCAGTGATTCTGATCTTCCTCCTACTTATGATTCAGATCCATTCCATCAGGTACCAAATTATGGTAATGATGCTAATCCGTTTGCTCATGAGAAGCCACATTATGTGCCACCTAAACCTAATTATGATACATATGTGGGGGGAACAAGTTAATAGCAATGTTAACTATGAAACTCCAGATATGGATCCTAATGGAGTTCAAGTTGCACAAAATGGTGCTAATGATGAGGAAACCCGTGCTTTCTTTGAATCATTATTGAATAATTGTAGCATTAAAATTGAGAAAGTAAAAAAGGTCAATCGCGAAGTTAAGGACGCGAATGTTAAATTGACCACTGAGCTTGAGAATTACAAGAAAAACGTTAAAGCTTTTGAGTTTCATAACGAAAGATTGTCAGAATTAGAAACTGGTTATCGAAATTCCGTTTCAAGGGATAAAATTTTGCAAATCAAGTTTGATACACTTGATGTTAATTCTTTCAAGAAGATAAAATCCTTAAACGCGGAAATCTCTGATTTGCAAAACCAACTTTCTAAACAAAAATCAGCTTATACCAATCTTGAAAAAGAAATGGATGAGTTGAAAAAAGACTTTGCAAAGAAAGAAGATAAACTTTTGGAAGAAATCGTAGAGTCAGAACACATGATTGCTCATTTAGAAGAACTAGTGGTTAAGTCAGGTCAGTCAAGTCAAACAATGAAAATGATTTCGAATCAAACTAATTCGATTTACCATACGAAACATAAAATGGCTCTTGGTAACAAAACTCCTTGTAATCTCAAGAAAGCTCAGCAAGAACAAAATGTTTTGTATAATGGTAATGTGATTTACACCAAACATGATCCTCCCGGCGTTCGGGATTCTGTGGAAACAATGGAACTTGTCAAAGAGAGCATAAATAAAATGAAACAAAAGGATTTGAAACCCATTGATTACAACAAATTGAACAAATTTCCGGGAATTACTTTTGTTCCACAAACAGAACCATATGTGTTTTTCATAAAACGACCATTCGTGAAATTCTTTTCTAAAAAGAAAGTTATTTCCAAATCTCTTTCAAAAATGGAACAAATGTCTTCTAACAACACTTTTAATACAAGTGAGGCTAGAGACATTCTGGATGACGTTAAAAAGAGAATTCAAGAACTTCAAAATATTGTTAATTCTAAAACTACTATCAGTATTAACAACTGGCATTCCAGTTTTCATAATGAGCAGAAAAAGGTTTTTGAAAACGAAATTACTATCCCACTGTATAACATCAGTGCGAGGGTAATCCATTTTGAAAACGATTTCTTAAAAGAAACGGCCGACTTTGTCAAGGACCACAAATCCATGGTAAAAGAAGCTAATGAAACTCGTGAAAAGATGAACGTTTTGGAAAGGTTAAATGATTCTCTCTTCGAAGCTGTTATGACTACTGATATAATGTCCATCATTTTACAAACATATTCGGTTGAGCACGATGAAAGACTGCGAGCTGAGACATCTGAAATTGTTTCAAAATATGAAAATGCTCTTGTAAAACTTGAAAAAGAAAACATGTCATTTTTCAAACAACTTGATAAAAAATTAGAGGATTGCAAGTATGACAAATTGTCGTATGAGCATGCCTACAAGGACATGAAAAAGGAAAATGATCTTTTGAGAGCTCAGCTTGAAAGTATAAAAGGGAAGGGTGTGGATACTAAGTTTGCAAAACAATCGACTTCAGAGAAACCAAATGTTTCAAAAACGGTTGAAAAACCAAAAATGTCAATTTTACAATTGGCTCCAAAAGTCGATGAGAAAAAGGATTTGACAAAACCAGTCACTCCACAACCTTTGCCCAAGAAAAAGGAAATTGAAAAGAGTGTTGAAAAACAAAAATTACTTGTTGAAAGAAACACAAATGTGAGTGCACCTGGCTCTTCTAGGAATAGTACACCAAATGTGACAACAAAAACAGTTAAAGAGTCTGTTGGTTCTAATGACATGGTCCAACATCACCATCTAGAAGAAGCTAGGAAAAAGGCACAACTTCGATATGACAAAATTTTAGGTGCAAAACCTAGTGTGATGAATTCTACAAGATTCCAAAGCACTGCTAGTAGTAGTAAACCATTACCTAGGAACAATCAACAAAATACTAGGGATTGGCTTGCATCTAAGTGTAGTGGCACAAAAGTGTATGCTAGGAACGTAGAATGCAACACAAAAAATTCCCTTCCAAAAGACTGTAGTGACAAAGTTAAAGTTGTTGTGTTAAACAAGAATGTTGAATTTGTCTGTCCTACATGTCAAAAATGTGTTTTTTCAGCTAATCACGATGCATGTATTGCACAATTTCTCAAGAAAGGAAAGTCAAGTGTCAAGACACAATCCACTAAGACACCAAATCGAAACAAACCCGTTGATAAGAAGCAAGAGGTTAAGAAACCTAATAGGTGGATACCGAAAGGATGTAGTTTTTCCAAGACTGAGACTTCCGCTGCATCTGATAAGAAAACTACGTCTAGATCGATCTTACCTTAGGTGGATTCCCACGGGAAAAGTTTTTAATACAGTAGGTCTTAGATGGATTCCTACAGGGAAGATTTTTGAAAGTTGCACAAAGACTAATGATAGTGTACATCATCATGATAAGGAAGTAGAAACCACAACAACCATTGATAGTGAACACCCTCAATGTGAGGAAACATGTACTTCTTACACTATTATTTGTGCAAATTCTTCTTCTGTGGATGCAGTTACTTGTGAAAGTGACGAAAGTTCATACACCCGTTGTGGAAAAGAAGAATTTTATGCCAACTTCGCATGTGGAAATCCTTTTCTAACTCCACTCTAAACTCCACTTTTACTTGTCCAAACTTAATTTTTCTTTCTTCAAATTCTCTTTGTAAATACTTTTTTGAAAAAACAAAATACAAAATTTGAAAAACCAACAAAAACAAAATACAAAAATATAAAATTTCAAAAATCCAAAAACAATATAAAATCAAAAAATACAAAAATATTCTTCTCACGACATGTCTCTTGTAAAATCAATATTCTGTACGTTTCTAGAAATGTCATTCAACAATGATATGGACATGTACAGATGCTTGAGCAGGAGTTCTTTAAAATGTTTTTCTAAAACATGTCGTTTCTCAAAAGTTTCTTCACTATGGCTTGTAAGTACTTCAGCTTACAACCCGTGCTTCAAAGTGAAATCTTTTCAAAATTAAGTCCGGGTATAACAACTCAAAAAGATTTCAAATAAGGACTTAATCAAATGGCTTCTAGACATATCAGTTCAGGACCCGTGCATCAAAGAAAGGAAAGTTCTTAATCAAACAAAGATTTCAAATATTTTTCGAGCACTTATCCTAAAACGGGAACCAAACACTTATCTGGCTTGAGTTTTCTTTAGAAAAACTTTCAAAATCTTTAAGCTCAAGACCATGATTGTTCATCTAATGTTAAATCAGATTTTCAAAATTCTCTTACTTTATGAGAACCATCTTTTCAGGATTTTTCAAAAAGGCTTTCAAAATCTATCAAAATCGGTGCTCATGATCAAAATGACTTGTGTACACCTTACAGTGCACAACTCAAGTTTTCAAAGAAAGGAAAGTGCTACGTAAAATGATTTTCATCAAAGAAGTGCACTTATCCTAAAAATGGACACTGTTGTACGCCTCAGTGCGACATTCCTATTCAAACAAAGAGAATTCTTTGTTTTTCAAAAAACCTTGATGCAAAATTCATCAAATATGAAATTTCTTACTTTATCAGGATTTTGCTCAAGAAGACTCCTACCCTCTCAACTGCTTGTAAGAAAGGTTAATATTCTAAAAAACATATGCGAGTTTTGAGGGGGAGTATTTCAAAAACAAAAATGTTCCAATTTCATGCAAAAACAAATCTGTCTATCTCGCCAAAAGTTTTTTCTTAATCAGTTGATATAAAAAATATCACAATATGCTATTTTTGAGGGGGAGAAGACATGATTAAAATGTGATAAAAAATGTTTAAAGATTGTGACTGAATCTCAAAAGAGCTCGACTCAAATAGTACCAATGAGTTGACGAAGCTTAAAATGTCAGTAATCGAAAAGACTTGTCCTGGACGGGTAATAATTTCAAGCTAGTCCAACTAGCGATGTAAGCGTGTCTCGAATAGGACTTGTCTTAGTAGAATGTACCGTATCGAGAGACTTTCTTTGGACTTGACCAGGAAGGGTAATAAATTCAAGCTAGTCTAACTAGTGATGTAAACGTGTCTTGAATCGGTCATGTTCACTGAAAGTGGATCAATTCAAAAGGTGCAAACTCCTCACGCATGTGCAAATTTCTTAAAAATCCATGAGCACATGTAAGGGGGAGTCCTTCAAAAGAAACAAAAAATCTCAAAGTGTCAACAAAAATGTGTTTATATTCATAAACACTTTGAGAGATTTTAATAAATGGTTTCATGGCAATGATAGGATGGTCATGCAGTTATAAGTTAACTAAGGTTAGGGAAAACCGTCCTATGATCCGCTAGAGCCGGAGGGATCTACCCAAGGACAATTCCAATAGAGTAGAATTAGAAGTCCTTAGGTATGATTGAAAAAAGGAGAAAATGAGAAAGGAGAAAGAAGGGGTTGAAGAATTAAAAAGAAAAGTTATGAAAACGGGTGAAAAGAAATAACCATCAAAATGTTCAACCTTAGGGCAGACACCGGGTTCAACTCATATGCTACTGGTTGTTACCAAGGTGACACCGGTATTGAAGACAAAGACGTCATGGACCCAGTGATGCACTACACTAAACCTTCTTAACCACTCAAGTTCTCTTAAAAGAGCTTGTTTCATTCTCACGGGGAACCGGTGTAATCTATCGACCTGTCTCTTAGAGATGGTTGATATTGAAGCAGGAGACCTCTCCCTAATCTCCGCATAGGTAACCTAATGTGCACTTATCTAGTCTAGAGCCTCGAGATTCATCAAAAGATCTCATAGGAACACATGATATTTCTACACTGGTTGTTCATCATTAAGGACGCCATATGTAAACTTAAGAGTCCTACGCAGATCATAGCAATCTGCCAGAATGTTTATGAGATGATTTACTTATGTATTTTATCAATGATTGAATGGAAATACCTGCCAGGGTCAACATCAAACAGCCCTGACAGCAGGTCACTTCGGTAATCTCGTGTGGGTTACGCTTAGTGTTCGCGGTGGTTTCAAACGATCTACAGTCGTGGAGTGATCCCAAGCGACTCACCCATTCGTTGAGCTACTTAGTAGGTCTCGATATAAATAATGTATAAAAACGTTGTTAATATCTTTCGATATCCTTAAGTTTTGACGATCACAAAATATAAGAACATTAAACGCAAAGTTAATACGTAAACAAGTTTTAAGCAAGTTTATATCATCTCATCCAACATAATCACTTAAGGTATGAATAAACAAGTGACTAATACATTTTATGATCATAGGGATGTTTATTTAAATAATACAAAGTTTATAAAATTAAATAAACTTATTATATATTTTTGAAAAATATTTTTGGTAATAAAGGAAAATGTTTTATTCATAATAAATGTATGAATTCAAAATTTTAAACAAAATCAGTTAGTTTTTCACCAAATAAACTTTCCCCATAAAAGACAAGAAAACTGCAGTTTTCGTCTGGGGGGCCCCCTTAATTATAAGGGCGGCCCCCTTAATTTTAAGGGGGCCGACACATAATTAAGGGGACCGGCCACGCTCCCCTGTCAGATTCTGTCAGAAATTTTTCCCTATAAATACCACCTTAAATCTGGAATTTTTCCCACCTGTTGCACGAAAATTTTCAGATCTAAATCTCTCTAAACATCCTCCTAAAAACCATTTGATCATATAATTGTTAATCCTTGTTTCAAGTGATTCATTCCCTCACCTCTCATCTCTCAAAGTGCAAGAGAAGAATACTCCTTCAACATCAAGTTGTGAAGTATTGTAGATTTGTGTATATAGTCTAGTTGTTGTGTACATTCATTGTAAAGGTGTGATAGTAGTGTAACTAGATAGATCTAGGAGTAGAAGTTGTGAATAGAAGTAGTGAGATATAAGTAGTGGTGTGAAGAAGAAGTAGTGGAGTAGTGTGTAGTTGTGAAGTAGTAGTAGTGTGTACAAGTTGTGAAGAAGGTGTGCCAAGTCATGAAGAAGTTGTGTAGAAGGTGTGAATAAGTTGTGATGAAGTTGTGGTGTGTATATTGGTGTGTAAGGTTTTATCCACCATAAGGGAGCTTGTTGACATAGTGAAGAAAACTCTCGAGTAGGTGACTCGAGGAGTGGAGTAGGGCAAGGAAGGTGTCCTTGTAGCCGAACCACTATAAATCCTTTGTCTCGCGGTTAGATCTTTCCATATCTTACTTATTATCTTGCTTATATCGTTATTACTTTTGTAGACATAGACGTGTATATATATATATATATATATATATATATATATATATATATATATATATATATATATATATATATATAGTTGCTCATATAGTGCTAGTATTGATTTTACTTAAAGATCAAACAAAAGTTTCATTCACAAAACAAAGTTTTTACAATCAAACTAAAAAGGTAACATACATTTAATTGATCATTTCGATCAAGTATAGTTTTCATACAAAATATAACTAAGGATTATAAAATAAACGTTTACTTACTTATCTCTCGTATATAGCTTTAATTGTTTATATTATGCTTGTGTTGATTTAACATATTTAGTTTGCATTATTATTATTGCTCATACTTAGATATAGTTGTTCATATTATTCAAGACTTGAATTCACATAAGATCGAATCAAAGTTTTAAGAGTAAACAAGACTTTTAAACAACTAAGTTTTTATAAAACTAAAAAGACGTAAAACTATTCAACCCCCCTTCTAGTTTTCCACTGTCTCGTAAGCTCCCTCGGGAGTATCCGAAATGTGAACGGCCTTGGTAAGGGTTAGAAGGAGTCTTCACACTATGCTGTTGACGATCTCTAATTCGAACCTGTAACTACCGGTTGATTTATTGGTAACTGTTTACTTGCACCATCATATCACCTACACGACGACGGATTCCACATGCTAATACATGCATCACAAAGTCAAAGGAAAGTTCTCACAATGATCAAAGCAAAGTAAGGTTCAAAGAAAGATTCTATGCATTGTGAAAGAATCTACAGAAGTAAAGTGACAAAGATCGGTGTGAAAGAACGGGAATAACAAATGCATGTATCACAAAGACTAAAGACGTATGAGCATGTTGGAATGGCAGACAACCACCACAGACACATAAGTGACAAAAAGGCAGATTGCTCCACATCATAAAGGAACAAAGAACGATGAAAAGTCAATCATCAAATATCACAAAGCATGAAGGATCAAAGACTAATGACTACTCTACTACGACACACAATGGTCAACAACAAAGAACATAGAAGACCTAATCACGTGGAGCATCATTTGAATGACCACCCCTTTGGGGGAGATTGTTAGCATTAAAAATTATATTAGAAAGTGATGGTCATTCTCATACGTGTAACTTTGTAATGTGTCGTAAATTACAATAGAATATGTTGGATCGATATATTCTAATCAAACTACTTTGTAGCTTGTAAGGATTTAACAATATTGAGTAAACTCAACACTATTAATATTGAAACACTGTTGACCTTGTAAAGTATGCGGAATCTACTAACACAAAGCTTAAGAAGAACTTTTATATTAACCAAACTTTGAACCTGCTTTGTTACACAGATTCACTAACAATCCCTAACTATTAACTTTGATCGACTTCTAAACGTATCTAACTTGTAAAACTTATAAAACTTCTATCGACCAATACCTCTTAAGGCTCTTTATATAGATAACCTTAAGTCGGTTTACAACATATAATTCTTGAACGACAAGTAATTATCCCTAACTAATTCTAGAATATTCATCTAATATTACACATTAATCCTTATCTAATATTGCATATCAGTCCTTGTTTCCTTCGAAGTACTTTAAGCATTCTTCAATATCAGCAGTACTTTGACTTTATTCTTCAGCAGTACTTTGACTTTATTCTTCATGCAGCAGTACTTTGACATCCAGAAGTACTTTGATATTTCATATCCCAACAATCCTCCCCTAACTTGAACTCTACTTGCTTGATTTCAAGTTTCTTTGTTATTCAAAATCTTCAAATCTTTAATCATACATTGAGATTGTTTCTTTATTTCTTTTCTTCTATCTGTCATCTGTCAAAGTACTCTTCATCAGCATCATATCTTCCACAGCATCTTTTCAGCAACTCAGCAACATTTAGGTACAAAGATCATCAAATCTTAAAAGTTTCATACTATTCTCATCACTTCCAGATGTGTTAACTCCTGTGAGAGGTGAATCATTGAAAATTATGATTTTTAGCAAATCATCAGCTATCAACGGATTTGATATGTCTTTACCATTAGCCGTTTGCTATGGACTAGCCAACTCTTGATCACTTGGATGTATGGTGAGTTGATAACCTAGTTTTTGGTAAACTATCAACCATCAACGGATTTGATTATCACATCAGAGCCGTACCCTCATGATGAGTCAAACTCTTTCTTGTTTGTTAAACATGGTGAGTTGATTACCATTTGTTGTGTAGTATAAATACTAACACCATGTGTTTCTTTTCAAATCCTATTTCCTTTTCTTTTAAACATCAAAAACATTTATTTTTATTTTAAAGAACTTATACTGGTTTATATCAGCAAGCAGTACTTTGATAAAGTACTGTTTGTTTTTGCAGTACTTAGAAAAATACTTTAACTTTACAAAACAAATCATACCAGTATTATGCAATATTACTCTTCAGACTTAACCTATCTGATAAATAGCTTGATAACATCCAAAGCTACCTCAGATTCCTCTTCAAGTTCCATTCCATGATCCAGCATTCTGAGCATTATTTCTCTGATCAATGGATATCTCCTCTCAGCCAACATATGAATTATGGTACCATCTTCCATCTCTAGTGTATGAACTCCTGATGACTCAAAGAATCTCCATCTTGTTATTTCCCAATTCTCTTGATCATTCCAGAGAGGATCAACACTTGTTTCTTCAGTATCCCAGATGGTAAATAAGTCTCCAAGCAGAACTAATCCTACTTCTGAAGCTTCATTCACTGAATAATAAGTCTGCACTTGCACATATAAGTCATAAAGATCTGCTCTTGAAATACAGTGCAACAAATCCCATAACATATAAAATGTTGTGAAGCTTTCATCTTCTCTGTGGACCATAAAATAATTTCCCTCTTTAGATTCAACCACAGAAAATGAGATTATCTTGGACTTCTTTTCAGAATCATCAATCTTTTTGTTCTCAAAGTCAACAACTCTTAAATAATTTCTGAGTTCATCAACTGTATCATCATATACTAACTTCAGCCTTTTTGTCAGTTGATCATCTTCAGCTAATTTCTTCCTTTTCAATCTCCTTTGCTCAGCTTGTTCCTTCCTTATATCTTCTAATTTCTTCTTTCTATCAACTTCCATAGGCACAAAGTTTTCTACTTCTCTTCTGATATCTTCTTGTACTTTATCCCACAGAGCTTTCACTTCAGGATACCTTTTCAAGTGCAAATTCTTGTATCCCTTCTTTCTCAAGAACTGTATCATCCAATTCCTTTCCTGAGCTATGGTCATTGGCTTCTTTGTAATTGGCCTGCTAACTTCTTCCAAATACTCAGCATCATATTCAGCCTGTTGCTTTCTAGCAATCTCTAAATCTTCTGCAATCTCTAATTCTCTAATCTGAGCAATAGAAAATTTCTTCTTCTTCTTCTTAGTATCTTTCTGAACCATTATACCTTTCCCTTTATCTTTTGGATCTAGTTTCTCTGATTCAGAAGTACTTTCATCATCCTTTTGTGCAGGCTCAGATATATGTATTCCTCCAGTAGGTCTTCTTAAATTCATCATAACCTGAGCAATTGTTTCATCATCACTAGCAGTATGTACTCTTTCTTCTTCTTGCTGTATAAAAGTAGAAGGACCAGCTTCATCTGCATAATTCATTGTAGAAGGTCCAGCTGCAGTGACTTCACTTTCATCAATATTTCTGGAAGAAGTACCTTGCTCAACAGTACCTTGCAGACTTATGTTTTCTGCAGCAGTACTTTGAACACCAGCACTTTGAATATTCTGTGCATCTTCATCCAGATTAACAATCTCTTGCTCATTCTCTTTCTCTTGCTCAATATTCTCATCTTCTTGTGCAATATTCATATCCTCTTCAACATAACTTTCTGGTATAAGATTATTTGGACTTTCAGGATATTTCCACAAATGAGCATCTTCTGAAACATCATCTTTATTCAAATTCTCATCTTGATTCCTCCCCAATTTGGTAAATGATGATTTCCTATGCCTCCTCTTAGACTTAGACTTTTTCTGTTTAGTTTGTTGCTTCTGAGACTGCTTCTTTTCTTTCACAAAAAGCCTAAAATGCTTAATAAGAGGCCAGCCAAATTTCTTCAATCTTCTGAACTTCTTCCTTAACTGTTTGATTTCTGCAGCTTGAGTATGAACAGTAGATTTGAGCTTCTCCAATTCTTTAGCCAAATCAGAATGACCCTCAGTACCTGGAATTCCCTCATCTTCTCCAGGTGTTTGAAGCCCACCTGTGAAAATATAATCATTGGGATGAGGTACTGTGGAATCCTCTGAAGCAGTACCTTGTGGATCAGTACTTTGTGGAGAAGTACCTTGAGCAGAAACAGATTGATCCAAAGAGGCTGTAACTGAGGGAGTTCTTTCATCTGAAACAGCATGTTGAGGAGAAACAATAGGTGGTGTGGAAGTATGTACTGAAGCAGAATGCTCAGCAGATTCAGATGAACCCTTTTAATCACACCAAGCAGTACTTTCCATAAAGAATGGAGAAGTACTTTCCCCAGAAACTCAAACCAAAGTACTTGCCCATTAAAAATCTCTAAGATTGACCATTTGACCAAAATATCATAAAAAGTCAACACCTCATTAAAGACTAGTACCAAATTAAATTCCAAAACAACCAGGGTAAGTAAACTTCAATACACTTCATTAAATACCCATTAACCTTCATCTTGCTTATAAAAGCAACTTCACCAATACTTTGATCAAACTACTTGTTGGATCAATATATTCTGATCAAACTACTTTGTAGCTTGTAAGGATTTAACAATATTGAGTAAACTCAACACTAGTAATATTGAAACACTGTTGACCTTGTAAAGTATGCGGAATCTACTAACATAAAGCTTAAGAAGAACTTTTGTATTAACCAAACTTTGAAAACACCAAATCTTCTCTAAACACAAACAAGTAATCAGAATGAGTGACATACCCATTGTTAACATCTCTTCAGACTCAGAAGGTACCACAGACTCAGAGATAAGGTACTACTCTGATTCTGAGTTTGAAGATCTAGGATGGACAGATTATTTTCCTCCTCATGTGCAATGGATGGGACACCAAGAAGCTTCATCAACAAGGAGTGCAGCCTACTCTACCATTACTGATGCAGGCAGTACTACCATAAAAAAGCCCAAAAAGAAAGTTGGTTCTAGTTCAACTTTGGCTAAAGAGCTTCCACATGCATTGACTCAGGCCCTGGAAACAACTATCCAGAATATGAAGTGGCCTGATCCAAGAAAAGAAAGACCTCCCAAACAGGTACTTGGCCTGGCCTGCCCAAGAAAACATACTTCTTTTGATGACAAGAGAAGGACTGCTCAGAAGGGAAAGCAAAGCTATGAGGGCAAGGGTAAAAGGCCTATGGAGTAGGATGTGGAGCTTGGTAGTAGGTGGATGTAGTCTTGTGTTTGTGTTGTGTTTGTTGTGTTTGTGGTATCTGTGTCTTGTACTTGAAAGTAAGAATGTGGTTGTACTTCTGAATCATGAATAAAATTCTTACTTTGGAATGATACATGTAGCCTCCCCTCAAATAATGACTAACTAATAACTAGTAATGCCTCCCCTCAAAAATAGCTTACATATTAATCATGCCAATACTCACAACTAAGAAAGTAAATCTTGAAACATTAAAGCCTTTTGTGAGTAGATCTGCTACATTATCATCAGTATGAACTTTAACCACATTGATAAGCCTTTGTTCATAGCAATCTCTTATGAAGTGATGTCTAATCTGAATGTGCTTGGTCTTGGAATGATAGACTGGATTCTTAACAATACAGATGGTACTCTCATTATCAATATTGATAGGAGTATTCTTGAAATTGAATCCATAATCCAAAAGCTGATTCTGCAACCAAAGTACTTGTGCACAACAACTTGCAGCAGCTACATACTCTGCTTCTGTAGAAGAAGTTGCTGCAATTGTTTGCTTTTTACATTGCCATGACACTAATCTGCTTCCAAGATACTGGCATCCTCCAGTTGTGGACCTTCTGTCATAGTTATCTCCAGCATAATCACTATCTGAGAAGGCATGGAGATGGAAAGGTGAATCCCTAGGATACCATAATCCTAGCTTAGGTTGTTGCCTAAGATACCTGAAAATCCTCTTGACAGCATTCAAATGAGATACTTTTGGATTAACCTGATGTCTTGCACATAAGCTCACAGCAAAAGTAATATCAGGTCTTGATGCAGTTAAATACATAAGACATCCAATCATAGACCTGTATAATGTGACATCAACATCTTCTCCATCTTCATCTTTTCCCAAAGGTTTGTTAGTATCCACTGGTGTAGATGTAGGCCTAACAGTTGTAAAAGTGAATCTCTTAAGAATATCTGCAACATACTTATCTTGACAAATATAAATCCCACTGCTTGACTGTTGTACTTGAAGGCCTAAGAAAAATGTTAATTCTCCCATGGAACTCATCTGAAATTCTTTTTGCATAAGATCTTCAAATTCCTTCACCATAGATTGCTTGGTAGCTCCAAAAATAATATCATCTACATATACTTGAACAAGCATAATATCCTTCTTATCTCTCTTAATAAACAAAGTTTTGTCAATGGCTCCTCTTCTGTAACCATGTTGCAGTAGAAAGTTGGAAAGCCTTTCATACCAAGCCCTTGGAGCTTGATGAAGACCATAAAGAGCTTTTATTACCTTGTAAACTTTGTTTGGATGTGCAGGATCTTCAAAACCAGGAGGCTGTTTGACATAAACTTCTTCTGTGATTTTGCCATATAGAAAAGCACTTTTAACATCCATCTGATATACAGGGAATCCCATATAAGATGCAAAAGCCAAAAATAGCCTAATGGCTTCAAGTCTTGCCGCAGGAGCAAAAACTTCATCATAGTCTACTCCTTCTTCTTGTCTATATCCTTGAGCCACTAACCTTGCCTTGTTCTTAATCACATTTCCTCTTTCATCTCTTTTTACTCTGAAAACCCATTTAGTTCCAATAAGTTTCTTTCCATCAGGTAGATCACATAATACCCAAACTTCTTGAAGTTTAAACTATAGAAGTTCTTCTTGCATAGCTTCCACCCAGCTTTCTTTGGATAAAGCTTGTTTGATATTCTTGGGCTCTTCCTGAGATAGAAAACAAGCAAATAAACACACCTTCTGATCCTTGTGATTCACCCTGTTTTGCTTGTAGATAAAACTAAGTAAAGAAGTATGTTGTTGAGACATATTCTTAGCCTTAGTCCTTGTGAGCACCCCTGATGAGGAGGGTCCAATAATATTGGTAGCAGGATGAGTTTTATGAATTCTGAGAGTTGGAGTTGGTGGAACTTCAAGATTATCTTCCAAATTAGTGATATCTGGATCTTCATTAGAATCTGAGAAAATGCCTTCTTGATCCAATTCATCATTAGTATCTTCTAAAGTAATGGTGTTTGGATCAGCAGTATCTTCTAAGTCAGGCATATTAGGATCATGAACATCATCAGTATTTAGCCAATTTGAAGTATTCAATGGCTGAAAAGTACTTTCTAAAGGATTGACAGTACTTTGGGTTAAAGTACTGGCTGTTTCTTTTGCCTTCTTCTTTTCTGCTTCATAAGCTCTCCTTTGTTCATCATCATACAACTTAGCCATTGTTTCTTGAAAAAGCATCCTTGAGAGTTCTTCTTGAATAGCCTGATCTTCTGCAGATACTGGTATCTGTGGTGGAACAGTACTTTGAGGATCAACAGTACTGTTAGGTTGAGAAGTATCTTTCTTCTCCTCATTGGCATTATCTTGTGACTCATCTTCAGATCTTAAATTAACATCATGAACAATGTACTGTGCTTCTTCTTCAGTGGGAGTTACTTGATTTTCTTCCCTTACAAGTACATAATTCATTGATGAAGACATTAAATCAAGATCAAACATCCAATCAGGACCTTTACCTTTAGAATTCTCTTGTTCTTCCAAAAAATCAACATGAAGACATTCTTGAACCTTCTTGGTAGCCCTATTGTACACTCTGAATCCTTTGCTATTTGTACAATATCCCAATAAATATCCTTCATCTGACTTCCCATCAAATTTTCCCAAATTATCAGCAGTATTTAAGATGGTGAGGGGACATCCAAAAGGTTTCATAAACTTGATGCTTGGCTTCTTTCCCATGAGTAACTCATAGGGTGTCTTCATTTGAGGTTTAGTCACTGATACTCTATTCAATATATAGCAAGCAGCACTTACAGCTTCAGCCCAGAATGGAACAGGTAGTTGAGAGTCTGCAAGCATAGTCCTTGCTGCTTCTATAAGAGTTATATTCTTTCTTTCTGCAACTCCATTTTGTTGAGGAGTTCTAGCAATACTGAATTCTCTTTTAATTCCTTTCTTGGCACAAAATTCATCCATAAGCTGATTCTTGAACTCAGTCCCATTATCACATCTAATGCCTCTAACCTTGAGCCTTAACTGATTTTCTAATGCTATAATTAGGTCATGAATAGCATCAAAAGTTTCATCTTTAAAACATAAGAAAAAGACCCAGCTAAATCTACTGCAGTCATCTGTTACAACCAAACAGTACTTCTTCTTGTTCAGACTGACAAATGAAACAGGTCCAAACAAGTCCATGTGCAGCAATTCCAAAGGCTCTCTAATAGTCTTCTCATCAATCTTCTTACAAGAGGCCTTGTGCTGTTTACCCTTCTTACAAGCAAGACATGTGTGATCATTCTTGAATGTCTTAGAAGGTAAACCTCTAACTAAATTTCCTCTGACCAGCTTATTGATATTCTTGAAATTAACATGTCCCAATCTTCTGTGCCATTGATGTGCTTCCTCCATAGATGCTCTTGCAATCAAACATGTTGCTTTTTCAGCATAATTTACATTCTTCAAATCTATGTTGTACACATCATTAGTTCTTGGTGCTCTCAGTAACACCAAATTTCTGTCTTCTAACTTGAAATCAGGAGAAAGTATGAGACATTCTGTGTCAAAGAATAACACAGGGTACTTCTTATCACAAATCTGAGAGACTGACAAAAGATTGAATTTCAGCTCCTTCACATATCTAACATCTTCAAAATCAATGTTTCCAGCCTTGATAGTTCCTTTTCCAGTTATTCTTCCTCCATCAGGATCATTCCCAAATGCAACTTTTCCTCCATAATAAGCTTTAAAATCTGACAAGAGCTCCTTTTCTCCTGTCATACTGCCAGAGCAACCACTATCTACAATAAGATGATCTTTAAGCTCCTCCTCTGGGTTGCCCTGCATTTACATGAAAAGGTTAGTTATTTTTAGGAACCCAAGCCATTACTGACTTGTGTTCCCCTTGTGGAGTGACATACTCAAAATTTTTGAGTATGTAATCACCACTGTCTTTGAAAGCATGATCAAGAATTAAGGTTTTTGATTCCAAAACTGTTGATTTTTCAAGATCACTTGTCCCCTTTTCACCCTTAACTTCTGAAAGTACTGGTTTTTCCCCAGCAATACTTTCTTTCTTAACCCATTTAGTTGTAACTTTAGGAGTTGGGTTCTGTTTCCTAGCATCTTTACTTGTGTTGTAAGTCTTTCTAGGGTTGTAATGACTGTAACTCCTAGGTTTTACACTTGAGTGTTTGCTAGAAACATTAGGGATCTTTTTGTCAGTACTTTGTGAAGGTATTGAGGGTTTGGAGTATGACCTTTTCTGATGAGGGTACCTTTAGTCTTTTGAGAAATTACTATGGTTGACCCTATTTGTATAGTTCCAAACTGGTTTGTTATCCCTTGGCTTATTCTCCCTATAACTTGGTTGTGCAGTTCTGGTCTTTGGATATCTACTTAAGTAATCTGAATGATAATCACAATCTTTAATCAAATGATGAGGACTGTAACACACATAGCAGACCTTTGGACCAATATCCCCAAATCCCCTTCCATAAGAATTTCTAAAATTAGCGGTATTTTGAAAAAATTTTCTTTGAGGTACTGCTGAGTGATCAGCAGTACTTCGAAAAGAGTTTGAAGGTACTGCATGTTTTGAAAATTTGGTCTCTTCTACCTTAGGAGCTTCAACAGATCTTTCTAAAGTCTCAGATTTAAACTTTTTCCTAAACTCCAGATTATCTACACCATAACAATCAACATCTTTTCTAGGTGGTTGAAAGCTACCTGGGGGATGTGGAACTGCATTATAACCTTTTTCTTTCTAAAATACACGAGGTGTGGAACTAGGGGATTCCTCATCACTAGAAGTGTTTTCATCTAGACTTATGAACTCTTCATCACTAGTGGAGGTATCAACAGTAAGATTAAGTTCCTTGCTCTTAAATGGAATACCTTCATTACTATCATATCCTAGGCATGTCTTAATATTAGATGTTCTTTGCTTTTCAACAAATTGAACATGTGACACACCTGCCTCATTCCATACAGCAAGTTTTTCTAACAACTTATCTTTTTCAGCAGTAACCTTTTCTAGTTCAGACACCTTGCAACCTAGTTTCCATTCATTCAACTTAACTTGGTAATCCTGTTGTTTATATGTTTCAAGCCATGCTACTTCATTGTTTTCATGTGTAAAAATTTTGGCTTCCATTGACTCTAAAGTAAGTTGATAACCTGTTATCTCAGCCCTAGCTTTTTGAAATTTATCTCTTTCAGCTACATACTCAGTAAGTAACTTTTGATACATATCATTACACTTAGAGCATACCTCAGAGTTAGTGGATGAACTTGGTGAAGCAGCTACCATTGCAAGTTGAACAGGTGCTTCTTCAAACTCCATGCTCCAATCAAAACTTCCTAACTCATCTCTTGACTCCAAAGCAGCATATCCAGGCTCTTCATCAAATGCTGTGCTCCAATCTTCCAATGCAACTATTGAATAAGTTACGGGTTCATCATCAAACTCATTGGACCAATCAATCTCTGACAGATTCTCTTGAGCAACCAAAGATTTTGGTTTTGGTTCAGTTATTGGAATCTCTTTTCTCTCAGGTTTGGGTGGTTCAATCATCTTGTTTGCTTGATACTTTGCAAACTTACACTCTCTTGCAAAGTGACCAGTCCTTTGACAGTTGAAACACTCAATCTTGGACTTGTCAAATGTTATTCCTTGTTTAGCTCTGAAGTTGATGCCTTTACCTGTCTTGTTCACATACTTCTTGATCCTTGCAGTGAGCATAGCAACTTGCCATCTGGTATCGATTTCTTCCAAGGCATCATCATCAATTTGCAATACATCTTCTTGATAGGTGACTGGCATAGATGCTTGTTGAGCAAAGAATGAACATAGAACATCATCTGAGGTTGGGGTAACTGGTTGTGATGAATTGGTGGTGACCATTGTTGTGCATGGAACCTGTGTTTCGGTTACAGTACTTTGAACAGGGTAAGCAGTACCTTTGTTGGAAGTACTGCTTCTCTTTTCAGAAGAGATAAAAGCAATATTCTGTTGTGTGCTTGATCCTGTAGTACCATTCATCTCATGCTCATACACCTTCAGATTGTTGTAAAGGTCATCAAAGTCCATAGTATCTAGCCCTGATTGTCCTCTGATCATAGTAGCAACTACATGCCATGCTGATGGCAAACTCCTTAGAAACTTTAAATTAGCATCTTCAACTGATGCCTCAGCATCATATAGTTCTAGCATACTCAAAAGATGTTGAAATCTTTCATAAGCAGAATCAAGACCTTCTCTTTCACCAACAGTGAAAGTTTCAAATTGTTGCTTCAGCAAATTCCTATGCATCTTCTTGGAAGCATCATTACCTCCAAACTTCTTCTTTATTGCAGCCCATAGTTGTTTGGCATCTTTGGCATCATGAAACTTTAATAGGTGACCATCAGGAATAGCAGAAAGCAGTATGTTGAGGGCTTTGTCTTGATTTCTTTTGGTAGCAGCAGGTACAGTAGGTTTTGGTGGTGTTGGTTGTCCAGGTACCTCAACTGGTTCATCAATTTGCATGTTACCAATGACAATCACATCCCACAAAGCATGGTCTGTGATGGCAATGTACTGCCTCATCTTTATGGCCCATAGGTTGTATTCTCCCTTCTTAACAATAGGGATTCTAACAGCAGTAATTGAGGGAGCAGGTGCAGCATCTGTCGACATCTTAAAGGGTTTGTAGTGAGATTGGTTTAAAGATTTTAAAGGTTTGTCTTCTTAATCAGAGTTTCCAACACAAGCTCTGATACCACTTGTTGGATCGATATATTCTGATCAAACTACTTTGTAGCTTGTAAGGATTTAACAATATTGAGTAAACTCAACACTATTAATATTGAAACACTGTTGACCTTGTAAAGTATGCGGAATCTACTAACACAAAGCTTAAGAAGAACTTTTATATTAACCAAACTTTGAACCTGCTTTGTTACACAGATTCACTAACAATCCCTAACTATTAACTTTGATCGACTTCTAAACGTATCTAACTTGTAAAACTTATAAAACTTCTATCGACCAATACCTCTTAAGGCTCTTTATATAGATAACCTTAAGTCGGTTTACAACATATAATTCTTGAACGACAAGTAATTATCCCTAACTAATTCTAGAATATTCATCTAATATTACACATTAATCCTTATCTAATATTGCATATCAGTCCTTGTTTCCTTCGAAGTACTTTAAGCATTCTTCAATATCAGCAGTACTTTGACTTTATTCTTCAGCAGTACTTTGACTTTATTCTTCATGCAGCAGTACTTTGACATCCAGAAGTACTTTGATATTTCATATCCCAACAGAATAGTCAATGGGCTTATGGTTTGGGCTAAGCTAATAGGTTAATATTTATATTAAGCTAGTCCATTTATGTTAAGAATATATGTATGTAAAAAGCCCAATCCATCTCCAAGCCCATGGAAAGCCTTTAGGGCATTATGTAACCAACTATATAAACACCTCAAAGCTCATTTGAGGTGTGTGCTTGTGTGTGTATTGTGTGTTTTTCTTGAATAAAAGCTCTCATTTCCATCTCTCTCTCTACTCCATACGAAATACATATACATCATACAAGTCACCATCTTTCCATCTCTACTTCATATTTACTTCTATTGTTGTGATAAAGTTGTGTTACTAAGGTCCTACAACAAGGTATAAGAGAGATCTAGGCGAATTTGACCATCTGACCTGAAATGAAGATCGTATCCCCGAACGATATGATAGGATGCACCTAGAGGAAAACTAATCATGATCATAACAAGAGTAGTAATTAGGTTAACACTACTTCTCTCTACTGATTTCTTTCTATTTACTTTATTGTCTTGTCATTACTTTTAATTAGTTTAATTAATCTTTCAACTCAAAACCCCCTTATAAACGTGACACAACTTAGATAATTTCCGCACCTTAGCTCTTGGGACGACCTCGGCTTTACCATTTGAATATACCACACACGATCGGATACACTGTTCGTTAGTGCGTTAAAGGTAGACCTTAGGTAAACGAGACTTTATAAATATTAAAACCTGGTCAGTAAAACCTGCATCAATACAGTGGTCTCAATTACATCCCCAGACACTGTAAATAAAATGATGGTCTAATTCATTTCTCAGACATTGAAGTGATCTAAATGCAAGTGCAATTTCAATAAGCAACCTCAAAACATCTATTTAGAATAGCTTATTCAAATATAAAAAGCAGATAAAAGGTTTTAAGCTATCCCAAACACCCCTGACACCAACAAACATTGAAGTGATCTAAATGCAAGTGCAAAAGATCCCGCATTCAAATGAGCATCTTTCTTCTAGATTATGACAATCACAAGCAAACAATATATAAAACGATTAAACTTGAACATAATATTCATCTAAAAAAATAAAATACTTATCAACAAATCATGCATGATGTAATAGTGCCAAAATGATCCATAAATAGGTCGGAACCGAACATCTATTGATAGTTACTCCTAAAAACTCAATCATCTGGAAGTATGCACTACCGTGGAATGGGGTATGGCCTTGTCGAGAGACTGAGAAATTTCCTGTCCTGAAAACAACATACACAAACTCATCTAATGACAAGAGGATTCCTACCTTGTCCTATAAAAGTTGCAATGGTAATGGTTATCAACAAACCAATTATATGTCAAAAACTAGGATGATTACCTTACTAACCTCACAAAAACATAAGAGATAGTGGAAGTCTAACCTACATGGTTTGAGCTGCAACAATCCTATGTGCCCACCTGACTACAAATAGACAAAGCATAATAAACATGGTTTCATGAAACTGATAAAACAACTTTGGTATAGCCTTCAAAAAGACTTATCACAATTGCTAAATTTATATATTTCAAAATTCAATTTTCAAGTAAACCAAATAAAATCACAAACATCATTTGAAATCAAATTGGACAATCACAAACTGTCATTATTAATAGTTAAAAAACACAATAAAATTGATTAATTCAATTTACCTAGCCAAATCGAGATCAGATGTTGCGTTTTAAAATATGAACCACATCAATAGAAATTGAATTAGTTAGGCGGCGATGTATTGTGGCGATTGTTTTGATATGGGTGGAGGCGATGAATTGTTTTAAACATGGTATAGATAAACTGAATATCTCATTCAATTAGGGAATGCGTTTTGATATTTGATGTGTGGGGGTTCTTTTATTATTATTATTACTAGCCTATGGACCCGTGATAAATCACAGGTGGCTTATAAAAAGTTAGAAAATATGAAGTAAAAAAGTAAGAAACTAACAAATATTAATGCTCAAACAATATTGTGCATTTTCATTTAAAAAAATGTAAGAGAACATTGAATTCGTGCAAAATAACATAAACAATAAACCAAGAAACGAAAAATGGATAATAGTGAAACATAAGGTGTATAAGATAGCTTAAATAGAAATAACTATTTAGTTGTATGGAGAATCAAATATTTTGTAGCACTTCATGGTAAACAACATTCAAAGTATTATTTGAACTTTAAAAAATCAACTAAATAATACGCCCGTGAAATTTAGCAGCTTAAAATAATTGATGAATATCAAAATTTAATATAAAGTTACACATCATTTTACTGTATAGTAAACACAAACAAAAATACCCAACATACATTGAACATTTTAGAAGTGTTGATAGCCTTATCAAAAAACCATATCTTCGAATCATCTGGGTTTGCAGACACATAGCTTGAGCTGTAGCATTTGGGTTGCTATATATTAACTTATCTTCAAACACGTAGTTTGAGTTGTAGCATTCATGGTTGCTTATAATGTATCTATCTCTAAACATATCATAAAAATCACAAACAAAACGTCAAGGTTGGAAGATGATAACTAAACTTTTAAGGCATATTATACCTATTTCTGAATCACATGTATTTGCATTGGTAGTTCCTTGTATAACCAAAGATTCCTGGAATTTTTAAGCTCATGGTGACAACGGAAAAATGAAAACATTCAAAACTATCGAATATCATATAGTGAACTTGAAAAAACCTTGTCGCAAAACATAAAAGGTTTCAAATAATGTGTTTTTATCACGACACACTATTGCCAAGAAATTATTTTTTCGAACAACACATCTTACTACTTGTTGCATTAACAGTCACAACATACATGCATTCCATAGAATTGGCATACAACTTCTCATAAAAATGACTTATGTTCAAATATCTAAATTGCAAAAAAAGTGAACTGAGACATGTAGATATAGGTTAAGTATGCATAGATATACACATACATACATACATACATGCATACATACATACATACATACACACATACATACAGAAAAGTGGATCATTTTAGCATAGTAGTTTCGTAAAATACTTTATCCACATTTATGAAAATATCACATTTGGTGTTGTAAAACCTTCAATATAGAGATCGATTCACATGTATGTCATCTTTTTGGTTAGACAGGTTGAGTAACGGAGCAAGCCGGATACAAAGAGTCCTGTTATAGCATGGAATAGCCCATGTTAAGTTGGCACGTGTAACTATTAAGTTGCACTTGTCATGAAATGGGTTGATAAAACCATTGATCTCATGGCGGCCATTGCTAAGCTTAAGGACCCTCAATGTGAGTTGCTGCTTCTTCGCGCTTGTGCTGGCATTTCAAAGTTATATTTCTCTATGTGCACATGCTCCCCTAGGGTTTTTGACCGAGCTAACATTGCCTTTGACGCAGCACTGCATTCTTCTCTGGAACGTATTGTTACTGCCTCTGGGCCTGGATTTAGTGACTGGCAATGGAGGCTGGCTACCCTGCCTTTTGCATTTGGGGGGCTGGGGGTTTATTCTGCAGGGGATGCCTTGAACTATGCTTTCCTCGCGTCTAGACTCCAATCTGCCAAACTACAGACTAAGCTACTCGGACATTCTGGTATTGTAACCTCTGACCCGTCCTTCGATGAGGCCTTGTGCGCTTTTAATGCGAAAATGGAGAATGACCTTCTGAGTAACCCGGATGAGATCGCTGCCCCCAAACTCATGAAGAAATTGACAGATATATATATTTCAAACAAGTTACTCAAATGGCTGAATCCACGTTTTGCTTATCACCCCGACAAATGGCACTTTGGGGGTCGCAAAAGGAGGACTACACTTCAGATTGGCGAGGGTGGTCCCGATATCAGGGCTTGGACAGACTATGAATGCCAGAACGTACAGGTGCATATTATGTTATCGGTTGGGGGTTCCCCTCTTCTCTGTTCAAGTGCCGTGTTCAGCGTGTTCCAGGGTTTTCGCTGGGGATATCTATGGAGACCATGCTATATCGTGTACTGGTACAATTGGCGTTAAACACCGACACAACTTGGTGCGTGATACTTTGCTTGACATCTGTTGTCGATCTGGGATCTCGGCTCGTAAAGAGGTCGATATCAGGTTGAGTGGGGATGGGGAGAAGGTCTTAAGACCAGCAGACATTTTGCTCTACTCCTGGGATGGGGGGAAGGATGTGTGTGTTGATTTAACCGGGTCGTCTCCTCTCACGCAGACGGGCTTGCTGGATTTTACGCCGGGTCGTGTGGTGGTTGATGCCGCTAAACGCAAGCGTGTTAAGTACGAAGCTAAATGTGCAAATAGGGGATATGGGTTTATCCCCTTCTCATTTTCCTCTTTGGGGGAACTTGAGCCAGATGCGGTGACCCTACTTAAGCGGGTCCGGAAGTTCTCTATAACTCAAGACATTGGGGCACGTGTTGCACCTCATATCTTCAGTAGGATTAGTTTTGCCATTGCTAAAGGTGTGGGAGCCCAGATAGTTTCAAGGCTCCCCACTAATTTCTTGTAATCCTATGAGTTGGTTTTTAATGAAAAGGATGTGTTTATGATAATAATAATAATAATAATAATAATAATAATAATAATAATAATAATAATAATAATAATAATAATAATAATAACAACAACAACAATAATAATAATATTTGGATTCAGTGATTATATTTGGATTCATTGTCGTTTCATCTTTAGTTGCGCACACATAATCAATGTTCAATGGACGTTTGATCCTACCACTTTTACCAGTTACTAAGAGTCACACAAAAAAGAACTTCTATAGATTACCACCTCAGGTGTCCATGGGGAATTAGCAGACTCTTAAACTCGACGACTTGGTCAAATTTGAAATTTCTTTGAGAGAAACATTACCAATCTCGATGTTACTAATTTTGCCACATTAAACATAAATTGACTCTACATGACTAGATCTTCTTACACATGGTTAAAGTAAATAGCCTAATCGAAATTATGTAGTTTAAGAAACAAAACCTCTTCATGAATATTTCTTAAGACATTTCGTCATAAATCCTCATAAAAAATCTCAAGCTATCAACGTAGTATCAAACTCTTTTCAAGTAGATTATGTGTATATAGATCTCGGAAACTATTAAAACATGTCACAATTGTTTTAGTTTTAGAAGGAGGAAAGTAAAAACAATCAAGCAAAAAAAATAATATGGATGTTACTTGAATGAACCAAGCCAAACATGTGATATCACAAAGGAGACACCTAACTGATATTATCTCAAAAGACCTTCAAATCAACCTGTAAAAAATGAACGATATTTATCAGAAAAGAAAAGAAAAGAAAAAAGTATAACAATGGCGTTGATATATTACAGTGAGTAATAGAAAAAAGATAATGACGATAGAGATGAAAAGATGAATATGCTTGATAGACTGAACAAATTGATGATATGTAATCAATTAAATTTTGAACAGCTAATAAAGTTTCCTTAAGTTAAAAGCTTAAATTACGGAGATGTTTGACCTTCTTTATATTTAGCAAACTGTATTAATTGTAAATTAAAGATCCTTGCTGAAGTGGCTTTTTTGACGTGGCTTAAATGACATGGCATATATGCCAGCATGGATTAAATGATGTGGCAAGTTTTCAAAAAAAAAAAAACCCTTTGTTTATTATTATTATTATTATTATTATTATTATTATTATTATTATTATTATTATTATTATTATTATTATTTAAACTATCACTTTATTAGAAAAATAAAAATTTACATAAAGTTGGATGGGAGTCTAGACACAAGCTGTGCTCCCACTCCTTTCTGAATACAAAAGCTTATTCTATGAAAAATGAAAACACCACTATTAGCATTATTTGATTGGCTAATGGCAATAGACTTAATACGTGAAAGTATGTCCAAAACCTCTCAATCGAATTCCCCAAAGGTAGAAAGGAGTATATTTGAGTGGCTATTATTATTATTATTATTATTATTATTATTATTATTATTATTTTTGGAAAGTCCGAGTATATTGGGGAGGTAGTGTAGGAGATGAGTTAATGTTTTAGGAAATGCGTGTGAAATGGGAGTCGGTTACAAGGTTTTTTACTGGTGTAGCTGGTGGCTTTGTTGGTGTATCAATTTTGGAATGCTTCTTGTGTCACAGCTTGTTGATTGCTCTACTGGTTGAGGCACTCATCCATGGACTTCAAGACAGAACCTTGCAAGTGACAATTTTTTTTTAATATGTAGCTGGATGTTGTGCCATGTAAGTATTTCCATGTCATCATTATAATGCCATGTAAGCATTAGTGACGTGTCATGCTTAGTCCCATATATATGTATAGATTATTATTATTATTATTATTATTATTATTATTATTATTATTATTATTATTATTATTATTATTTAAACTATCACTTTATTAGAAAAATAAAAATTTACATAAAGTTGGATGGGAGTCTAGACACAAGATGTGCTCCCACTCCTTTCTGAATACAAAAGTTTATTCTATGAAAAATGAAAACACCACTATTAGCATTATTTGATTGGCTAATGGCAATAGACTTAATACGTGAAAGTATGTCCAAAACCTCTCAATCGAATTCCCCAAAGGTAGAAAGGAGTATATTTGAGTGGCTATTATTATTATTATTATTATTATTATTATTATTATTATTATTATTATTATTATTATTTATTTTTTTTAATTTTTTTTTAATAATAATAAAAATTTATTATTGATTCATAGAAAATTTACATAAAGTTGGATGGGAGTCTAGACACAAGTTGGGCTCCCACCCCTTTCTGTATACAAAAACTTATTCTATGAAAAATAAAAATACCACTCTTAGTATTATTTGAGTGTCTACTAGCAATAGACTTATTATTATTATTATTATTATTATTATTATTATTATTATTATTATTTTTGGAAAGTCCGAGTATATTGGGGAGGTAGTGTAGGAGATGAGTTAATGTTTTAGGAAATGCGTGTGAAATGGGAGTCGGTTACAAGATTTTTTACTGGTGTAGCTGGTGGCTTTGTTGGTGTATTTTGGAATGCTTCTTGTGTCACAGCTTGTTGATTGCTCTACTGGTTGAGGCACTCATCCATGGACTTCAAGACACAACCTTGCAAGTGACAACGCGTTTAGTTGGAGAGAAATTCTCTATTTTTCCAAGAAATTTTTTATAAGAAAATGAAAAAACTGAAAACGTGTTTAGTCGCATTTTTTTCCAACAATTTTCAAAAAAAATGAAATTCTCATTTTCTAAATTTTAACTAAGAAATTGAAAAGCCCATTCTACCATTCTCACTTTTTTCTTTCTCATTTTTTTTCTCAACTCTAAAAAAAACACATACACCATTCTACCCCTAATCTCTCATGTCATCCACCACCGCCGACCGTCGCCACCACCGCCCGCCGTCGCCGCCACCGTCACAATTTGAGGTAATATTCTTCTTATTTTTAAAAATGAAAAATATAACTCCAACTAAACGCGTTTTCAAAATTCTCAACTCTTCACTATAGAAGAAAAACCATCCACTTCTTAAGGAATTTAGAGATGGAAAAATTGAGAAATTTTTCACCAACTAAACGGCCCCTAAGCTATTCTAAATTGATACAGTAATGCGTAAGTGGGTAAGTGTTTATAATAGGTTGATAATAAGTTTTTAGCATTGGACACGTTGAAATGAAGAAATTGTCAAACTGTGCAAACGTACTTACTTCACAACTATTATCCTGTTACAAATAATGATTATTTAAGCTTCTTCACGTGTGGTTCTTAATACTCCCGGATCTAAACCTTTTTGAATCATTGAGAATCTCGTTAAAAATGGCATGAAAACTGAAAAAATATGTTGTTCACAACCACTAATTAATTATGAATTCGTTGAAACTAACTTCAGTGTTCTAACTTTATTAAATAGGCTATATACTACCAAAGAAGTGATGAAATTTTCAACAAACAAATTATAAAGTAATTGAACAATATATAATTTTACCTCCATATTTCTAATGTAATCCTTATGCATCTATAAGCTATGGCTATTCATGCACCTACATTTGATATATATGTTTCATGCATTTTTATAACCATTGTCAAGCGGAGTACTATATAGTATCCTAAAATTAAGATGCTTTTAAGTTCTCATGAAAGAGTGAACTGACACGTAGAAAGAAAATAAGAACCTTGTATAGATAGGGGATCTTATTGAAGCGAAACAATTATGCAAAAGGAGAAAACAAATTCAAAGTGCATATACTGAAATAACATTTCCTTAACACTTTAAGAATACAACTCACCAAACAGAGGTCTTCTGCACGTTAGACATGCTGATTTCTAATCCAAGGGGCCTTGTGGTCTGGTATAAAAACAAATGATTAAAATCAAGAATTTACCTGTATGTGGTCCAAGAAATTAGATTATCACTCTTTACGGGCCGCCTGGTTAAGACCTTAATATGCAAACCGAGTAGGTTAATGATTGAAGATTCAAATGAATTCAAAATTCAAAATAAAACCAATTACATAAACATAGCAAATGAATGATAATGATTACATAAATAGATTGAAATATATTAAGAATCAACTTCTTGAAGAATTAGGTCTCACCTGCACTGCACCATAAAAGTAGATTTTCTTAAAAATAAAAAATTTAATCGTCCTAAATCAAAATTCTTGATAAAAACAAAAACTGAATAAATACTAAAGCAGAGGAAGAAGATAATGGCTGTATAATCTTATTCATGAGGAACCACATACTATCAATTTAGATCATTAAAATCACAAGATTAAAGGGCTTAATTAAAACCATTAAATTTGACAATTGTCTATCCAAAATTGACGTCTACAGTAAGAAACTTAACATTGATTGTATGATATCAATGCATTCTAAAATTAAAAGGCCAACCCAGTTAAAAAAGTTTTCAAACGTAAAAAACTTAACAAAATTATATGAATGCGTTTTCACCAATTTAATTATGGAAACTTGCAACGATCCTGTCCTAATTAATGCACAACGATTTCATACTCAAAGGAAAAAATTCAAACGTCTGATGCTTTTTGTAAGGGTTGAATATGTTAGTTGATTTCTTTGCCACGTGTTTCTTTGAGGTTTAAAGTTAACTATACTTAATTATCTTCCATGCAAAATACACGTATGAAGGGCGATGTCATAGTCTCATAGAGTGGTAACTCGTCCCTTGTTTTTAAAATCTATTCAAAGTTTTGTGGTGTTGAGAAATTATCATAAAACATTAATGGAAAAAGTAACTGCTATAAATGTGATTTCATAGAGTAACTGCCATAAATGTGATTTAATTATCGTAAAACATTTAAGATTCCGTATAAAATGTTGGTAAACAGAAATTAATATAGCATTTGTCAAACAAAATTCTTTATGAGGGGCTAATTAGTAACATTGCAATGCCACATGGATTTAATGAGGTGGCATTAGTGACATGGATTGAGTGCCAACATGGCTTTAATGACATGGCAAAATTCAAATAAACCTTTGTTTATTATATATATAGATAGCTTATAAACCCGTGATAAATCACGGGCAGCTAATAACAGGTTGTTTGTAAAAAATAAACTTAAGACAAATTGAATAATAGTAGAGCTTTTTATAATTGTTTCTTTCTATTCTCAACTTAATTGAAGAAACAACTCATATGTATAATAGCTTATGTCATCATGTTGTTTATTTTGATTTGAAATAGATACATATTAGTTGCAAATTTTGACCACGATGTTATCAGTGTTGATTATAAATAGACTTCAATCAAATGCTTAAATAGGTCCAAAGCAATCTTGAACTCAAAAAATTCAAGACAGTAATCAATGAAAATTCTTATATTATTTTTGCAAACAACACCTTAAAGTTCAAGTGAAACGTCTCCCCTACTCTACACAATATAGTCTCTGTAAAACGTCTCCCCTACTCTAGTTCATCTGTTTTGCCACGTATGCAATGTTATTAACATGCTTTCACCCGGTATGGCCTCCTCCAGAGCTCGAAATAAGGTTGTTTTTCCAGAAGATAATGAAGTAAATCAAAATTTGCCCTTACGGTTTGAGGAAATAGCAAATGCAATCTAATCTTTTCGAAAATTTGCCCTTAAGGTTCTCTTTTTTTTTCACCTTACACTTATTATTTTATTTGATTGAAAACCAAGAACGTGAAAACCACAAGAACACTTAATAAAATTTCATCAATTTTGTTTTATAATTGACATTTATCATTTAAACACACGGGTAGAACAAAATAAATAAATAAATAAAATTAAAAAAAAAAAAAAAAAAAAAAAAAAAAAAAAAAAAAAAAACCTTAATCATCTCAGAAACCCGTCAAATCTTGAAAACCTCGATCTAATATCACTCGACCCAATATCATTCAAATTCAACCAAACATGTCTTTAAATATTTAATGAATCAGTAATTTGTAAAAAAAGAAAAAAAAAAGTTATTTAAAATAATGGACTTATGTTAGTTTCTGATAAATTTAGAGTTTCTAATGTTCGTGTTCGTCTAATTGGGTAATAACTTCTACAAAACGGGTCATGTAGCATAGCATCTTGAAAAGTTCAATATAAATGCAATTTTCCAATTGCACTTAGAGCATCTCAAATGCAATGGTTGAGATTGGTTTAAAAATGACTTGAAAATAGGGGAATGGATAGGAGCAATAGGTTGAGAAAAGGCTATTAAACCACAAGGTTGAGGAAGAATAAGCTATTCTAAATTGATACAGTAATGCGTAAGTGGGTAAGTGTTTATAATAGGTTGATAATAAGTTTTTAGCATTGGACACGTTGAAATGAAGAAATTGTCAAACTGTGCAAACGTACTTACTTCACAACTATTATCCTGTTACAAATAATGATTATTTAATTTTCTTCACGTGTGGTTCTTAATACTCCCGGATCTAAACCTTTTTGAATCATTGAGAATCTCGTTAAAAATGGCATGAAAACTGAAAAAATATGTTGTTCACAAACACTAATTAATTATGAATTCGTTGAAACTAACTTCAGTGTTCTAACTTTATTAAATAGGCTATATACTACCAAAGAAGTGATGAAATTTTCAACAAACAAATTATAAAGTAATTGAACAATATATAATTTTACCTCCATATTTCTAATGTAATCCTTATGCATCTATAAGCTATGGCTATTCATGCACCTACATTTGATATATATGTTTCATGCATTTTTATAACCATTGTCAAGCGGAGTACTATATAGTATCCTAAAATTAAGATGCTTTTAAGTTCTCATGAAAGAGTGAACTGACACGTAGAAAGAAAATAAGAACCTTGTATAGATAGGGGATCTTATTGAAGCGAAACAATTATGCAAAAGGAGAAAACAAATTCAAAGTGCATATACTGAAATAACATTTCCTTAACACTTTAAGAATACAACTCACCAAACAGAGGTCTTCTGCACGTTAGACATGCTGATTTCTAATCCAAGGGGCCTTGTGGTCTGGTATAAAAACAAATGATTAAAATCAAGAATTTACCTGTATGTGGTTCAAGAAATTAGATTATCACTCTTTACGGGCCGCCTGGTTAAGACCTTAATATGCAAACCGAGTAGGTTAATGATTGAAGATTCAAATGAATTCAAAATTCAAAATAAAACCAATTACATAAACATAGCAAATGAATGATAATGATTACATAAATAGATTGAAATATATTAAGAATCAACTTCTTGAAGAATTAGGTCTCACCTGCACTGCACCATAAAAGTAGATTTTCTTAAAAATAAAAAATTTAATCGTCCTAAATCAAAATTCTTGATAAACACAAAAACTGAATAAATACTAAAGCAGAGGAAGAAGATAATGGCTGTATAATCTTATTCATGAGGAACCACATACTATCAATTTAGATCATTAAAATCACAAGATTAAAGGGCTTAATTAAAACCATTAAATTTGACAATTGTCTATCCAAAATTGACGTCTACAGTAAGAAACTTAACATTGATTGTATGATATCAATGCATTCTAAAATTAAAAGGCCAACCCAGTTAAAAAAGTTTTCAAATGTAAAAAACTTAACAAAATTATATGAATGCGTTTTCACCAATTTAATTATGGAAACTTGCAACGATCCTGTCCTAATTAATGCACAACGATTTCATACTCAAAAGAAAAAATTCAAACGTCTGATGCTTTTTGTAAGGGTTGAATATGTTAGTTGATTTCTTTGCCACGTGTTTCTTTGAGGTTTAAAGTTAACTATACTTAATTATCTTCCATGCAAAATACACGTATGAAGGGCGATGTCATAGTCTCATAGAGTGGTAACTCGTCCCTTGTTTTTAAAATCTATTCAAAGTTTTGTGGTGTTGAGAAATTATCATAAAACATTAATGGAAAAAGTAACTGCTATAAATGTGATTTCATAGAGTAACTGCCATAAATGTGATTTAATTATCGTAAAACATTTAAGATTCCGTATAAAATGTTGGTAAACAGAAATTAATATAGCATTTGTCAAACAAAATTCTTTATGAGGGGCTAATTAGTAACATTGCAATGCCACATGGATTTAATGAGGTGGCATTAGTGACATGGATTGAGTGCCAACATGGCTTTAATGACATGGCAAAATTCAAATAAACCTTTGTTTATTATATATATATAGATAGATAGATAGATAGATTTCCATATATATTTTATGTCCAAGTTGACTATTTTTATGTCATTTTTTTTTAACTAAAACATGATCAACAAGATAATCGAGATCCATGAACTTTATGAATTTGTAATTGGATCTGAATCATTCAAGGGCATTTGACATGATGTTATGACGTTACATGAATCATATATTCTTGCATTTGACTTCATGTTATGTCGTCACGTGAATCATATATTCTTCATAAATCAAGTTGCATATATATATATATATATATATATATATATATATATATATATATATATATATATATATATATATATATATATATATATATATATATATATATATACCTCCCTTATAAAGGAAGCTTATCCTATTTTTTCTCCTTCAAAAATACTAATCAACTGACATGTGCCATCTCTAAAATCTAATAGCCGTTGATTTTTTTGAGGCAATTTTGGGCGGAATTCCACATACCATCTTATTTGCAATTTTACACCAATTCTAAAAAATACACACACACAATAATATAACAGATACGACTTCCTAACAACCAAACCCTAACCGTATTCAAATTCAAAACCAAATCTCATATCAAAAAATCTTCTCCATGTTGCTGAAGATGCTGCTTCCCCAAACCCCGATCTGCAGAAATGAAAAGCATGCCACCATCTCGAAAATTGTTGATTCATCAATTGTTTTCTATTATTTCATCAAACATCCACTACAATCAGGTATGTTGAATAACTTTAGATGTGTGATTGATTTTTTATTTTAGTTTGCGGTTCTCGATCTGGGGATTTTCATTCAAGATAATTGATAAAGGTACAATTTTAATATTTTGAAGATTTGAAAATTTTCTTATGGTTAATTTGTGTTGATGATATGTATTGTTAATATTGTTTTCATGTTTACATGTTTGATTCATCGTATTGTATATTAATTGCATGAATTGATCAATTTATGAATTTTATGAAGTTGGGGGTTTTCGAATTGATGGTTTTTATGTGGTTAATTGCCGAAATGTTCGTGCTTAATCTCTACCAAAATCAACTAGAGGTAAATTCGTACTTTGATGATTGTTGTTTTTTAGATTCATTTTGATTGTTTTGAATTGTTTGTTCATATCTTTTTTGGAGCGAGGGTGTTTTCTTTTTTAAACTGATGAAGTCTTACATAACCTAATGAACAAAAAATTTTGTGTTGTTTTCTGTGGGTAGGATCTTACCTATCTTTTTATACGCTATTATTATTGATTTTGAGTTATGCAATAACGTGATAACCATATTTGACATCTTTTTTCCTTTTCTAGCTAGAACGGAAAAGCATGCAAGACACTTAAGAGGTATTACATGGCAGACTTTCTACTTTAGAAGCAAACAAACAGATGCAATATGGACATGCCCTTGCAGCCACGAGATTAGTACTTAACTTCTATATAATTATTTTGTTTTTTTTTATTATATGAGATGTGTTGTTTGACATAAAGTTTTAATTTATTGAGATGCTACACAATATAGGGTAATCAGTTATGGCAAGTTGCTAATGTAATTTTTGAATTTTTTTTGCAGCCATAGAGTTGAGTGACCTTGGAATGTTGTAGCTGACTTTATTCTTGGATTTAACGTAAGTTGTGACATGTTCGTGAGGTCGTGTGGCAATCGTGCTTAGCAACGTGTTCTCTTTTTAAGAAGTAAGTATTTGAAGTTTGAACTCATCTTATTTTGGTTGAACTTTTTATTCTTTGATCAATATGAACAACTTATGTTAAACTCTATAGTGTTCTCTTTTACGCAATAGTATATATAAATGGTCAAAGTCATTCAACAGAAGGGTATTTCTTATTGTAACTAAACACATTGAAAAATTCAGGAATTACAAGCCGAATATTCAAATGATAGAGCTTGATGAAAACCGTCTCAAAAGGCATGTTATGGTGTTACGGTACTGTTATGTTAGGAATTCATGATTGTTATTGTGCTTGCTTTTTTCTTGCAGCTTGCTTGGTGCAAAAATTTGTTCCAGTATAGAAATACTAACGGGGTGTTTGGGTAAGTTTATGTTAAGAGTTTAATAGGTTATCGTATCTTTTTGTCACATGGATAAGTTAGCATTGCTGCACACATGCCTGTCTTTCTAAGTTTAAATTCAAAATATTGTATGAGTATGTAATCATGGAATAAACTTTTGGGCTATTTTGACAGGAAAACTAACAAGTTACTTAATGGAATGCAAATTGGATGATAAAATTCGGGCTTTGTACGATGACGAGGAAGCGCATGTATTATCACTGAAAGAGTTTCTTATTTGTCAAGAGGAATATTATGTTAATGCTTCTCAGACACACAATGATCTCGCAATGACTGTCTTAAGGTACTTAATGTGGTCAAATATAAGTAACTTCATTTCATTTAACACTTTTAACAGCATATTTACATAAAGTAGATGTCTTGGTTTTTTTAAAGTTAAATAGGCCCTGTTATATGACTTGGTTTTTTTAAGTTAAGTAGACACGTGATTTGTTTTGCAATAGTAATGTTAAGTAGGACCTATTATATGACTTTGGGCTTTTTTTGGGACGTGGTGTACAAATTTAACTATTGTATATTAACTACTAATTAGTAATTAGTGTATGTGGCAAGATGAGCAGTTGAGCAAAATGTGAAAATAGGACATAGTTGAAATGGGTCACTTTAGTGTGAGTTGGAATATGACTAATCAAGTTGGTTTACTCATAAACATGTAAATCACTATTTTTTTAATTCTGATTGATATTTTTAGAGTAAGCACAAAAAATATAATTACATCATGTTGTTGGTCTTTTGTCAATTCTCTTTGTGGTCTGTCCTAAAGTTCAGAATAAGAAAAAAGAAAAGCAAACCCCAAAACCATTGGTTCTAAAACTTATCGTGAAATTTCTACTACACGATTGAAGTAAGTTATTTTTAATAATAGGTATGTACACAACAAACTCAAGATGAAAATTAACACTGTCATTGTTATTATTCTAAAACTTTTTTGGATAATACGTCTGTACTAATTTCATCCAAATATGCAATGACCAAAATCATTGCATAAAGTCTTTGACTCAACAAAACACGAGGACACATAATAGAAAATAATTTATATAGTTTGATGACTAATTGGTCATCTTTGCAGGTGTGGATACGACAATATAACTTGATTGATATGTTTTTCTCATATAGGCATTTCACTTCCTTGACAAGCTCAGTTACTAAAGAAGCAATGGTAAGTCCCTTAGACCCTATCCGATGTTGACACCAACTATGATTATTTGGTTAGTGTATGCCAGAGAGGTTTATTTTAACTTTCTAATTGTTGTGGTAAATTTGTGATTCATTGCCATCGTTGGATTAAAGATTTTGAATTGGACTTTAACTTCTTAGGTTGCTGATGAAAAGACTCAAATACATCAAATACAACCAACAAGCAACAATTTCAGATAACAGCAGTGTGTAGGTTGCAGGTACATTATGTGGTTCTTCTTGCTTTAATGAAGTCATTTTTATATATTATCAAAATAGTCTCTAAAGTGTGTAGGTTGCAGTTACATTCTGTATTTTTCAAATTTATAAACAGATGCAAATTTGAACAAAATACAAAAACAAAAAAACCGGCCGAAATAGGACTGATCATACACTCTTTTGTTGAATGACCTTGGTATTTAGAAGTGGGCTATATAAAAACTGTAGTGTTTAGGAACGGGAGTTTCAAGGCAGACTTTATAAAACTCTACTTAAATTCCCTTTCATAGAGTTGTTTTATATAACAACTATAACAGTTAATATATAAACATTTATTCGAGGTGAGATATAGATAAAAAAGAATGTATAGTAGTTTATGAGCGACATTAGTGTTATCTCTTATGTGCTTCTGTCATATGTTATTGTTTGATTATGTGCTTTATGTGTCCCTCGATAACTTGGGGTTTATTGGTGGATAAAGTTGGTATTATATATAAGTTGAAGTGTGCGTTCCATTAAGTAACTTGTTACATTAGTTTCATGAAGTAGGTTACATTAGTTTCAACAAGATAGTAACATGTATAAATTGTTATCCAATAAACTACAACTTCTTTTAATTCATCATGTGACATTTAGTGTTTCCCTATATATGAAATGGAGTAATTTCGTTCTATATTACATTAGTTTTTTTTCTTAGAGCATGATTAGGCTGCAAAGCGTTGGAGAATTGTATTAAATCTTAAAGTTGCTAAGATATAGTTTCTTTTTAAGTTGGCTGGAATAGTTGTGTAAAAATTGTGTTTTGGATAGAAAATGAAAAAAGATAGAAGATACGGTTAAGGAGATTGGACAAAGTTATTTGGATATTATCGGTCATGATGATCAAGATGAAGATGAGATTCCGAACCCCCTAAGCCAAAGGTGTTGTATCTAATGTTGAAGAGAATTATATACAGATTAATAAACGTTGTATATATATGTACAACAAGTAGAAGGCGCCCGCTGCGTTGCGGCGGATTTTTGCACCAGATTTCACTCTTTTTAACCTCGATGATCATGTCATTTGTTAGAAGGTTTATGTGGGCATGTATGCAGGCCAATGAATTGATGCAAAATCTTATATGGTGTGCTAGTATACATTGACACACACTCTGTCAGCAACTCAACAATTATAGTCATAACTTAATTGGGCCGCATATGATTGAGAAAACAGGCTAAACTATGAGCCCAAAGCAAAAACAATATTTTATTACTGATATTGTATTATAATCATTTGTTTATTAATTTGTACACAATACTCCCTCCTATAATATATATAGGGAATAGATTGATTGGTTGATTATGAAAATGTTTGTAGGAGCAAGAGGAACGTGTAGGAGTGAAGCGGCTTAAGTTCGGGGATTTAAGATTTGTGTGTTGAGTTGTGCATGTGGTAAGAGTTTCAAGACTTGCTAAAGAACAATGGCTATTGTTTCTACAGATTGACAGTGTTGGTGGGTAGCAGATAGAAGAATTGAAGTTGGTGCATGTATATGATATATGCATCGTTGTGGTTTTTTCTTTAGGGATGTGTTTGAAATAACTTTTGGCTAAAATGAACTGTATTGTTTTTATATTGTAGCCAGAAATACATTGTGAAAGTTTAATCATATGAAACATAGACGAACTACATTTTAGTGTTGTAATCATATTATTTCTAGGCTTATACTTCTGAATAAACGTCGAGGGGGTTATAATATGTTATTGGCTGCAGCAACATATGTCCCAAATAATATTGGCAGGAACGTTAGTTAAATGCACATTTCATTCTTAACTTGCATAAAGTTATCGGTTACCATTTCTTAACATATGAATTCTGATACATGTGTTCATCTAATAGTATAACTTTGTTATTTTTCAGTTTAGTTATTTGGCATCTTCAAGTTGAAATTTAAAATTTTGTTAGACAATCATCTTAGACCGGTGACTCAGGTATATGCAAAAGTGCTTATTCCATACAGCTCTTCTTAAGGAGATTTGTGTTGAGTTGAAATCGTTATTTGTGATTTTTTCTTCATGGGATAAAGCTGCAAGTGCACTTGCGTAATGAACCTTGAATATAGCTATCTTATGTAATCTTATTTAACTTGGCTTCTCTAATGAATGATATAATCACTTCGTATTTGATACAGGCAATGGAGTCGTAAAAAAAAAAGAACGATATAGTATTTTCTATTCTTTGGTCAAATGTAATTTATTTTTAACCATCTAACGTACCGTAGATATAACATAATGATACTTTATTGTGTATAAAAAAATATTCATAATTTATAAAAAATTATTTGTACTTTTTTTTACCGTTATTAAGAACATTGTTTAATTTTTCATTTTAACATTATATTCGTTTAACGTTATTGTATCGAGCATTTACTACTTTTATTTTCTTAACAATTATTTCCGTTGAACGTTATTGTATCGAGCATTTAGTACTTCTATGCAGAAAAAATTAAGGATTTTGTTGAATGGATTTTGAGTATTGGTGATGGGACAATAGGCGGCACTAAAGATGCTACTGATGAGGTTGAATTCCCAGAAGAAATGCTAATACCTGATTCTGATGATTATGTACAAGCTGTGATACAAGAAACTTATGATAATTGGGAAATCGTTGGGATCCATCTTATTTCCCAGATCGAGCCATTCTTGCACCAACATATGAGGAAGTTGACAAAGTTAATGACCGAATGATTTCTCCAATTAGTAGCAGAGAGAAAGTTATTATAGTTCGGATATAGTCCCAGATTTAGACGTGGATTTTAATCCTAGCGAGGATATGTACACTACAGATTTTTCGAATACAATCAAAATGTCTGGACTTCCACACCATAAATTAGTTTTGAAGATTGGCACTCTGGTTATGTGTTTGCGCAACATTGATCAATGAGGTGGATTGTGTAATTGAACCAGGTTACAAGCATTGAGAATGGGAATCAATAATATTGAGGCAAAGATTATATCAGGTGGTAAAGTGGGTGAGGTTCGCTCTAATTTTACAATGATTATGAGCCTATCCGACAAGAATACGCCTTTTCAAATTAATATGATACAATTCCCTATTTTCGTTTGTTTTGCCATGACTATAAACAAAAGTCAAGGCCAAACATTGTCTAAGGTTAGGTGACATTTGGAACGGTCTGTTTTTCTCACGAACAACTTTATGTAGCCATCTCAAGAGTAAAAAGCAAGAGAGGTCAAAAAGTGTTGTGTTGTGACAAAAACGACAACTACACCAATTCTACAACCAACGTTGTATATAGAGAAGTTCTTCATAGATTATAAACTATATGTTGTTTTTTTATTTTCAACCTTAGGTTTTGTTCAACATTATTATTTTATTAATAATAGCATTTTTTTCATTTATGTCGCTACACGATCATACTTATATTACTAATAATTTTATCGTATAATCAAATTCTTAAAACTAGCAGCCCCAGCGGGGCGGGCCTAAAATCTAGTATATATATATACTAAAAGGTAAGAGGTTGCTCCTGTAACAACTGTAGCTACTACAGTTGTTTCTACAGTAAACGCGCTTCAAGAATTTGTACACAAGAGTGCAACCCGACCACATATAAACACACCGCACACCCCATTCTCGATCCTTCTCCTTCCATCACTCACCTCTCACAGTTCTGGTAAAGATTACGCATAATCAAGTAAACATCAATTAACATCAAGTAAGCAAAGCCCACCACTCAAATTAACATCTAACACACATAATCATAAACTCCCAATTACGCATAAACCCTAATCCAATGATTCATCAAATCAAACAATCTAGCCATTCACACATTGATGTTACTGGTAGACGAATGTTTGAAGGTATTTATGATTTTTTGAATCTTAAATTTTTTTCTGTTAGTTATGAAAAATTAGGGATTCTGACGAATGGTTAGAACCCGTCTTGCAAATTAAAAGTATGGTATATTTTAAGATTTTTGTTTTGTGGTTAATTTGTGTTTGGCTTAAGTTGATTGTAATTTTAGATTTGGATGGGTGAGCCAAATATAAGGTTGTTCCTGTTGCGTTTAGTAAGTGTTGCTAAAGAAATCGTGAGCCAAATCTGAACCTGTTTGAAGAAAGCATGTTTCCTATTGCATACTCACAGTGATGATTTGATTATTACATTTTAAAGTCATAGTTGATTGATTTCAGGTGTCATGTGGCGAAAATGTTAATAGGTTTAAGAATGCTAAAATGGTGACTATCTACTAACTAAAATTTTGTTCCACTAAAAATTAAGCTTTTTGTTTTGAGTCAGATTATCGTATTCTGTGATCAATGGATGTTTGGGTTGTGTATTTGAGGTGCTTAGTCAGTATGTTGTTTTTTGTTTATTTAGACATAGTAGTCGGTCCATCTATATAATAAAGTATATTGAATCTTGCTTATATGTTGTTTATGTTTTCTTTTTTATAGTTGCTATGCGTGAAGGTCCATCGGGTGGACATCTGCCAGATGGTTAATCAAGATAGTGGTTGCCCATAGAGAACGCGTATCAAACGTGATGCCGATTACACCTGTAGTTCATTCGACAAGTGAGTGTTTCATTGTGTATAATGGTTTATTCATTTGTACCTGTTCTTTACATATGGTCCTTGATTTTTTTGTAAAGAACAAGGTACAAAAGGCATAAGTGATAGAAAAGAAGTGAAAAGAAAAAGAAGTGGCGCTATAGAGTTCGATTCCCTATAATTTCAAACAAAACGGATTATAGTGCGACTGTTGGAAAAGATGGTATACAATGATAATTGCTACTTTTTTTTTGAATTTTCGCTGCCAATTTTTCTGAACTTCTTTTTATTTCTAATTCATTGCATGTTATTTTCAAGTAGTTGCCTTTAAAAGTGAACAACTTATATGCGGAGGAAGGCAAGTTTTTGAATTAGAAACAATCATTGGAAAGTATATATCATTTGGATAACTCTTCGAGACCAACAAAGAGTTAAAATACTTCTTTTATATATCAACCATTTCATGATTCATTTACTGTTATGGCCTTATTTAAAAGTAAATTAAATTTTCACAGGGATGAAGAATTACATAGTGGAAAGAGGAATAGGCGAGAGGGAACTTGGTCTCATATGTTTGATGAAAGAAATTAGTTCCAGGATATTGCAAACAAGAGATTAAATTCCCTTGCTGGTAACAGAAAAAGCCAAGCAAAAAACATTCAAAGAGGTTTTAGAAGAAGGAAAGCAATTACGGAGATGGTTGGACTTGCGAGGATTGGTAGTTCATTTTCATTACGGTTTGGGAGGTTGACCTGGAGGATAAGAAGGTGGAGCTAAAACTTGAGTGCGACTTAATGGTTGTGCTCCTCTGTAATCTTTAGTTCCTCAATTTGATCATTCGTGAGGTAATATTCCTCATTTCAGGCTCTATTTTATTTGAAGTGCCGACGTAAACGTTTAAAGGTTAAAATTGAGGTTTAAAATTCAAATTTATCAGCAATAACCACATAATTTTTTATGACACTGTTTCTATTATTTTATTTTTCCTTATAGAACAGTTTATGTTTTCTTTAATGTAGGCGAAGGCTGCTCAATTACCAAAAGCTACATCAGCTCAGTCGCAATCCAGTAGACCACAAATGACTACCAATATGCATGTAGTGTTATGAGTATCAGAAGAGAGATGGTAATTATAAAACCCTCAAAATACCGCAGCGGAAGACTGTGTCACTGGGGTGCTACTTCATAATACAAAGTACAAGTTATAGAAAACGACCTCTAAATGAGACATTTTGAAAAGTTACCATTCGATTAATGAATTCAAAGTTACAAACATAAGATCCCAAAGTATAATACATAAATGTATACAAAATGTTTCGAATGATAAATGATAAAAGCGTAAGTCTTCAGAATATGCAGCTTGACTCTATGTTCCATGCACTAGCTATCGCCTTACTAACCTGAGATAAACATGCTAAAGTGTCAACACAATGGTTGGTGAGTTCATAGAGTTTGTTTTAAATAAGTTGAAAAGCCTTTAAAGAATGTTCATACAGCAATGGCATTGTAAATCCAGTCAGTTGCAAATCCCGCCAATACAAAACTTGCAACCTGTGTGTTCACAACCCATTGCTAAAATATAGTATGAGTAAGACATGTATAAGTTCATCACAACAGTTAAGCAATTAGTCGTGTGGCTCCACTTCATCTCCGGAAACCTCAAACTTAGGATGTATCCAACATCGCAATGTTAGGATGTATCCAAATTAATGGTCTTCCAATATCGCAATATTAGGATGTATCCAAATTAATGGCCTTCCAACATCGCAATGTTAGGATGTACGTTTGTATCAAGTCTAGTCAAACAAATTGAATAATGCAATCAAGTATAATGCATTCAAGAATAACGCAAATAAGTTTATCACAATCATGTATGTATGCAATCAAGTATAATGCAATCAAGTATAAATTTTTTTGAGTATTTGTACAATTAAAAGCAAGTAGTTTTGCATGTATCTCCCCCAAAGTGTTTAAAACAAATATTAAAAGAGTAGGGGCTATGACTCACCTTGAACTAATGATATCACAACGTATAACGGAATCGATGGATAAGCCGGGAAAATCTCTACGCGCAACCTAGAATATGATATCGTGTCTTAGGTTCTAAAACAACGAAGTGAATATATAAGCATGCCTTATATATTTATTACATTCTTTATGCTTGGATGTTTAACGTTTGTAAGTAAAAGTGGTCACATATTAATGTTAGTTACGTTACGGTCTTTATAAATATAATTATTCTAACTTTATGTCTATGTTTAATCTTAACACATAAAAGGTCATAAATTGGTTTCTATGTCTTTGAAATTGTATTTGAATGTATATATAATTTCTAGTGACTTTACATCTTTATTTACATCATAACATGATTTAAATTACTAATTTACACTTACATTTTAATACAGAAATTTAGACAGCACTCAGCAGTCCAGCGACAAAGGCCATACTTTGAGTTCTACAACACTTTAGGATGCAAGGATTTTTCCTACGTTTAAGTTTATGTCTTAGCTACATTTCGTAAAACTACGACGAGTTCCAGAAACAAACAGAACTATCCCGTTTTGTCCAATGAAATCTGTTAGTCAGATTTTGACATGTTTTACCGTTTTAGCTCTAGTTTAATCATCAGGATGAGTTATGGCATGAGCCACCCGGGGAAACGACCGTAAGACATCAATATATAAGCCTATGTTTTTAACTAGGTTTCACAGTTCACGAATTTTGCCCAATATTTCCATTTATACCCTCCTGTCCAGTTTCTGTTTTGCAAACACAGTCCTTACGATGTTTCTAGTGTTTTAGTCCGATCTTCCAAGCATAATCAAGTATAATAAGCATATAGAACATATTACATATATGAAATACTAATATTAACATGAATCAAAGGTAGATATAGGAGTTTGCTTACAATCCTTATGATGAAATTAACTAGAACCATGAACTAGGAACACTAAATCCTATACCCTTTCAACCAAAGTCCCTAGCTTCCAATCTTTTATCCATCTTGCTAACCCTTGCTAGGCTTGATCTAACTTTGAAAGAACCTTATGAATTCAAACCTATAACCCTTGTGTAGCTCCTAATTAACCATTAAATGATCAAAACAACACTAGATCCGTGTAGAGAATAACTAGGCCTTTAACTTTGTAGTATAGCTTGAAGATTCAAATCTAAAGGAGAGTGTTTGTGTTTGTGTTTGTTTTGTGTTGTGCAAGACTAAAAGAGGGGGAGGGGTATTTATAAGACCTTGAGGAGGTTAGTTTACACTAAGGTATGGTCTAAAATGAAACACATGATGCATACTTGGAAGTTTTTAGGCCATAAGTCTTTCTAAGGCTCCTAATGTAACACATGAGTGCTTAATGGTTCCATGGCTCTCACCAAGCCACCAAGGCCATGGTATACACGTTCATATACAAGGGGAAGGGACTAGGTGGATGAATCTTTGCCTTATATAAGTTACGTAGTGAGTTTTGGTCCCATTAATCGCTAACTGTAAGTAGTAAAGTCACAAAACTTTAAACTGGGTATCCTAAAAATATGAAACTTATAAATATGTTAAAACTTATCAATATACTCTATATTAGCATATTTAATGAGTGATAGGTTCTATTGGGAAGCTTAAATTTGTAAAAACCTAAAACCGAAATTGTTTAATATCTAGTTAAGATATTTAATAAGGGAATTTCAACTTGATTTCTCTTAGTGAGATATTTTGTAAGTATCTAAATAATATCTACTTGATGACTAGGTATATGATTAGGCAAGGTAATTTAAAATGTATTAGTCAAAAGGTGGTGCGGGTATCGGTAGTGAATAGTAAAAGTGAATAGTAACCGGAAAATGTGAATTGTTGCAGTACCTACCCCTTAAAGGGAACTTCGTCCCGAAGTTCTGTTGATGTTAACTACTTAAGTATATGTTTATGATAATGCGTCAAAGCTTATGTATCTGGTTCCAACTAGATACGTTCTAGTAACTATCGTGACTATTGTTAGTTCTAAATACATACTCTCGTATGGCTAGGTTTGATGAGGCAAACTTTCCCATTCTCAAGCAAAACCCTTAAAAGATCTTTAGGTAACCGATTTGTACTTAATCCCACAACTCATCAGACAAGAACTGTCATGCGAGTAAGCTAAATCGGTTTAAGTAACAAGTTGACTCTTAGCTTGATTTTTGCAACTCATCAGACAAGAACTGTCACTAGAATCAAGCTAGAAATCAATCTGTCTGAAAGATAGGATTCAACATCCTTGAAGAAGATCTTTTGAAAACTTGGCTCGATAATGGAAGCTTACACATATGAGACTACTACCCCCCTTCATTGCATGATTCTTCCTGAATTAGACATAGGTGATCAGGCTATGTATAATTTAGGAGTAACAATGCAATGTTTGGACTAATCGACTCATATGATGTTCGGTGTCTCAGTCAGTTCATAGAAATCTCCCTTAGGTCCTAAAATTACGAAAAAGTATAAAGTGTGCAAGGCGATAGAAAGGAAGTTCTCAACGTATATAGCAGTTATAGTCTAGGCTCTAAATGCAACCTAGTTCTCTATAACCAATGTTCTGATACCAATCTGCAACACCCCCAAAATACCGCAGTGGAAGACTGTGTCACTGAGGTGCTACTTCATAATACAAAGTACAAGTTATAGCAAACGACCTCTAAATGAGACATTTTGAAAAGTTACCATTCGATTAATGAATTCAAAGTTACAAACATAAGATCCCAAAGTATGATACATAAATGTATACAAAATGTTTCGAATGGTAAATGATAAAAGCTTAAGTCTTCAAAATATGCAGCTTGACTCTATGTTCCATGCATTAGCTATCGCCTTACTAACCTAAGATAAACATGCTACAGTGTCAACACAATGGTTGGTGAGTTCATAGAGTTTGTTTTAAATAAGTTGAAAAGCCTTTAAAGAATGTTCACATAGCAATGGCATTGTAAATTCAGTCAGTTGCAAATCCCGCCCATACAAAACTTGCAACTTGTGTGTTCACAACCCATTGCTAAAATATAGTATGAGTAAGACATGTATGATTTCATCACAACAGTTAATCAATTAGTAGTGTGGCTCCACTTCATCTCCGGAAACCTCACGCTTAGGATGTATCCAACATCGCAATGTTAGGATGTATCCAAATTAATGGCTTTTCAATATCGCAATATTAGGATGTATCCAAATTAATGGCCTTCCAACATCGCAATGTTAGGATGTACGATTGTATCAAGTCTATTCAAACAAATTGAATAATGCAATTAAGTATAATGCATTCAAGAATAATGCAAATAAGTTTATCACAATCATGTATGTATGCAATCAAGTATAATGCAATCAAGTATAAATTTTTTTGAGTATTTGTACAAGTAAAAGCAAGTAGTTGAGCATATATCTCCCCCAAAGTGTTTAAAACAAATATTAAAAGAGTAGGGGCTATGACTCACCTTGAACTAATGATATCACAATGTATAACGGAATCGATGGATAAGCCGGGAAAATCTCTATGCGCAACCTAGAATATGATATCATGTCTTAGGTTCTAAACCAACAAAGTGAATATACAAGCATGCCTTATACATTTATTACATTCAGTATGCTTGGATGTTTAACGTTTGTAAGTAAAAGTGGTCAAGTATTAATATTGGTTACGTTACGGTCTTTATAAATATAGTTATTCTAACTTTATGTCTATGTTTAATCTTAACACATAAAAGGTCATAAATTGGTTTCTATGTCTTTGAAATTGTATTTGAATGTATATATAATTTCTAGTGACTTTACATCTTTTTTTACATCATAACATGATTTAAATTACTAATTTACACTTACGTTTTAATACAGAAATTTAGACATTTAGACAGCACTCAGCAGTCCCGCGACAAAGGCCATATTTTGAGTTCTACATCACTTTAGGATGCAAGGATTTTTCCTACGTTTAAATTTATGTCTTAGCTACATTTCGTAAAACTACGGCGAGTTTCAGATATACATAAAAAACAAAAAAACTTACCACAAAATCAAAAACTTTTTGGTATTTTCCTTCATATGGCGCATATGATTCAAGGTTGTCCAAAATGACAGCAAAACCAGCCCTTATGTTGAAAACTATAACGTAAAAATGTTCGTACGCAAGTATTGGAAAGAACACCTATTTGATAAATATCAAGTTAGTGAAATTATGAATAGTAAAGGGGAAAATTATCCCTGCAGTAAACTGCAGGGAACAATGTCTGCTGTAAGGAATAAACGAGGGACCATTTTTGTAAAATTATGAAAGTTGAGGGCTGCAATGTGAAGATGTTAAATTCAAGTTTCAAGCAAACTGCAGATAACACCCTGCAGTTTACTGCAGGGATGTTATTCCCATAGTAAAGTAATAAAATTTGGATAGAGTAGTAAATTTACCAATTCTATATATTTCAAAGTAATTTCTTGCCCAAAAGCAGCAAACTGATCTTTTACAGAATTATAAAACTCTATTTCTTTTTTGGCACGATCTTTTTCATATTCATCCATGTCTTTTGGCTGTTAAAATATATATATATGTATATATATACATACATAAATAATAAGAAAAAATAGAATAAAAATAAAAATAACACATATAAAGATATATTAAACTGTTAAAAAAAATTGAAGTTTAACTTACAATAACAATAGTTTTCAAGAAATATCTAATCGCTGAGCTATCCTCCTGTGTTAATCTTTCTTCAAAATTTAGAATATTCACAAAGTTATCTATAATTTCAAGCTCAACATATTTTTCAGAGGCAAGTGATTGGATATGAACATTGAGAATAGGTTTGTCTTCTCCAAATTGGAATATCTTCTCACTAACATGTAAAAAATGTAAAAGTATGATTAACAAAACCAAAATTGAAAATGATAAACAATTCAGGTTAATAGAAAAAAGTTGTGATATCTTACATAAGATTTTCTTTAGAAACTTTTTGAAGAATGATTTTTGGAAATAAACACTCAGCTTGTGATTCGTATTCTGCTTTTGTATCCACTCGCTTGTTCATATATGGAGATTCAAAATGAATGGATGTTTCACTTTCCTTTTTAGCATCTTTTCTTTTTGATTCTTGACGAAATCGTCTTTGTTTAAATGCTGGAAAGAATTTAAACAGAAATTAGAAAGAATTTAACATGAATCTTATTCCATAATTATAAAAATAAATATATGATTCAAACCTGGATCTCTGTAACATTATCTTCTTTAACACATTCTGCAGTTTCATATTCATTTAAAACCAAGTCATTGCCATCTTCAGTTAAAACATTCTCATTTATCTCATTTAAACCCTGAAAAAACATAAACATAAGAAAATGAAAAAGTTTTATTTAATTTCGCATAATGTATAAGTAGGAATACAAAAAATATACCTCAGATATCTTTTCATCTTCATTTGAATAGATTTTCTCTACTTCATTAACAGGAGAAAAATCTTTATGCTCAAACAGATACTGATATTCACAATCATTACTGATAGGTAACTGATTGTCAAAATAAACATATTTAAATGAAAAATGATCCTTTGATAGATTCATGTCCTTAACTTGTTCACAACCAGATGAGCCGGTATTATACATTGTTTCAGCAGAATCTACAGCAGCCAAATGCGTAACGCTAATAGAAGAAGGAAGAGATTCTACATAAGTTTCATCCTCAAGTTTCTTCTCAGATACTTCATCTTGCGTATTTGAGATATCACTACCGTCTTCATTTCCTTGAATCTTCTCAAACCCACTGTTTGCAGAAACTGTAGACAATTCTTCCAGAATGTTGACATTACGTTCTCTGTGATGATCTTCATCAATTTGCATATGAGACCTTTCTAATGCAATTGAATGTGATGAACCAATAATTTTGATGTTTCTTTCAGTAGACTGAGATTGTATTATCACATCATCAACTTTGTTACATCCTTTATCTGCAGTATCAGAGATAATGTCACAGTCTTCATTTTCTTGAATTGCAATACACGAGCCATCTTGACAGACTGCAGATTCATTTCAAATTCCATTGTCAATTCATTGACATCTGGTTCATCCACAACTTCCTTTGCAGTTTCATTTCCTCCTTGTACATCATCAACTTCCTTTGTGGGTTCATCACCTACTTTTTCCTTATCCCCATGTTTAAGTTTTTCATGAGACATCTCTTCAAGCTTTTCAGAAGAAGTGGCTACAGTTTGCAGTGGGGCGTTCCCAGTGTTCTGAGTCTTGTTTGATTCACTCTGCAAAATTATAAAACACACAAAAAATGCGCTTAAAACATACAAAAAAACAAACATAGAACCATACATTTCACATTTTTATATTACAAACCTGCAGAACAATTTTGACTACATTTTCTTCAACAAGTATATCTTGAGAGGGTTTAGATTCGACGATTTGAAGAATTCCTACGTCATTCAATGTAGAATCTATTTGCTCAAACTGCAAATACATAAATCACCGATAAATGAGCAAAAAAAATATTATATCAATAATAAATACAGTAGAAAGTTACAGAACCGAAAAAACAAATAAAACATTTAAAACCTTATTTTCAGCAGAAATATTATTTTTGGGAATCAAACTGTCTGTAGTATCTAAATCAGCATTTTCTAAACCACTGCATTCAGTTGCTATATCTTTGTTCTCGTTTGCTTCATCTACAACTTCGTTTGTGATTTCATCACCTACTTGTTCATTAACATCTTGAGTTTTCAAAAATGATTCGGTTGCCACATAACTATCATTTTGTTCCAAGGGATTCTCTTTGTTATGATCCTCATAATTCATATTATCATCCATCTTTGTATCAGAACCTTCCAAATGAAATGAATTTGCTGAATCACCACTGCATTCAGTTGCTTTACCTTTGTACTCGTTTGCTTCATTGAGTTTTACAACTTTTTCTGCTTGTGTACTTACAGTACCACCATCTGTGCAAGCATGAGACTCACTTAATGCAGTAACAACTTGAATTTTTGAAACTAATTCAGAAACTTCCATTGTGTATTTATAAGGAGCTGCTTTATCTAAAACTTCCTTTGTGAGTTCATCGCCTACTTTTTCCTTAACATCTTGAGTTTTTTAATATGATTCGGTTGCCACATAACTATCATTTCTTTCAACAACCATCATCACTTGAGTACTTACACAACCATCTACCGAGCCAGTATCAGAGATGCTTAATACATTAACATCTTGAGTTTTTGAAAACGATTCATTTGCAACTGAACTCTCTTTAGGGTCCATAACCTTCTCTTCAGAAACACTAGTACATGACTCGCTAAAGGCAGTAAAGTCTTTAGTTTTAGAAACTTCCATTTTGGGTTCATTGGCACATGGTTCGTCCACAACTTCATTTTCTGTTAGGTCTGCAACATATTTTCCATTTCGGAATCTTCAGGAAAATATCGTTATTAATCTTTGCTTGAACTTTTAGATTCTCTGTGATTTCAAAACACTTCGTTTGAGAAACCTAAAACAGTAAATAAAGTCAAATGCTAAATTTGGCACAAACAAAATTTAAAAATTGATAAAACTTTAGTTTTATAAAATTAAAGAAACCTACATGAGTTGATGCTACATCTTGGGATGTAATAGGAACAACAAAATCTTCTTGGTGAATTACCGCTACATCATCTGTGACCATATAATGCTCTTCAGTGACTCCCTTTGTTATCATGATGTTTAGTTGGAATTGTCATCAAAGTTTTTCCAGAACTACTTAATTGCAAATTGACATTTGTTTCCAGAAGTATGTCTGACGTTGCACGGACCTCATTCATTTGAATACAAGACACTTCCAAGGGTAATGAATGCTTAAAATCATCATTTTGTTGGACATACAGAATCTCTGCGTTGTTGTTTGCAATCTCAATAAGTTCTTTTTCAGACAAACCAGTTTCTTGAATTTTGATACAGCCATCCTTTTCAGAACCTGTAGTCAATTCGTCATGCATTGTAACATTACCTTTTGCAGACAATTCAGCATCATCTGTCTTTGAATTGTCATCTTCAGATAAGTGCATATGGCAAACTTCAACATTTGAAGGAGCAGAATCATCTTTAAACGCGCTAACAGGTTCTGTAAAATCATCAAAGGGATTCTCTTTGTTATGATTTTCAGATCCTTGCAAATGAAATAAATTTGCTGAATCGCCATTGCATTCAGTTGCTTTACCTTTTTTTCTCATTTGCTTCACTGACTTTTTCAACCTTTTCTGCTTGCTTACTTAAAATAACACCATCTGTGCTAGCATCAGACTCACATAATGCAGTAACAACTTGAGTTTTTGAAACTGAATCAAAAACTTCCATTGTGCATTTATAAAGAACTGCTTCATCTAAAACTTCCTTTGTGAGTTCATTGCCTACTTGTTCTATAATATCTTTAGTTTTTGAAAATGATTCAGCTGCCACATAACTATCATTTCGTTCCACAACCATCTTCAATTTGGTACTTACACAACCATCTACTATGCCAGTATCAGAGATGCTTATAACATTAACATCTTGAGTTTTCAAAAATGATTCAGTTGCAACTGAACTATCTTTAGCGTCCATAACCTTCTCTTCAGAAACACTAGTACATGACTCGCTAAAGGTAGTAAAGTCTTGAGTTTTAGAAACTTCCATTTTGGTTTCACTGGTACATGCTTCGTCTCCAACTTCATTTTCTGTGTTTTTTTTTTGCATTCTCAGTAAGTTCTTTTTCAGACAAATCACTTACTTGAATTTCGATACAGTCATCCTTTTCAGAACCTGTAGTCAAATCATCATGCATTGCAACATTACCTTCTGCAGTCAATTCAGCATCATTTAACTTTGAATTGTCATCCTCAGATAATCGCATATTGCAAAATTCAACATTTAAAAGAGCAGAATCATCTTGAAACGGGATAACAGGTTCTGTAACATCATCATCAATCTTTGTATCATCATCCATCTTCGTATCAGATCCTTCCAAATGAAATGAATTCGCTGAATCATCACTTGGTTGTACATACGGTATCTCAGTGTTAGTGTTTTCATGCTCATTAAATCCTTTTGTTGACGCATCAATTTCTCCAAAGCACCCTGTACTTGGAGAAGCTACATCATTTTGAATGCACATAAAAGGGTCTTGAACAATATCCTCCAATACATTAGATACAACTTTCATCACGTCATTGTCTTAGCAAACATAATTTTATGGCTTGTGAGCTTCTTCATTAACAACTATCTCAGAAGTATCTACACCACACGTATCAGAAACAGGATCATGTGAAACTACACAATCACTTTTCGCTACATAATCACTTTTGTCCTTTCCAATCAAAAGTGATAAAAGCTGTTTTTCAAATGCAACAACTTCTTCGTCTTTCGAAAGAATATTATCATAGGAAGAGAAGTTATGTATGCATCTTTCCAAATCATAAATAACTTCCTGCAAAAATTAATGAGTTAATAAAAAATAGTTATTCATTTGTTAATTACTACAACTTGGTTTATTAATTATTTTAATTACTAAAGACGTTTACCTTAACATTAGGTGATTCAGGTTGTTTATCTTTTGAATATTCAAAGTTGGTAACCTGAAGCTGATCAACTTTATCATTACTTGTAAACAACGAATATTCAACCGCACTAACTTGATTTTCTTTTGAAATTTCATAATAGTTATTCTGCAACTGTTCATCCTAGATTAAAAAACATAAATCAGTAATTTAAAAAAAAATATATTAAATAAAATAAAAATAAGAATAAAAAAATGATAGAAATATTAATATATAAACTTGAATAAATTAAAACCTCTTGCACAGGAACATCAGCCAACTCGTTCTCTTCAGATAATTCAGGCTCATCATACTTAAAAAAAATTAAAAAAAAAAATATATATATATATATATATATATATATATATATATATATATATATATATATATATATATATATTATTTCAAAAATCAATTATTAACTTGTAAAAATATAATAGATGTTTATAATTCATTTAATACCTCTTTTGTAGAAACAGACAACCAATTGTTGGTTTGATCATTATATGAAAAATACTCATTCTGAATCTCCTCAACCTGGTAATAAAAACATAAATTAGTTTTAGTAACAACTATTAAAATTTAAAATATTATATTAAACATAAAAAAATAAATACCTCATCAATATGATCATCAACCAAATTGTTGTCATCATCATTAATTGAATAATCAATTGAAATATGATCAACCAAATTGTTATCAGCAGGAGAAAAATGATTTTTTTCAGATAATAATGAATTATCAAAATCATTTTCAACTTCTCTAACTCTTGAACTTTCACATATTTCATTCACTCCAGAATTCAAATATTGGCACTCATCTTTTGAAACTATTTTGTTCTGTATTAGTAAAGGTTCAGGAGATTCAAGTATTGCTTCATCAACTTCTTCATTATTTTTGGCTCTGAAGAAGAACTGATCATCAGAAAAAAAAACTCAGCAAAATTTTTTAGTCGTAAATGTTCAGAGTCCACTTTTCTCAACAACTCTGTTGAGCAATATTGCATGACATCTTCTTTTGATTTGCTTCTTCAGAAGAGCCATCCAATATACAGCAACTGTGGAAAAAAGATTTAATTGTAATCAAAATAAGTATAAAATTTATTGAACTACAAAATGTTTAAAAATAGAAACATACCGTCAGAAACGTTATAGGACCACAATACTGATTGTTTCGAGAATTTTTCTTTACATCATGTTTGTTGAGAGCTAGAGAATCGAGCACTAAACCACACCAATCAACTCTATTAATGTTATCATAATGCTGAACAAGAGATGGTAAAAATTTCATAATTGATTCTCCTCCCTTGCATGATGATATCATTGTGCTGACCAATAAAATAATGAAATTTAACTTGAAAAGATCATTTACATCATTAGTTGCAACAATGAAGTCCTTCAAATTTTTGGAAAAAGACCTATCTTTAGTTTTCACGGTAAGTTTTCCATCTCCATCATAGTATTGTTTCCAAAAACTTTGAAGATCGAATTTCATTTTCTTGTAAGATGTCCTTTTTGCAAAATGAATTCGTAAATCTCCTTTTGGAAAACATAGAATATCGTGCACTAAATCCCTTGTTATCTTAATCTCGTGTCCTTTAAAAACCAGTGATTGTTCTTCAACATTGTAGCACTCTAGGATTTTATACGCAAGATTTGACGGTATAAGAGAAATATTTAGATTTAAAATCTTCTCAAATCCCAATTCTCGTACATATTCTCTAAGACAATGAACTGATACTATACGCTTCACCGCTTCGTACAAGCTAAGAGGAGCACTTCTTATCCTTAGATCTGTTGAATCTAGACATTCTTCAGTATTTAGGTAAACTTTACCCTTCTTTGTTAGTGTTTTCCTTTGTTTATGAACAACATCATTCCTAACAGAGACAATGTTATCCGGAGCTGTTGTACTTAATTCTCCTGAAAAATTTAGTGTTCTTTAATAATTATCTGATTTTGAAAATAAGGTATGTTGTTCTTTGCAGCTAGAAGATAGTCAAAAGCATGAGATTAATAATGCAGAGTACAAAGTTTCTTAGTTATCAAAATAAATAACATTAAAATATGTGTATTTTTGGAATGTGCGAACTAAAAACAAATCTATAATAATCACTATACCTTCAAGTTAATAAATGACAATTATCGAAATGACAAAGGACGACGGGTGCATGAAGTTAGATTCAAGTTTATTCCTAATCAAAATAAAACTAAAGATATAAGTAGCTAAAAGTGATGGTTATAAAACACCAGTTAATTATTATGTTTTCAAAAAAAAAAAAAAAAAAAAAAAAATTTGCCTACTTTGAGAATAAGCTCATAAAAACGGAAGAAATTTGAGTCAGACTACAATCCTATTAAATGTTAAAATCTCAAATTTGAGCTAGTTATTACACAAGTGCTTGAAAACAAAAAAAGAATGTACATAGATATTGGGGTTTAAAGAAACTAAATAATGTTGAGGATGTGGGGTGTGTCTAGTTGTGTACATATAAAAGTAAAATAAGAAACTAAATCAGAACAATGCTAATTAAAAGTTATTTTTATTCAATAGATGATAAAAAAAAACCTTTAAAAAATAAAATCTAATTATAAATATATATGCAATGTAAAAATAACGTATTAAAACATACTCTTTTTCGATGATATCTTTTTTTTGACAACAGTGACTTCCTTTTCTATATCCAAATCAGTATTTTCAGAATTTTCATCATCACTAGACAAAATAAACTCGTCTTCTTCATCACGTTCTTCTGTATAAGAAATTAAAAATAAAAAATAATAAGTAAAAAAAACTAAGTAATTGTAGATTACTTAATTATAATGTAATTGTAGGTTACAATTGTTTAAATTTTAGATTACAGATATCTATTAGGAATACAAATATTCCTATAAAAGACTCGGTCACCTAAATATTGTAATAGCATTAAGATAGCTCGTAGTTAGTTTATATATTAGTTAGTTAGTATTAGTTTAAGTAACATCGTGGAAGAAGGACGGGTCTTTACCCACTGTATGCCTGATTCACAGCCCGAGTGTGGGCGTTTTTATCTTTTTTGTAGGAAACTATAAATACACCTCTCCACATGTGGAGAGGGTTGGTGCTTTCACTTCTCTTAATCTAATATTACATTTTCTCTCATCTCTTTCTCTCTCTAGAAACACCCAACTCACTTTCTCTCTCTAAACTCTCTTATTATTCATCTTTCTTGAATCAATCCAACCACTAAACCATAGATCTTACAATTATGAATATACTACAATATATAATATATGATATCAAAAAATGCAATATATAATACACATAAAATCATTACCATACCTTCAACAGCATCATCTATCTCAGAATAGTTAACCTTTGACTTTTTTCGTCTATCCTGCTTTAATAAATATTGTTCTTCACCTAATAAAAAAAAAAGAAACAATTTATTAAAAATATAAAAGTAATGATATAATGATTTAAAAAAATATATCAATGATTACCTTCATTTAGACGATCAATAAAACTTTTATGTTTCTTAGGTAATTCAGATTCTACCATTTAAAGATAGTTCCTTCCGTCTGAATTACCTTCCCCTTCCATAATACCATCTAAGAATAAGATTAAATAGTAACACTAGTTCATTTAAAAAGTAAAAAGCTGACTTTATAATTTTACAATTTTATCACAATACATCAGTTTTAGAGATATTAATGATTCACAATAACTTATAATTACAAAAATACATGTTGTTGCTCTATTTTTATAAGATAACATAAACCTTTTTGAAACTTCAGGCTGTTCTGAATTTTTAAAGTTGTATACGTCTGCGTTTACTTGATTTATCACTGTATCATCTAGCTAATAATAATAATAATAATAATAATAATAATAATAATAATAATAATAATAATAATAATAATAATAATAATAATAATAATAATAATAATAATAAATTAATCAACTAAAATAGTTTATATAAGAGTCAAATATAATAAAATTATAAAATAATTAAATCATCTAAACATTTATCAAGTTATTATAAGAATCATAAAGTAACTATCACTTAAAAAAATATTAAAATATAATTAATATCGGAGTTCAAAGTATTCAAATTAAAAAATTTGAAAAATAACATAATATCAATTTCTTATCAAATAAAGAACTCATTACTAGTTATTTGCTTGAAATATGATCAAAACATTTCATCAAACACTTAACATGCATTCAATCAGATAAAAAGCGTAAGCAGAAAAAACATAACATCTACTTGTATATTCTAAAATAAAAATAAAAAAAATAATAAGCTAAAAGATATATTAACTAAAAACTAACCTTGAGCTTTACTTTTAGTAGATCCTGAAAAAAGATTCTAACTGAAAAAAATAATAATTAAAAAAGTGTTAGAAAATAATATGAGAAGTTAACAAATAAGATGAAAAAAAAAACTATATAATTCGCGCATTACGTTTTTTGGTTCCTTTGTTATCTGAAGAATTAAGAGAATCCACCGGATGACTCATTGTATCTAATTTGATTTCTAGGTGAATTTTATGATTTGTGATACTGCGTGTTTGGTATATGAAACGATCACAATATTTCTTAATATATTAGTCACAACGATATTGGACTAATTTTTGGGTTTAATAACAAGTGGGCTCTTATCATGTATAAAAAGTTAATTTTTTAAATAGTCAAAAAGGGTAATAACTTTTTGGTCTAATAATAATTGGGCTTCTATCTTATGAAAAAAAACACTTGCTTTTACTTAATTTTAAAGTTTGATATAACATATTTTTCTCTAGTTTTTTTTTTTTTTTTTTTTTTATTATTATTATTATTATTATTAAAAAAAAAAAAAAAAAAAAAAAAAAAAAAAAAAAGGCTAGAGGAATGTTTTTAAACTAATTGGATTTTGCAATCCTGTTCATTGTTGAGCGTTGTTGTTAGCTTGTAGCGTGTACCTTCTTTTGATGAATTGTTTCCGAATCTATCTAGTATTGTTTGTTGGCTGGTACTTTTGATGGTAGTAGAACTAAGTTAAAATACTTTCGATCAAATGTATTTGCAAAATGTCCCTTCGGTCATATTATTTTTTGTTTCTATACATACTTGGTCTGATAGAGAATAATTCAAGATACAGTGCACCAACATACAAACATGATAAGTTTATTGAATATTTTAATACAAACATGAACCACTTAGATTGAACACTTGCGATACTCCTCGGTTTGAACTGTTACAAAATCTTGAAATAACTGACAAAGTTTAGCTGTGTACAATTTTTGTCTTTGACATTTCTGGTGTGATTCTTTTTCCAGTAATTTTACTCCATACTTTAGTAATTCTTTGCAGCAAAAGGTATTGGTGACAGCAATGGTAAAATCTGCCTGATGTTGTGCATGTCCAACACTGCTGAAATTCAAAGCCAATGGTGAATAAACGTTAAATTCTTAGTCTAATACATGGAAAAGTAATACCTATGGAAATGTAAACCGATTCTTTTCAGAGTCAAAATTGTACCTTATAATCCGTTGGGGCCTTAAACATGAATGTTGCAAGCTGCCTGCAATGGTAAAACTGCATGTATCTGTTTAAAAGGAACCAGATAATAATGTCAACATGTTAATATATGATTTTATTTATAAGAACCAATATTTTTTTTACTTTTATAGTTATGTACCAAATGTTTTGGTCTTGTTAATTTTTAATTTTTTTTTCTGGATTTAGCTATTATTTCCCACTGCAGAATTAATTACTCAAAGAGATTGTGATGTGAAAGGTTGGGGTTCTCTAAATGTACTTGGAAGATGAACTAATCATGAATTACTATTCATTGGGACAGGCTCAAATAAGGGTAATTAAAGTTTGTAAGACTTTCCAATTACCCTCATTTCATTGCTATAAATATTAAGGCTGAGATATGTGAATCAAATAAACACACAGTAAAAAAAACCTAATCACTTCATTTTCTATAAGGAAAAAAAAAACAAAAATGCAAACTCCAATGCCATTCTATAAAGAACTAGCTGCTGTCGCCGGTTCGAGCTACGTCAAGGATGTCATGGCTGAAAAATTCAAAAGGGAGGTAACCATATTGAGGCTAGATGAGCTAGAGCTGACCAAGAAGGCACAGGAAATCCAATCTCGTGTTACTGAGAGGGAGCTGCTACTCGGAGAGTTGGAACTCTTGTTCCCTTTCGAGTCGACCCAGTGAAGCATGCTAGAACTGAACACTCTTCAGACACAGGTTCTGAAAGAGGCTGCCGAGATACTTGTGGCTGTGATGAAGAAAAAGACCCGTATTGACCAGTTGCTTTCCTTCGTTGAAAAGCTCAAGGCGTTGCCGTACTAAGGGTTTTTTTGTTGTTAATATTTTTAGTGTTGGAAGTTTATGGGTGTTGTGTTGGGAACAATCCTTTTGGTGGCAGTGGTAAGATGTAGTACTTTGTTTTTATCGTCTTCTAGTATCGTTTGATGTATTTGGCACTTACTTTTTGAACCGTTTGGTGTTTATATATTATGACTTCTTATTAGTTGTTTATAACTATGTGTGGTTTAAAAGAGGAAATAACAAAACAACTAAAGGCGCCGAAAAAGTAAAAAATGAATACCTTGGAAGTCTGCTGAACATACTTATTAAAGCGAATTCCACTCTCCAAAAACATGAACTTGTCCTTCTTTGTTAGTATACACGCATCTCAGTTTTGGTTTGACTCTAATCATCTGTAGACGCACAAAAAACTATTAAAACAAAACACCCAGTGGTATGAAACATGTGTTTAAAAACTTGTGTCAACTACAACATATACTATCTATATTGACCATAGGGGCTTTTACCCCGAAGTCATTCTTAGGGATGCATGTGCATAGCTTAGTGCCGAATATATATTACCACACCAATGTTTTAAGTTTTCCATGGCCTTCTGTGTAGTTTTCCCTAAGATACGTTTCATAATAACAATACTTAAACACAACATACCTAACCCACATTCCACTCTACAAATAGAAATCAGACAAATGTTCTATCAAGTAAATAACAATAAAAACTAAAAAGAAGTTGGTTCATTAAACATTGCAACAAATAATTGAAGATGACTATGTAAAAAAAAAGACCAAAGGCATGGTATACAGAGCTCACCTTTTGTCTAAGAGAAAACAACTTTCCAATTTTCCATGTCCTCTCTTGTTTTCCCTTGTATATGAGGTAACAAACCTATTTTAGAGTAAGCAGCCTAAAAACTCACAGAACACAACATCATGTTGGCCATAACCTAAAACATAAAACAAACGGATAAAACATGATGAAATGACTACAGGTATATAATAATTCTTAAAAAAAATTAAACGAAAACGAAATCTCTTATGGCGTTCAGTCCATTGTAGCCGGCAAATCGAGAGCTACATTCCCACGTACTACGTCTGTATTGGAGGCTCCCACCTTTTTAACACAACCCTGACATCAATAAACAAGTCCCTGAATGCAACTATAATAATAACTAAATAGATTAGCACTGTCGTTTTTTCAGATGTACCTTACCATTGAAGTGTTCGCGACGTCAGTGCTTAAGTACCAGTGAACCACCAGAGGAGATGACATGGTTATTCGAGATAATATATTCAGATGCAAGCATGCTTTGTGGTTGAACGGCATGTCAGATACTTGACAGATAACTGGATTTCTCCAACTCTGACATACCATTCAATCAGCAAAGCCGGATTTCCAAAATAGTTAAATGCTCTTCTGATAACTACACGTATGTTGTTTATGAATGAGGAGGAGAGGAAGTGGTTTAATTTTTGTGGGTCAATGTTATTGGCAATACATATTTATCGGGTATATTGATCCACTATGCACCAACATCTCTGAAGTTTCATTCCTAGCCAGAAGTTCGGTAAACTTTTAAGTGGGTGTAAAATGAGAATACATTATCTTTGTGTTTGTTTCTCTCAAATATTGTGGTATGTAACATAAGCGTTGTTCATTATGAATATTGATACCTATTATCAGGACTCATAGAAACATTTTGCAGTTAAACTACTTTTAGCAAACAACCCATTGAATTCGTTTGCACACTATATGTCAGCTACCTCACCTCTATATTGACCAATGCTAAGAATGATGAACAAGTTGTAAGATATAACATCATAGTTCTTAAACCGGGTTGTTTAACAACTTTATGATAGAGAGTGAGTATGATTCTCATTGTCTAGCAAATATCTGTATTACTACCACTAAATACTAACTTTTCTAATCTAAAACATTTACAGATAAACATACTTGTTACATAGCAATAGTGAGCACCAACCTCATTGGCAATAGATGTCTCTAAGACTATTGTTACTCAATACTTATCGCTGCCACTCAATACTCAATAAACTTTATTACAAGCATATACTACTGTAGAAGTCTTGATACTGAACACTAACCATCAATGAAATCTAAAACAGCTCAAAACAAATATCGATACATGTATTTTCCTCAAATTAGTAATGTGCAGATCGGTTAGTGACTCATGGTGTGTTCATTCTTTTCATGTGAATAGACATCAGGACAAAAGATTAGGGATCTCAATAAACAAATAAATAAAACTCATGTATTTGTATTTTTGTGTACTTTACAACTCATATATTTGTATTTCTATTCAAGTGACCTACAGTTTATCGCATGTTACATTTTCTTTAGATACAAAATCAGTTACATGACTTAAACATTTCAGAATTCAAATATTGGCACTCATCTTCTGAAACTATTTTGTTCTGTATTAATAAAGGTTCAGGAGATTCAAGTATCGCTTCATCAACTTCTTCATTATTTTTGGCTCTGAAGAAGAACTGATCATCAGAAGAAAAAAAAACTCAGCAAAATTTTTTAGTCGTAAATGTTCAGAGTCCACTTTTCTCAAAAAACTCAGCAAAAATTTTTAGTCGTAAATGTTCAGAGTCCACTTTTCTCAAAATTGATCATATTTCAATTGATTATTCAATTAATGATTTTGACAAAGGATTAGGGATCTCAACAAACAAATAAAAAAAACTCATGTATTTGTATTTCTGTGTACTTTACAACTCATATATTTGTATTTCTATTCAAGTGACCTACAGTTTATCACATGTTACATTTTCTTTAGATACAAAATCAGTCACATGACTTAAACATTTCACCATTGATTATTCTAACAAAACTTATTAAGAAATGAATATCTCAAAAGTTGTTATCATGAAATAAATATCTAATTACCATTTAACCTGACAGAAATAAAACATAACACACATTGCAAATTAAAGAGTTGTTCGGACTACCTTATTTGTAACACCAACAGTAATTTCACCTTCGTCGCCTGCCACAACCTCACCCACCATTCAAAACACTAAAATCACATAAACAAAGCAGACTATTAGATTCAAACTTTACCATAAACACAACACAAAAGCAATACATACTTACGCAAAAAATATGAAAAACTATTTACATCCCATGGTTACTTTCAAAAGAAGACAAAACACACAGACCAAACTCTTAAAACTCAGTGGCCGGTAACCAAGCCGCTTCATAAACCTAATGAAACTAAAACATACTAACTTTTCCCTATGTTTCACATGCCGTACAGTAGTGAAATACAAAGACCAAAAAACAACAGAGGATGCAGGAATCTAAGTATAAAACATCATTTCAAATTCTACTACCCATGGCAAAACTCTATTATCAAAGCAAAACTCTATTATCAAGTCGTCACATTGACCTGTATTTTGTACATGGCATCTACAGCCATAGGTTTAGCACTGATTAACGACTGCCTTTGCTTTTTAGTGCAACTATTAGCTCTCTTATCAATTATATGTTTATTATACCATAAATTACAACAATATAAACACTGATACATATCAGAAAAAAAGCTACGATCATTTACCATAACAAAAGAATATACTAATAAACATAACCTTCAAATTATATTACCAACCATCAAAGTTCATACATTCCAGTTATCATTCCCAAAAAAAAAGTTCCATGATAAAAAATCCATACATAAACTGAAATTTCCAAAGGCAACCCTAACCAACATACATACTTCTAATAAAAATACAAAAGATAACCAATATATACCACATCAAGTGGCCAGCCCATCAATCAAAAAAGTAAATATTGAACTTCTTTTCTTCTTTTCCTTCACGCGCCAGATCAATAGCCTTGATCAACCCAGCAAGCACCTTCCTCTCTCTCTTCAAAGTCTCCTTCAGTCGGTCCAAACCAATGTCACCGTGCTCATGCAACAGCAAGAAACCCTCCCCTTCTTCCACCAAGTTCTCTAACCACTTAACCTTTGCAGTTAATTGATCACGCTGCTCACCAAGCGCCATTAACAACTGATCATTCTCGGTATCATCCTGGGCAAATGCTATATGCAAGCAATCCTCAATTTCGTTGGAACCAGCAGCAGACTTTAACTGTTGGAAATTAGGGGTGCGCGCAAGAGCATAAGCAGATGTTGTTGGTTGTGAAGCCATGATAGAAGCAACGAATTACAGAGATGGAGATTGAAATACAGTGGAACAATTAGAGAGGTAGAGTTTGAATTACAGAGATTAAGGTTTGCGTTTGAATGAAAAGGGGGAGAAATGCCCTTTTATAAGCAAGCCAAAAAGGCGTTGACCGGTTCTATAAAAAAATGCGTTGACCAGTACATACCATTTCTCACAAAACGTATAGAGTTTAAAAAATAATATTAAGTTTACTATCACATTACATTAAAAAAATGAAAATTACTCTAATATTTTACTATCACATTATATATATATATATATATATATATATATATATATATATATATATATATATATATATATATATATATATATATATATATATACTAAGTCTGTTGGGTTTTTGTGTTTGTTTAATGGGTCGGGTATCCACAATCAATAAAAAATTATTAATTTTCTCTCTCTTAGATTCAATTCAAATCCCTAAAAACACATAAACCCTAAAAAAATATTAAATTGAATAAACAATTCTGAGAAAAGTTAATCAAATATCGTAGTGATAAAAAACGAAAGTTAAATTAAAACTTGATGTCGAAGAAAAAAAGAATCATAATTTAACAACAAATTTTGTTCTTCAAATCGCAGGGTTATTAGGTATAATTTTCAAATCTTCGATTAATTTATATTGTAATTATTTTTTATCTTCTTTTATATATATATATATATATATATATATATATATATATATATATATATATATATATATATATATAATTTTTTTATGTTATTTCTATAGGTGTGCTGATTTCTTTAACAAAAACAAGAAGAAGATCAAAGACGAAGAAGATAAATTTTATTAATAAACTATTAAAGTCTTTTAATGAAACTGAAGAGTCTCCAAGAAGAAGAGGAATAAGAAGAAGAAGAAAAATACAACGATTAGAAGAAGGTACTTTTGAAAAATACATATATTAATTGTTTAGGAAAATTATTTGAATAAAACTTCTGATTAATTTTAAATAATCATCAGTTCCCTTAATTGTTTGGCATTAATTGGATAAATGATGTTTGTGTTTAGATAATACAGATATTAATTGTTTAGGATAATTCAGTTAAGTGTTTAGAGTCAATTGGACAAAATGATGTTTGCGCTTACACGAACAGAGTACCATTGCATCTACATCCTTTTTAGACTTTTGTTTGTTGCATTGAGTTTTTTTTGTTTTTTTAGGTTTGTTGCTTTTAGAATTCTGTTTTCTTTTGTTTTGCTTACTTGTACATCCTTTTGTTTAGCTTATTGTTACAAAAACAATTTGAATATGGTGTCATTTTCATTTGCTCTTTTTGATAGTTCTATCAATATGCACCAACCGTATCCTGGTAATATGTTTTTTCGATAGAGATAGGAATTGGATCTATGCTAATAGGTTAGTAACTAACTTGGTGAATGATTTCATACAGGTGTTAGAATGATTAATACACTGTTAATTTAGTGTGGTTTTGCTTATATCAGATCTTTAGAACAAATATGAGCTAGGTGTAATTTGTATGGTCATGTCATATAGGCCCTAATTGGACATCGAATTGCGTCAATTTGAATTATACAGAGAATGCCTGAGCAAATATAATCTATTAACTTTCATAGCAAATTGCTTACAACTCTGAAAATAAACATTTTTTTCAATGCCTGATGCTTGTTCACTAGTTTTCTTGTTTATACGTTCCATGCCTGCTAAGTTTGAGTTTAATTGTTTAGGAACTATTTTTGTTTTTAATTATTGTTGATCTTTTCATGATTCATTGTCACCTGAACATTTGGATAATATATATATATATATATATATACTAGACTTCGAAGCCCGCCCGATGGGCGGGCATGACTTATGAATATCGTTGAAATTTTTTGCATGCCGTAAGAAGGGTAGTTATACTACGTTTTAAAAATAGATATAAAAAACGAATAGGAATAAACAGTTATTGAATATGAGAGAAAAAAATTTCAAAGTGGTACGCAAGAATAAAGTATCAAAACATAGCCTGCCTGATGGGCGAGCAAGCCTTATGACTATCGTTAAAAAGCTTAAGTTAGCAAAAAATAAGCTATAAACAAACCAAATATTTTATTGAATGCATTAAGAACAAAAAGCAACAAACGGTTATCGAATATGAGAGAAATAAGAGTTTCAAAGTGGTACGAAAGAACAAAGTATCAAAGCATAGCCCGCTCGATGGGCAAGCAAGCGTTATGAATCAGTGATAGAAACAAAAAAAGATTGTTTCGCATTTTTGCGCTATGTTAAAAATACTAAACATAGGTAATTTTTTTTAATTATTATTTTTTTTTGGATATTAGATCATTACCAAATGGCTGTGATAAGTAGGCTTAATCTTGAATCCTTGATGGCTTAAATTTCTTTAGTAGATTTGCCGAGTAAATGTGTGTTGGATGTCTAGCAAATAACATGTTACTTCCGCATAACGGGTAATGTGTTATGCCAAAAGCCAGATGTCTAATATTTTTTGTTTCCTACTTTTGAGACAGCCACATAAAGACACACTGCAACAGTGAATTGATTACGGTTAAATTTTTACGTCATTTTAGCTATTTTTAATGACCAATTACCAAAAAATCTTTAAAAAAGTATAGGTAATCCAGTTATAGTTAATTTTATGTGTGCACTGAGTAACATGTTTCTAGTATACACGCAGTAACACGTTTCTAGTATACACGCAACACAATATTAGAAAGCACCTGGTTAATCATCATATTCATGACCATTACAAACTCCGCAACAAATGAAGCACTATGCGGAAAGAAAACTAAACTTCAAAGAATCAATTAAATTACTAACGCGCTTCTAATGTACACAACCTGTTACAAAATAATCCTTACTAAATATCTAATGTTTAAAATCCTTAATACGAACATATCTCTATCAAATTCACGCGGAATGTAATATTACATAGCATCTTATCAACATATTCTTATCTATCACAAACTTCAGAATTGACCCATTACAACCCATATTTGCAGCTTCTTATTTTGCTTGACCTTAGTAACATATGTCTTCTTCTGCAACAAAAATATACAATTTAAAGCATCAACAGAAATAGATATTGTGACCAAAAGGTTATCTTTGACTTAGGAAAAAGGAAGATTGTGATAGGCATGCAAAGGAGTAGATGATACTTCCTGAAATTTAGATATGGGACATTTTTCTTTGGCCATTTTTACTTCCTGTTCTATAATGGTTCCAATTATTTCATAACATGTTAGATGAACAACTACGGTCTTGACTCTCAAGGACTTTACAGCTATACACCCAAGAACTTGTATAATAAAAAAAATTTGTGGGATGTGTTATGCTCACCATGTAGACTTCTTTACTATTGCTATAAAATTATGTTCTTTCATGGGGAGAAGCAATTTTTTAAAGCCTTTTGCTATAGCAACTACCGACTTAATATGCTCCATCTAATATTAATCACATGCTTATGTGTTATAGTGTATCGTTGCCTCTGCATGAGTCCCATAACCTAACAATACTCCATCTCAAACATCCAAATAACGACAGATTAACATTTTCAATATTCCAGTAGCTTCAAGCCTATAAACTATGAATAAACCAAACCAACACATGCCATATACTATTAAAAAGAATACCACAACTCCTACAAAGAATAGTACTCCAACCAATCATCAAGAAACCAAATAAAATCATCATTTATGGCAGAAAATGATACCTTGTTATTACACTGGACCAACTGTAATTTCCAAAGATTTGCAGCCTGCCAAGGCAGTTTTTAACACGAATTAATCGGTTAAGCAGCCATGTTATCTACTTCAGCAAATGTATGACACTTCCAGTAAAAACATCGCTGGGAAAAGTGTGCATCGTGTCCTGATATTGAATTACATTAATAATGAATCATGTACCTGATGTGTTCATGTTTGAGGATTCAAGTTCTTGTGTTTCACCATTGTTTTCTTGGACGAAAGCTTGTCACTTGTTAGTTTTAGAGTCGTGTGTAAAACGTTGATCGCTACATGGTCTTTCATTTTATGGATTGACGATAGATTGTGGTTGTTCAGATCATCAATCATGCAAAAATACATACACGTAAGCGATACAAAACTCTACTATAAAAAGCGTAATGATCTTAACACACAAATGCTTACAGGAGTAATAATAGGTTGACTAATTATGTGACGACGAAAATTAAATGCCTGTGAATTAAGAAGAGTAATTAGCTCAACGTTAACCAAACCAACAACGATGAAATGGAAAAAGTTGTATGTATATATACTAAATATTGTCAGAAAAAGAGAGCATCAAATGAATCTATAATACCAACCGAACTTAAGTTGAGAAGTTTGCTGCATCCTCGATCACCTATAAGAACAGTTACATCATATTCGACCCACTACAGTAATGTAACCGGGTTGAAAAAGTGAAACTGAACATTGAGTTGAAAAAAATCATCAAAATTGCATGCTATTATGAAAAATACAAATCCTTTTTAGCTATATTCATTATTGACGAACAATATTTTACAAACTGGTTTCTTTACAGATTACCAAATGTAATTTTATTGTGATGATAAAGAATTTGTTATTGCAATTCATATACAACATGGGTTTGGCATTCATACCTGTTTTATACTATTAACCACTCTGAAGTTTTAGAGTTTGATGCTTCGAAAACATGGTCTTTTAAGGTCCTAAGCGCCCAATCACCGTAGCTATGATATCAGCTCTAACCAAATTAGTATATCTACTGACATTTTTGGCATCAATTGTTATCATATCTACTCCAGCTTCCAAGCATCTCTCTGCCCTTCTGATCAAAGAATAAATAATCTACACTATACAAACATTGAGAACAACGGCGGTTGAATAAAAGATATTAGAGCTTATAGTAAATTGGTGCATGTTACTTGATTGACTTGCACTACAATATGTGACTTGGACAGTAGTACTGAATAAGTCATTTATTACAAAAAATATGGATTTTACAATATTAATAGAGTGAAACGGGAATCCTAAAAATACTGCAAAAATGCAAATGTGGATAGTAAATGCTACTAATGTTATTGCACCTAAATGGCTTCATCCGATTAAAGCATTTGGCCAAATAGTTACCTTGTTGAGCCGCTACCTAAAAGCATCAAAACAACGACATTAGCCATGGCAAAATTAGCTCCTAAATACCATTCCTATATACTTACACAACTGATTAGTATTTAAACACCTTACTATACACTAATTCTTAGTTTCATTAGGACTTAAAAAACAAAACAATAACAATGACAAGATTAGAGCACTTAATTATTCTACCAATAAGTTAACTAATATTACCTTCTCAGAACCTTGTGGTCCATGGTCTACAATAATAAGGATCAAAGACCTCATATGTATTTTACACCAAGAGCACATTAACTTAACCTGCATCCACACATTCACAAACTAATCAAACAACAAAAAATGTAAGTATCATATGAGCACATAGAAGTAGCATCAAGAGAACATTAAACAACTAAACACAACCCACAAAATCCAAATAAAACCCTGAGCCAAACACCCACTGCTGCAAGTTGCAGCAATATCCAAACACCCCTTGTTGCAACCAACAGTATACAAACACCCCTAACTATAACATTATGCAAAATCTATAAAAATGCATAAAAGAAAAAGGAGACATGAAAATGCATCGACTAATAAACTGCAAACAAAGTTTGCAAAATCTTTATCTACTGGAAAAGGAGACATCACCTACATAACTGTTCATACCGATAAACCCATCAAAAACGATGAATGGTGGTGAATATAGTGACCAAAATGGTGCGTTTTTGTCTGAACAAAGGCAGGCTCATTCATAAATTCTTCCTAAGGTCTGACCCTAAACCGCCATTATCATCAGGGTTACCTGATTCCTATATTGTTAGATACAATTTGTCAGTTACCAACTGGGAATCGCCACCCTAAAAATCAATGGTCTAAATATATACCAGTTTAGGCCCGTGGCTCATACCCGAAATTCTACGTATCATCACTCCTCTTATTCGTTCTTTAGCTTCTCTTCCTCTTCCCTTTTCTTTCTTTCCCCAGCTTCTTTAAGCTTTGCAAGCTCCTCTTGTATTTTTCTTTGCCACTGGTTTTTCAACAGGAGTTGCAGATGTCGTTGCTGCCACAACCTTGTTTTCATTTTCCTTTTTCTTATTAAGTGTAACCAATGAGTATCATATAATGGTTATGTGAAACAACAGTAGTATAAAAAAAATCTGAATCAATTATGTCCTTCACACGTTGCGATAGCGGTCAACTTGAGAATTCCAAGCATCTTCCATTTTCAGTTTTCTTTTCGTAAAATAACTTGCAACTGCTTTTCACGTTCTAGTCCAGTTTCTCCGTATTATCTCGCATCCCATGAAAGTTTACTCCAACAACTGCTGCTACAGAACCATCAAAATTCAGCCTTCATTTAGCAGTACTAAACCTTTTAGAGGTTGTTGACTTCATTGGTGATGAAATGCAATGATTGCTCTCGATTAAATAGTAAAAAATTGCTTTATTGGACTGATTTGAATAGTCTCAGATGTAATAATAGTTGAATTGATTGACGTGAACTGCTGTTAGGGTGAGACGGTTTTCTTGTTCATTGAAGGTGGGGTTTGATTATCAGCTGGTGAGACTTTTCCGTTGTTGATGGTGAGGGTGTTTGAAGAGCAGGATTGAACAGCCACTTGGCAATGCTGGAACCTTGAAGTGGCTATTGTGTATAGAAAGTGGTCAGGCTATGATGGTAGTGGGGGTTGAAGTGGCATCTCAGGCATGCTACTCATATGCAAAGGCGGCTGAAATGGGGTGCTTGCAGCAGAAATTGTGGGTTGAACCACTCGTGGTGGTTGGCTAGAATAATGAGGTGGAAGAGCAGACATATTTGAGGTCTGTGGAGACGGCGTTGATGCTGAATGAGTTAGGTAATGTTTGTAGATAACGACCTTACACCCGAAAAGCCGGGCAAGCAGATAAATAAAGGCATATCCACTGGTATCCAAATAGTACACCCTTCTGAATATTACCGTTTCAACCGAAAACTGTTTTCACATGATATGCAATCTACCTGGTTATTGTTCAGATGCAAAACTGTTATTTGTATCATATTGCATAGCTTGAGATCCACCATAATTATGCTTGTTAACTGAATGCCCTAATTTATTCTCAGATTCGTTCACAATATGGAAACCATTGATATCTTTCAAGTTTTCCTCACCCAAACTCAACTGCTCCTCTATCCTTCGCAACGCCTGATCAACTTCAAAATTAGGTAAACCGCCACTTACCTCAGCTTCTTCTCATAGACAGAAGGGACTTGTCGTTCGACCTGGTGATCCCAACTAACTTCTAGGATTTACAGTCGTTATTTGCATCAACATATCCCGAATTAAAAATGTGTATGATGACTACTTGACATGTTATCCAACCTACTCAAGGTACCACCTGTGATAGACAACTATCAAGGTCATTAACTACTATCTTCTCTAATGTACTACTATATAAAACCATATTTACTTAATAGTGAGTAAATAACGAACCTTCCATAATCCATTGTACCACTAATTGCTTCCAAAAATTCAAATCTCTTTTTTGTTTCAACATTAGGAAGTGCAGTAACCTGTGTGGACAAATCTCAACTTATTAAATAGGGAAGTGTTGAATTTTTTATTGAATACGATGAAAAAAATATACTTTGTTCAGAGGCTCTACCGGGATGCTAGAGTTGTCAAAAGAAGATGCTTCCTTTTGCACGAACAGCATCCACAATGGGTTTCCAGGCATCAATGTGTTCTATAAAACATATCCCAGGAGCATTCTTAAACCTTATGCCAAAAAAAATAGCTACTTAATTAGCAACACATTCAGTCATAATTGTTACTTACCATTTAGGAAGTTCTCATTATAATGTACTAAAAACATGCTTAAAAAATATAGATACAAATATGTTTGAAGGCAATCACATAGTACCTTTGGGAAACATGAGATACAATAGCGCCTTCAGAAATCAAAAAAGCCGCCTTTGGTGGTTCTTTGAGCATAATATAAGATAGCATGCCACTAACGAATACTGTCGTAAGATCTAAATCTGGTCAATAGTGCCAACACAATCCTACAAAATGTCAAATGAAGTGAAGTCAACTTTGTTGGTAGCTGCACAAAGCCACAAATGATCCAGTACTTGATAGATATCAATTCAGATAACAAAGAAAATAGAATGGAGGTTGTGCCTGTGGAAAAGATGGAAATTACCCATATTGTAATAGGTTCAAAGACGAATGATCTTTTTTCTTGGCCTTCCATTTTGCCTAATGATCATTCTAAGATGAAAATGAGGCCCTTTTGTACCCACGCTAAAGGCCAAGAAATTTAAACATCCAAAATGGATATTGAATATGTGCATGCATATTCACATAGCAAATGTGAATATGCATCCACAAATTCAATATCCAATGACACACACTTTCAGAGATAACGGGCCATGGATCGTAGGAGAAGTTGCAACATACAAATGTGTTATAAATATCAACCAGGGTGTTTCAACGAAAAAACTATATTACATTCTTAAACACATTTGAATAGAAAGAGATTAAATTAATGGTGTGACCTCGTTGAGCTCCACTAATCTTGTTGACCCACTTCTCAAATCTCCTATCTGCTAAAAAAACTAAATCCAAACGGTCAACTTCATTGAGCAAAATCAGTGAGGCCAGCCCACAAAAGGTGTGCCTATAGATACAAAATTAAGACGTGAGGGATCCAGGTGAAAGTTTGCACAGACTATGTGTCATTAAAAAGTATATAGGTGATCAATTTCAGTGTAATGTATCTTTTAATGAAAAACTCTTGACTGTATTTGGAAGTCATTAACTGAAACATACCCACGATGAGCTTCTGAACCTGGTTCACCAGCAATGCCATCTTTGTGGGTATAACAGCTGCACGAATGATAACACTTGGTGTCTGCATGTACCTGTTAGGAGAGCAGGGGATCAAATAATCAAATGAAGAGTTTGAATTTATATAGAATAAAATAAGCAATCCTAAATAAAATTAGCTCACATGACTCACATCTGCATATCCACAGTCAAGGTGGTCCATATAAGGGGTGTTTGGGATTGCATTTGTAAAACTGAATATGCTAGTGCAAAACAACTTTTATCTTTAAGAAAACGCAGATCATCACTTTTTTATAACGATAAAAAATATATGACTTGTTATAAAAAAAACTACATACCTCAGACCCAACATCTTGTCTGATGTGCTTAAGTTCATGCCATGCTGAACCCGCGTGCTTTAATTGAAGATGACTTTTCATGAGCACAGTCAATGTATCAATTACTCCAGTTCAATCATCAATTGCGAGTATCACCCGAGACCTACAAAAAACATTGGGAGAATAGTGTTACCAGCTGCAAGACTAAAAAAACAACAAATGATGTAAGAAGACTCACATCAGAGATACTTTTAATAAAGATCATTGTATCGACATCATATAACATGTAGCGTTAGCAATATTTCCATGACCCGGTCAATCATGAAATCCACTTTTCCTTTAGAGGTTTTCTGGCTTTAGTGCAACTGGAAAGTCTTTTTAATTCCTCTAAGGTTTAGGATTACGAATCAAACAATGTTTAAAAAATTAACAAAAAGCTGAAGAATCTTACATTGCTTTTAAACGTTTGTTGTGTCTCGTCTTCTTAAACTGTTATTAAACCCTAATTAAACCTATAAGAATATTCCATATGTATAGCCTTATTAGCCATTGGTCGAATTAAACCCTAATTATTAACTGTTAGCATGCATGTTAATAACTAATGGCCAATGAGATTCTTAAAGTAACAATTGATTGGAGAATTATATTACTCAGTCTATGTGTTTTTGGTTGTCCATCAATAATATTTTCTCAGTACATTCTCCAAATGGGAAGGTGCTGCAAACAAAAGTATGGTATTCAGAAAGGGAAACGAAACATATACATAAATATACAAAGGTCTCAGAGAGCATATAAAAGATATACATAAACATACATACCTTAATCCAATTATGATCATATAAACCCAAAATTCATCTTGACTTTGAAAATTGGAGATGTAAAACATTAGACCTGCAAAGTTCAAATATGTATTAAGCTCACATAGATTTGATGATTGTATTATAAGCATAAATTTTTTGATCATACAGGAACAAAGAGGAAGCACGTTAGCTTTTTTGAAGAGGCTGGAAGAAATAGTTTAGGGTTTTTCTTAGATATGGCAGTGATCGTGATATTAATTGAGAAGAAAATGGATATTTTTTAGGAGATTTTAATTGGTTTGGAGTATTCCTTAGACGAATTAATAGGTTCCAAAGGTTTATATTTGTTGAATTGCAAACTTTACTCCAAAAGTTGTGTTGCTCTAGTGGTTCAGATGTTTGTTATTGTTAGTAGACATCTCAAGTTCAATCCTCACCACCATTATTTTTACATATGATTAATCCGAAATATTAAAATTTCTGAAATTAATTAAAAATTTGCAAAATTAATAAATTAAAAAAAAAAACATTGCTTATGTGATGACATGGCATTGCTTATGTGATGACATGGCGAAATATGAATTACTGGGCAATGACTGGGCATTGACTGGACAATGACTGGACATATCCTTCAAATGCCTCCTGTTATATATAATGTAGAGATATATATATATATATATATATATATATATATATATATATATATATTTTCAGAAAAAGAATATAACGAAGATGATAATAGTAAATCTATTGATATTGAACACACTGATGATGAAGAAGATGATGAGCCTAACGAGTATGACCTTATTGATGATATTGAAGAAGAAGGAATTCAAGATGATGATGATGAAGATGAAGAGGAAGAATATAACTTTGATGACGAAACTGATAGTGATGAAGAAGATTCTGAGGATGATCAAGATAGTGAAGATAATGATTATGAAGAATTAGATGAACAAGAAGAAATAAATAATGAATATAATGAAGGAAAAGAAGAAATAGAATATGAAGCAGAAAAGGGGATAAAAGGTGGCGAATTTAATGTAACTGAAAAAGAAGAACAGAGAGAAATCACGCAAGTACTATCGCAAAAGAGATGTTCTATAAATGATTCATCAAAGATTAATCAAGACAAGTTAAAGAAACTAAAGTTGGATAGTATGAAGCATCCAGAAGTACCGGTTGAAGGTGAATGATCTAATCCAAATTTGGTGAAGAGTAATGATGTGTTTAAAAACAGGGGTTCACCAACTCAGTTATTTAATGCTATTAGATTATTAAAAACAGATACTAACTCGTGCAACGTTTTAAAAAATATGGGATTTGGAAGTTTACTTGAATTAAAAATTAATATAATTCCAAGTAGATTGGGACACAATGTGGTTCAAAGCTTTGATGAATCGACAATGAGAATCAAACATTGGAGAGGGGATATTAAAATTATAAAGGAATCAGTCGAAGAAATTTTCGGTTTCCCAAGTGGTGGTTTACAAATAAATCCACCAGAAAGAGTGAAAAGTGAGGATGCATGTATTAAAAATTGGAGAAAGCAGTTTACTTTGTTAAAGAAGGATATGATCAAAGTTAAACCAAAATCTGTAGTGCGAAAACTAAAAGAAGCAAAGGACAGAGGAAAGTTGTTCAGAATTAACTTAGTTGTTTTGATAGCCACTGTCTTATTTGAAGCTATGAAAGATGGAACATCAAATTAGAGAATCTTATATTCTATTTCATCTGATTATGATAAGATTAATAAGATGGATTGGTGTGGTTATTTGATTGATTATCTAAAGAAGTGTAAAAAGGATTGGAATCCTAACAACAAGAAATCATATTATTGTGGACCTTTGACATTTCTTACGGTAATTACACTTCTTTTTTTGTTTTATTTATTCTTCTTTTATACATACATATCTCAAAATTTTGTAACAAAAAACCAATTACCTTTTGCAGCTTTTTTATGTTCAAAAGATAGAGTGCAATTTCATAAAAGTAGATCATTCTCAATAGGCTTTGAAAACATGGAATACAGAATTGCTGAAGATGAGAGAAACAGCAGAGTTTAGTTACTTGGTGGATAAAAGTCATTGTGAAACACCTAAATCTGTTGAAGAAGTATTAAATGTTACACCTAAACCTGTTGATTTAAAGGTATTTTTTTTTCCTAAATCTGTTGGTTTAATCAAAACAAACACTTATTCCATATATTTCATAAGTTGTGTAATTGCTTTCAGGGGAAGCTGGAAAACGCAGAGAAATTAGATGCAATTCCAGTTAAACAAGCTTCTTCTGAAAAAGGTCAAAATGTGAGATCAGAGTGCAACAAACTGGTATGTTTCTTTCACATTTTATATGTTAATAGTATGAATTTGTACTGATATAGCAATTGTTAATCAATATGAGAATAAATAAGTTGTTTTAGATGATAGTATAATGCGTAAGAATTTAAACAATAATATTATTGCTAATAATATAAAATAAGTCTGTTAAAGACGTATTAAATGTTACAGCTAAACCTGTTGATTTAAAGATATTCTTTCTTACCAAATCAGTTGGTTTAATCAAAAATAAACTTATTTAATATATTTCATTATTTGTCTGGTTGCTTTCAAGGGGAGCTGGAAAACGCAGAGAAATTAGATGCAGTTCAATTAAAACAAACAAAAAAGCTTCTGGTGAAAAAGGTCAAAATGTTACATTAGAATGCAACAAACTGGTACGTTTGTTTATCATTTTATCTGATAATCGTATGAATTTCTTTTAAAAAAAGAAAATTATTAATGATTAGATTATCAATATAGGTAAACTTATGAATTTGTACTGATATATCTAGAATATTTGACTCGTTTTATAAAACTTACAGATGTTTAAAGAAATAATCTCTTAAGAGAAAAAAGTTCTATTAAAGAAAGTTGATGACGGAAAGGTATAGCTTTTTTTCAAATTTTTTATAAAATTTTATCTTGCAACTAAAATGAATTAACAAAATTAAGCTAATATTTTAATGAAAATTAAACAGGGTTTCATTCGCAAAACGAATAATAATTTGTTTATGTTGGAATCATTGATCAAATAAATGAAGCATTCTATAAAAAAGGATTGTTGAAATTCCAAATTCAAAAGAAGTTGAAGCTTTAAAAGATGAATGGGATCGTGTAATAAACACCACAAAACGAGCAAAGCTTAATCCAGAATGTTCAATAATCGAAACTTCTAGATCTGAATCAATTTTTTTGAAAAATGAGGGAAACATAAAAAACAAAGTTAATTTGCGTCATCAAGAAAGGAAATTTGATTTTACAGAATGTGAATCAAATATTATTGAAAAAGAAAGCCAAACTTTTAACGAAATCCCTTCTTTTGATTTGGGTTTTGATTTCCCTTCACATCCTGTTGAAGAAGTAACACTATGTAAGTCGTTAGAAAAAGTCAATTTGACTCCTCCAGAAGAAAAATCTAAACCCAATAAAAGAGAAATTGTTTCTCTTCTAACACCTCCCGAAGAAAATCAAACCATTAAAGAAACAAATGAAATTCAAGCATCGACAGAAGAATTTAATGCAGCCAATGCACTATTCAGTATGAGCAAAAATCCTATGTAAGTTTTAAACATTATTATTATTTATTTATTTATTTATTTATTTTTTATTCTTATTGTAATTTGATACTTTTAATAAATATTTATAGGGACATAATTTTCCAGTTTCAAGATAGTGGTTTTGGAGTAGAACGTACAAAGTTTGAATCGTTCTATTATGAACAATGGATATATTCTGATATAATAGATATGTGGTGTATCTTACTTAATTATGAAGAATTCAGAAGATCTAACTCTAAACAATCAAAATTGTATTGCAATACGCAGGTTACGGTATGTTTTTTATGTTTTTTTAATAACAAAATAGTATTTAAAAATAATTATTTTGTATTAATTATAGTTTATGATATCAGCCTCTATCTATGACTGATGAAAATATAACAAGAGATGAAAGATTTGCAAGTTTTCAAGAAGCTCTGTTTTTAGCTGCATGCCTTGAAGATGAATCTGTAGCTAATTTAGTTAGTGTGGATTTGGTAAGTTACTTATTTAAAAATGTGCTTATGGTAGTTATAATAATATGGAATAACTGATTGTGTATAAATATAAGTTTCAATAGCTTATTTTTTTGAATATCAACACAGGTCTTTTTCAATATTCTTCGGGATTCACATTACTACATTGTTTGTTTCGATCTAAAGAATCTGAAGATTGAGATTATCGATAACAGAATAACAGATATGGAAGTTGTTTATGAAGCTTCTAAAATTTCTGAAATAGATCTGATAAATCGAATATATGGAACTCTGCCGCTAGTTCTGGTAAGAATTCATGTTTACAATTTTTTCCAAAACGTTCAGTCATTTAATTTCGTAACCTGGACCTTCGATACCTTGTCGTTCTGGTAAGAATTCGTGTTTACAATTTTTCCCAAAATGTTCAATCATTTAATTTCAAAATTTCAATGAAGTAAAATTTAATATTCATTAACATTGCTGTATTAATTTTTTTCAGACAAAATTTTTCTGTGAGTATTTGACAAAGAGAGATCATCCAAAATTTCAAATCATGAGACTCTGTAAGCCTAGTATATTGAAAATGCCTTGGAGAACAAGAAGAAATGAACATGATTGTGCAATTTTTGCAATGAGACATATGGAGACATACTATGGACAAAGAGTTGAAGAATGGAACTCAGGATTCAAAAATGAAGGTGTAGAACAACAAGGCCAAATCAAGACTTTGAGAAAAAAAAAATATGCAGCTAAAATTCTTCTTTCCGATTATAATATACATAGAAAAAAAATTCTGAATCAATTGAATTTTTGAGTTTTAGTCCAGAAGAAAAACAACGTCGTTTAAAAGCAAAAACCCAAAGGTTCATTGAGATGAGATTTATGTCTTCTTGGAAAGGTAAAGGAAATGGAATGAAAAAGGCTTGAGAAAGTTCATTTTCATTTTAATCTGAAATTGTGTAATTTTGCAGATAAACATTAGTGCATTTTGATAATGTAAAAGAGTATGAGTTTTATTCAATGAATTTGTATCATCAATGATATGTATATATTGGTTAATGTTGATTACTGAGATTTCTTTAGCGAAAATTATACTTGCCTGAGAAGTTAATATCATATTACTTAATTCCATATTAGTTAATAGTTTAAAATATAAGAACAGTTGAAGTGTGTTCATGCATCTGAATTTGAATTATACGAATACATATTTATCAATGTGGTTCATGTTTTATCTGAATAGAGAGTTGATTGATTTGGTATATGACTTAGAAAATGGTTATAAGGTATGTGTTTTAGTCGTAACGGTATTGTTTTAAAACATCACTAATTGTAGGATGTTGTGATTTACACATATCAACAGTTTACGAGCTGTTGAATTTCCACTTTTAAAACACAGGCATACATAAGTAAAAAAACAAACAAAGTTATTCAAACTAACAAAAACAATATAAAAAGTTCAAATATTTTAAAACAACACAAAGCAACAATAAAAAAACAGAAACTTCTAAAAATAAACTGCTTCTGGTGGCAGGGTTGTGGTTTCTCAACTGTTTGATAAAAGGGCATTTATTGACACATATAGTTAATAAAATTATAAATTTTATATATTGAAAAGTATTCACAAAAATTTACATTTCGCATAGTTGGGCTAATAAAAAAATTTGGGCTTGCATAAGTTCATATTCTATTGTGTATTTTTTTTTTTTTTTTTTTTTTAAGAAAATCTATTTTGGACTTTGTAGAACAGAATATGCAGAATATAAAATTTTAACCTAGCTTACTTGTCAATTGTCATCTTCATCTAAAAATTATAACAGGTAAATAAATTCTAATTAAAATAAATAAGTTTATTCAGTTATAATGTTTATTTTTTTATATTTATCTTTGATGCAGATATCAAATGGAAAAAAACTGTTCAATTAGTGAAAATGTAATGGCATCAATCATTGCAGAGAGATCAGAAGTTGATATGGCAAATGATCGTGAAAGGAAGTGTAGTGTTTGTGGAAAAGTTGGTCATCATGATGCCAGAAATTGTCCATTAAAAAAATGAAGTTAAGTTATTAGATTCATGATTTGGGTTATCTTATTATGTATTTATTTTATTGTTGAACAATTAAACAATTTAATTGAATGTTTAAGAATTAATTTTAAATAATTCATTTGTTAAATTATCATATTATCATATTTTAAATAATATTTCTTAGTATTATTGTTATTATTATTATCCTAACTATCATCATTACATAAATTTTTTTTTTGAACATAGACATTTTATTAGACAAAACTAAGGAACATACAAATCATGCCTCGCAAGCGAGGAAATTTCACAAGGAAAAGAACTATCGCAATTAAATCCGGAAGCAGAATAAAACGCGTGAGAAGCAACCCAGTGAGCTACTTTATTTTGTTCACGCTTAACCCAAGAAAACGTAATTTGCATATTCTTTGCCCATAAGCGAATGTCATCAATAAGAGCTACAAAACTCCATGGTGGGCATGCTTCAGAAGATGAGAAGGAGATAGCCATTTGAGAGTCCGATTCCACAATAGCATTTAGCCACCCGTGACTAGATGCAAGCGAACAAGCAGAATGCACCGCAATGACCTCAGCATGGAGGGGAAAAATGGCACAACTTAAATCACCGTGGACATAACGAAGAGAGCCAGTGGAATCAAGAACCGCAATACCAAAAAGCAGACTTAGAAAGCTTGAAAGAAGCATCACAGTTTAGCTTCACCATACTTCCGTGGGGGGGAATCCACCGAGGAGAAGAGTGTGAGCTGGAATCAAGATTACTAGAATAAACATAACAAAGTTCACTTAATTTAACAAAGTCATAGATTAACATACTTCATAATTACGACCTAATTTACCAAAGTCTTAGATTCCTAATTTACCAAAGTCTTAGATTCCTAAACATCCACACTTCATAATTAAACACACATAAAGTTCAGTTAAAGATAGTTGCAAAATGAAACAAACTTTTTCCATATCATGGTTAACAGACATGGAATTCTGCGACTTTAACTTCTTCTCCTTCAACCACTTCAACAATTGTGTTAACAAGCTATAGACGCATCATCTTTCCTTCCTTGAATCTGCAAAAACCTGCAAATGCCCCCCAGTTGCCAGTAATTTTCACATGCTTAAACCTTAATGGTCTGCTTCTGTCAGGAATTGTTTTTACTTTCATTGGAAACCTCTCATCCACAGTAACAAGTGTTGCCTTTTGGTATGTGTGCATAGAGTGTGAGGAGCTGTAATCAACTGGTATTGTCTAACATCCATATATACAGTTGGTTAGTGTCGTTAAATAACAAACTTAAAAAAAATTATCTTAAACATACCACAATTATTTTATAACTATTTCTATATACTTACCAAATGGTAAAAGACACAAACAGATGCAGTTAGTTCAGCATAGAACACATCCCCTTCATTGTTGTGACTGGTATGTCCTTTCCATAAGCATGAGTGTTTCGCTCTATTGTCTGCGATTAACGATTAATAACAATACTTAACTTCTTATTGATGGATTTATTTGTATTCTTGCTATTATATTGGACAATATAAATATGAACATAGATGTACCTTGGATGGCATATGGTGGTATGGGACGAGAAGGTAACCTCAACATCGTTGGTAGAATAGTTTCTTCATAAATGCACATTCCATTAGCTAAGAATATGGCAAGATTCAGTTTGTTGTTTTCTAAATTTGTAAAAACCATCATCTATCCCTTAGCAATTTCCAAATCAGCAACGAGTTTGTCCCATCTTTTACCGAACAATCGGTTTGACCTTACAACACTTTGTGGATCAAGTTGTACCCTTTCATGTTACACTTTGTAACTCATTTCATTTGCGTAAATTTTGAATGTGTTTTTCCATATGTCCTGCAAGAAATCTCCCGGTAGAATCTACAATATCAAGTATACATTTATTTATTTTAATGCCATTAAGCTTATATGTATATTTTAAACGATGATATAACAAAAAAAAAATACCTGTCCATCAGTTGTGCGCCTAACCAGGCACCTACTCACCCTGTTTCCCACATCACGTCTTTCGTAACCACGACCTTCGATACCCTGATCATCATAACCTGTTACGTAAAATGTGCTTTCCGCCTCTTTCACAAAGTGCAAAGTTCTAACAAGTGAAGGGATGTTGTCCTCCACAAATATAGCCCATTCATCGCCATACAAATCAACCTTGCTTCCATCATCCCTTACTAAACATATGTACCTGTACTTGTTGTTGCCATGGATGAAAATGTATTTTTCTCCATTGTAGAAGTGTTCCTTGAACACATTTGGTAGAGTCTGCACACAATTGAATAATAATTTGTTATCATATTATATTGCGATATTGATTATATTAAAAAGACAAAAAAATAACTAAAAAAATAAACGAAATATGAACATCCAAATAAAAATATACGTGAGCTAATATGCATTGTCTACCTGGGAAGCTGCGTTACTTTCTAAGTCGAATCTGAAAAGGAATTGCTGATCCATTTGTTTGTTTTTTTATGTACCTGTAATATAAATCCATTCAATGAAATATACTGATGTTGTTTACAAATACGACAACATATAATTACTGACGTATACAATGTACCACTTTAAATAATTTCAAATGTTAATGTAATGTACGTTTTAATGTTGTTAAACAAACAACCACATTTCATCTCTTACTTGAACCTCCTACAATAAACATCGCATATGTAACCGTAAAATATGCATATACCAAATGGCAAAGCTGTTATCTATGAATAAAACTAACTAAAATAACTACATGATGTATTCTTGATAATCATAAACGTTAAATGCCACAGACATCAGCATGTAGACCAATTATCTAATTTATTTTTTTGGCAAACACATTGATCTTTTCAATCAATGAAACTCACAATCACATTCGTCTCAGTTTACCTAAGTTTGTTTTGGCTTATGGTGTGGTATTTATGTGATTGTTGATGATTCAAAACAATTATATATGTAAATAGAACATTCCACATCCAAGAAACTAAACTAACAACCCATCTTTCAATATTTTATCCAAACAATTTTTTTTCACAAAATAAAACAAAACATTATTTTGATCCATACCTAATGCAATATAAGTTATATTAAAAGGCTTCATATATTAAAAAAAAAAAAAAAAAAAAAAAAAAAAACTAATCTAACAGATCATCTCTGTTTTCAAACATGTATTACTCACTTATTTAATCTTTAACAAATAGAATACCACGTTTGATCAATAGATTACCATTATCAAGTAATCTTATCATTAGCAAACATACTATATCATGCAAGTAATCTTGTCATTAGCAAATTATTTCATAAATATGAGATCAACAATATTTACATATTGCAAGTAAATTCGGATAATTTTTAGAAAAAAAAAATTGAGTATTCTAACCTTTCAATTTTTTGACGGTTCGTTGATATGACAACTGATAATCGGAGAGAAAATTTAGTTACAGAGCCAAGTGAAAAATTATTGATGGTAATGATGGTATGAGATTGTATATGGAAATTGTGCATGCAGTCAACGAGTCAAACACAAAAACGTTGTCTTTTTTAGGCTGAATAATATTTTTCTTGTTAAATATTTATGTAATTATTAATTTTTTAAAAATAAATAGTGAATTAAGGTTATTCGGGTCAACCAAAGAATCGAACCGAACCGAACTAGAAATCAACTGAACCGAACCGAAAACCAAATTTGAATATGGTTTGGTTCGGTTTAACCGAACTAATGGAACCAAACTAACCGAACAAATTGATAACCGAACCGATCAACACCCCTAGTTATGGAGATGGTTAAACAATATAAATCAAAACATAACTAAAACTTGGAAGACAAATTTTGAAATTTAATCATCTATATAAACATAGCATGACAAAAAATTCTTAATACATTATTCTCTAAACCAAAAGTTACTAGCTTGTAAAAGGAAGGAAACGACAACATGTAGTGTTCAAAGTGTCGTTGTTGTTTTAACAAACATGAAACAAAGGAAATGGTCTTGTATCGGCATTGGTGTGGTCGTAGAAATCAAACATGTATTTAAAGCGCATCATTTAATACTGTTATCTTAAAAGGATATTCACATTTTAAAAAGTTTTGGGCTTTTTAAATATGGGCTTTCTAAAAATAATGGGCTTTGGAAAAGTTTATTAACATTAAAAATATGGGTTTTTTATAATAAAATGAATTTATTTTAAAATAACTAAAAAAATTTTGAATTATATTGGAGATATTTTATTTACAATATTTACTCAAAATAACTTTATTTATTAATTTAACAATTACTGAAAATTTTAAATATACTTTAAAATTTTTGAAAGATTATTTAATTTCAAAAAAGTTAATCATAATCAAAACTTGCTTGTTTGACTTAAAACACACTGTCAAAAAAGAAGCGTCCTCGAGAAGCAAAATATTACTATATGTCAGAATATTATTTTTGGCAATACAAATAATAACGTAAACTTAATTAATTAAAAAAATAAATTTAATTTAAAATGACTATTGATTAAATTTAATTTATATTAAAAAAAATTAAGAGATTGATATTTTGATAAAACTCAAAAAGTCAAAACAATCAACAAAAAAATCTCAATTTCATTCCACCGTCTTCATAGTATCATAAAAACCCTAGGGAAAAAAAATAAAATAAAAAAAAAAAACTTCAAAAATGATAACAACATCCCGATTGAACTCCAAATGGAAATAATCAAAAAAGTTTATGAGGTTAAGAAATTGATTGGATTCAAATCAGTTTCCAAACAATGGAAGTCTTTTATTGAGAGCTCTGACTTTGTGATTGGTCATAGCACCCGCCATCCACAGCCGCTTAGTTGTTCTATCATAGGCTACAGAGAAGATACTTCTGTTTTTAAGGAAAAGTACGTTTTTTTTTCTAGATGATGGTAAGAATGAAACTCTTTTTAACGTTTCTCTATCTAATGTTATTTCTAAAAACATTGAACAAAAATTTTCTATATCAAAAATTATTGGTGCAACTCATGGTTTAGTGTGTTTGTATGGTTTCCACAAAGTCTATAAACGGTGGATGGTTATTTTTTCGAATCCTTCAATTCGAAAATCAATTGGTATTGTTGCTCCTTATACTGAAAGTAATGTCTGTCCTACTTTAGCTTTTGGTATTCGCCCGGATACTTTAGATCCTACTGTACTAAAATTAACATATGCTAAGAATGCTATGTTTTGGGTTGTTGAAGTTTTTTCATTAAGTGCAGGTGTTTGGAACAATGTGATTCCAAATGGTAATTGTCCTCGAGAAACCATCAAATTTAATGACTCAACTTATGTTGTATTAGATAGATTTGTTTATTGGGTTGCATATGAATTGATTGTTGCTGATGATCGTGACAATAACAAAAACATGCTTATCTCATTTGATTTGATTGCAAAAGAGTTCAAAGAGATACACTTACCAGATAGCTTAACAAATGAAATATTTGAACCTTTCCAATTCACCGTTTGTAAACTAAGGGAGTCTCATATTGTGTGTGGATGCATTATGATTGACGGAGCACTACGATGTGGTCTATGGATAATGGAAGATGATTTTTCTTTCAGAAAGCTATACACAATTGACGTAAACGTTTATAGAATATTGGGGTTTACAAAAAGTGGTGAAGCTATATTTGAACCTCGAGAAGACTATGGAAAATGTTCAACACTTCATGTTTACGACCCATGTTCACAACAAATCAAGAATCTTGGGATTATTGGAGTAGAGGGTTCATTCAACATGGGCTTATACAATGAATCGATTCTGCTAAATGATCAGTAAGAATAATAAAAATATATTATGAAAAATAGGTATCGTTAAATCTCTTTTATTTAATTTTTGGTTGTATTACTTGATGTAAGTTATATGAATTAAGATTTACATGCTTTTTGTTTTGTGATTATGAGTTTGCAAAGTTGATATAAAATATTTTTGATACATTGATATTATTTATTTTGGATAATAGATAAACTGATATTAAAATATATTATTAAAAATTAAGTCATAAGAAGTAGTAGTTGTGAAGATGATGTTAAAACAAATTGAGAATTTATGTGAATTTTGTTAATGCAATTCTGATATATTATTATTTCTAAGTATTACCACGATATTAATATTAAAAATATCTAAATATTATTCAGCAGTTATGATATTATTAGATGTTGAAAATTTGATTATCTTACTATAATTTAACTTTTACTATGATTTTCTAGATGTTACTAAACTTAAATCTTAAGATAATTTAAAAGAAAATGTTAAATTATCACAGTAAAGTTTAATGTCACATAAAACATGCTTGCCTCAACATTAACTATCACAGTAAAGTTTAATATCACAGTAAACTAAATAGTGAACATTTACTATCTGAATAAAACAAAATTAAAAAACAGACTTATCCAATTTTAAATATCATAGTGTATTTAATATCACAGTAAATTTAAATCACAGTCAATTTTAAAATCACATTTCAACATATTGCTAGAAATTATTACTGGATGTACCAAACTAAATGAGATGCAACGATTAGTCATCTTTAAAAAATACGTAGTATAATAAATTTAAAAAAAAATCTTTATTTTTAATATCAAAGTTTATATAGATTGTTTATGAGGTGTGACATTTATTGTTAAATAAAAAATGTAATAAACAATTTTTTTTAATGTGTATGATAAAAGTAAAAGTTATTATTAAGAAATTTTATTAACACATAAATAAATTAAAATTACTATATGACAAAATTAATTAAAAAAATAATTTTAAAATTAAAATAAATATAAATAAAAAAAATACTATTTGACAATATTCTCATCTTTAAATAACATAATGATATTCGATTACATCAATACATTTAAATTATCATTAATACAATAAATAACAAATGAAAAATCTTAATTACATACATTATGTAACAAAGTACTTTTCTAATACATTATGTATTACATAACTAAGCATTCTAATACATTATGTATTACATAACTAAGCATTTGGAAAAAGCTTAAAAATGATAATTCCTTTCGATCTCCAATAAGGCAAAAATTCATCATTGTACTTTACATAGCAAGATGAATACATTCTTCATTATAATCAAATCTGGACTCTATAGGAGATAAAAATAATCATTCTGACAATGGGTAGGTGACAATGCGTAGGTGACTTTTTAATTATCAAAAAGACTTTTTAATTTTTACACATTTAGTTATATACTAAAAAAGCAAATATTGGTAGCAAGTTTACACATTTAATTAACATATTGTTCCATTTTGTTAATTATATGACTCAATTTTTTTAATTTAAAAAAAATTAAAAAAATGCAAAAACAACAATACATAAAATATAGTTCATAGCAAAAAAATTTGCGATACTACTACATAGCAAAAGTCCTACATAATGGACAAACTTTTTTTTGAAACAACCATTTATCTATACAATGTACATGAAATTCATGGCGACAAATCAAAGCGCGTATAATTTCATTTTCTTTGTATTCTCCCAAACAAATTGCACAAACCCCGTCCATCTTGTCAAGCAACATTATTCTTTCACTTGCTATAGATCTCGTAGACGAACTAGATGAGCCAATATTCTTAGTTTCTTCTTGAAAACGAACTATTTCTTGTTATTCAAGTTGTAATACATCTTCATAAGACCTTTCAATAATCAAATTGACTAAAGAAGAGGGTATATCCGGCATACGTTCAACACATTGCTGGAAATGATTTCTGTTAGAAGTTGATCTGTGTAAATTTTGAAAGTAATGAACAAAAACTGATGGAGGTACCTGAGTAAATGGGATAAAACGATTACTCATCTTTATTTAAAAAAGGTTTAAGACGAGAATGAATGTTTATTATTATATATATATATACTAAAAGTCACTTGAGGGTACTGTAGCAAATCACTGTAGCAACAGTGATTATAACAGTGATTATGTATGGTGTGTTACGACACATAATAACTATTTAATATAACAATACCATTTATATATTAATATTATAATACATATCAGAATACAAACCTTATGCAGAATAAATAAAACGATATTAATATATATATTTGTTATGTCAAACAAATAACAGCCACGTGTCAAGAACACAAATGTGTCTCAAAAATAACTATTAAATATCACAATACCATTTATATATTAATATCATAATAACTATCAGAATACAAACCTTACATCTCAATATCATAATACCTACCATAAAACAGATATTAATATCATAATAAAATTCGAAAATGCAGAATAATAAAATGATATTAATATATATATTTGTTATGTCAAACAAATAACGGCCACGTGTCAAGAACACAAATGTCTCATAATAAATTTAAATATCACAATACCAATTATATATTAATATTATAATACCTATCAGAATACAAAGTTACAAACCTTACATCTCAATATCATAATACCTACCATAAAAGAGATATTAATATCAGAATAACAATTTATATCATAATAACAAATTATACAGTATAATAATACTTATATCAGAACAACAATTTATATCATAATAACAATGTAGATATGCTTATGTAAAAAATAACAACTTTAATAAAAATATCTATATTCAGAACAATAAAATTAAAGAACAAAAATTACTTTCAATTATTCAAACTTATCAATCAGTATCCTCCCCAGAATTAAAAATAAATACATCATCATCCTCCTGAGAATTAGCTTTACTTTATTGTCCCTTAGTTTTCCTTCCTTTTCGATTCGCCTTCTTAATGCCTTTCTTAGGAGCCAGTTTTTTTCTATTTGGATTGTTGGGACAATTCCTGAAATCATGATCTGTTTTTTTTTACAGATTCTACAATTTCTCAAATTTTTTCCACCTTCTTTTGCAGATTTAATTCTGACATCATTATTAGAAGGTTTATACCTATGACCACTAATTCCACCTTTGTTTTTCCCAATACCAGGAGGAAAAACTTCAAGAACAGCAGGTTTAGGAACTCCAATCATAGATAATATACTTTGTTGTTTACTTGCTGAAGTCTGCGGCACATTTGATGATTCTAAACCAGATTCATAAAGACTCAATTGATCAAGAAATTGACTTAGTTTATCTTCATCGTATCCACATTGAGTGATTATAGCATTCACTTTTGAATAAATATTAGAAATAAAAGAACCAGAAGATCCACTTGATTTATAAGAAGATCCAATAGGAGGTAAAACAACAGCTTCTTTTCTCCAACGCCTTAACAGATATTGCTTTGGAATCTTCTTAACACCATTTGCTCTAAGAGTATAAAAAGCATGACGACATAACAACCCACGTCTTTCAAAATGCAGGCAACTGCATTTAACAGAATGACTTTCTTCATCATAGTCAACCTGAAAAAAAAAAGTAAATGAAAAAATATAAATTATTTTTAACGGAATTTAAAAAACGGTTTCTTGATCATATTTATTGACTTAAAAAAATTGAAATCTGATACCTTAAACTCTCCAAACCACTCTTTATCAGTGTCTTTAACATAACCCAAATTTCTCGTAGAACCAGTACAAGAATCAACAGAAGCAACGATCTCAATCTGAATAACATAGAATGCCTCAATAGTGTAAAACTCTGCAGCTTGTACTTCAATTAATTGTCTGGTTTTCAATGATGGCTTACCAGTTCTTGTATTATTATCAAGAACACGTTGAATATTTCTTTGTTGATCTAATGCACTTTCATAACGAAAAAGAAAATGAACTAGAGTAGAACTCCAATTAGAATTATGACCAAAAAAATAGTTTTCACTTTCAGATCTTGACGTAGTTTTCATTAAACCACTCATTGGAATATCTCTAAAATAAGCAGGAATCCAACTCTCTTTAATATTAAACATATCATTTAACCATTTATGCTCATCTAAATGATATTCAGCCAATAAAGAATTCCATTTTTGAACAAATTCATCAGATTCGTCGCTTTCCCTCCATACAATACGACATAGACGCTTTTTGAATCCTTCTTCTTCACATATTTCAGAACCAATCTACATAAAAAATAAAGGAAAATAATATATATGAAAAATAATTGTTTAATATTAAAAATAATTGTTACAATATATATATATAAAAAGAAATTTTTTAAAAAAAAGTTCTCGAAAAAGAATAAAAGAATTTTTTTTTTTTTTTAAATTCTTTTTATTCTTTTTATGGAAATTTGTCTTTTTATTTGATCTTTACCCTATATATATATATATATATATATATATATATATATATATATATATATATATATATAAAATACCTTTGTAGGAAGTTTATTCATTATATGCCACATGCAAAGACGATGTTTAGCACTTTTAAAAATATTAGGTATTGCAATTAACATTGAAGGATCTTGATCTGTTAAAACAAGATACGGCTCCTTAATATGAGATTTAACAAAAGCTTGTAGTAGCCACTCATATGAAACAACATCTTCTTTCGAAAGCAAACTAGCAGCGAATATTACACATTTTTTATGATTATCAACACCAGTAAAAGGAACAAACACCATATTGTACCTACAAAAAAAAAATATATATATATATATATATATATATATATATATATATATATATATATATATATATATATATATATATATATATATATATATATATATAATATTAAAAAAATATATATATTTAAAAAAAAAAAAAAAAAAAAAAAAAAAAAAAAAAAACACTTACATATTAGTTTTGAACGTAGCATCGAAAGACAGAACATCACCCAAAGCTTCATAATTCCTTTTACTTGTATCATCAGACCAAAACAAACAACTTAATTGACCCGCAGTATTAGTCTTAAACTCAAATGAAAAATTTTCATCTCTTTCCTTTAAAACACTAAACTTATCAATTATCATTTGGGCATCATATTTACCAATATAATTGTAAATATCACGACTCAAATTCTTGAAATCAATCTTTGTAGCACCAACATTCTCATATCCACCCAAAAGCTCAGCAATAAAATTGAACGACATACAAGGACCAATGTTCAAATTTGAAGCCTTAATAGCAAAATACTGATGCGCCAAACTCATAGACCTATGAGACTTTTGCAAATGTCTATCTTCAGAAGTAAAAAAACCATGATTGTGCTCTTCAACAAAGTTTTTAACTTTATACTATTCACCAGATTTAACAATATAAAGTCTAGCTTTGCAATTTGTCCTAAAATCAAATCTTTTTCTTTTAACTGACTTAGCGTTACAATCTTGTTTTGAACTATCAAATTCTTCAACTTTAACTTTTTTAGTCCCTTCTTTACTGCAAAGAAATTCCTTATTAAGAATAACACCTCCTGCTTTACTTTCATGCCCTCTACGAACAATAAAACCAGCTTCATCAACATAATTTTTGTAGACCCTGTAAGCATCTTCAATACTATTAAACAAACTACCTTCTGCTGGTACAACTGCTTTAACAACAACAGGTTTAATTAACTTTGTATTTAAGGTAAAAAAAATCTGGCGAATTAACTTCCTCGTTGTCTTCTAAATTATCATAAGATGATAAATTTACAGCTTCAACAACATCATTACTTGCAGAATTCTGCATCATAGAATAACCTAAAAAAAATAAAGTAAAAAAGAGACTTGATAATAAAATAATAGTATTACACAACTAAGTAAAAAAAAATATAACAGTTCATATAACTTATAACTATAATAATATCAAAATTGATCTAATCATTCCATATCACAGTACATCCAGTTAATACCTACAATACTATATAACGATATAAATATCACAATACAACAATACCTATTGTATAGTAAAAAGGGCCACAAATCAATTGCACAATTGACTCATAATAACTATTAAATATCACAATACTATTTATATATTAATATCATAATAACTATCAGAATACAAACCATACATCTCAATATCATAATACCTACCATAAAAGAGATATTAATATCAGAATAAAATTAGAAAATGCATAATAATAAAACGATATTAATATATATATTTGTTATGTCAAACAAATAACGACCACGTGTCAAGAACAAAAATGTCTCATAATAACTATTAAATATCACAATACCATTTATATATTAATATCATAATACCTATCAGAATACAAACCTTACATCTCAATATCATAATACCTACCATAAAAGAGATATTAATATCAAAATAAAATTTGTTATGTCAAACAAATAACGGCCACGTGTCAACAACACAATTCTCTCCAAAAACAATAAATATCACAATACTATTTAAATATTAATATCATAATACCTACTATAAAAGAGATACTAATATCAGAATAAAATTCGAAAATGCAGAATAACAAAACGACATTAATATATAAATTTGTTATGTCAAACAAATAACGGCCACGTGTCAAAAACACAATTCTCTCCAAAAAACAATTAATATCACAATACCATACTTATATTTTAATATCGTAATACATATCATATAACAAAAACAATATCACAATAGAAATCGTTAAATGGTAGATATTATGATATATTAATATCGTAATACCTACCATATTAAAACCAAAATGATATTAGTATCAGAATACCATTCTTATATCTTAATATCACAATATCTACCATATAACGAAATTAATATCAGAATAAAATTTGAAAATGCAGAATAACAATTTGAAAATGCAGAATAACAAAAACGATGAATCTGATTTTAATAATATTAAAAACAGTTAAAATATCAAGATGATAGCTTATAAAAACAAATAATATCATAATACATATAGTCTGATATAAAAATTAATAAAATACCTTCAACACGGTTTTTTGATCAAAAATGATCTAATAGATCAGGACCAATACCAGAATACTGATCAGGAAAATCCATTTGATAATAAAAATTAAATAAAAATAGTTGCAAAAAATAAGGAAAGAAAATATTCAAATAATAATAAAAAGATAAGGAGATATTAACGGGCGAAGATTTGACCCATATTTTCTAAATAGAATAATTACGAAAATGCCACTCCGTGTTATATAATTATATCTAATCACAGCCGCTGATGGGAAAAGATCAATGGCCCATATGCATCCGTACGTCCGCACTAAAAATAAACTTTCGCATGTGATCCTTTGTATATGTATATATATATATATATATATATATATATATATATATATATATATATATATATATATATATATATATATATATATATATATTATACAAACTTATCAAATACACTTCACACATTTTCATAATCCTCTCTTTCTCTCTCACACTCACAGTAACAACTCACTCGGATCTAGGTTTTGATCTCAAATCTCAAAAAGCTTATAAGATCACAAATGAATATAATCCAAATACCCCGTTAGAGCTATTTATTCTTAGGCTTAAGTTGATTATCTGTTATAAGAATCGCGTTGCCTTTGTATTGATAGAATAAGGAAGAACATGTTGTGTTGTTTTTGCGAATAATTAGAGCAAAAGAGATATTAAGGTTTGCTTGGATTAGCTTATTTTATCTTAGGATTAGGTTGACTATCCGTTATAAGAATTATGTTGCATTTGTATTGAGATAATAAGGAAGAAAAGTGGCGGATGTGTGTCCGAATATTTAGGCTAAAACATTCAAGTATCAAAGATGGAAGAAGTATCAATGATGGCTGGACATTCACCACTTTCAAGTATGAACATAAACTTGTTCTGGTGTTGTGAACCCATTATTGTGTGCATCAATTATTGATTCATCTTTGCTCTTTGTCAAAATAAAAAAATAGTTATCAAGTATAATTTGTATTGATAGAATAAGGAAGAACATGTTGTGTTGTTTTTGCGAATAATTAAAGCAAAAGAGATATTAAGGTTTGCTTGGATTAGCTTATTTTATCTTAGGATTAGGTTGAAGTACAATAAACATATCAAGAACTTAAAGAGTTTTTTCATGTATTTAGTTAAAATGAAAATAATTTCATTGCATTGTTGATATAAATTTAATATGATTTCATTGATTCATGATTAGCTCTCTATTGTCGTAGGACCTACATAACTAATATGTATGTTCGTCACATTTAAGTGAGCAATATAAATGATAGTAAGAATTTGGTTGCTAAGAACTTAAAGCTCAATTATCAGGGTAGATCTATCTAACAATGTAGATGGGTTCCATCACTTTAATTGGACCCCATTTTCTAACGATGTTTAATGGTTCTTTCAATAATCAAGATTAAACATCGTTAGAAAACGGGGTCCAATTAAAGCGATCGAACCCATCTACATCGTTAGATAGATCTGGCCTAATCATTGGGACGTCTTCAATGCGATAATGATATAGTGTGTATTGTTCATGACAGGCCACACTCCTTCATTATCACATTCAAGATGAGTGATGTTACTTAGACTCTATTCTTTACTCAACATTTGTAGATTGTTTATATCACTCTGTTTGCTTTATATATATATGTATGATGTATTTTTGATATAAGAATTATGTTGCATTTGCATTGAGAGAATAAGGAAAAAAGTGGCGGATGTGTGTGCGAATATTTAGGCTAAAACAGCCAAGTATCAAAGATGGAAGAAGTATCAGCGATGGATGAAAAGCCACCACTTTCAAGTATGAACATAAACTTGTTCTGGTGTTTCATCCATTACTGATTCATCTTTGCTGTTTGCCAAAATACAGAAACAATTATCAAGTATATGTTCAACTTGCCAAAATACAGAAACAATTATCAAGTATTAGTTCCAAGAACAAAGGTTGTTTCAAACACACCCTGAATTGCAACATTATCTTTTATTTCATTTACACTATATTTTTTAAAATTTTAATATATTTTTTAATTTTTTTGCAGCAAATCCATGGTCAGACTACTTTCCAAATGGATATTTGGATCAGGTCAATCATGAAATTTTGTAGATTTCTTCAAGTCAATCATGTTCCATTGTGGCTAGTCTTTGTTGGCGACTAATATGTATATAGTTCTGTCAAGAGTTATAAGCATTGATCCCTGGCAAACGCTCGTCCCAATGGATCATGATTCGCCTGAAGATGTTGAAAAGGTTCAAGCCACCTGTGGGAAACATCAATCATTTCCTGCATTAAACATAGGTATTGTGGTTTTCCCATATCCCCTTTTTATACTCGTTTCCATGTGTATCTCAAATCACAAATCCTAGTTTATCAAATCTCTAAACAAAAACCTGCAGTAAGTATTCATAAACAATGTCTGCAAACAACAAGAGATCAGCACAATGGGTTGAAGGAGAAGGTTCAAGCAGGTCTGCTTCAAAAAAGAAAGCGGAAAAAAGTGTAAAAAAATTTAAATTGGATGGAAATGCGTAGTACAATTGGTGGGCTGCTGAAAGAAAGAAAGCAGGAAAAACACAATCTATCAAACAACATGCTGAGGATGAAAAGGAGTACAAAGCAACAAAAAAACCATCTCTCAAACAACATCCCAAGGCGTACAAGACATTGGATGATGATGATTTGTCTGATGTGGAGTTTGATGGGTTGGATTAAGAAGATGCACATGTGGCATTTGACCCGGAGAAATCTCCAAAATTAAATTAGTAGATTTTTAGAATGTGTAACTTTTATTTCCAGTATTTTGTAACTTTTCATTTCAAGTTTTAATGGAAAATGTTTAATCTTAATTTCAGCACTTTTGTCAATGCTCAATTTTCTCATTACTTGTTGATATTAATATAAACATTCACCCTTTGCAGTATAAAAAGATTCTGTAGGACAGTAGAACAACCTAAATCACTATTGAATCAAGCTTAAACCTAAAGAGAGAAAGTAAGTAGAGAGAGAGAGTGAGTGGGAACTCCTAGTGTGTGAAATAAAAGACCTTGATATTACTAAGAGAACCACTAAGAGAACCAACCTCAAAATGAGGTAATACAAGAGTATTTATACTAGAAGTCTAGGGCATCATCTTATCTTTTACATTGTTACACTAATGGCCCTTAGACTTTTACAAAACATGAATACTAAGCATAAACTACATCATAATGATATTCTAAAGCAACCTATAACAACACATTGATGACCGACACTTTTTATAAATAAAATATGATCCTAACAGATTCTGCTGCTAAGAAAACGTTACTGCAGCTGGTTTTGTACATTATTTTGTAATTTTTCATTTCAAGTTTTAATGGAAAATGTTTAATCTTAATTCCCGTACTTTTGTCATTGCTCAATTTTCTCATTACTTGTTGATATTAATATAATGATTCACCATTTGCACTAAAAAAAATCTGCTGCTAAGAAAACGTTACTTCAGATGGGTTTGAGTGCTAGAACTGAGAGTGCAGGGGTGGATTGGTAACATTTACACTTAACGGTTTAAATCCCCAATCAAATCGATAATTCAGTTTCACGCACACATAATTTCTCTATAATCACAAACACTAACATCTTTTATCAATCATTTTCAAAATCCCCAAATCACAAAACCCTAATTCAAGCTGGTGTTGCCAATTGAATCAAAACGCACATTTGTTGACAGACACAACGTGGTCGCTTTTTTGAAGAAACCAGATGGTTCTGAAGGATTCACACAGATAATCGATTTCTTGAATGCTACCCCTATTAGGTATGCATTAACTGTGAATCCTCCTATATGCATTTCTTTTATTAAGCAGTTTTGGGCTACTGCTAAGGTCATAACTTTTAATGAAGGAAAACATATTAAGGCTAAGGTAGATGGCCAAGATATACTCATAACTGAGTCATCTATTAGGGAATCTCTTAACCTACCAGATAATGAAGTGATTGTGTGTCTGGAAAATGCCGACATTTTCAAAGGTTTGAAAATAATGGGGTATGAGAAGAAGAATAATAGATTAAAATTTTACAAATGTCTCTTCTCATCTCAGTGGAAATTCTTGATTCATACTCTCTTACATTGTTTGAGTCCTAAAACAACAGGTTGGAATGAGTTTGGTACTACCATGGCATCAGCTGTGATATGCCTTAGTAAAGGAAAACCTTTTAATTTTTCAAAAATGATTTTGGATGGTATGATCAAGACCTTGGATGATGATGGTAACTCTTTATTATATCCAAGGTTTTTGTAGCTTATTATTCCAAATCAATTGACTACTATTAAGACACATAGAGCAACTTTTTATGCTACCTCACTACAAAAGAAAGTATTTTCAAATCTGAAAAATAATGGCAAGGATTTTTCAGGAAGAGTTACACCACTTTTTCCATATATGGTGAACCTTCCACAAAAAAAGGGTGAGGATGTCATGGAAGGGGCTGCCACTTCTGCTGCTAGCTTAGAAGCAGAGCAGGCCAATGGTAACATACATGAGACTGAGTATACAGCCTTTGATTCACCTCTCAGTGAAGGTAACACATCCCGAAGTGATGATGGTAGATCTGAAACTCATGAATTGATGGATACTGAAGTACAAAATGTCAATTCCAATGATCCATCTCTCGGGCTAGGTAACCCAACCCAAAGTCGTGAGGCTAGAATAAAACTTATACAGGATTTGAAGGACAATTGTACCCAGTTAGAAAAGGATGTTCTTGGCCTCCAAAAGCGCACAACAAAACAAGGTGAAAAGATCAAAAAGTTGAAAAAGAGACTTCGATATTTGGAAAGTCAACAGAGCTCAAGAAAAACTCAGTTCAGACGTTTGAAGAAGGTGGGCACAGCACAGAGGATGAGTTCTTCTAAGGCTGCTAGTTTGGAGGATCCTCCCAAACAGGGGAGGAATGAAAACAGAGTCTCAGGGGAGGAAACAACAAATGCTGAAGGTGCTTGTGCTGATATGCATGTGGATATGGATATTGGGATTGATAGTGGTGATAATATTGATGATGACTATGTAGTTGCTGACAATGAGGGTAATGAGGCGGTTTTGGAAGACGTAAATAAAAAACAGGCAGTGGAATTTCCAAGTGAAAATATTGTACAAGCTTCAAAGATCATGGTGGAGACTAATACTAGTTTGGGAGAAACTGCTGCTACTAGTAATGTTGAACAACTAGCTAAGGTGGTACAAGATGTTTCTGCTGCTACAACAAATCAAGTTTCTACTGCTGAAGAGGTTGCAAAGAGAGTTGATGAAGCTGAAATAGCTAAATTTATGGATGAGAAAAGGAGATCTAAAGTGTCTGAATTTGAAACAGAAGAGCAAGTAGCATTCATTCTTCAAGAAAAAGAGAAAAAAAAAGAGCCCATGCAGAAAAAATGCAAGCTTTTATTGATGAGGATGAAGTTCTACAGGCTAGAATTGCATAACTTTACAAAGATAAGACTTTAACTGATGATAACATAGTACAAAGACTTGCTGATTTGATAAATGAAAGAGGTAGAGAATTAGCTTTGAGTCAGCGAAGTAAGTCAATGAAGCAAGGTCAAAGTCAGAAGAGGAAAAGAAATACCACAAAGTCTCCGCTCATGAGTGTAATGAAAACATACGTAAAGAATCAAGGTTTTTATAAACCTCATCAACTCAGGGGAAAGTCATATGACGAAATTGCACATCTATACTACCACTGCAAGAGATATATTGAAGAAAAGTTTATCCCCATGGGTACAGAAGAAACACCATCAAAGAAACAAAAGATCATTGAAGACAAGCATGCTGAGAAGAAGAATGATTCACAAAGAAATGAAGACAGCTCTTCTCTTGATCAGATGATGGTGATTGATTGCTCAATTATAGTATATATATTAAGTATCGATGAAATCCGCGAGAAATACAGATTTACCGAGTCGTTTCCCAACGAAAGTTGAATGGAATCTCGAATTATCGATTCGTGAACCGTGTAGTGACAAGTGAATAGTGAAAATTGTGATGGTAAAATTCAAATTATGAAAAGAAATAGTGAATTATGCAGAAAGTACAAGCAAAGTATGCACAAATATCTAAAATCTAAAAACAGAAATGCAATCGCGAAATTTAAACGTAACGTACGAAATAAAACGTGACTTTAATTCTAAAAATGATCCTACAAATATGAAACAAATTTCTAAAAATCTTAAACTACTAAAAAGAATTTTTAGAAAAAGAAAAATATTTTTTTGACTTTTTATTTATTTTCTATGATTTATTTTCTATTTTTGGAATTAAAAAGTAATTAAAAATTAAGGAAAATGTAAAAATTAATGAAAAAAATATAAAATCTGTTCTGAAAAATCTAAAATATTATAAAAGAATTATCTAAAATATTTTTGTATTTTTAAAGGCTTTTTCTGATTTTTTATTGATTTTTGTTTATTAAAAAGTATATAAAAATGATTATAAACTAAGAAAAATTAAAAAAAAAATCAAATCAACTCAGAAAAATATGAAAAATTTACAGAAAATCTAAAATAATACGAAAAGCTTGCAGAAAAATTTTGAACTAAAAATAAGTTGCAGAAGTGCTTATTAGCTAGAAAACAGCTCACAAGTGCTTATTAATAAGCACTTGTGACAAGACTATGTGAAACTTGAAACACAGATTCAGGGTGTGTTTCATACGTACTGAACAAAACAATTCAGTGGACAAAACTGATTCGGTCAAAGGTTGAGTTGTTTGGTAGAAAAAAAAGGTACGCTAAGTGGGCCAACCCAGTTCTGAATGGGCCACCACTCCTGCCCTTGCCCAGTGATTCAGCATAATTTAATTTCCTCCTTTTACCCTTTTTTCATTTGGTATCCTCACCAGCCGCCTCTAACTTTTTATAGTTTATTTTCTTTCATTCGAGTATTCTTTCATGCGTTGATTCTGCTGCCATAAAATTATTGCAGGTAACTAATAATTTTTATAGTTTTCACTTTGTATCTTTATTTTATCCAATAAAATAAACAATAAAAGCATGCAAATTATTCTGTGTATTGTATTGTTATAGATAATATGTCAGGTGTCATCTACTTTAGCAATTGCATGATACATGTTATTAATTTATTATAATATGTCAATGCATGAGTGTACTACTACGTAATATTTTATAAATGAAGTGGTTGGAATCAAGACACCATGGCCAACTAAAAATAAATGGAGTGAATAAAATATTTGCTTGAATGTGCATATCAATGTATCTCAGTAGTGAGTACCCATCTAAATTTTATTTTAACATTTGATGAGGCGAAAAATGATCCGTCTTTAGGGGGTCATTTAAGCCCGAATTCGAATTTATTTGATCAAATATTGCCCTAAATCGTTCCTTTTGTGATTTTAGGTACTTTGGGAGAGAAATCTGGAAAAGGAAGCAATTCAAGAGCAAATTTCATGAATTTCCATGACGACCCAGTAGAGTTTTGACGGCATCACGTGGGAAGGGCGTCAAGAGTAAAAGAGTCATGACGGCCTGGAAGTGCATAACTCTTGACGGCGTCAGAAGTAGATCTAGGCGGTCCGAGGAGAGTTTTGGCGGCGAGGTGACGGCGTCACAAGATTACTCTTGTCGCCGTCAAACCTATTTTTCTATATATAGTTTTCTAATTTTTCACATTTAAGAAGAGAAGTTTTTTGGGAGAAACCCTAAGTACGATTTTGGTGTAACTTTACAGGTTTTTCAAGGGTTCCAACCCCTTGATACCTTGCATGATTAATCAAGATAAGTGTTCTTCTAATTCAATCAATATGTCTATGTGTTGGTTGTCTATATCATGCTCTTGTCTTAATTCTATCATGCTAGGCTAGATCTCCTTTGTGTTTGCTTAGATCTAATGAAACCTAGATATTGATTATGTGTTGATTACTTGTTTATTCTTGTTGTGGATGAATGATTTATATGTTAGGCTTAAGAAAACTGGCAGATCTCTAATTGGTAACATGCTTGAACGTCTTAAGAAACATAAACCAACGCGCACTAGGTCTTTATTGGTTGTATTTAATGCATGAGCCACTGTTTACAATCCCTATAGTTGTGCTGGGCATGGTGTAGGAGGAGATAAGAGCTCATAGAATTGGGGAGTTATGTGTGTCACCCCATGAATGGTATTAAGGAATACGATCCGTCATCCATGCAATTATAACAAGTAATTAACGTGTAAAAGATATCAAGGGAGTAATGAAATCTAAGTAAACACATTTTCTCCAATTACTGCTCACAACCTTAGTATAAATTAGTTTATTTTCATTTTCTAGTATTTTATTTTGATTGCATCTTAGTATTGGGTTAGTTGAATAGCAACTAATTCCGCCCACTCTTCCAAAACCCGAGATTTTAACTTGCTTTCTAAAAAATATAAAAACACAAAAAGAATCATCCCTCACCTTTAGAACTAGTATTTAGGCTTTCTAATCCTAGCGACACTATTCCTAAGCTGAACGATCAATCCCCCGGTACTTGTCACTATACTATACTACAACGATCAGGTACACTGCCTAGTGGGGGTTGTAAGCTTCTCGAGATCCCTCGAGAGGTAAAGCCTGTTGCGATTCCCACGCATCAAGTTTTTGGCGCCGCAGCCCGGGGAATAGTTATTGTCTAGGTTAGAATTTCTTTTTATTAGGTCTACTTGCTAGATTCCTTTCTGGTAAGATTTTACTTTTATTTTTAGGTCTTCTTTAGTCTATCTCATTTCTTCGTGCTTTTGTTCGTAACTCTTTACCATCCGACATCATGGAAGGTGGTAACATCTTTGAACCCGTCATCCCACCACAACAAAACCCACCATTAGAACCCCTTAGGCCCCGAACCTTAGGAGAGTATTCCCGACCTAGCCACCAAGGCTACCGAAACACCATTGAGCTCACCGGAGCCAATGTGACCCCCTTGCGATCCGACACCATCCGGTTGGTGCAAAGCGGATGTGCATTCCATGGACTTCGTTCCGAAGATCCAAACCAACATCTTAAGGACTTTCTCAAAATCGTAGACTCCATAGACCTAGATGTTGCAACTAGAGAGACAACCCGTTTACGCCTATTCCAATTCTCTCTACGGGATCAAGCTAGTCAATGGCTTGAGCGTTTACCCGCGGGATCCATCACCACATGGGATGATCTCACCACTCGTTTCCTTGCTCAATTTTTCCCACCGGGGAGAACTACTAAGCTTAGAAATGACATCTTGATGTTCCAACAACGTCAAAATGAATCTCTTTATGAAGCATGGACTCGTTTCAAGGACTTACTCCAAAAAGTCCCTCGTCATGGCATAGATCTTTGGCTCCAAGTCCAAATTTTTTATGACCATATCGACATCTCCACGAGGCGAGCCATTGACCAATCGGCCGGTGGTAAGCTACGTGATCTTAGTGCGGAACAATCATGGGAACTCATAGAAGATTTTGCTCTCTATGACAACGAAAGTTGGAATGATCCCCATGACTTGAACAAAACGGTCAAGGCAATATCTTTGCCTTCGAACAATTCTAGAACTCCCGACCGTAGGATCATGGAACTTGAGGACCAAGTCAAGTTTCTCATGAAATCTTACGAAGCTCCTAAACCTTCAAGCCAAGTGAACAAAATCACTTCTTCATGCGAATTATGTAGTGGTCCCCATGACACTCGTGATTGTGTGGAACTCCCGGGAACAGCTTTTGCGGACTACGCATCCACGCGTACTGACGAAGCGGGAGATAAATGGTACACTTTCAAGCCCGAGCCAAACAATTACGGTGATTCATACAACCCCTCTTGGAAAAATCACCCAAACCTTAGGTGGAAACAAAATCAAACCAATTCTTCCAATCCGCCTAATCGTTACCCACCAAACGGTCCACCATCCAACCGTACTTTCAACAACAATCCTTCTAACAACTATGGTAGTACCAACAATCTTGAAGGATTGATGTCAAAGTTCATGGCATCTCAAGAAGCTCGCATAGCTAGGTTCGAAACCGAATTCAACCAACAACAAACGGAGATGATCAACAAGATTGACAACTTGTTGAAAGCCCTCAGCAACCAAGCGTTAATCACACCTAGGAAGGACACTAGGGACCCCAATAGTGGAAGCCAAATTAAGGATCCCTCATCATCCAAACATGTCCACTTTGTCAATGTTGTCACCATTAAGCCAATTGATAAGGAGATAGAAGAGAGTGACAAGGAAGAAGTTAGAGTAGGAGCCGAGATTAAGGATGAGAGTAGGGAAGTTGAAGTTAATAAGGATGAGGAATTAGAGGAGGTAGAGCCTATAGAAAAATACTTTGATAAGTTGCCCATCGAGGAAGAGCAGGAGTACCATAAGGATCTATTCGATAGTCCCGAGAGACCATATATCTTCGGCACACCCCTTATCAAAATGGGAGACCCCTCTAACATTAACATCCCATGCAATATCGGACACATGCATATATGGAAAGCTTACATCGACCTTAGATCCCCCGTGAATATCATGACTAGGACTTATTACAATTGGGTGATGAAGAAGCAACTTGATTTTAGGATGATGCCCGGTAAGAATCTGATAAGTAATTTTGCAGGAAGAGTGAAGGGATTGCATGTAATTATTGGGAATCTCACCTATGAGATCGATTTTATGATAGTGGAAGACATTCGTCCGGTGATAGATGCTTGCCTAAGCCAAATAGTATTCTGAAAACCATTTGTTGAGGCCACTAGGATGAGTTATGATCCGACTTTAGGGATAGTTAGATTTAAGGAAGAAAACGATGAGGTTGCCTATCAAATGCCCTACAAGATTGAACAATACCGCCTTCTCTCTAATTTCGAAAAAGAACACAAGCAAGCGGCTTATTATAGGAATGAGGAGGATAGACGTAGAGGAGTAGAGTATGTAAAGAATAGAATGCTTGGTTTCTACAAAGAATGCTTACAACTAGGTCCGGAGTACAAAACTGGTTTAGAAGACGACCTAGAGAATGGAACCAATGATGAGATCACGTAGTAACCCATGACCTTGAGTCTAGCTACAAGACTCGTAAATAAAGAAAAGCGCTTCTAGGGAGGCAACCCATGTTTTGTGTGATTTTATTTGTTTGATTGTTATTTGCTTCCGTATGCATGCTTTGTTTTTATTGTTGGTTGATCATGTTTCTAAATTAAAATGTGGAAATACTTTACTTTGTTGTTTTGGCTTAGTCTTAACTCCACCTAGAAGTATTTTTGCAAAAGATAAGTGTAAGGGGAAACCCCAAATATGTTTTTAAGAAACAAACCGATCATGATTCTCCACAATAATAAATGAGCATGTATATTCGTATTTGTTAGAGTCAAATGCTTGTATCGAGTCATAATGAAGTTTTGCAGGATTTTCCAGGAAGTAGGACCAAGTTTTTCCAGAAATTTTCCGAAAACTTAACATAAGAATTTCTGCAGGTCCATTCTGACGGCGTCAAGAGTTAAAAATCTGGAAATTTTACCGGTTTTGTTTTTCTAACGGAGTCTTATGGTTTTTGTGAATTATTAAGTTTTATAATCTCCAGCAGATCTGCAAACTTCATTCTACAAGCATTATATCTTATCTTGTTTTCTAGGATTTAGAAACTTATATAGGATGCCGCCGATTTTACGCAAGGTTGTCTTGTCTATTTTGTCAGGTTTTACAGGTTATGTATGACAAGAAGATGATTTTTATTCTGGAAGGGAAGCTTTGATTGTTCATTTTCTTGGAGGAAGATTTAACCTGGCCACCTTATTATCCATACCGAGTGAATCAGGGGAGTATTTGATTTCATTCTTTTTACTTTTTAACTTTTACATTCTTTACTTGAACATTGGGGACAATGTTCATCTTAAGTGTAAGGGGAGGGTAAAAAGATGATACCTTACATATGCACTTTCGCTTGAGTTTATTTTGTTTGATGGTAGATGTGTAATAAAACTATGAGAAATACTTGTTAGTGCAATTTTAGCGCCAAATTTAAAATTTTTTACAACATTTAGGAGTGAAACTTTAGCCATAGCAAGCGTCTCATGGATAGGAGATTGTATGACTAGCACATAACCGTATATTCAGAAAAAAAATTTCACCCAAATATGTGAGGTTCGCCTTTAGATTTGATAGGAAAAGCATTCATTATTAGTGCTTATGAGTGTACCGGTAGCATTTAGATTCTAGAACTTGCGTTAGTGATGCATCCCGAGACCGCTAGTGAGACTACATTCGTGTGGTAGGATTTACTACATGAGAAGAGGCATTAGGATCACCCTTGTGTTAAACCCGTATCATAATTACTTGACCATTTAAGTCATATTACTTGGCTAGTTAAGTCAACTAATTTTCCCACACCCTTAGCGTTGTACTCATTTTTAGTACACGATACCCCTAGTACACCCCTCCGAGCCTATCTTTTCGTTTCTAACTTTAAGCATTTTACTTAAAGGAAGAATTTGTTACACCCCACTTAAATGTACAACCAAATCGCCTTAGCCTTCCGTGTATGCGCTCATTTTTAGTGCATTATTGTTATTTGTTAAACCCTAAGTTAACTATCTAATTGATTACATGGTTGCTAAGTCGAGTCATATCCTTGTACATATTGTTTTGGGACGATTGGGACTCATGGGTAAGTACTTATTTTATGGAGTAATGAGGAAGAACATCATATATTACCCCCATATGTACGTTAATCTTAAAAGTGCTCCAAGTGTTTTGATTTTCTTAATTCGAGTCATTAGATTAGTTTATTGTAAAGTATGTAAAGATTCAAGTGTAAGGGAAATGTTCATTCCCTATGATGTATTATTTTGGATGGTATGGTAAGAGTGTATGCAAAAAAAAAAAAAAAAAAAAAAAAAAAAAAAAAAAAAAAAAAAAAAAAAACGAAATCAAGAAAAAGAAAAAAAAATAGAAAAAAGAGAAAAAGAGAAAAAACATACGGACTACCATCCCGTTTCATTCTATGTTCATTTTATGTTTTTGTTATTTTTCATTTATTAGCTTAAGTCGAGTCTAGTCTTGGCTTAGCAACGCCATATTGTACATGTAATTAACCAAGATTGTTAACTCGCCACCAGTAAAACTTCCTTTATCCAACAAAACCGTGTATTTCATATCCCTACACCTAACGTTACAACCCTTTAAAAGACCTCTTTGATAGTTTATCCTAGGTGCTTACGCCATGTGGTGGAGGTTTGATCCTTTCCCAAGCCTATGGTAATCTATTTTGCTATGACAGGTAGTGAGAGATATCTTCCATTTTCATATTTTAATTTACACTTTATTACACCCGAGAGATGTGAGTATCTAAACACTATTTGTGAGGTGCTTGTGTATGACCTCCGTGCTTGTCTATTGGTCTTTAGTGGAACGATTATTTGTTGTAATTACTTTTATATTAGTGTTAAATGACCCCTAACTTGTATTTTGAGTAGAATAAAAGCGCATTTGCTTGAGGACAAGCAAATCTCAAGTGTAAGGGTATATGATGAGGCGAAAAATGATCCGTTTTTAGGGGGTCATTTAAGCCCGAATTCGAATTTATTTGATCAAATATTGCCCTAAATCGTTCCTTTTGTGATTTTAGGTACTTTGGGAGAGAAATCTGGAAAAGGAAGCAATTCGGACGTTTTTGGAGCATAAAAGTGAAGAAAACGCCAAAGTCTTAATTTTCCATGCTGGGAACAGTAGGTGACGGCGTCAAGAGCAAATCCTTGACGGCGTCAAGAGCAAATTTCATGAATTTCCATGACGACCCAGTAGAGTTTTGACGGCGTCACGTGGGAAGGGCGTCAAGAGTAAAAGAGTCATGACGGCCTGGAAGTGCATAACTCTTGACGACGTCAGAAGTAGATCTAGGCAGTCCGAGGAGAGTTTTGGCGGCGAGGTGACGGCGTCACAAGATTACTCTTGACGCCGTCAAACCTATTTTTCTATATATAGTTTTCTAATTTTTCACATTTAAGAAGAGAAGTTTTTTGGGAGAAACCCTAAGTACGATTTTGGTGTAACTTTACAGGTTTTTCAAGGGTTCCAACCCCTTGATACCTTGCATGATTAATCAAGATAAGTGTTCTTCTAATTCAATCAATATGTCTATGTGTTGGTTGTCTATATCATGTTCTTGTCTTAATTCTATCATGCTAGGCTAGATCTCCTTTGTGTTTGCTTAGATCTAATGAAACCTAGATATTGATTATGTGTTGATTACTTGTTTATTCTTGTTGTGGATGAATGATTTATATGTTAGGCTTAAGAAAACTGGCAGATCTCCAATTGGTAACATGCTTGAACGTCTTAAGAAACATGAACCAACGCGCACTAGGTCTTTATTGGTTGTATTTAATGCATGAGCCACTGTTTACAATCCCTATAGTTGTGCTGAGCATGGTGTAGGAGGAGATAAGAGCTCATAGAATTGGGGAGTTATGTGTGCCACCCCATGAATGGTATTAAGGAATACGATCCGTCATCCATGCAATTATAACAAGTAATTAACGTGTAAAAGATATCAAGGGAGTAATGAAATCTAAGTAAACACATTTTCTCCAATTACTGCTCACAACCTTAGTATAAATTAGTTTATTTTCATTTTCTAGTATTTTATTTTGATTGCTTCTTAGTATTGGGTTAGTTGAATAGCAACTAATTCCGCCCACTCTTCCAAAACCCGAGATTTTAACTTGCTTTCTAAAAAATATAAAAACACAAAAAGAATCATCCCTCACCTTTAGAACTAGTATTTAGGCTTTCTAATCCTAGCGACACTATTCCTAAGCTGAACGATCAATCCCCCGGTACTTGTCACTATACTATACTACAACGATCAGGTACACTGCCTGGTGGGGGTTGTAAGCTTCTCGAGATCCCTCGAGAGGTAAAGCCTGTTGCGATTCCCACGCATCAACATTATAATATAGAAAAGTTGTCAAACGATGTGTGGGAATGTATAACCATATATATGACGTTAAAGTTAAATCGCTGTTATTGATTGTATCTCCATAGGCATGGAAAATGTTGGTGAATCTTCAAAACAAAAGAAACCTAGGCTTAACTGGAAAAATAAAAGTGTGGTTAAAACGTTTCTTGAAGCTTGTATACATGAGGTTGCTGTAAATGGACGAGACGGAGTTAGCCTTAAGATGCATTCATGGAAAAATGTTGGAGAAATACTTAAAAAGGAGCATAATTTTATCGCTGATCAACGACAAATGAAAAACCATTTTGACTATCTTAAAAGCAAGTTGAATGCATGGACCAAATTAAATAACAAAATAGGAAACGTGTATGATCACGTAACTAACACTTTTAATTTAACGGAAGAAGAATGGCAGATAGAGATGAAGGTCACATTCTATCCTTTGCATCTTTTCCCCTAATAATTTCCTAGATAGTTTTATATCTATACTTATAAGTTCTTTTAAATAGTCAAATAAATACGTAGAACCAGTGAGGAGTACTGGATTGCTTTTCCCTGATCTTTGTGCACAACTATTTGATGGGTCAACTAGCAATGGGTTTGAAGGTTGGGGACCAGCTTCTAATCTTCCTAATGATTGTGAAGATTCTGCTAATGTAGTGTCAGTTGAAGATGATGATATCCAACATGTGCAAGCAATCCCGGCATCAACACAAGAACCCCTAAATTCGACACAAGAAGCGCCTTCTGGTCCTCAAAGCAAAAAAAGAAAATGTAAACAAGCAAGTAGTTCAAACAAGTCTGCTGTTGAGGAAGACTTTGCCAAATTTGTTCAACTTATGATGGAAAAACATAGAGGAGATGACATTGATGCTTGCATGGAGAAGTTAGAAAAGGTCGGGTGGGGAACAGATAACTTGTTGTACGACGTTGCAGTTATGCTTTTTAGTGAAAGCGCTGATTATAGGAAAGTTTGGATGCGCTTAAAGCCAGAGAGTTTGGAGAATTGGGTTAGGAATGCTGGACGCAAGTATGGGATATTGGGCTAGTTGAATAAGAATTAAAATTAACATGGGATTTGTTTGTTGCTTTACTTTAGAATTTGAACATCATTTGTCTTGGTCATTTTAATAATGTTTGTCGATGTTATGAATTTTGAACATGCTTTTCAATTGATGATAAGATTTTGCGTAATTGTGTTCTTACTTGTTATGAATTTTTAGTGCAAGATTATTTGATTCTAGTATTTCTAATGTGATGTCATCTAAGCGATACATATTGTTAACTTTTGTCTTTATTTTATATTGCAAGGTAATATATGGATTTGGAGGATGAGCTTCTGTTTTTGTTCATCATATATTGGTATATGAAAATAAAATCTTCAAGAAGGATAGAAAGGATAAGAGATAACACTTCCGTCTTGACCGGTCATGCGTACACACAAGAACTGTTAGGTGGATCTAATACACAATGTCAAGAGTTGATGCGTTTATCTCGTGATGCATATATTTTGTTATGCAATCATTTCAAAGAAAGAAATTGGTTGCAAAATAGTAGAAATATAAGTGTTGAAGAGAAGATGGCAATATTTTTGACAATTATAGGTCATAATGAACGCTTTAGAATGGTTAAGCGGAGGTTTCAACACTCCACACAAACTATTCATGCATGTTTTCATGAAGTACTACGAGGGATGATGCAATTTGCAAGAGAAGTCATAGTGCCAACATCTTTTGAAGTAAATACTTCAGAAAGACAAAGAAACTTAAGAGAAATATTCTCGGTACATTTTATAAAAATATACTTAAATCATATATAGAATAACAATATTTCTTATATATCAAGTTTCTTATCTAGGGGGCAATTGGTGCGCTCGATGGAACTCTTGTACACGCAGTTGTGCCTGTCGATCAACAGATGCGTTATAGAGGAAGAGGAAAAGGTGAGTGTTTCCAAAATGTTTTAGGGATATGTGACTTTAATATGATGTTCACATTCGTTTGGGCTGGATGGGAGGGCATAGCTCATGATTCAAGAGTTTTGACAGAAGTAGCATTTAATCCAAACTCTAACTTCCCGTTTCCTCCACCAAGTATGTATTATCCTCGCATAACATGACAATTTTATTGTTGTTATCCATATTTTATTAAGTAAACTAATGTTCTCACAAACTTGCCATTGTAGACAAATATTATCTTTGTGATGCTGCATATACAAACACTCGTGGGTTTATGGCACCATATCGTAATACTAGGTATTGGTTAGCCGATTTCCGACGTCGACGTGCCTTAACAAAAGAAGAAAGGTTCAATCATGCTCATGCACAACTTAGAAATGTTATCGAGCGTGCTTATGGTGTCTTAAAAGCATGGTTCCCAATACTAAAACAAATGGCTCCTTATCCTTTTCCAATACAAAGAAATGTAGTGATTGCCTGTTTTGCGGTCCACAACTTCATAAGGAAATGCAACATTCATGATCAATTATTTTTGGAGAGCGACGCAAACACCATGTTTGCTACTGAAGAATAAGGTGAAGGAAATGGGGGACAAGGCATGGACGACATACAATGGGGTCCCCAAGGCAATAAATATATGGCTAATCTCCGTAATCAGATTGCTAATGAGTTATTTTTAAATGCTTCAACCTAAGATTAGTTCGTGAGTTATATTGTTTTGTGATCTTTCGATAAGACTACTTACATTTTTTTTGTTTATTCCAACATTACTTTCTTTTAATTATATTTTTATTCGCGTTAATAATTTTTTTATCAAACGGTACATTTTGTAAAATACAAAATCAGACAGAAGGTTAAATTAGTAATTTCAGGTAACTCAGATTGGTCATTCAGAACAAATGTCAAACAATCATTTTCACTCAGTATCAGGTTCACTCAGCATCTTGGAATCATTCAGCAACTTTGATTCATTCAGCGCTAAATCATATTTTTTATCAAACAGCCCCTCAGTATACTCTATTAAGCTCAGAAAAGCTCAGAAATGAATAGAAATAGCACAGAAACAATAGAAATGAGCAATAAGCAGTTACTAGCAAGCTAAACAATAAGCACAAATCAACCAAAATAAGCCAGAAGCTAAGTAACACTAAATATTAACTACTAAACCTCAAATGAGACTCAAAATGATCAATTAAACCAGATACAAGCTCAAATACTAACTAGCAGGCCTAATTACCAAATCAGTTACTATGTTCTAAACACCTAAATTGCAGGCAAGAATAAGCTGACTAAATAAGCTCTAAAGTACAAACTTAATGGGGCAAAAGCTCATTTATACTACTGAGAGTCTAAAAACTGCAAAATCCCTATCTCTAACAACTAATTGATGCTCTTAATTGATTTAAGATCAGCAGCTAGTGGATACTGTGAACATGAAACAGTTGACTAATTTTAAACTTGTACCAATTGACCAAATTCAATTTCAATCTACAAAATCTACTACTACTTGTATTGTTAAGCTACAATTACACTAGATTAAGCTATATTAATCTATTATGCAACTACTTTTACAAAGCTACTAGCTGATATCAACTTATACTAACAGTTACCAATTAAGAAAACTAACTTTGACTTTTATGAGCTATACTACTTATTTTTCTTATTAAGCCTACTATTACTCTAATGTGATCTGTATGTGATGCTAAAACAGTAATACAACAACAATTACATCAGCAATCAACAAATCCAAACACCCCCTTAAAACCTGTTAACACTATGAATTGATGCAAATCACCACAAACTTCCAAATCATTGATTCAACAAGCAGTAATAACAATTACAGAAGCTATTCCAACAATCAATTACAACTAAATCTAACAAATACTCAGAAAACATATGTATGCAAAATAGAAGCAGAACTTACAAACACAATTCAAGTCAGCTAGAAAAGAGGTGATTCACTTAGCCTGCCTATCTTTTAGATAGGCTGAGATCTTCCAAAGCTATCTCAATCTACCAAATAAACTCCAATTATCAACTGATTCAACACAGTTTGACTTTCGTTGACCAAAATGCCAATGAACAAGGAACTAAACCTACACTCTCACAAAAGCTATATAGAGCTGATATGAGATGTATTGAACTACAAACAAGCTTAACTAAGAGCTGGAAGACTAGATTAAACAACTTTTTATATTTTTTTATTTTCTGATTTGTATAAAACTATTTGAATGAAACAGTAAATGATTTGAAACAAAGAAGTATGAAATGATTTAAACTATTGAGACAGAAATAAAAGCTAGTTTATAAATTGTAAACTACAATAAGCAGAAATGATAAGAGTAAAAACTGATTGTATTAATAAAAGAGAATTACAATTGAAATTTAAGAGAACTACAATTCAAAAGTAAAATGGGCAGAGTTTCTACACTATACTCAACCACTGAATACAGGTTACCTATCACTCTATTTATAGCAACAATAAGAAGATTCTAGAGATGAGGGAGTCACAGATTGCCACCTTGGCAATCCGTGTGGTGTGCTTCCTGAGTGCAAATCTAAGCCCTCTGATCATATCCCAATCATCCCTCATCATATCAACCCTTGGATTACAATCTATGACGTGTTATCTCCAATAGTTTGATGCCATCTGTCCCTTTTGTGCTTTTTAGCTCTGACACGCTCCTGACACGTCCTTGATCTTCTAGATACCAAGCAATTGTATGGAAATACCCTTACTCTCGGTAATTGGGTGAATCGGTATATCTAGGGTTCATGTTCTGGGTGAAAGTAATTTGGGGGAAAAGGGGGCGGGTAAGAATTATTTATTATTGTTTGACTTTGGTTAAAAGTGGGGGTTGACCGGGTTGGGGTGAGTGGATCGGGTGAAAGAGATTGGGCCGTGTAGGATTCTTGGGCTTTGTTTTGGATTTGGACAAGTAATATTGGATAAAGCTCATGGACCTATAATTACTTTTCAGCTTTTGTGTTATAAAATTACAAGGACCTTTTGTGCAATTAATGAAACTGTGAGGGTTGATTCTGTCATGCTTCAAAAATATAATCCAAGGGTTTCTATTGACAATTCTCTAATCTTTGAGGGTTGATTTTGACTTTCATGAAATATTTCTTCCAGGTACCTCTTTTATCAATTGATGAAAGTGTAGGGACTGAAAGCGAAATTTCTTCAAACTTTGACCAGGGACCAAATCTGACAATCTTCAAATCACTGAGGTCTCTCATAGGCTTATGCATTGACTTTCCTTGACTATTTTGCACACATTCTACTCTCATGCTCGTTTTTGCTTGTTTCCTGATTGTTTTTCGTCATTTCACGAGATATCCGTACCTGCACATTCACAATCACAAAAACATATTTTCTTTGACGTTTTGGTTAGTTTTTGGATTATTAAGTACCTATTTAAGCTAAGAAAAGGTGAGTGAATAAGCACTCACCAATGATTCTTCCTGAAACATTATATGCTGATCCTATTCAATCTAGACATCCAATCATAGACTGGGAGATTTACAAAGATAAATTTGGAAAGGCTTGGAAGATAATCAGGCTTGGTGGAGGATCAGAAGTGTGCAAAAGTTTTCAGGAATTGATAAGAAGAAGTGACAACGAAGACTTAGACAGATTATGGGAGTTGGCTAAAAAAAACTCAAAATAATCAAGAAGCTAGATGTGAAAGAGCAAGAGCTGTGGGTTGAGTTACACAGGTTATATGAACCTGATCCAGCTGATATCTATTGGAACTTCCCAATTTATGATCTCTCAACTTCATGGAAGTTTTATGATAGCTGCAATGTACATCAGTTATCAACACAAGGTGGAGTTGATGTTTTTATGCTTGCAGAAAAAGAGTAACCTTTGAGTGCTAATTTACTTGCTGTGATAATATCTAAAAAGATCATATGTGAAGAAAGTACAGAGGTAGTTAAAGATCTCATTGAAAGAATTCGTGCTCAGTATGAGAGACAAATGCAAGAACGGAATAAAAGAAGATAAGGTATTTGGAGGTAGCAGGGGTGTAGCTTATCTGTTTTCATTAAACAGAGAATTGTAGCTTCTCTGTTTTCATTAAACAGAGAATTGTAGCTTCTCTGTTGTTTGTACAAAAGTTACTAATGCTATTATTAAGTTACTACTGCTATTACAATAGTTGTTTGTGTAATTTAGTCTATTGTAATGGATTTAGACTCCAAAAAGTCAAGCTTTTCTCTGGCAATGAAAAATTTTGCAGTTTTCACTAGTATATCTACTTGCAGGCAACATAATTAATAATATAACATTAAAATTGATAAAAAAAAAAAAAAAAAAAAAAAAAAAAAAACATGACATGATAAAAACATAACATTAAAATTCAAAGGAACATAACATGGTTGATAAAAAACATTGAAAGAAACTCTAAAGTCCCTTGACAAATGCGTGCTTGTTGAAAAGCTTGAGCTTCTCTTCGGCAATCTTCTTCTTCAATTCCAAAAGCTCGATAACGTCGGACTTTTGAAGCTTCTTAAAATACTCCAAGCACTTGAACATCTGCACCGAAGGACGCACAAGTTCCATTTCAGCCATGTACTTGTTCCTTTGAATAACAATATCAAGCAACTCTTGATATGCCTTAAACAGATCTTTCGCATACTTCACATCACGCTGTGTCTCTGATTTAAATCTTTTTTATAGTATAAGTTTATTTTTCCGAAGAAACACTCGTGAAAGTATGTTCCCCGGGTCGTTATGTCCCAACGAAGGTAAGACGGCGATTGAGTCGGCTTGAGTCGCGTGATTGTGAAGTGAATGAGGTTTTAAAAGAGATATTTTGGTTGGTTTTTTGATTAAACTACTAAAAGGATTTAAAACGCAGTTAAAGTAAAAAGAAACAATAAAACGACGCAAAGGAAACAAACAAATAAAACAAGCATTGGATAAAATAACATAAACAAAACGAGATTTAAAATGCGAAAAGAAATTAAGACGGGAAATGAATTTAAAAATAATATGTTTGCAAAGCGACGTTAATAAGTTCATCAAGTGTGGGTCAAGGATTTACGACGAATTATTTTCCTTAAACAAGACAATTTTCTCACAACGTTGGTTTATTTTGAAAATAATCCTTTAAAAAGAAAATAATTACTAGATGTGTAATTTGATTATTCTCCGGCTTTTACCCTTCAAATAATAAAATTACAAGTCTAAATAATCATAACAATTATTAATCATAATCCTCTTTTATGTCCACACTTAACTCACAAACTCGTGCCACTAAGCAAACACTAATAAACTACTCGAAACTCATATTAATAAGATAAAGTTACTTGATAAAAGAAAAAGACTCGATAAAAGAAACAAACTAGATAAGCCAAAATAAAATTCGGCAGAGTTTCGCCTAAGCATAAAGTTAAAGAGAACCTCACTCGATAAACGATGAGGTAATGATTATCTAACTCGATAATCTTGGCTAACTCGCCAAAAGAAATGAAACTTGGTAAAATCAATACTAGAAAAATTTTAAAAATAAATAAATAAATAAATAAAACTAAACTCGGTAATGTTCTTTCTGAAAAACCAAACTCAACAAAACAAACAAAACAAAAAAATTGCAAATTAGTCCTTGAGGAAAAAAAACTAAACTCGGTAATATATTTAAAAAAACCAAACTCGGTAGTATTAAAAAAACTAAACTCGAAAACATTATTTGCAATTTAGTCCCTATTCGAAAACGAAACTCGATAAATTTCAAATAGGTCCCTAACTCGAAATCCAAACTCGGTAACAATTTTCAAGAAAAAAAAAGAAATCAAACTCGACAACTTTTTTAAAAAATGAAACTCGGTAAAAAAATTTAAAAATCTAACTCGATAAAAACCATAACAAAACATCATTTTGATCCAAAATAAAGCCTAAAACTAATGTTTTTCTACCAAATTTATTACTAAACAACCTAGTTTAACCATAAACTTTAATTCCCACCAATAAAAACACGAATTTAACAACTAAAAATTAAAGATTTTTAGAAAGATAAAGCTTTTTAGAGAGAGAAAGTAAAACACATACTTCATAAAAATAAAACTACACTACTCCTACTACTAAGAGGACCAACCCTCAACAACCAACCTCTCAAAGTTGGTGTTTAAGGGGTATTTATAGGCTAGGGGCTAGGGCTTCTCTAATCTTTGAAATAGTTGCAAGATTAGCCCCTATACTTTTACAAAACATGAAAAAACTACTTAAAACATATTAAAACGCTACAAATGCAACTAAATACTACACATAACGATCTTGTAACTTGGAGGAATTTAGTTGACTTTTCTTCCAAAGTTCTTCAAATTACCAAAGTTGACAACTTGCTGAAACTTGGAGGGCCATTATTGTAAAGGTCTTCATATTTCAACTAAGAGTCTCTTTTGTTATTCTCTGAATCTCTAAGGATTACTTTTGTCATTTTGGGCTTTTCTTGGATAAATTTCTTCCTCGGCTTTGGCTTTTTACCTTTTTTCAATCTCGTGCTCGTTTTTATCGGTTTTTGCTTGATTTTTGCCTCTTTATGATATATCCGTACCTGCACGTTCACAAACATAAAAATACACATTCTTTGGCATATTGTTAGCAAAATTAGTCTATTTGGGTCCACTTTTGGCTATGAAAAGGTATGTGAATTAACACATACCAAAATCCCCCCGACTAAGGTATTGTCGTGTCCTCACGCAATGTGATCAATTCACGCTTATGGGATAAATAATTTCATAACTCTTCCTACTAACTTTGTATAGTAGCAAGGAGGTTCGAAAGAAATTATAAAATCATTTATTCCCGAAAACGCTCCGTTTTCCAAAATTTTCCTTTATTCCATTATTCCACTTTCACTTCTATTTTTGTATTTTTCATACTTCATACTTGTGACGGTTTATTGAACTTTCATTATTATGCAATAATTTTTAGGGTCAACGAGTAGAAACACTTCTATTTAAGAAGTGACCATACGGATAAAAATCGTCATCCTTGATTTTTCTCAAGTCCCCAAACTAAGCGTACAAACGAGATCACAGCTTATCTACAAATTAGATGCTAACACTACTCATAACAGTTACTTGTGGAAACTCCTTACTCCCATTTCCTAGGTTTTGTATCTCAATATTTTATTTTGTTGAGAAATGAATTGCTTCATATTTTCTCGTTTCGATAATTTTTAAATCCGATAGTGATACCTAAGTTAAAACGATAAGTAGTTATTCATTTTCTCTTAAGAACCACTGCAATAGAAATTCGGTCCATATCAAGGAATTTGGGGTACATACAATATAAATGATATAAGTTGCGGAGTACGATCACGTGCACCTCATGTGACTGATTACTAATCACTTATCACATGCACCTCACGCGCCAACAACTTATTTACATACATAAGCTCTTATTCGATACAACTTTCAACTTTCACTTTTCTTCATTTTTCACTTTTTTCACTTTTATCATTTTTTCATACTTTTCACTTTTTTCTTTCTTGACTTTTCTCAATACATTAATGGAAGCTTATCGGGTAGCTCCAAAACCACATAGATAATCAACTTTTGACTTTTGATTTTTTCACTTTTTGCTCTTATTTTAGATGTTCCTTGATATGTACCCAACTTCTAAAGCAAAAATTCTCTTAAGAAAACAAAGAACTGAATATTATTCAAACCGAAATACCACTAATTCTAGAAGAAGAATTTGCGTTTTCTAGCCTCTGATGTAAAAGACTAGCGAAAGCTTTTAAGCTGCGCATGTATAAAGTCAAGTACGGGAACTTGCAGATTCTTAAGAAAGAATTCGCATTTTATAGCTCCTGGTGTACAAAACTAGCACAAGCTTATGTGATTATCATTGGTTAAGGGAACAAGCTAGGGCTCAACACGCCCGGTCAAGTCAAAATATTTATTCCTACTCTCGCCAGCTGGAAAGTCAACAAGGTGTCAAAACACTTATTCAAACTTTATTATATTTTTGCACAACTTTTTAATTTTTCTCATTTTTTGTACTTTTTCATGACTTTTTCATAAATTTTTTGAAATTTTTCAATTTTTTTTTTTTGGTGGAAAAACGGAGTTGCAAGAGTGCACGACAAAGTGCAAGGCAAAAATCAGATCGAAAGATCACCCCCCCAGACTAAAACGAAACATTGTCCTCAATGTTTAAAAGGTAAGGGTTCTCCTACATAAACCTAAGGTCGTTTATTAATTATGCCAAAAGATAAATGTTAGTCGATAAGATTAGGATATATAGATAAGCAACGAATGATGAAACTCGAGTGAAGACAAAACAACGAGCACGAGAGTCTTCATACTTCGGGCAAATCCTGGACATAAACAACAACAACCACGAAACACGAGATATGGAAGAGGCAGTCCTCCTCACGTCACGTTAGAAAGAAAATAGAAATTTAAGAAGATGAATTTGATAAGCATGGGGTGCCTCCCACGAAGCGCTTATTTTTGTTCACCGAGTCACATCAGCTTGACTCGATCCCCGAATTAATTCGTCCTTGGGGAGAGCAGATAGAACGGACACTTGGCACAAGAGATTCCAGGGTCAAATATGGTGTCCTCACTCCCGGTGGAGTGGAAAGAAGAAATGGTGGGATAGGTATAGAATGGTTGAAACACCCAGATAGTATAAACATAGTCGATTTCTGAATCAAGGGTGGGTAAAATATTAAGCACCGGAATATATTGTTCAAATATCTCGTCCACCATTCCAACAACAACTTCATTTACATTGAGCTCAAAATCTACATCAGGTGGTTTCTCGGGCGGACGAGAAGATGGTGAATCGAAGAGAAATGAATCGGAATTGGAAGGTAAATCATCATTATGTAATTCTTTAGTAAGCACGTATCTTTGAAGGTCATTCTCGTCATTTTCAATATGCGGTTGAGAAATGGTATGAGTAAGTTCATCGGAGAACTTCTCGTGAGGAGAATCAATCATATCATGTGAATCCTGGACCTCGGGTTCCATTTCAGACTCACCACTAGGAATATCGAAGATCGGGTTATTTGAAATTAGATTAAAATCCAATTCAAAATCAAATAACGGATTCGTGAAAGTCTTATTGAATGTTTCGGAAACCCTTGGAACAAGGTCATCATCATCCTCATCATAATCATCGATATCTCCACAAGAGTCTTTATCACTCGTAGTATACTCATTGTGAGAATCGGAATAACTTTCCACTTCAACGAAATCTTCATTGCTCATCGGAGGGAGAGAAGTTGACGGTTCTTCATTCAATAATTCTTCAAGTAAACGAATATCCCCCTCCGGATCAAAATTAGAAGCGTCCATTATCGGAATGGAATCATTAGCAAGAAATGCCTCGATCTCATCTAAAACGACATCACTCCCTTCAACCGGTGTGAAAGAAGGATGGAAAGAATCGGAAACAATTTCAGAATTACCGTTAGAATTTTCCCCGGACTCACTTGGGATTGGGACGAGGTTCTCAACACTAGACTTATTGAATTCGTCAGATTCCATTGCCGGAATAGTGTTAAGATGCCCGTCCCCCATTGTTAGAGAGTCCTCGGGTTCTACGGAAAAGATGGATTCATTTTGAGGATTAAGATTGATCGTAATTGTGGAATCATCATCATCGTACACACAACACTCACAAAATTGGAATTTTCTTTCTTCGGCAAGAAGTTTTTCCATCGATTTCTCATGAGGCTCGGGAGTGGATGTATAACGATTAATTACCATCTCTTTTAACGTCTCAATAATGGATTATTTCAAAAATTTGATTAGTAAAATCGAAAGTTTGTGGGGGTTGGTTAAAACCATGAGAATCGTGATATATATTCGGCTCATAAAAATTTTCAGACGATCCCCCACAATGTTCAAAATTTGATGTATTTTAAAACGAATTATCATTGAAAAACGGTACTTGCTCATAAGAGTTTTGATAAATAGGATTGAAATCATTTTGAGGATAATTATCAAAATTCGTATCACAAGCATAAGACGTGTTAGCACTCGGGGCATAGCACATACAGTTTATGTATCCACATTCGTTACAAAAACATCGCCCACATGACATTCCTTCTTCGGAAGGGTTTCCACAAATATAACAATTAAACGAAAGTGGTGGTAGTGTATAGTGATCGGGAATGTTTGACGGATTGTTGAACGATCTTTGATCATACGTGTGAGAATTACAATTCAAACAAACACCATCATGAATATCATCACCACATTGGTCGCACGTACACCACACACACAACCCTCCGAAGAACGGTTCTCCACAATTGAAACAAATCGGATCCATAAGAATTATCGGTTTAGAGGGTTAAAGAAGAAGAATCAAATGATAAGAGGATTATTTTTGGTTTTTGCGTATCATAAAAACAAATAAATAAAAGTGAAAATCAAATATGAAAAAGAAAAATATTTTTGGATTTTATATTTTAAAGAAACTTAAAATTACAATCTTTTTGGTTTTTATATACTTTTAATAATTTTTTTTTTTTTTTTTTTTTTTTGAGAATTTTTACGAAAAACGATAACTTCTCGGGAGAAAGGTCTTCAAATCACCAACAAACGATACAAGTACGACGCTCTCGTTTCAAACCTTCCCCGGCAGCGGCGCCATTTTGATTTAAATCTTTTTTATAGTATAAGTTTATTTTTTCGAAGAAACACTCGTGAAAGTATGTTCCCCGGGTCGTTATGTCCCAACGAAGGTAAGACGGCGATTGAGTCGGCCTGAGTCGCGTGATTGTGAAGTGAATGGGGTTTTAAAAGAGATATTTTGGTTGGTTTTTTGATTAAACTACTAAAAGGATTTAAAACACAGTTAAAGTAAAAAGAAACAATAAAACGACGCAAAGAAAACAAACAAATAAAACAAGCATTGGATAAAATAACTAAAGAAAACGAGATTTAAAACGCGAAAAGAAATTAAGACGGGAAATGAATTTAAAAATAATATGTTTGCAAAGCGACGTTAATAAGTTCATCAAGTGTGGGTCAAGGATTTACGACGAATTATTTTCCTTAAACAAGACAATTTTCTCACAACGTTAGTTTATTTTGAAAATAATCCTTCAAAAAGAAAATAATTACTAGATGTGTAATTTGATTATTCTCCGGCTTTTGCCTTTCAAATAATAAAATTACAAGTCTAAATAATCATAACAATTATTAATCATAATCCTCTTTTATGTCCACACTTAACTCACAAACTCGTGCCACTAAGCAAACACTAATAAACTACTCGAAACTCATATTAATAAGATAAAGTTACTTGATAAAAGAAAAAGACTCGATAAAAGAAACAAACTAGATAAGCCAAAATAAAATTCGGCAGAGTTTCGCCTAAGCATAAAGCTAAAGAGAACATCACTTGATAAACGATGAGGTAATGATTATCTAACTCGATAATCTTGGCTAACTCGCCAAAAGAAATAAAACTTGGTAAAATCAATACTAAAAAAAAAAAAAAAAAAAAAAAAAAAAAAAAAAAAAAAAAAACTTGGTAATGTTCTTTTTGAAAAACCAAACTCGACAAAACAAAAAAATTGCAAATTAGTCCTTGGGGGAAAAAAAACTAAACTCGGTAATATATTTAAAAAAACCAAACTCGGTAGTATTTTAAAATCCAAACTCGGTAGTATTAAAAAAACTAAACTCGAAAACATTATTTGCAATTTAGTCTCTATTCGAAAACGAAACTCGATAAATTTCAAATAGGTCCCTAACTCGAAATCCAAACTCGGTAACAATTTTAAAGAAAAAAAAGAAATCAAACTCGGCAACTTTTTAAAAAATGAAACTCGGTAAAAAATTTAAAAATCTAACTCGATAAAAACCATAACAAAACACCATTTTGATCCAAAATAAAGCCTAAAACTAATGTTTTTCTACCAAATTTATTACTAAACAACCTACTTTAACCATAAACTTTAATTCCCACCAATAAAAACACGAATTTAACAACTAAAAATTAAATATTTTTATAAAGATAAAGCTTTTTAGAGAGAGAAAGTAAAACACATACTTCATAAAAATAAAACTACACTACTCCTACTACTAAGAGGACCAACCCTCAACAACCAACCTCTCAAAGTTGGTGTTTAAGGGGTATTTATAGGCTAGGGGCTAGGGCTTCTCTAATCTTTGAAATAGTTGCAAGATTAGCCCCTATACTTTTACAAAACATGAAAAAACTACTTAAAACATATTAAAACGCTACAAATGCAACTAAATACTACACATAACGATCTTGTAACTTGGAGAAATTTAGTTGACTTTTCTTCCAAAGTTCTTCAAATTACCAAAGTTGACAACTTGCTGAAACTTGGAGGGCCTTTATTGTAAAGGTCTTCATATTTCAACTAAGAGTCTCTTTTGTTATTCTCTGAATCTCTAAGGATTACTTTTGTCATTTTGGGCTTTTTTTGGATAAATTTCTTCCTCGGCTTCGGCTTTTTACCTTTTTCCAATCTCGTGCTCGTTTTTTTCGGTTTTTGCTTGATTTTTGCCTCTTTATGATATATCCGTACCTGCACGTTCACAAACATAAAAATACACATTCTTTGGCATATTGTTAGCAAAATTAGTCTATTTGGGTCCACTTTTGGCTATGAAAAGGTATGTGAATTAACACATACCAGTCTCCCTATCAAAATACACTTTCATTTGGTATGGTAACTCAGTTGAGTTAGCAGCCGCTTCAAGTTCCTAAAGAAGCACAAATTGAGACATTCTTACACCCTTTGATACAATTTATGTTTTACTGTTTTTGTTTACTGGATGAATGAGGAAGTTACTTGGGTTATAGCATATAAATAGGCGGGGTAATTACATGTGAAAATGTGTTTTAGGCGTGTTTGGGTAATAAATGCTAAACGTTTGGGTTACCAACATACACATCCCAAAATTTCCTAGCAACATTAATTTATGCCTAACAGCATTAAGTTATGCCAAGCAGCATTAACATAATTAAAGTAGATTACAACTACTTCATTTCGTTTAACTTGATGTTTTAACTTTATTTTGTTTGTAAATACAAGAATTTTAATTAGATTATAACTTTTACATTATAGTTTTAAATGATTGTTACAAACATTTAAAACTACAATATTAAAACAACAAATCTTTGTAAATTTTTAAAAAAATAAAACAATCCTATCTAAATTCATTTTTTAACTAACTTAATTTATTTTTAGGTAATGATTAACATAATTAAAGTAGACTACAACAACTTCATTTATGTTACAAGGATAAATGTATACATGGTTAATGGTCACATATAATACCCTTATAACGTGGCCATAATCATGATTTAGATACACATTTGTGATATGGTGTGACTATTGTAAATCCTATAGTCAAATGTTCGTGCTACAAATATATGTGACTATACACATTAGGATTTGGAAAGCAAACACACACTAAACTTTAGACACACATATTAACTTACGTGACCATATGTATCAAATTTTCGTTATCTATACTACCTTATAATGTATTTAGGACATCTATATTTAGAAGTTTTAAAATGTTTAAGACCAAAAACATTTCTTTAATAGAAAAGATGCATGTACACCACTTTAATGCACATGATTTTTAGACTTACAAGACAAGAAGCATAATGTACACCACTTTAATGCACAAATTAAAAAAAAAAACACCATATTAATGATATTTAATGTAGTTAATTAATTAATTGGTCAATAAATACAATTAATACAATTATTAAAACACCATTACATCACAAATACAAATTATCAAGCATATTGTACAACCAAATTAAACACAATTCCTACATTAAATGTCACTAATACAAATAATAAAGCACATTATACAAATATTCAAGCCCGAACGGGAACGGGCCAAACAGCCTCGAGCCCGAACGGGCACGGCCTAAACGAAATTCTTGATATCCGTAAATTTATTGTTAAAAAGAACATAATAAACAAAAATACATGATTCACCGGAAAATTTAATTTCAGGGTACCCGTCGCTGCAACGCGCGGGTACCCTGCTAGTGCTTAATCATGTTTGTATGGTTTAGTGTGACCATATATGACATTTGGTCACACTCTTCAAGTGTGTGACATATATTTGTCACTTTTAAATGCATATCGTGACTAACGTTTCAAACTGAATTTTTAGTTGTCACACATTTCAAATCCATATGTGGCTAACTATTCAGCAAAGAATAGCAGTCACGTTTATATAATCATGACAAGAATTCTATCTCTATATATAGAAAGAAAAAAAGATATTTTTTAGCGCATTCAATCTTTCGATTTTTTTCGTTCCTATTCTCCTTTCTCAAAAAAAGTGGACCTTAAACAAAGTTAAAGGATTACTTCATTCTTGATAGTTATTTACTTAATCGGTGAATAGAAGTACTCTGGATGTGACAAACTTGACTATATAATTTAGCCATATACGCAAGTACTTCATGTGACCATATATCTTTTTGGTCACATTGTTCAATTGTGTGACATATATTTGTCACATATGTATATCTATAGTGTGACTAATGTTTCGAGCTGATTTGTATCCGTCACACGTCCAGAATTAAAAGTGACTAAAATGTCGAAAAATATTTACCAGTTACCCTCTAGTCACATATATACACCAATGTGTGACATATATTTTACGAAATGGTCACACAAGTCGGATCAAGTGTGACTGTTTATTTAAGGCTAGTACATTTAGTCACGTAAATATGTTGTTATGTGGCCATTCAAAATACGCTATGTGTGACGAAAGGCTAAATCTGTACTAGTGGTTGCTTATAAGAATATTGAATAAGTAGATAAAGAAAAGAAGAGGTATATATAAACGTTTTAGGTCTATAAGGAAGGTCTTAACTTCTTTTTATTATTATCTAGAATAGGCATTCTGAAATAGACAACTTAGAGCTTGCTTCTCAAAACTAAGTAGATAAGCAAAACCAATTTTTGGATTAGCCAAATATTCTAAATGATTTAAGTAGAAAAGCCAAACACCTTCTTAGAATCAGTCTTTTTAATTTCAGGCTTTTAAAGGTCTGCAAATGAATTTCTAGAGGTTTAGTTTAATTATGCTATCAGAATTTGACTAAAGTTGAGATAGAAATCTGTTGCAACTGAATATATACCTACAGTAGCAAAATCATTTCGTGCAAAAAGTATGGCAACGATTCCTAACAAAAAAATACATTTCAATCGGTTTGTATATATACATCGATTTTATATTCATTTCAGCAAATGGTGATTGCCCAATTACGAGATTTTCTTCAAAAGATACAAACACTTATTATTCCATAAGCCTTGCTCTTGAACAAATTATCAGGCAACTTTATTCCATAAGCCTGTTGCGCAAGAAAATGGTAAGGTTAATTAAAGTTTTTGTGATTATAGTGAATTTATGATTGTTGAAGAGGTAGGAGGAGAAAAACTCATAAGCTAATGTTAGCCGGACATAAAAAAATACTCCTGTCATTAACCGTTTGAGTAGTGCACGCGACCGTTTATCTAAAGTGAGTAGTTTCCTTTATTTTTGTGATATAAAATGGTTATATATGTCATATGACTTCTTTATTGAAAGCGAAAGAGAACTGACTTGCTGACCTTTTTTATTGAAAGGGCATAACTCTGTTTTGAATGTTGGTGAGACGATTTTCAGTAACGAGGGACGATCTACAGAATCACGCAACATGAGTGCAAACCATGGGGACGCATTGGTTTGTTACAGGTGGTGTTTCTTTCTTTTTAAGACTTCTAATAAAGTTGTATCATCACTGATTGTGTATGCTTATATACTGTTTTGGATTCTTAATGATTTTATAGGCGCGAACACACAAGAACACGCTCATGCAACCGGTACCACTAACAAAGTTGAAGGTACGACAGGAATCATTATAGGTAAGTTGTTGTACAAAAAAAATGATGGTCTAAAAAAAAGGGTTGCTGTGGAAACATGTTTCTGAAAGGGGTTTGCTGTACAACAAATGATTTTTTTTTTTTTTTTTTTTTGGATCTTTTGAATATTTATATGATTGATTAAGTGATGGAAAATTAAAGAAGTGATACAGATATTGTGTATCCTAAGATTTTGAAATAAACAATAGATGTATTATCATGTTTATATTGACCCAAGCTAAACCCGACAGTCAAAATGAGAGACTGATGAGGCGAAAAATGAACCACTTTTAGGGGGTCATTTAAGCCCGGAATTGAATTTATTTGATCAAATATTGCCCTAAATCGTTCCTTTTGTGATTTTAGGTACTTTGGGATAGAAATCTGGAAAAGGAAGCAATTCGGACGTTTTTGGAGCATAAAAGTGAAGAAAACGCCAAAGTCTTAATTTTCCTTGCTGGGAACAGTAGGTGACGGCGTCAAGAGCAACACCCTGACGGCGTCAAGAGTAAATTGCATGACGACCCAGTGCAAACGTGAAGGCGTCACAAGTAGAGCGTCAAGAGTAAAACACGTGACGGCCTGGAAAACTATAACACATGACGGCGTCAGATGAAGATTAAGGCAGTCCGAGAAGTATTTTGGCGGCGAGATGACGGCGTCACCTATTTGGTCTTGACGCCATCAGCCTCAGTTTTCTATATATAGTTTTCTAATATTCATTCATAAAAAGAGAGAAGTTTTGGAGAAACCCTAAGACCGAACCTATTACGAATTTTACAGGTTTTTCAATGGTTTTCAGCCCTTGAACCCTTTCATGTGTAATTGAGATAAATATTCTTTTAATTCAATCAATATGTCTATGTGTTGGTTGTCTATATCTTGTTCTTGTCTTAATTCCATCATGTTAGGCTAGATCTATTTTATGTTTGCTTAGATCTAATAAAACCTAGATGTTGATTATGTGTTGATTACTTATTTATGGTTGTATTGGATGAATGATTTTGATGTTAGGCTTAAGAAAACTGGCAGATCTCCAAATGGTAACATGCTTGAACATCTTAAGAAACATGAACTGACGTGCACTAGGTTTTATTGGCTGTGTTTAATGCATGAGTAAATTCTAATGATCCCATGTTAGGAGCTTCTTAGCTGGCTCGACATAGGAGTGAAGTAGGCACTCATAGGATTGGGGAATTAAGTGCGCCACCCCATGAATGGTATTAAGGAATACAATCCGTCATCCACGCAACTATAACAAGTAATTAACGTGTAAAAGATATCTAGGGAGTAGTGAAATCTAAGTAAACACAATTTCTCCACTTATTGCTCACAACCTTAGTTAATTTAGTTTATTTTCATTTCTAGTATTTTATTTTGATTGCATCTTTAGTATTGGGTTAGTTGACTAGCAACTAATTCCGCCCAAATCATTCAAACCCGAGATTTTTACTTGCTTTCTAAAAAATATAAAAAATACAAAAATAATCATCCCTCGTCTCTAGAACTAGTATTTAGGTTTTCTAATCCTAGCGACACTATTCCTAGCTGAACGATCAATCCCCCGGTACTTGTCACTATACTATACTACAACGATCAGGTACACTGCCTGGTGGGGGTTGTAAGCTTCTCAAGATCCCTTGAGAGGTAAAGCCTGGTGCGATTCCCACGTATCAAGTTTTTGGCGCCGCAGCCCGGGGAATAGTTATTGTCTAGGTTAGAATCTCTTTTTATTAGGTCTACTTGCTAGATTCCTTTCTAGTAAGATTTTATTTTTATTTTTAGGTTTCTTTATTCTATCTTATTTCTTTGTATTTTTGTTCGTAACTCTTCACCACCCGACATCGTGGACGATGGGAACATCTTTGAACCCGTCATCCCACCACAACAAAACCCACCACTAGAACCTCTTAGGCCTCGAACCTTAGGAGAGTATTCCTGACCTAGCCACCAAGGCTACCGAAACACCATTGAGCTCACCAGAGCCAATGTGACCCCCTTGCGATCCAACACCATCCGGTTGGTGCAAAGCGGATGTGCATTCCATGGACTTCGTTCTGAAGATCCAAACCAACATCTTAAGGACTTCCTAAAATTCGTAGATTCCAACCCGATTACGCTATTCCAATTCTCTCTACGGGATCAAGCTAGTCAATGGCTTGAGCGTTTACCCGCGGGATCCATCACCACATCGGATGATCTCACCACTCGTTTCCTTGCTCAATTTTTCCCACCGGAGAGAACTACTAAGCTTAGAAATGACATATTGATGTTCCAACAACGTCAAAATGAATCTCTTTATGAAGCATGGACTCGTTTCAAGGACTTACTCCAAAAAGTCCCTCATCATGGCATAGATCTTTGGCTCCAGGTCCAAATCTTTTATGACCATATCGATCTCTCCACGAGGCGAGCAATTGACCAATCGACCGGTGGTAAGCTACGTGATCTAAGTGCGGAACAATCATGGGAACTCATAGAAGATCTTGCTCTCTATGACAACGAAAGTTGGAATGATCCCCGTGATTTGAACAAAACGGTCAAGGCAATATCTTTGCCTTCGAACAACTCTAGCACTCCCGACCGTAGGATCATGGAACTTGAGGACCAAGTCAAGTTTCTCATGAAATCTTACGAAGCTCCTAAGCCTTCAAGCCAAGTGAACAAAATCACTTCTTCATGCGAATTATGTAGTGGTCCCCATGACACTCGTGATTGTGTGGAACTCCCCGGAACAGCTTTTACGGACTACGCATCCACGCGTACCGATGAAGCGGGAGATAAGTGGTACACTTTCAAGCCCGAGCCAAACCCTTACGGTGATTCATACAACCCCTCTTGGAAAAATCACCCAAACCTTAGGTGGAAACAAAATCAACCCAATTCTTCCAATCCGCCTAATCGTTACCAACCAAACGGTCCACCCTTCAACTGTACTTTCAACAACAATCCTTCTAACAATTATGGTAGTACCAACAATCTTGAAGGATTGATGTCTAAGTTCATGGCATCTCAAGAAGCTCGCATAGCTAGGTTTGAAACCGAATTCAACCAACAACAAACGGAGATGACCAACAAGATTGACAACTTGTTGAAAGCCCTCAACAACCAAGCATTAACTACACCTAGGAAGGACACTAGGGACACCAATAACGGAATCCAAATTAAGGACCCCTCATCATCTAAACATATCTACTTTGTCAATGTTGTCACCATTAAGCCAATAGATAAGGAGATAGAAGAAAGTGGCAAGGATGAAGTTGGAGTAGAAACCGAGACTAGGGATGAAAGTAAGGAGGTTGAGGTTAATAAGGGAAAGGAGTTAGAGGAAGTAGAAACTATAAAGAAGTACTTTGATAAGATGCCCACCAAGGAAGAACGGGAATACCATAAGGATTTATTCGATAGTCCCGAGAGACCATATATCCTTGGCACACCCCTTATCAAAATGGGAGACCCCTCTAACATTAACATACCATGCAATATCGGGCATATGCATATATGGAAAGCTTACATCGATCCTAGATCTCCTGTTAACATCATGACTAGGACTTATTACAACTGGGTGATGAAAAAACAACTTGATTTTAGGATGATGCCCAATAAGAATCTGATAAGTAATTTTGTAAGAAGAATGAAGGGATTACATGTGATTATAGGCAATCTCACTTATGAGATCGATTTTATGATAGTAGAAGACACTCGTCCGGTGATAGATGCTTGCCTAAGCCAAATAATATTTGGAAAACCATTTGTTGAGGCCACTAGGATGAGTTATGATCCGACTCTAGGGATAGTTAGATTCAAGGAAGAGAATGATGAGGTTGCCTACCAAATGCCCTACAAGATTGAGCAATACCGCCTCCTCTCTAATTTAGAAAAGGAACACAAGCAAGCGACTTATTATAGGAATGATGAGGATAGACATAGAGGAGTTGAATATGTGAAAAATAGGATGCTTGGTTTCTACAAAGAATGCTTGCAACTAGGTCCGGAATACAAAACTGGTTTAGAAGACGACCTAGAGAGTGAAACCAACGATGAGGTCACATAGTAACCCATGACCTTGAGTCTAGCTACAAGACTCGTAAATAAAGAAAAGCGCTTCTTGGGAGGCAACCCATGCTTTGTGTGATTTCATTTTGTTTGTTTGTTTGTTATTTGCTTCCGTATGAATGCTTTATTTTTATTGTTGGTAGATCATGTTTCTCAATTAAATAGTGGAAATACTTTACTTTGTTGTTTTGGCCTAGTCTTAACTCCACCTAAAAGTATTTTTGCAAAAGATAAGTGTAAGGGGAAACCCCAAATGTGTTTTTAAGAAACAAACCAATCATGATTCTCCACAATATTAAATGAATATGTATATTCGTATTTGTAAGAGTCAAATGCTTGTATTGAGTCATAATTAAGTTTTGCAGGATTTTCCAGGAAGTAGAACCAAGTTTTTCCAGAAATTTTCTGGAAACTTAACATAAGAATTTCTGCAGGTCACTTCTGACGGCGTCACGAGTTAACTCTTGAAGGCGTCACGTGTAAAAATCTGGAAATTTTACCGGTTTTGTTTTTCTAACGGAGTTTTAAAGTTTTTGTGAATTATTAAGTTTTATAATCTCCAGAAAATCTGCAAACTTCATTCCACAAGCAGTATATCTTACTTTGTTTTCTAGGATTTAGTAACTTATATAGATTGTCGCGATTTTACGCGAGGTTGTCTTGTCTGTTTTCTCAGGATTTACAGTTTATGTATGACAAGAAGATGATTTATATTCTGGAAGGGAAGCTTTGATTGTTCATTTTCTTGGAGGAAGATTTAACCTGGCCACCTTATTATCTGATGCGTGGGAATCGCAACAGGCTTTACCTCTCGAGGGATCTCGAGAAGCTTACAACCCCCACCAGGCAATGTACCTGATCGTTGTAGTATAGTATAGTGACAAGTACCGGGGGATTGATCGTTCAGCTTATGAATAGTGTCGCTAGGATTAGAAAGCCTAAATACTAGTTCTACAGGTGAGAGATGATTATTTTTGTGTTTTTATATTTTTTAGAAAACAATTAAAATTCTCGGGTTTGAAGGATTTGGGCGGAATTAGTTGCTAATTAACTAACCCAATACTAAAGATGCAATCAAAATAAAATACTAAAAATGAAAACAAACTAAATTATACTAAAGTTGTGAGCAATAAGTGGAGAAAATGTGTTTACTTAGATTTCACTACTCCCTAGACATCTTTTACACGTTAATTACTTGTTATAAATGCATGGATGACGGATCGTATTCCTTAATACCATTCATGGGGTGGCACACTTAACTCCCCAATTCTATGAGCTCTTATCTCCTCCTACACCATGCCCAGCACAACTATATGGATTGTAAACAGTGGCTCATGCATTAAATACAACCAATAAAGACCTAGTGCGCGTCAGTTCATGTTTCTTAAGACGTTCAAGCATGTTACCAATTGGAGATCTGCCAGTTTTCTTAAGCCTAACATATAAATCATTCATCCAAAACAAGTATAAATAAGTAATCAACACATAATTAACATCTAGGTTTCATTAGATCTAAGCAAACACAAGATAGATCTAGCCTAGCATGATGGAATTAAGACAAGAACAAGATATAGACAACCAACACATAGACATATTGATTGAATTGAAAGAACACTTATCTCAATTACAAATACAAGGTATCAAGGGCTTTGAACCCTTGAAAAACCTGGAAATTTCGCACCAAGTTCGTACTTAGGGTTTCTCCAAAACTTCTCTCTTTTAAATGTGAAAAATTAGAAAACTATATATAGGAAAAGAGGTCTGACGGCGTCAAGACAAAGCTTGTGACGCCGTCACCTCACCGCCAAAACTATTCTCGGACTGCCTTGATCTACATTTGACGCCGTCAAGACTTAATCATTTCCAGGCCGTCATGACTTTTACTCTTGACGCCCTACCTTCATGACGCCGTCAAATCTCTTCTGGATCGTCATGGAATTTTGCTCTTGACGCCGTCAGGGAGTTACTCTTGACGCCGTCACCTACTGTTCCCAGCATGGAAAATTAAGACTTTGGCGTTTTCTTCACTTTTATGCTCAAAAAATGTCCGAATTGCTTCCTTTTCCAGATTTCTCTCCCAAAGTACCTAAAATCACAAAAGGAACGATTTAGGGCAATATTTGATCAAATAAATTCGAATTCGGGCTTAAATGACCCCCTAAAAACGGATCATTTTTTGCCTAATCATATACCTTACACTAGAGATTTGCTTGTCCTCAAGCAAATGCGCTTTTATTCTACTCAAAATACAAGTTAGGGGTCATTTAACACTAATATAAAAGTAATTACAACAAATAATCGTTCCACTAAAGACCAATAGACAAGCACGGAGGTCATACACAAGCACCTCACAAATAGTGTTTAGATACTCACATCTCTCGGGTGTAATAAAGTGTAAATTACAATATGGAAATGGAAAACATCTCTCACTACCTGTCATAGCAAAATAGATTACCATAGGCTTGGGAAAGGATCAAACCTCCACCACATGGCGTAAGCACCTAGGATAAACTATCAAAGAGGTCTTTTAAAGGGTTGTAACGTTAGGCATAGGGATATGAAATACACGGTTTTGTTGGATAAAGAAGTTTTACTGGTGGTGAGTTAACAATCTTGGTTAATTACACGTACAATATGGCGTTGCTAAGCCAAGACTAGACTCGACTTATGCTAATAAATGAAAAATAACAAAAACATAAAATAAAAATAGAATGAAACGGGATGGTAGTCCGTATGTTTTTTCTCTTTTTCCTTTTTCTATTTTTTTTTTTTTTTTTTTTTTTTTTTTTTTTTTTTGCATACACTCTTACCCTACCATCCAAAATAATACATCATAGGGAATGAACATTTCCCTTACACTTGAATCTTTACATACTTTACAATTAACTAATCTAATGACTCGAATTAAGAAAATTAAAACACTTGGAGCACTTTTAAGATTAACGTACATATGGGGGTAATAAATGATGTTCTTCCCCATTACTCCATAAAATAAGTACTTACCCATGAGTCCCAATCGTCCCAAAACAATATGTACAAGGATATGACTCGACTTAGCAACCATGTAATCAATTTGAAAGTTAACTTAGGGTGTAACAAATAACAATAATGCACTAAAAATGAGCGCATACACGAAAGGCTAAGGCGATTTGGTTGTACATTTAAGTGGGGTGTAACAAATTCTTCCTTTAAGTAAAATGCTTAAAGTTAGAAATGAAAAGATAGGCTCGGAGGGTGTACTAGGGGTTTCGTGTACTAAAAATGAGTACAACGCTAAGGGTGTGGGAAAAATTAGTTGACTTAACTAGCCAAGTAATATGACTTACATGGTCAAGTAATTATAATACGGGTTTAACACAAGGGTGATCCTAATGCCTCTTATCATGTAGTAAATCCTACCACACGAATGTAGTCTCACTAGCGGTCTCGGGATGCATCACTAACGCAAGTTCTAGAATCTAAATGCTACCGGTACACTCATAAGCACTAATAGTAAATGCTTTTCCTATCAAATCTAAAGGCGAACCTCACATATTTGGGTGGAAAATTTTTCTGAATATACGGTTATGTGCTAGTCATACAATCTCCTATCCATGAGACGCTTGCTACGGCTAAAGTTTCACTCCTAAATGTTGTAAAAAAAATTTAAATTTGGCGCTAAAATTGCACTAACAAGTATTTCTCATAGTTTTATTACACATCTACCATCAAACAAAACAAACTCAAGTGAAAGTGCATATGTAAGGTATCATCTTTTTACCCTCCCCTTACACTTAAGATGAACATTGTCCCCAATGTTCAAGTAAAGAATGTAAAAGTGAAAAAGTAAAGAGAATGAAATCAAATACTCCCCTGATTCGCTCGGTATGGATAATAAGATGGCTAGGTTAAATCTTCCTCCAAGAAAATGAACAATCAAAGCTTCCCTTCCAGAATATAAATCATCTTCTTGTCATACGTAACCTGTAAAACCTGACAAAATAGACAAGACAACCTCGCGTAAAATCGGCGGCATCCTACATAAGCTACTAAATCCTAGAAAACAAGATAAGATATAATGCTTGTGGAATGAAGTTTGCAGATTTCCTGGAGATTATAAAACTTAATAATTCACAAAATCCATAAGACTCCGTTAGAAAAACAAAACCGGTAAAATTTCCAGAATTTTACACTTGACGCCGTCAAGAGTAAACTCTTGACGCCGTCAGAAGTGACCTGCAGAAATTCTTATGTTAAGTTTCCGGAAAATTTCTGGAAAAACTTGGTCCTACTTCCTGGAAAATCCTGCAAAACTTCATTATGACTCAATACAAGCATTTGACTCTAACAAATACGAATATACATGTTCACTTAATATTGTGGAGAATCATGATCGGTTTGTTTCGTAAAAACATATTTGGGGTTTCCCCTTACACTTATCTTTTGCAAAAATACCTTTAAGTGGAGTTAAGACTAGGCCAAACAACAAAGTGTAGTATTTCCACTATTTAGTTTAGAAACATGATCAACCAACAATAAAAATAAAACATGCATACGGAAGCAAATAACAAACAAACAAATAAAATCACACAAAACATGGGTTGCCTCCCAAGAAGCGCTTTTCTTTATTTACGAGTCTTGTAGCTAGACTCAAGGTCATGGGTTACTACGTGATACGGGTGAGTTCCTCATTGAGGACATCTTTGGGATCAAACTTAGGTTTCAACTTCCTATCAATTTCCTTAGTATGGTATGACCTTTCAAACTTTTCTCCATCCGGATCATACAAAGTCATTCTCATATGCCATGATCCGTCACCTTCTTTAGGTGGCTTGTCCCACCTCCATTTACACTTGTCTCCCTCTCTTTTCCATTTATTCCTTTCTATGTTGATGGGCATTACGCTTAAGAACTCAATCTTCTTCCTAAAGACTAAGGGGTCCTCAAAGGGGTCTAGCTCTTCATCTCTAGCTATGAGTTGTTCTACCGAATGTGTCTTTTCGATGAAGTCTTTTTCTAGATAGAATGGGCATTGAGGTCCTATAAAGTTCCTTTCTATCCAAGGTCCATATCTAGACGGTCTCCTATTCATCTCTACCCAATGCGGTGTTGGTTCATCATCACAATCATAACTATGCTTCTTAACATCATACACTGACCAAGTATCGCCTTCACCTACCGTTATCTTGGATTCCTTGCAATCTATCATGGCACTAGCGGTTGCTAAAAATCCTCTTCTTACCAATAATGGGCATGTAGTGTCACTAACCATGTCTAGGACGTGAAAATCCGCTAATATAGTTAACTTTCCTACGTGAACAACTACATCCTTAATCATTCCAACCGGGTGGACAATACTCCCATCCGCTAGCCCTATCAATACCTCCGTTTCCTCTAACTTTCCTAGCTTAAGAGCGGTGAATAAGGATAAGGGAATCAAGTTGATGCTTGACCCTAAATCGGCTAGTGTGTCGAAAGATTCGGATCTTCCTATCTTACAAGGCAAAACAAATATACCCGGATCATCAAGCTTTTTAGGCAACTTGTTTTGAACGAAGGCGGTTCCATTTTTACCTAGCTTACACTTCTCATATTTTTCTAGGAGGGCACTATAGTAAGGAGCACGCGCTAAGACATCAATGACGGGGCGTTCAAGGTGAAGTTCTTTGAATTCATCGTCAAGGTCTTGCGTAAGAGGTGTTTCAACTATGCTTTTGACCGGCTCTATAGTGGGTGTTTTATTTGATTGGTCCTTTTGGAGAACTTGGTTTTGTTTGAAACACGTGTTCGTGGATTTGACCGAGTAGTATTGTGGACACGAAGTGGGTGATGAAACTGAAGATATGGAATTAACGTTTAGTTTCGGATTCTTGATTGTGTCGCTTGGGAGTGCTCCCATTTCTCGGTCATTGAGAACCTTCAACAATGCGTCAATTCGAGTGGTCATCTCGCTTTGCTTTTGTTTGAAATTGGCTTCAAACTTAGACATGCGAGCTTCTTGAGATGCCATGAACTTAGACATCAACCCTTCAAGGTTGTTGGTACTACCAAAGTTGTTAGAAGGATTGTTGTTGAAAGTACGGTTGGAGGGTGGACCGGTTGGTTGGTAAAGATTAGGTGGGTTGGAAGAATTGGGTTGGTTTTGTTTCCACCTAAGGTTTGGGTGATTTTTCCATGAGGGGTTGTATGAGTCACCGTAAGTGTTTGGCTCGGGCTTGAAAGTACCACTTATCTCCCGCTTCGTCGGTACGCGTGGATGCGTAGTCCGCAAAAGTTGTTCCGGGGAGTTCCACACAATCACGAGTGTCGTGGGGACCACTACATAATTCGCATGAAGAAGTGATTTTGTTCACTTGGCTTGAAGGCTTAGGAGCTTCGTAAGATTTCATGAGAAACTTGACTTGGTCCTCAAGTTCCATGATCCTACGGTCGGGAGTGCTAGAATTGTTCGAAGGCAAAGATATTGCCTTGACCGTTTTGTTCAAGTCACGGGGATCATTCCAACTTTCGTTGTCATAGAGAGTAAGATCTTCTATGAGTTCCCATGATTGTTCCGCACTAAGATTACGTAGCTTACCACCGGCCGATTGGTCAATGGCTCGCCTCGTGGAGATGTCGATATGGTCATAAAAGATTTGGACTTGGAGCCAAAGATCTATGCCATGATGAGGGACTTTTTGGAGTAAGTCCTTGAAACGAGTCCATGCTTCATAAAGAGATTCATTTTGACGTTGTTGGAACATCAAGATGTCATTTCTAAGCTTAGTAGTTCTCCCCGGTGGGAAAAATTGAGCAAGGAAACGAGTGGTGAGATCATCCCATGTGGTGATGGATCCCGCGGGTAAACGCTCAAGCCATTGACTAGATTGATCCCGTAGAGAGAATTGGAATAGGCGTAATCGGGTTGTCTCTCTAGTTTCAACATCTAGGTCTATGGAATCTACGATTTTGAGGAAGTCCTTAAGATGTTGGTTTGGGACTTCGGAACGAAGTCCATGGAATGCACATCCGCTTTGCACCAACCGGATAGTGTCGGATCGCAAGAGGGTCACATTGGCTCCGGTGAGCTCAATGGTGTTTCGGTAGCCTTGATGGCTAGGTCGGGAATACTCTCCTAAGGTTCGGGGCCTAAGGGGTTCTAATGGTGGGTTTTGTTATGGTGGGATGACGGGTTCAAAGATGTTCCCGTTGTCCATGATGTCGGGTGGTTACGAACAAAGGCACAAAGAAATAAGATAGACTAAAGAGAACCTAAAAATAAAAATAAAATCTTACTAGAAAGGAATCTAGCAAGTAGACCTAATAAAAAGAGATTCCAACCTAGACAATAACTATTCCCCGGCAGTGGCGCCAAAAACTTGATGCGTGGGAATCGCAACAGGCTTTACCTCTCGAGGGATCTCGAGAAGCTTACAACCCCCACCAGGCAGTGTACCTGATCGTTGTAGTATAGTATAGTGACAAGTACCGGGGGATTGGTCGTTCAGCTTAGGAATAGTGTCGCTAGGATTAGAAAGCCGAAATACTAGTTCTAAAGGTGAGAGATGATTATTTTTGTGTTTTTATATTTTTTAGAAAACAATTAAAATTCTCTTTTTTTTACAGGTTTTTTTTTTTTTTTTTTTTTTTTTTTTTTTTTTTTTTTTTTTGCATACACTCTTACCCTACCATCCAAAATTATACATCATAGGGAATGAATATTCCCCTTACACTTGAATCTTTACATACTTTACATTAAACTAATCTAATGACTCGAATCAAGAAAATCAAAACACTTGGAGCACTTTTAAGATTAACGCACATATGGGGGTAATAATATTATGTTCTTCCCCATTACTCCATAAAATAAGTACTTACCCATGAGTCCCAATCGTCCCAAAACAATATGTACAAGGATATGACTCGACTTAGCAACCATGTAATCAATTAGAAAGTTTAACTTATGGTTTAACAAATAACAATAATGCACTAAAAATGAGCGCATACACGGAAGGCTAAGGCGATTTGGGTGTACATTTAAGTGGGGTGTACATTTAAGTGGGGTGTAACAAATTCTTCCTTTAAGTAAAATGCTTAAAGTTAGAAACGAAAAAGATAGGCTCGTAGGGGTGTACTAGGGGTTTCGTGTACTAAAAATGAGTACAACGCTAAGGGTGTGGGAAAAATTAGTTGACTTAACTAGCCAAGTAATATGACTTAAATGGTAAAGTAATTGTAATACGGGTTTAACACAAGGGTGATCCTAATGCCTCGTATCATGTAGTAAATCCTACTACACGAATGTAGTCTCACTAGCGGTCTCGGGATGCATCACTAACGCAAGTTCTAGAATCTAAATGCTACCGGTACACTCATAAGCACTAATAATGAATGCTTTTCCTATCAAATCTAAAGGCGAACCTCACATATTTGGGGTGGAAAATTTTTCTGAATATACGGTTATGTGCTAGTCATAAAATCTCCTATCCATGAGACGCTTGCTATGGCTAAAGTTTCACTCCTAAATGTTGTAAAAATTTTAAATTTGGCGCTAAAATTGCACTAACAAGTATTTCTCATAGTTTTATTACACATCTACCATCAAACAAAACAAACTCAAGCGAAAGTGCATATGTAAGGTATCATCTTTTTACCCTCCCCTTACACTTAAGATGAACATTGTCCCCAATGTTCAAGTAAAGAATGTAAAACTGAAAAAGTAAAGAGAATGAAATCAAATACTCCCCTGATTCGCTCGGTATGGATTATAGGATGGCCAGGTTAAATCTTCCTCCAAGAAAATGAACAATCAAAGCTTCCCTTCCAGAATATAAATCATTTTCTTGTCATACATAACCTGTAAAACCTGACAAAATAGACAAGACAACCTCACGTAAAAACGGCGGCATCCTATATAAGTTACTAAATCCTAGAAAACAAAGTAAGATATAATGCTTGTGGAATGAAGTTTGCAGATCTCCTGGAGATTATAAAACTTAATAATTCACAAAAAACCATGAGACTCCGTTAGAAAAACAAAACCGTAAAATTTCCAGATTTTAACTCCTGACGCCGTCAAGAGTAAAGCTCTGACGCCGTCAGAATGGACCTGCAGAAATTCTTATGTTAAGTTTCCGGAAAATTTCTGGAAAAACTTGGTCCTACTTCCTGGAAAATCCTGCAAAACTTCATTATGACTCAATACAAGCATTTGACTCTAACAAATACGAATATACATGCTCATTTAATATTGTGGAGAATCATGATCGGTTTGTTTCTTAAAAACATATTTGGGGTTTCCCCTTACACTTAAGATGAACATTGTCCCCAATGTTCAAGTAAAGAATGTAAAAGTGAAAAAGTAAAGAGAATGAAATCAAATACTCCCCTGATTCGCTCGGTATGGATAATAAGATGGCCAGGTTAAATCTTCCTCCAAGAAAATGAACAATCAAAGCTTCCCTTCCAGAATATAAATCATCTTCTTGTCATACGTAACCTGTAAAACCTGACAAAATAGACAAGACAACCTCGCGTAAAATCGGCGGCATCCTACATAAGCTACTAAATCCTAGAAAACAAGATAAGATATAATGCTTGTGGAATGAAGTTTGCAGATTTCCTGGAGATTATAAAACTTAATAATTCACAAAAACCATAAGACTCCGTTAGAAAAACAAAACCGGTAAAATTTCCAGATTTTTACACTTGACGCCGTCAAGAGTAAACTCTTGACGCCGTCAGAAGTGACCTGCAGAAATTCTTATGTTAAGTTTCCGGAAAATTTCTGGAAAAACTTGGTCCTACTTCCTGGAAAATCCTGCAAAACTTCATTATGACTCAATACAAGCATTTGACTCTAACAAATACGAATATACATGCTCATTTAATATTGTGGAGAATCATGATCGGTTTGTTTCTTAAAAACATATTTGGGGTTTCCCCTTACACTTATCTTTTGCAAAAATACTTCTAGGTGGAGTTAAGACTAGGCCAGAACAACAAAGTAAAGTATTTCCACATTTTAATTTAGAAACATGATCAACCAACAATAAAAACAAAGCATGCATACGGAAGCAAATAACAATCAAACAAATAAAATCACACAAAACATGGGTTGCCTCCCAAGAAGCGCGTTTCTTTATTTACGAGTCTTGTAGCTAGACTCAAGGTCATGGGTTACTACGTGATTTCATCATTGGTTCCACTCTCTAGGTCGTCTTCTAAACTAGTATCGCTTTCATAGTGCAAGTACTTCGCATCTTCGAACTCGAAAATATCTTGTCGATACTTAGAACCAAGCTTACTAACATTCTTAAAGAATCCACATGACAAATCAGAAATATTTCTACACCCTCTCCTAACATCTTCATCACACAAGATAAGTTGGGAGCTCATCATATCAAGCCCGTCACAATCTATTTCCTTAAGGTCTTTTCTCTTGTATGGCGTTTGGTATGAAATCCTCCTAATCCCATCAGTGAAGGTCATGATTCCGTTCAAGTCATCCACTATCAAATTAGTGATTTCACAAAAGGGTGCTCCAAAGACGACTTGTGATAACCTAGGGTCGACATAGTCCTCTATGTTGTCCACAATCGTGAATTCCATAGAGAATGCCATATTTCCTACGAACACCTGGATTTCATGATCCTTACCAACCACTTTCTCTCCCTTGTAAATCATTCCCCATCTGCAGATATTGTTATAATAAAACAATGACATAAAATTCTTTGGCAGGAATACATTAATGTATATGTTATCGAAGTATTTATGACCGATCATGCAGGGGATTTTGAGATTATTCGGATCACGTCGTCTTATCTTCCCCAACTCTCCATCCTTTGACCCATATATATTCCCCTCAAGAGAGGGACGATACTCGTACACCTCCTCACTATCCCTATGAAAAATTACCTTCCTAACACCATTGGTGAGTACTACACTACCATCTTTCTCATCAAGGATTGCTCCCGATTCATTGATAAATGGTATCCCAAGGACAAGGTTGGTTAACGTTTGATTGGTGAGAGGGTCCACGTCATCAACCACGGTGAGGTCAGTCTTGTAAACAAGCTCTCCAATCCTAATTGATAAATTTTCTATTACTCTCTCGCACGCAATGTGCTCAGGGAAGGTTTTGTAGTATAGGGAAAGGGGGATTATGTTGACTGGGAAGCTAGGATCTATATGACTATCGGTTAAGAGCTTTTCCTTAATGGTACAGGGGATCTTGAAAACTTTAGGGTTACTTTCCTTAGTCTGATTGCTACCCACACTAATAACATCCTCCATTTTTCTCTCGGGTTCTTCTATAATAGATTTACCCAAAATGGTTGGATCTCTCTCATGCTCTTCCGATTTCTCTTTCCCTTCATCCGGTTTGCCGGATTCTTGCGCGGTGTATTGCTCGGGTGAGTCGGTAGGTTTCCTTGCCGAAGCATGGTCAACCCTTGAGGTCTCATCTTTCGCTGTCTGACTGAATTTGTTAGTTTGTTGTTGGGTTGGGTTGGATGTTGAAGCAGATATTGTGGTGATGGTGTTTACGAAGTGGATTGGTCCAGGGGAGTTGACAGGTTCTTTTCCGTTAGGAGATAGATGTTTGAATAACTTGCTAGGACTTTTTATTTTTACAGGGGAGGCTGGTGGGCTCATGACGGTAGCAGATTTAACCTCATCAACGTGAATGGGCTTATTATCAATATGCTCTTTGATAGCAGTCAACAGATTACAAATCTTGTTGTTTACATCAGCCTACTGTTGTTTAAATTTGGCCTCGAGCGTAGTGAGCTGTAGTTCTTGAGATAGAATGAATTTTTTTAAAGTATCTTCACAGCTTTGCCTAGGAATGCCTTGTGATGGAAAATGCTCGGACCAGGTGAGTGGTGAGGAGTCATTGAAGGATACGCTTCGCGTTTGGTACCCTCTAAAATTAGGTTTATCCTTCCATGCCTCATAGGCTTCAGCAGAAGTTCGAGGACCCTGACCTACGTGTGATGATGTGAATTCGTTATAAGCACGTTTTGGAAGTTCCATGCAGTTATGGGTCTCATGAGGGCCATTGCATAGTTTGCATGTAGAAGCGATTCTGCTTACTTGGCTTGAAGGTTTATGAGCTTCGTAAGATTTCATGAGAGACTTGACTCGACCTTCAAGTTCCATGATCCTACGGTCGGGAGTGCTAGAAATGTTCGAAGGCAAAGATATTGCCTTGACCGTTTTGTTCAAGTCACGGGGATCGTTCCAACTTTCGTTGTCATAGAGAGCAAGATCTTCTATGAGTTCCCATGATTGTTCCACACTAAGATCACGTAGCTTACCACCGGCCGATTGGTCAATGGCTCGCCTCGTGGAGATGTCGATATGGTCATAAAAAATTTGGACTTGGAGCCAAAGATCTATGCCATGATGAGGGACTTTTTGGAGTAAGTCCTTGAAACGAGTCCATGCTTCATAAAGAGATTCATTTTGACGTTGTTGGAACATCAAGATGTCATTCCTAAGCTTAGTAGTTCTCCCCGGTGGGAAAAATTGAGCAAGGAAACGAGTGGTGAGATCATCCCATGTGGTGATGGATCCCGCGGGTAAACGCTCAAGCCATTGACTAGCTTGATCCCGTAGAGAGAATTGGAATAGGCGTAAACGGGTAGTCTCTCTAGTTTCAACACCTAGGTCTATGGAATCTACGATTTTGAGAAAGTCCTTAAGATGTTGGTTTGGATCTTCGGAACGAAGTCCATGGAATGCACATCCGCTTTCCACCAACCGGATGGTATCGGATCGCAAGGGGGTCACATTGGCTCCGGTGAGCTCAATGGTGTTTCGGTTGCCTTGGTGGCTAGGTCGGGAATATTCTCCTAAGGTTCGGGGCCTAAGGGGTTCTAATGGTGGGTTTTGTTGTGGTGGGATGACGGGTTCAAAGATGTTACCACCTTCCATGATGTCGGATGGTAAAGAGTTACGAACAAAGGCACAAAGAAATAAGATAGACTAAAGAAGACCTAAAAATAAAAATAAAATCTTACTAGAAAGGAATCTAGCAAGTAGACCTAATAAAAAGAAATTCTAACCTAGACAATAACTATTCCCCGGGTTGCGGCGCCAAAAACTTGATGCGTGGGAATCGCAACAGGCTTTACCTCTCGAGGGATCTCGAGAAGCTTACAACCCCCACCAGGCAGTGTACCTGATCGTTGTAGTATAGTATAGTGACAAGTACCTGGGGATTGATCGTTCAGCTTAGGAATAGTGTCGCTAGGATTAGAAAGCCTAAATACTAGTTCTAAAGGTGAGGGATGATTATTTTTGTGTTTTTATATTTTTTAGAAAGCAATTAAAATTCTCGGGTTTTGGAAGAGTGGGCAGAATTAGTTGCTATTCAACTAACCCAAAACTAAGATGCAATCAAAATAAAATACTAAAAATGAAAATAAACTAATTAAACTAAAGTTGTGAGCAGTAATTGGAGAAAATGTGTTTACTTAGATTTCACTACTCCCTAGATATCTTTTACACATTAATTACTTGTTATAATTGCATGGATGACGGATTGTATTTCTTAATACCATTCATGGGGTGGCATACATAACTCCCCAATTCTATGAGCTCTTATCTCCTCCTACACCATGCCCAGCACAACTATAGGGATTGTAAACAGTGGCTCATGTATTAAATACAACCAATAAAGACCTAGTACGCCTCGGTTCATGTTTCTTAAGACGTTCAAGCATGTTACCATTTGGAGATCTGCCAGTTTTCTTAAGCCTAACATATAAATCATTCATCCAAGACAAGAATAAACAAGTAATCAACACATAATCAATATCTAGGTTTCATTAGATCTAAGCAAACACAAAAGAGATCTAGCCTAGCATGATAGAATTAAGACAAGAACAAGATATAGACAACCAACACATAGACATATTGATTGAATTAGAAGAACACTTATCTTGATTAATCATGCAAGGTATCAAGGGGTTGGAACCCTTGAAAAACCTGTAAAATTACACCAAAATCGTCTTTAGGGTTTCTCCCAAAACTTCTCTCCCTTAATGTGAAAAACTAGAAAACTATATATAGGAAAATAGGGATGACGACGTCAAGAACAAAGGTGTGACGCCGTCATCTCGCCGCCAAATACTTCCTCGGACGGCCTTGATCTACTTCTGACGCCGTCAAGTCCTAGGCCGTCACAAAAATTACTCTTGACGCCCTGTATGTGACGCCGTCATCAACTACGGATTTTAATTCTTGGGGTTTTGACGCCGTCAGGAAAACTCTTGACGCCTTCATGAACTCTCGGATTTTGTTATTGAGGTTTGACGCCGTCAGGAAATTACACTTGACGCCGTCACCTACTGTTCCCAGCATGGAAAATTGAGACTTTGTCGTTTTCTTCACTTTTATGCTCCAAAAACGTCCAAAATGGCTTCTTTTCCAGAATTCACTCTCCAAGTACCTAAAATCACAAAAGGAACGATTTAGGGCAATATTTGATCAAATAAATTCGGATTCGGGCTTAAATGACCCCCTAAAAACGGATCATTTTTCGCCTCATCAGTTTTCTTAAGCCTAACATATAAATCATTCATCCAAAACAAGTATAAACAAGTAATCAACACATAATTAACATCTAGGTTTCATTAGATCTAAGCAAACACAAGATAGATCTAGCCTAGCATGATGGAATTAAGACAAGAACAAGATATAGACAACCAACACATAGACATATTGATTGAATTGAAAGAACACTTATCTCAATTACACATGTAAGGTATCAAGGGCTTGGAACCCTTGAAAAACCTGTAAAATTCGCACCAAGTTCGTACTTAGGGTTTCTCCAAAAATTCTCTCTTTTAAATGTGAAAAATTAGAAAACTATATATAGGAAAAGAGGTCTGACGGCGTCAAGACAAAGCTTGTGACGCCGTCACCTCGCCGCCAAAACTATTCTCGGACTGCCTTGATCTACATTTGACGCCGTCAAGACTTAATCATTTCCAGGCCGTCATGACTTTTACTCTTAACGCCCTACCTTCATGACGCCGTCAAATCTCTTCTGGATCGTCATGGAATTTTGCTCTTGACGCCGTCAAGGAGTTACTCTTGACGCCGTCACCTACTGTTCCCAGCATGGAAAATTAAGACTTTGGCGTTTTCTTCACTTTTATGCTCCAAAAACGTCCGAATTGCGTCCTTTTCCAGATTCCTCACCCAAAGCACCTAAAATCACAAAAGGAACGATTTAGGGCAATATTTGATCAAATAAATTCGAATTCGGGCTTAAATGACCCCCTAAAAACGGATCATTTTTCGCCTCATCATTATCCATACCAAGCGAATCAGGGGAGTATTTGATTTCATTTGTTTTACTTAATTCACTTTTACATTCTTTACTTGAACATTGGGGACAATGTTCATCTTAAGTGTAAGGGGAGGGTAAAATGATGATACCTTACATATACACTTTCGCTTGAGTTTGTTTGTTTAATGGTAGATGTGTAATAAAACTATGAGAAATACTTGTTAGTGCAATTTTAGCGCCAAATTTAAAATTTTTTACTACATTTAGGAGTGAAATTTAGCCATAGCAAGCGTCTAATGGATAGGAGATTGTATGACTAGCACAAAACCGTACTTTCAAAAAAACTTTCCACCCAAATATGTGAGGTTCGCCTTTAGATTTGATAGGAAAAGCATTTACTATTAGTGCTTATGAGTGTACCGGTAGCATTTAGATTCTAGAACTTGCATTAGTGATGCATCCCGAGACCGCTAGTGAGACTACATTCGTGTAGTAGGATTTACTACATGATAAGAGGCATTAGGATCACCCTTGTGTTAAACCCGTATCATAATTACTTGACCATTTAAGTCATATTACTTGGCTAGTTAAGTCAACTAATTTTTCCCACACCCTTAGCGTTGTACTCATTTTTAGTACACGAAACCCCTAGTACACCCCTCCGAGCCTATCTTTTCGTTTCTAACTCTAAGCATCTTACTTCCGTGTATGCACTCATCTTTAGTGCATTATTGTTATTTGTTAAACCCTAAGTTAACTATCTAATTGATTACATGGTTGCTAAGTCGAGTCATATCCTTGTACATATTGTTTTGGGACGATTGAGACTCATGGGTAAAGTACTAATTTTATGGAGTAATGGGGAAGAACATCATTTATTACCCCCATATGTGCGTTAATCTTAAAAGTGCACCAAGTGTTTTGATTTTCTTAATTCGAGTCATTAGATTAGTTTATTGTAAAGTATGTAAAAATTCAAGTGTATGGGGAATTTTCATTCTCTATGATGTATTATTTTGGATGGTAGGGTAAGAGTGTAAAAAAAAAAAAAAAAAAAAAAAAAAAATCAAGAAAAAGAAAAATAGAAAAAGAAAAGAGAAAAAATATACGGACTACCATCCCTTTTTATTCTATGTTCATTTTATATTTTTGTTATTTTTCATTTATTAGCTTAAGTCGAGTCTAGTCTTGGCTTAGCAACGCCATATTGTACATGTAATTAACCAAGATTGTTAACTCGCCACCAGTAAAAACTTCCTTTATCCAACAAAACCGTGTATTTCATATCCCTACACCTAACGTTACAACCCTTTAAAAAGACCTCTTTGATAGTTTATCCTAGGTGCTTACGCCATGTGGTGGAGGTTTGATCCTTTACCAAGCCTATGGTAATCTATTTTGCTATGACAGGTAGTGAGAGATATCTTCCTTTTTCATATTGTAATTTATACTTTATTCCACCCGAGAGATGTGAGTATCTAAACACTATTTGTGAGGTGCTAGTATATGACCTCCGTGCTTGTCTTTGGTCTTTAGTGGAACGATTATTTGTTGTAATTACTTTTATATTAGTGTTAAATGACACCTAACTTGTATTTTGATTAGAATAAAAGCGCATTTGCTTGAGGACAAGCAAATCTCAAGTGTAAGGGTATATGATGAGGCAAAAAATGAACCACTTTTAGGGGGTCATTTAAGCTCGGAATTGAATTTATTTGATCAAATATTGCCCTAAATCGTTCCTTTTGTGATTTTAGGTACTTTGGGAGAGAAATCTGGAAAAGGAAGCAATTCGGACGTTTTTGGAGCATAAAAGTGAAGAAAACGCCAAAGTCTTAATTTTCCTTGCTGGGAACAGTAGGTGGCGGCGTCAAGAGCAACACCCTGACGGCGTCAAGAGTAAATTGCATGACCCAGTGCAAACGTGAAGGCGTCACAAGTAGAGCGTCAAGAGTAAAACACGTGACGGCCTGGAAAACCATAACACATGACAGCGTCAGATGAAGATTAAGGCAGTCCGAGAAGTATTTTGGCGGCGAGATGACGGCGTCACCTATTTGGTCTTGACGCCGTCAGCCTCAGTTTTCTATATATAGTTTTCTAATTTTCATTCATAAAAAGAGAGAAGTTTTGGAGAAACCGTAATGTCGAACCTGTTACGAATTTTACAGGTTTTTCAAGGGTTTTCAGCCCTTGAACCCTTTCATGTGTAGTTGAGATAAGTATTCATTTAATTCAATCAATATGTCTATGTGTTGGTTGTCTATATCTTGTTCTTGTCTTAATTCCATCATGTTAGGCTAGATCTATCTTGTGTTTGCTTAGATCTAATGAAACCTAGATGTTGATTATGTGTTGATTACTTGTTTATGGTTGTATTGGATGAATGATTTCGATGTTAGGCTTAAGAAAACTGGCAGATCTCCAAATGGTAACATGCTTGAACATCTTAGGAAACATGAACTGACGTGCACTAGGTTTTATTGGTTGTATTTAATGCATGAGTAAATTCTAATGATCCCATGTTAGGAGCTTCTTAGCCGGCTCGACATAGGAGTGAAGTAGGCACTCATAGGATTGGGGAATTAAGTGCGCCACCCTATGAATGGTATTAAGGAATATAATCCGTCATCCACGCAACTATAACATGTAATTAACGTGTAAAAGATATCTAGGGAGTAGTGAAATCTAAGTAAACACTATTTCTCCACTTATTGCTCACAACCTTAGTTAATTTAGTTTATTTTCATTTCTAGTATTTTATTTTGATTGCATCTTTAGTATTGAGTTAGTTGACTAGTAACTAATTCCGCCCAAATCATTCAAACCCGAGATTTTTACTTGCTTTCTAAAAAATATAAAAAATACAAAAATAATCATCCCTCATCTCTAGAACTAGTATTTAGGTTATTCCTAGCTGAACGATCAATCCCCCGGTACTTGTCACTATACTATACTACAACGATCAGGTACACTGCCTGGTGGGGGTTGAAGGCTTCTCAAGATCCCTTGAGAGGTAAAGCCTGGTGCGATTCCCACGTATCAGGGACCAACAACGTATTTTTGTCTTTATTTATTTATTGGAGCAATAAACAACTTGGGTCAGATTCGTTCTTTCCTTGTTATCTTCTTATAAATACATGGTTTACATAAACGCTAAATCTCATATCCATGTACTTTCTTGATGTTTTATGTAATGTTTAATGTAGTGTTTTTAATCGATGTACTCTTTTAATAATTGATGAACTTAAGTTTGTGTTAATGAGAGATTGTCTCTCTGGTTAAATCCAAACACCCGATAAACTCAGAAAATGCAAGATACAAACATGCAGTTGAAAGCAAAAACTCATAAAATGAAAGATTAAGATTATCATTTAAAATATATATTCGTTACATAATTACATTAGTCCGAGGCGTATGCCAAATGGACATTATCATAAGTGAATGTTTCTAAACATTCATCTTCTTTACTTTCATCATTTATTTTTTTGATCCATTTTTTTTTCTAATTTCCTAAGTGCAGCCTTCTCTTTCCAATGCTCCTCGGCCGCTGCAGAACGCCTTCCATCTATCACTTCAGCATGGTTTCCTTCAGCCTCCTCATTTCCTTCTTCCTGCTCCGTTGCTTCTTCCTTCTCCTTTTCATCTACCTCCTTCCATTCTTGTTCCAACGCAGCTTCTAGTTCATAGTAGCGACTTTCATCACCTTCAACTTTGGCCGACTGTTGTTGGTTAGATACAAGGTTTTCTACTGCCACATTTGCTTCAATAGTTGGTCTTTTGGTCAATTCTTTGTCTTGGATAGCATCCGCATCTCTTGGTCGTTTGTTTCCGGACAACATGATTTGAAGTGAATGTGATAGATGTGTTTGAGGTTGATGATATAAGGTTGGTATGCAGCAACATGTGGAAGTAACCAATATATACACAAAAAATGGGAAAAACGAAGAGTCTGTATTAAATTTTTGAACTCTTCGATTCCCCATTATTTGTTGGAAATATACATGCATTTTCTGAGTAAATAGAGCGTGTCAAGGAAGACACTGTTGGTCCCTCAATTTGTCTATGTTGCCGTTGGTATATTTAAAACTCCTGCCCATTATTAAGTTTAGTGTTTACACTTTGACTCATGAATTTTCAATTATGACTTTAGATAGTCAAACTTCAAAAGTCAAATTGGCATCCATAAGGCTTGCCTCCAGTAAGGAGTGACTTAATCATGCATTTTATGAGTTTTTGCTTTCAATTGCATGTTTGTATCTTGCATTTTCTGAGTTTATCGGGTGTTTGGATTTAACCAGAGAGACAATCTCTCATTAACACAAACTTAAGTTCATCAATAATTAAAAGAGTATATCGATTAAAAACACTACATTAAACATTACATAAAACATCAAGAAAGTACCTGGATATGAGATTTAGCGTTTATGTAAACTATGTATTTATAAGAAGATAGCAAGGAAAGAACGAATCTGATCCAAGTTGTTTATTGATCCAATAAATAAATAAAGACAAAAATACGTTGTTGGTCCCTCATTTTGACTGTCGGGTTTAGCTTGGGTTAGATCATAGTTAAATAGTGATTGGACTATTATGCCCCTGAAACAAGAACATAAAACGTGCGTTGACCGCCCAAATGGGTTAAGAGACGCAATAGGCCTCATTTTCACATGTTTTGGACGTCACACAACGTTTTTAGAAAGTTAGGGTGCCCTGTGATATTTCGTGAAAAGTTTAGGGACCAACAGTGTATTTTTGTCTAGTATATATTAAGCCGAACTTTTTGATACAATCCCTTTTATTATGTTATTGTCATCTCCTTTTATCAGGCACAATGGTTAATTTCGTTAATGGGATATAAAATGGAGGCAAGTTGTTTACAATAAAAATGCACATCTTTAGGGGTTCACTGTAATATAAATTCTGATACATTAGTAAAATTTGTTGTAGACGACAAATTTAGTGCCTCATATTTCGCTTACTTTTCACGGTTTTGACGGTAAATTATGTTGGTAAATTTTGGGAAATCGCTTTGATTCAAAACAGAGAACTACTATCTAAAAACACCCGCCGCAACGCGCGGGCTACCAAACTCGTTAGGTCTACAATAGATGTTAACATACGTGCTTTTAAGAAAAACTTGTATCTAAATCGGTAAACATATTAACATCGCTAGGCATGGCTTCTATACCCGAAAATCAATGCATGAAGTTATAATAGTTGGGATAATTGTCAATTTTACAATTTTCTTCTATTTTTATGTAAAAAGAACGTTGTTTGTCTATCGTATAGTTACAACAATTAACAATAGAGTCATAAAAACAAGTAATCAAACGTGTATGAAAAGTTGGTTCTTATAGATTGATAAATTGTTTAAAAAAAAAAAAAAAAAAAAAAAAAAAAAAAAAAAAAAAAGTTCTTATATATTGCTAAACTGAGATGCATTGAGATATTGAAGCAAAATTTTGCTTTGGTGCTTGTATCCCATGCAAATTATTGTTTTCATGTTGTTACATGCTTTTCAGATATTATGCGTTAAAATTTTATGCTACATTACTACGTGCTACAATAAAGGTAGTATTGCTAGCCCCATTACCGTCGATCATGTTACTTCCTCCGTTTCAAAATATAAGTTCAGTTTGACTTTGTGAATTGAACTTTGATCTTAAATATTTTTATTTGTATTATATAATACTTGATGCAAAATATATAAATGGATAGTGTTTTATATGTATTTTTATTTGGTATAATTTACATCAAGAGATATATAATACAAACAAAAATATTTACGAGTTCGATTCAAAAAGTCAAACTGTACTTATATTTTAAGATGGAGGTAGTATTAAGTTTTGTCTACAAAATATGTATTAAAAATGTGACTGAGAATGTATATGCATAGAGAGACATATTAGGCAAGTAGTAAATGTGATATTGAGTGCTCAAAACTTAAGATGGGACTGTGGATCCGATTTATTTATAGCGTTTTATGTTACGTGTCGTATAACATTCGATCAATCAATCATCTCAATTAGATCATGCTTATTTGTTAATACAAATATGGTCTTAAAAACGTTATTTATATTTTACAATTTTTCGCTAAATTTTATTGATGACAATGATAAAGTTTATTTACGCAAAGCATAAAAATTGTCAGGTCATCTACATATAGCTACAAGTTTTATTTAAACATCACAAAAGTTTTTAAACATGTTGTACACACAACACTTTTAATGTACAAGTTTTATGTACACTATGCTTTCTATGTGGTACATATTTCTAAAATAATGTTCATTACATATCAAACCAAGTTTAAGTAATCAAACACTTTTAATAACTCATAAACTAACATGTTAATATTATTTAACTAGCTACATTATACATTTTACAAGTTAACTTTGTTAAACATTTTAATCAAAATGTAAATGCATTATTTCATCACTACTTGGATCATCCTATACTAGTATCATCTGAGATAGCAAATCATAGTGGGATACTAGAAAATATTTTAGAAAGATTTGAACAAGATTTGTAAGCTTTGCAAAATCTTGTGTCAGACACCCGCGAAACTAAAAATTAATAAGGGCGAACCCCTTTTTTTTGGTTCCGTCCAAACCGTGGGTTGCTGAAATCAAATGGCTATAAATAACAGCTTAAACTCAGTTATTTTCTCATCACTTACATATATAAACTTACATACTATCTTTCACTTGTTAATATTCATCATCTAACTCTTTAATAGTTGTTTTTGTGAACTTCTCAAGTAGCAAGAAGATCACATCATTGAAGACTTACTAGCTTCAAGAAAGTTAAACAAGTCTCTGCATATATAGTGTGAATTATTCATACATTATTGTTTGTACCAAACTATCATGATCCTCTGTAGTGATCGGTTAGTAATTTAGTCCTCAAAATACAAAGTGTGACGGGGGTGGTTGTAGTGTAAGCGACGTGTAAAGGTTTTCTCCACCGGATAAAGGAGCTTGTTGACTAGTGAAGGATACTCTCGAGTGGATACTCGGGGAGTGGAGTAGGGCAAGGAAAAAGAGTCCTTGTAGACCGAACCACTATAAACCCTCGTGTTGTAGTTTGATCGTTTATATCCTTCTTGCGTTTTACTTAATGTCATTTTGTTTAAATACATTAGTTCATTTCACATAAAGATAAACAAATAAATGATTTAAAAATGGTAAAACATTCAACCCTCTTCTAGTTTTCCATATTATCTTTTGACGAACATCAATGTTTCATAGCCGAATTAAGGCTTCTCAAGCTAAAACACCAGAGTCCAACCCCGTCAAGATAACAATTTGGATAAATATATGTTGGGTTGTAAACGTCCAAATACATGCAACACTAATATGGTCACATCGATATAAGTTACAAACTAAATTCATGTTTGGCAACAAGCATTTATAAGCGTTTTGGAATACCTAACGAATAGCGATGAGTAGTTTTAATACAAATCTTTTTTGTCAAAAAGCAATTAGTGATTGATTTTTTTTGTAACCACTCTCGTACCAGGTCGGGCCCTTCTCAGATATTCGCGTATGTGTGTCTCTCATAGCCATATGTCAGATGGTATATCTTGACCGTTATTGAAAGTTGGGAAACAATTGTCTCACACGTTTATTTGACACGGTCTGAGAGGCCTTCCCTGGCCAGGTATGGCTTGGAAATGTGGTTGATCCTGCCGAGTCTTGATAACGGACCTTGTTTATGATGGGCTTGAATTAGGCGTGTAATTAATTGGCTTGGGCCATTAATCTCTACATTATATATAACAGGAGGAATTTAAAGAATATGACACCTCATTGCCCAGTAATTCATTATCAGCCATGTCATCAGCCTAAGAAATTTTTATAATTAATTTCGTATTTATTTTAATACTAATTAATTTTTCATAAATGCACATATCCGAATTTATTTAATTAGTGTAAAAATTAATTGTAGGTTATGGGATTCGAACTTGGGTTTTATGATACATTAACACACATGTTTACCACTAGATCAACTCACTTTTTGAATTATATGTTGCAAAACCAAAACTATAATCCTCTATAATCAATAATTCAGCATTTAACATTTTAAAAACCATTAAATGAGATATTTAGATAGATTTTGACTACTTGAATTATCATTCAACCCGGCCCAACTCATCCCATAACATTCTACGTACACTTTTGGAACCCTAAAACAACACACAAACAATACACATGACAATCACATACGTTGAAAGTCATCCCTATTACCATTTGTTACAAACACAATCAAAGCCACGAATTATAAATGATTTTCATGAAACAGGTATGTTTATTACGATATTAGATAATTTATAGTACTTAATAAATTATGATCGATCAGCATGGATCACTTGCATCTTTAATAGACTGAAGTATTATTTTTTGTGTGATTTTTCTTACGTCTAATAAGCATATTTGATTGTTTGTATTGAGCCAAACAACATGAAGAACCTATTATGATCAATATCTGTAATGCTAATCCTTTTATGTTTGTGATTTTGTTTCTCTCGCAAAACCAGTTTTTCATATCATGCCTCTCCTGCATGCACATAAAGAGGAAACGTGCTTTAGAGTTATCATTGTCATGCCACTCCGTAATCTCCTTTTGAGTTTTGTTCTAAATCATCAATGAATATAGCTAGATTTAGTAAAAAGTATTGTACTTTATACTCATATTTTTAATACTCACATAAAACCCATTGGAAAACCCTTGCCGAAACATTAGTAGGTTTGTTTGGATCTGTTTATCGTGTATTTTAATCTGTTTTTGTACATGAGACATTTAGATGTATCCGTTTTTCACTGGCACCACTGTTGGTGGTTTTCCGATGCCAACTAAGAAGTACCCACAACACCATCATGATACAAATTTGATGTGCTTTGGATATTTGCAGAAACGGTATTTATGCTTCAGTTTATTCAAAGAAGCAAAGGGTTTATGTGCTTCAGTTTATTCAAACAAATAAATGGAATGGAGGTATATATGCTTTCTGGAATGATATATCTATTGAATATCTATTGTTATTCTGTAGCTTTTGTGTTTTTGGGTGGAACATGGAAAGACTTGGGTTTGGAAACATGTATGTTTACACGGCCACATTTATTCTATCATGTGTAGCACCGTTTTGGATTTTCACTATGGTGGCTATTAATATCCTTAATGAGACAATAAGGGAGGCTTTGGTACAACAGGGCTCTTTTTAAGTCTATTCGGTTTGCTTTATGATGGTTTTTGGAGGATTCAAAAAGGGAGCTATGAAATTCAAACACTGCGTTGGGTGGATTGAGTACTAATGTTCTATGCTATAGTAAGGCATGTAACATGCTCTTATAATTTGGATTCACTTTTTTCTCTGTTGATACATTATAACGTTGTCATATTAAATTGCATAATCAAAAGAGTATAATACAAATGGTTAAAGCTGTCTTGGGTGCTGATGGCGTATATGCGTTCACGACACATCTTAGGACATAGTGTGCATTTTTAAGTATCTGTTCTAAGACCTCTATGAGTCTTTTATTAAGTCTACCTTGATCTGCATTATTGTTAGGTTTTTATAGAGGGGTTGTACCTGGGGTAACTGGATCTTTGACAATGGGTGCAACATACTTCGGTGTCATAGAATCAACTAAAAAGTGGATTGAAGAAATGCATCCAAATCTTGTGCATGGTATAAAAATACATGTTTATATTGTAGCTAAAATGCCAAATTATCTACAATAGTGGAGTAAAAAAGTATAAAGCCTAATTGATATTGTTAATATATAAAAGTAATTTCCTTTTTCAGCCTTATTAGTCATTTTTGTGCATTCTTATCGCTTGATCCTAAGTAAGTATGCCAAATCTGGTGGGACCAGGGGTTGCGTTGGGTGCAGCGGCTTATGGAAACATGTGGTGTGAGGTATGGTCAATTTGAACTTTTGTTGACTTTAATCACTCGCATTGTATGAGCTTCTAAATTTCATACTTTCTCAAATTGTTTTTTAGCGTCATACGTTCTCAGACCTCATGTATGTGACAAAGCATAAATGGAAAATGTAGTTTCAAACTTGACAGATGATCTTGAACAAATTATAAATGCTATATATTGTTGTACGTTCCTACTTAAATCTCAGAGTACCCTATATTTCAATATATCAGATTGGTTATATCTATGCTTATTTTGATTTTCTAATGCTTTTCATTGTTGTTTTCGTTGATCAGGCAGCAAAGAGGCATTTAATTAAGAGGATTGACAATTTGGATGGTAGAATGGATAAACAAGTTGAGATAACGAAGTAAAATATAGAGCAGGTACATATTTTAGCTACAAATAGAGGTTTAAACTTTAAAGAAAGTATAATTTATTCTTTAGACTTGCGAATGAGTGAAGTTTGTGATAAGCTTAGCCATGCGAGTCACGAAGTGGAATTACTATGCCATCACAATCAAAATAGCATGTGACAAAGGATGGAGTAGTGAGGAAAGATTTTAAGCAATATCAGGTTCTTAAACAAAATCCATTCTGGTCAGAGGCATGATGGTAAACTTTGGAACTTGAACAAGTACCGAACTGATGTTATCCAAGAACTTGGTGGTGTTGAGGGAATTCTCGAGCATACCCTATTCAAGGGAACATAGTAAGACCTTTTATTTATTTATCTTCTTTTAGTCTATAATCACGAGTTTTCTATTATTTTTGCTCTGAAATGTTAGGGTAAAATTGTAATACAATTTTCGTTCTCTTACAGTGTCTCTTTTGGGAAAAGGCTTCAGGTTTTGAGGAGTCGATGAAGTACAAGAATGCCATGTTTGACATTTGGCCGCTATTTGTCTATTTGTTATATTTATTTTTTTCATCCATTAGAGGTAAAAGCATATTTATATTGAACCATTACAGGCAAATGTTGGACTGCTTCTGCAAAGCTATCAATGGTAAGACTTTTTATTCTTATCTCATAATGAGGTTCATAGTTGAATAAATTTTAAAGCCCATGGAAGTAAACACATATTGGATCAATGAATGTTTATTGCATTCTTCCTTTATTTGTTGCTGCTATCGATTTTTGTAATCTATATATTTTGTGCTATACTGTAGGTACCACGTGACGGATTTCTTTGCGCCTAGCAGTCGTTGTGGTATACCTGATGATCTTAAATCTATGATGGATAAAGCCCATGAGTCCTATAAGTTATGCTTGATTGTTCTCATGGATATTGTTCGCAGGTAATTATTATTTGATTACTACGTTACAAATATTTTATGCTATTTTTTATCTGCTTAATACACACTCCACCTATCAGGCTATCATGTTTATTCAAGTTTCTATCGTCCTGTACTAAGTAGCAGTTCCTGGATTTCGGACAAGTATGTTGTATTTGTTTAAGCTTATCTTTGGGATTATAAGCTTATGTCTTTTTTTGCTTATATTCCATAAGCCCCATTTTCATGAGCTTATATCTAAACACCTCTTAGTAACCGTATAATATTCTGCTGTTTAAAAAAACTATGTAATATCTATCATATAGGAACATTTATAGAAGAAGCAGACATCAGAAGCAAACTTGAATCCCTCCAAGCAGGCTCTGGCTAAATCATCTACCAAAGTCAGTGGGGATAAATTTAGTGATGCAACACCGGAAAATGGTGATGCAAAATCGGCTTCTGATAAGTTACAATATTTATAGGCTAATCCGTCTAACAATCACTTTGCTATAACAAAACCTAACTATATTGACTACAAATCATTGTTGTTGTCCTGGATTTGTTTAGTCGATCAGCGCATATAAATTCTCTACATACTGGAAAAGCTTACATGTTCTTTTTGCTTATTAGAATTATGATAGGAAAAATGAGAGAACGTACATGACGTTTTATATATTGTTGCGTTCATTGCTTTCAAGTTCTGATTTGTGTTGTGCAACTTGTATTCACCCAATTCTATGGATTATAATACTGATATTATGTCATGTATATGGTGTTTGTATTGCAGGAATTTTGTAATCTACTGCTTTTTTCGGCATTGATCCTTAAATCTAGGAAAAATAGTAACATTTGAAGAGCTTCATAGAATCATGGACTACAAACATAACATCTGTAACATGACTGTTATAGGTCATCAGGACCATTGTAATAAATTACTAGCCTTTTGATTCCGATTCATCTATTTATCAATTTGTTTGTTTTGCTGATGCATTTGTCATAACAGGGAAGTCAACTTTGACCGAATATCTTGTGGCTGCTTCCGGTTTAATTGCACACGAATTTGCTGGCGATGTGTGTATCAATAACACGAGTGGTACTATCAAGTCAACCGGCAGGTCTCTTTACTATAAGATGACTGATGAAGCTCTCAAGAGTTTTAAAGGAGAACGTGATGGGAACGAATACCTAATCAATCTTATTGATTCACCTGGGCATATTGACTTTTCTGCTGAGGTAACTGTTGCCCTGCGTATTACTGATGGGGCATTAGTTGTTGTCGATAGTATTGAGGGTGTTTGTGTTCCGACAAAAACAGTTCTAAGACAAGCCCTTGGAGAAAGATTCGACCCATTTTGACTATCAACAAAATGGACCGCTGCATCCTTGATCTTCAAGTTGATGGAGAGAAAGCATATCAAACATTCCAACGATTTATTGAAAATGTTAATGTCGTCATCGCAACATATGAGGACCCACTTCTTGGTGATGTCATGGTTTACCCCGAGTTAATTGGTTGTATTTAATGCTTGAAGGTCCTTTAGATGACGTTTATGCTAACGCTATAAGAAATTGGGACCCTAATGGCCCTCTTATGATTTATGTGTCGAAAATGATTCCAGCATCTGATAATGGGAGAGGACGATTTTTTGCTTTTGGTCGTGTGTTTTCTGGTAAAGTTTCAGCGGGTCTTAAGGTTAGAATAATGGGTCCTAATTACGTCCCGGGTGAAAATAAACATTTGCATGTGAAAAGTGTTCATAAGACAGTTATATGGATGGGAGAGAAACAAGAAGCTGTAGAAGATGTTCCTTGTGGGAATACAGTTGCTTTAGTTGGTTAGATCAGTTTATTACTAAAACTGCTACATTGACTAATGAGAGAGAATCCGACGCATATCCAATTCATGCTATGAAATTTTCTGTTTCACCAGTGTTACGGATTGTGGTTCAATGTAAGGATGCTTCTGACCTACCTACGCTCGTTGAAGGGTTAAAGCAGTTGGAAAAATCTGATCCTGTGGTTGTTTGTACTATGGAGTCTGATGAGCATATTATTGCAGGTGTGGGTGAGTTTCATGTTGAAAATTGTTTAATGGACTTACAAGACGTTTATATGTGTGGTGCCCCGATTCATGTTTCAGATCCTGTTGTGTCGTTCTGTGAAATTGTTCTTGAAAAATCTTCCAGAACCATTATGAGTAAGTCCCCAAACAAACATAATCGTTTATACATGGAAGCACAACCAATGGAGGAGGGACTAGCAGAAGCTATAGATGAAGGGCGAATTGGTCCATGTGCTGACCCAAAATTACGTGGTAAAATATTGACCGAGGAGTTTGGATGGGACAAGGATCTCGCTAAAAAAATCTGGTGTTTTGGGCCGGATAGAACGGGTTCAAACATGGTTGTTGACATGTGTAAAGGGGTTCAGTACTTAAATGAAGTCAAAGATTCAGTTGTAGTTGGTTTTCAATGGGCTTCAAAAGAAGGTGCATTAGCTCAAGAGAATATAAGAGGTATTTGCTTTAAAGTGTGTGATGCTGTACTACATGCTAATGCCAATAATCGTGGTGGTGGTCAATTAATTTCAATCGCTAGACGGGTTATCCATGCATCACAGCTTACTGCCAAACCACGACTACTGGAGCCAGTCTACTTGGTTGAAATTCAGGCACCAGAACAGGCGTTTACTGGAATCTACAACGTCTTGAATATGAGACGTGGGCTTGTGTTTGAGCAGACAAAAATGCCCAATACGCCTTTGTACAACATCAAGGCTTATTTGCCTGTGGTGGAATCTATTGGGTTTTCGAATGCTTTAAGATGCTGTACTTCTGAGCAAGCTTTTCCTCACCTTGTATTTGATCATTGGGACATGATGCCATCGGATCCTTTGGAATATGGGTCTCAAGCGACCACGCTTGTGAAGGAGATTCGTAAGAGAAAGGGTTTGAAGGAGGAAATCACACCGCTGTCTGATCTTGAGGACAATCTGTGAGTGATCAGTTGTTTTTATAGTTTTCATTTACTTTGTGTTGTGGTAATTGTTCTTTTTATTGAATACTTGTGTAGTCATTGCATACTTGCCATGCAACTATTTTGCAGTTACTTTTTTGAATCTTAAATCAAAAGAGTATGATACTTCATTTGGGCTGAATTAGAAATATTATTACTGTAATGAAACATACAAATGTAATCATAATGAAATCTGATGATGTAATTTTCGTGTGTTCCTTGCTTATTGTGCTATAGTTTGTAGGTCTTATAATAGCATACAAGTTGCACAGCTCAAAGACTTAAGTGAAAAAGCTTGGATATTTATGTAGGATGAAAGGTGGTTGATGGGCTGTTTGGATCAGCTCTCTGTACTCGTGCAGGGTCAATGTTTTATTCAAGTATCGATTCCGTCCGTTGTGAACTGTTTTGCCAAACACGGCTCTAGATTTGTAGAAACAAAGAGGAATTTAACAGTGACTGAGGGTTATGTTGTGTTTGCTAAGAGCTCGTGTCTTCAGCCAGGTGATGTTCATGTTTAGAAGGAGATTAATGTGCCGGTTCTCGAGCATTTGGTTGATTTTTTGATATTTCCTCATAAAGGAGATCGACCGCACACAGATGAAGCTTCGGGAAGTGATCTCGATGGTGATCTTTATTTTGTTACATGGGATGAGCATCTTATTCCACCTACCAAACAAAGCTGGCCGCCAATGGAGTATACTGCTGCTGAAGCTAAAAAATTACCACGTGATGTTAGACACATGGTAACTCTTATCTCTCTGAGTTCAATACTTATTTTAGCAACTAATAAACCTTGAACATGCTCATTCCAACCTCTCTAAATAATGTGTTTAGTTAGGGGCTGTTTGGGTAGCCTATTCCAGCATTTTATCAGCCATGCCATGTTGTTATGTCATTGGACAATTAGTTGCATCGGCGGATATGACTGTCTACGATCGCAATGGCAAGACCAAGATTGATCGTAAACTTGGCATGCAGTTAAAAGATATCATGTAACTTTTAGCTTTAGAGTTTTATTCCTTATTCACATGTTTCTTTATACCTTTTTAGTGGAAACAAGATATGTGTTATGATGTAGGATGAGTTTTCCAGTGAAGTTCACTCTTATGTTTACAATTTTCTTTACGCCTGCACTACCACATTATGAATTTAGCCATTTATTATCCACCTTCTTTCGCTAATCTTATTTAAGACGCTAAGTAATTAGTAACTACTCAAAAAAAATTAAACCTTACACAAATACATCTTGCTCATGTTGCCGCCTATCAAAAACACATATTTTATTTTCCTCGGTACGTTGTCTTAGGCAGATCTTTAAAACCTTGAATGCAAATCATGCAAATCTGTATGGTCCACCATCAGTAAGATCAAATGTTATGATGCCACCCATTAACACATTTCTATCTTTATGTGAGCGTCATTATACCTCTTCATCTTTTAAATCAATTTTGATGTTTGAGTCTATCCCTCTTGGATGTTTGTAGATGATCACTATTTTGTTGATCCTTATGAAGGCTTATTGGTTGCTTTGTTAGCTTTTCTTCCCCGCTTATCACTTTCTGCGTGCTTTTGGGAGAAGTTATTATCTGGTACATTTCTTTTAATATAGTCAAAAACTACCTCTTGGATGTTTGTAGATGGTCACTATTTTGTTGATCCTTATGAAGGCTTATTGGTTGCTTTGTTAGCTTTTCTTCCCCACTTATCACTTTCTGCGTGCGTTTGGGAGTAGTTATTATCTGGTACATTTCTTTTAATATAATCAAAAACTACCTCTTGGATGTTTGTAGATGATCACTATTTTGTTGATCCTTATGAAGGCTTATTGGTTGCTTTGCTAGCTTTTCTGCGTGCTTTTGGGAGTAGTTATTATCTGGTACATTTCTTTTAATATAATCAAAAACTACATTTACATGATTCAACAGTTTGGCTATGTTTAGGGGTGTTTAGCATTACGTTTTCTAAATTTTTATGTGATATTGGTTAATCGGCTGTAACAAAATGGGAGACCAACAGTAGCAGTTAAATGTGGGGCAGGTAACCAGAAACACAACTATTGCAACAACCTTCTAAATTATCTGTGACTTGAAATCACAATTATCAGACAGTTTACTTTTTTAACGCAATGCCAAACACCCCCTAACATGTGTTGGTAGTTGCAACACTCTTCTTTTTTTGGTTTTGTTAAAAATACTGTATTTTTTGGTTGTTCATTACAGTTTATCACTTGAAATTAAAGGAGTACATAAAAAATTATCAGCTTATATATTTTATTTGGTTTTGCATTGCCCATGACGCAAAATAACCGCTTCACTGCTGACTTATTGAGGGCATGAAGTTAATTGGCCAATATTAATAAATGTCATCAATTGTCTAGTTGTGTCTAATATCCTTATATACGAGTTCATTTAAAAAAGGTATTAATATATGCTGATTCTAACTTAGTATGATGAGCAGACGATATAAGGGATAGAAGATTTCCTACATGACTCTCCCGAAGCATTAAAGGTTTCAAAGTTGAGTGTGCATTTATTTTAATCTTACACGAGTAGGTCTCCTTGAAGTATCTAAGTGAATATAACTAATTGGAGTTTGATTATTGTTTCAGGAAACTCTTAGCCTGTGTAGTCAGATTCTAACTTAGTATGATGAGCAAACGATATAAGGGATAGAAGATTTCCTATATGACTCTCCCGAAGCATTCTCTCCCGAAGCATTAAAGGTTTCAAATTTGAGTGTGCATTTATTTTAATCTTACACGAGTAGGTCTCCTTGAAGTATCTAAGTGAATATAACTAATTGGAGTTTGATTACTGTTTCAGGAAACTCTTAGCCTGTGTAGTCATCACTATGTTCTTTTTAATAACAATTCAAAAAATGAAAGCGTAAGATCGAATCAAGTACAAAAACTACTATTTGTTGTCGATGCGGTGTCGAGAAAGAATGGTGGAAAGCCATATACAAATGAGATATTTACTGAAGTGAAGGTCATGTCTGCAATATAGTTTGACAATAAAATGACATAGTTTTATGTTTATTACATGTTAACAGAATCAGTACTCCTCTTGATACCGCAAAACCTCTAAATATTTACAATATATTTCTATTGTTCGTAAAAAGAAAACACTAAATATTGGAAAAAAGTTAACAATTATATATGTCCATGCAAGTCATCAAATGGGAAAAAATCTCAATTGTCCTAAATGATAAAGCTTAAACATTGCATTCAGTTACAAAGATAAAGAAAACAAAAACTACTATTATGCCTAACTACTCTTCTACCAAAGGAAATGAAGATTGAAGAAGAGAGAATTGAGGTTGAAAAGAAACGGGTATTCACGGGCTACTTTGTTTTATTACCTTACCCTTTATTAGAAAGCTATTCATGGAGTTTATGAACAGGGTATCGGCGAGATATACAAAACTATTCATGACAATAGAGGTATATTTTTTTTTGGGAAAAACTTCTTTACGATTACCCGCCTTCTTTCGCTATAGCAAAATATGTCAACGATAATTATAAGTCATGCCTGCCCATCGGGCGGGCTCCGAAATCTAGTATATATATATATATATATATATATATATATATATATATATACATATATATATATATATATATATATATATATATATATATATATATATATATACATATGCTATCGTCTAACTGTAATACTAATAACCATGAAAGGTTCGAAGGGCGTACTTGTTGAGAGGTCCTAATCGACCTAGTGGTCATAACTCATAAGTTTCCCTCATAAGGCTATTGGCAAGGAAAAGAAAAAAAAAATTAATGTTATTTGGTTTAACGAAGAAGGTATTAGGAAGAGATGGGGACAATATTTTTCCTCTCTCTTTAACGAGGGGAACACCGAAGGAAGGGGTGAACGAGATGACCCTAGCCAACTTTTGGTACCCGAATGCTACTACTCGAGGATCAGCCAAGAAGAAGTGAAGGTTGCTCTACAGAAGATGGGTAGAAACAAAGTTGTTGGCCCGGACCAAATACCCATAGAAGCCTGGAGGAGCCTAGGAGATGAGGGGGTAATATGGTTGACTTGTCTCTTCAACAAGATATTCTCCGGCGCAAAGATGCCAGATGAATGGAGACTCAGCGAAGTCACCCCCATCTTCAAGAACAAGGGAGACGCTCAAGTGTGTAGCAACTATAGGGGTATTAAGCTACTTAGTCACACCATGAAGCTCTGGGAGAGAGTTATAGAGAGGAGGTTAAGAAGGGAGACGAGGGTGTCAGAAAACCAATTCGGATTTATGCCAGGGAGGTCCTCGGTCGAGGCTATCCACCTCCTTAGAAGTCTTATGGAGAAGTATAGAGAAAGACAGAGAGATTTGCATATGGCCTTCGTTGACCTAGAAAAGGCTTACGATAATGTCCCACGAGAGTTAATATGGAGGACTCTAATAGAAAAAGGGACCCCAAGGAGATACTTAAAAGTCATTAGGGATATGTATGATGGGGCGAAGACCCGCGTACGGTGCACGGTGGGGTGCACTGAGTTTTTCTCGGTGAAAGTTGGACTTCACCAAGGATCAGCCATTAGCCCTTACCTCTTTGCCTTGATTCTTGATGAGATATCCCGAGGGATACAAGAGGGCATCCCTTGGAGCATGATATTCGCAGACGATATTGTGTTGGTTGCAGAATCGGCCGAAGGGTTAAACTACAGACTGGAACACTGGCGTGAGGCTTTGGAAGACAAGGGGCTTCGGGTGAGCAGAGAGAAGACGGAATACATGAGATGTGATTTCGGTAGCTACGAGATCGGCAGAAACGAGGAGGAAGTTCGTATCGGAGACCAGATTCTTCAACCTAAGGAGTCTTTTAGGTATTTGGGTTCGGTGATACACAAATCAGGAAGGATAGACGAGGACGTTACCCACCGTATTAGAGCAGGTTGGGCGAAATGGAGGGCGTCGTCAGGAGTACTCTGTGATAAGAAAGTCCCCTTTAAGCTTAAGGGAAAATTTTATAAGGTAGCAATCAGACCGGCTATCTTGTACGGGTCAGAATGTTGGCCTATCACAAAAGCTCAAGCTAACAGAGTGGAAGTGGCAGAACTGAGGATGCTTAGGTGGATTTGTGGTAAGACGATGCTTGACATGATCCCGAACGGAGTTTTCAGAGCGGAACTTGAAGTTGAAACTATAATCTCGAAGATGCGAGAAGGAAGGTTGAGGTGGTTCGGTCATGTCAGGAGGAGGCCACAAACAGCACCGGTTAGGAGAGTCGAAGCGCTGATGGTCGACGGTTTGAGGAGGAGGGGAAGACCTAAGCTCAGGTGGGAGGATCGACTTAGGCTAGACATGAAGGAGCTTCTCTTGTCCGAGGTCATGATCTCAGATAGGAATGTGTGGAGAGCTAGGATTAGGACTTGCGGGTAGTGTCGGTTGGGTAGTAAGTGCTTGCCTTTGCGTTTCTCTTCCCTTTGTTGCCCTGCCCCTTTGCCTTTTAGGTTTAGTTTGCCCTTTGCACGTTAGGTTTAGTGGCCCCGTTGCTCTTCCCTTTTTAGGTTTGTTGTAGGCTAGTGGTGCCTCTTTTCCCTTTGCTTTGCCTTAGCTTTAGCCCCCTGCGTTGCCTTGCTTTGTTTTTGCGGTGCTCTTCTTGCCTTTAGCCTGCTTGCTGTTGCGTCCTTGCTTTGTTGTGTTTGTTTTTGGCTTTTCTTTTGCTCTCTTTCTTTTGCCCTTCTTGCGTTGTTTGCTTGTTTTGTTTGTCTTGCCCCTGGTTTGTTGTTTGTTTGTTGTTTTGGTGCTCTGTTTGTTTGCATGTTTTATTTGTTGTCTTTTGTACTAGGCCCCTTGCTGGTTGGTTGCTTGCTTCTATTTGCTTTTATTTGTTGCTCTTTTACTACTTGCATCTTTTTGGTTTCTCTACCACTCGCACTGGTGCACGTGCCGGAGGTCTCCCTGGAAGCAGTCTCTCTACTCCCAGGTTTACCTGGGGTAGGGGTAGGACCTGTCTACATTTCTACCTCCCCCATACCTCGCCTTCGCGGGATTGGGTATGTTGTTGTTGTTGTTGGTTTAAGCCATACAAGTCGTGGTTAGAATATAGTCTAAAAGAGATACAACGTATTCTTTATCTTTTTATTTATGTGCCGATGATGTTGTTGAAAATGATGATACGAGTTTCACGAAAGGAGGTTTTAAATTATTTTTTTTAACAAAAAACACGATAAATTTTGAATTCACATTGGAGGTGTAAATATTTGTGATAATCAACGTCAACAAAAATATAAAGATTAAATGAATCAAAATCAATACACTGGGCATTCTTTTGTTAAGCAGACTCCCCAAATGAAAATAAAATATGAAATGTGATTGCCTACTTTCATTGATTGTGTTCGGTGGTGTTTACATCAAGGTATATCATTTCGGGCTCATGACAAGTATAATGACTCAATTAATATGGGAAGCATTAAAGAGTTGTATAAGTTTTTGATTAAACACGATGAAGAACCAAAAAAAAGTATCTTGCTAAACGCATAAAAAAATAACAAGTTAACCTCACATGATATTTAGATAGATATAACATTTGCTTGTGCTAGCGAAACTATTAAGGTTACTGTTGAGGATATTGGAGATGATTGGTTTCCATTATAGTTGTCTAATGTCGAGATATTTCTGCAAAAAAAAAAAACAAATGACTATTGTTTTTCGATATGCCAATCAAAGAGGTATAATTATTGAATAATCCCATATTGCCATTTTCTTATAATTATTTCTTGTTACTAACACTTGTATTTTTTGACTTATGTAATTCCAGGTAACATTATTGAACAATTTTATGGGATTGCACATGTTACTGATACTTGCTCTTTGTCTTTAAAAAAGCAATTGAGTCATTACTTCAAACCATAAGTTAATGATGTGTGGGATTGCTCCCTCGCAAAAGGTTTTACCTCTTAAGGGATCTCAAGAGGCTTGCAATCCCCGCCAGGTAGTGTACCTGACAATTGTAGTATAGTGTAGTGGCTAGTACCGGGAGATTGATCGTTCTCTCGGGGAATAGTGTTGTTAGGATCAAAACTTAATTAAACTAGGTCTAGATGTGAGGGATAATTCTTTTTGTATTTTTATGGTTTATAGAAAGCAAGTAAAAATCTCGGGTATTGGAAGAGTGGGCGAAATTAGTTGCTAGTCAACTAACCCAAATAATTACAAATGCAATAAAAATAAAATAACAAGAAAGTAAATGTTGAGAAAAACAATAATGAGATAAACGTGTTTACTTAGATTTCACTACTCTCTAGTTATCTTTCATTAGTTGAATAGTTTGTTACAATTGCGTGGATGACGGGTTATATTCCTTAATACCATTCGTGGGGCCGTGTACGATCTTCCCCAACTCTATAAGCTTCTACCTCTTCCTATGTCGAGCCGACAACTAGCTCCTAACATGGCCTCCTTAGTAGTCACTCATGCATTAAATACAACCATTAAAATCGTAGTACACATCCGATTCATGTTTCTTAAGACGTTCAAGCATGTTACCAATTGCAAGTCTGCCAGTTTTCTTAAGCCTAACATCGATATCATTCATCCAATACAATTAATAACAAACAATCAACCAACAATCAATAGCTAGGTTTCATTACATCTAATCAAACACAAACAAACCTAGCCTAGCATGTTAAAGTAAAGACAAGCATAAGATAGAATCAAACAACACATAGACATATTGAATGATTATTGGAAAACTTATCTTTATTGAAACATGGATGAAGGAAGGGTTTGAAACCCCCACAATATGATGAAAATTCGACCTAGGGTTTGCGGTAAAGTTTCTCCAAAAGTTCTCTCTCTAATGAATGAAAATTAGAAAACTATATATAGAGATTACACGTCTGACGGCGTCACGTTGTAATCCTGACGCCGTCAACTTGCCGCCAATACTCTTCTCGGATTGCTTAGATCCAGATCTGACGCCGTCATGTATAAATCATCTCTTGGGCGTCACATGTAATTTTGCTCTTGACGGCCTTGGTGTCCCAAAGTATGACGCCGTCACTCTTTAACCACCATAAACATTCTGGCGCGTCTCGTGTAACTTTTTATCCACCTCTTTGCCAATACGTGACTTCGTCACATGCAACTCTTGACGCCGTCAGATACTATTTCCAGCTTGATTTTGGAGACTTTGCCGTTTTCTTCACTTTTCACTCCAAAAACGTCCAAAATGCTTCCTTTTCCAGATTTCTTCTCTAAAGTACTTAAAATGACAAAAGAAATGATTTGAGGCAATATTTGATCAAATAATCATGACTTAAGGCTTAAATGACCCCCTAAAAGCGTAACACTTTTCGCCTCATCAGTTAAGTATGTCCCGAATTCATGGCCAAGTCTATAATGGAGCTAGCAAAGTGAGAGACAAGTTTAATGGCCATAAGAGCTTAATTTTGAAGGATAACAATTGTGCTTATTATGTGAACTACTTCGCACACCAACTTTAGTCAGTCGCTGTTGTAGTAGCTAAGAATGATCCGTATATTGCTTGGCTTTTTCCTCAGATTGGTAGGTTGGTGAATGTGGTTTAGAGGCTCTTGTAAGCATAAAGATATTATTCGAGAGAAAAAAAGTTGTGAAGATTGTAAGCAATGTCTCTTGGTGAAATTTAAAACAGTAAATGCTTATACCAAGAGGGCAAACAATACACGTTGGAGCTCCTATTGTAAATCATTAATTAACATTGGCCATGTTATGAAAGATGATGCCTGGACTGATTAAAAAGGAAAGGCAAAAGAACTATTAGCTTGGTTATCATCTTCTGATTTTGCTTTTACTTCGATTAAGAATATCTTTCGTATTACAAATACATTGGCATTAACATTATAGAAAAAAATGGATACTGTAAACGCAACGGAGTTAATTCAAATAACAAAAAGAATGCTGAATGTATAACATTTTGCAGCAAGTATAACATTGTTATTCCGAAGATGGATGATGCATCTGAACTTCCAGGTTTGTCAAATGTGACAAGTATAACATACTACTTAATTCAAGTATATTTTCTAACGTATAAGTAATTAACGCAAACTAGTTTTTAGGTAGACCTTGTCGTTCGGCTCATAAAAAGGCACTCTTTCATTATTATCATATTGAAATATCTAAATAGGTTTTATAAGGTCACAACATAGTTGCTAGTTTGTAAGGGTTGCTTAAGACCAAAAGATTCCTTTTCAGCTTTCAACTAGGATAAGTTGGTTTGTCTAGCTTTAGATTTTTCAGAGTTAGATCGCGTGTACTTGTATGATGAACTTGAGACATTCTTATTTGACATGAAATCTAATCCTATGTTTGCTCAATTAAAAGGAATTGCACGCCTTGCATCAAAGCTTGTCAAGAAAAAGAAACACATTATTATCCTTTGGTTTATGAGTCTATCGACTAATCAAATTAGTTTTAGTATTACCCGTTTCGACAGCTTTAGTCGAAAAGGTCATTTACAGCAATGAAGATTGTAAATACTTGACTTCGCAACAAAGTCGAAAGGTCATTTACAACAATGAAAATTGTTTGGTTACATACATAAAAAAGGAGGTGTTCAAAAGTGTTTCCAATGACTTGATCATGCAAAGATTTCTAGATATGGCGAAACATCGTTATTAGCTACCAAATAAGTCGTAAATTTGTATTTTTGTTAATGGTTAACATAGCGATCGATACTGTAGTTATTAGTTTTGTTGTATCTATACTCTAGTGCACTTTTATCATTACGTATATATTTTGCTATGAAAAAATAATTTTATCATTTTGTGTTTGCTCTCGAAAATTATAGTTCTAGCTCCGCCCTTACATAACATCATATTTGGCGGCGCCAACAAGCCCGAAGCCCTCCCGAAGCCATTTTGCACCGTTTGCTCTAAAAGGCATCGAAGTCCAACTCAACTCGAACTTTGACAACACTTTTAGGGAAAATTACACAGATAGGTAGCGAACTTTGAAAAATTTCTAATGTTAGGTAATGAACTCTCAAAAATACTAATATAACCAATAAAACTTGTTGTAACCTTTAATGTTATGCAATATAACCGTCTAAGCTTATGGGCCCCACATGAGTGCCATGTCAGTTTGTTGGGCCCACACAAACCAACTAATACTCATCCCTTGACCAATTTTTCATTTGTTTGACTGTTAAAGTAAGGGCATAATTGTTTTTTCAATTGTTTAATACTCCAACCCCATATAAACTACTAGTATCTATTTCCCCAATACAAGATGAAATCCAAATTCTTTATCTGCTTCTTCTTTAACATCTTCAGAATTTTCACTCCAATTAATCCACCCATCTACATATTATTGAATCAAAACATATAACAACTCCATTTTTCTTACTATAAAACCCAAATTAAAAACCCCTAAAATAAAACCCTTTCTTTCTCTCAAGTTTTAATAAGAAACATAAATCAATATCTACAAAAACTTAGATCTATACACATAAAAATCTATGGAGCAGTGGTGGACAACGACAGGTGTAGGTGCAACAACAATGGATGATGATCGTGGAGCAACATGGGTGGTGGCGTGGGTTGTTGGTGGTGGCGGGGATAGGTGGTGGTGGCATGTGTTGTTGTTGATGATGACAGACATGGTGGTTAAATGGTTCCAATTGTTTAATATTAAAAACCCATCAAATCTGGCGAACCACAGCCATCGCGACTCCACAACAACCATCATACATAACCACCTTGACAGGTGGTGGTGGCCGGATATATGACAGGTGAGTGTGAAGTTGACAGAATGGTGGTGGTGGTGCTATCGACAGGATAGTGGTGACGCTAACGAGGTGGTTGTGGTGGTGGTGACAATCGAAATCAAAAAGTTTGGTGATGACCTCTAATGGCGAGGTTGATGTTGTTTTTTTTTTTTTTTTTTTTGAAAGCCAAAACAAAAAATTGTTAAGAAGAAGAAAGCTCAGTTGTTAAATAAAATAAAAAAAAGCTCAGCTGGTACAATGGTGACCAGTTTAGCCGGTGACCAGTTGCAAAAGTGGCACATATTGCATAACATTAAAGGTTACAACAAGTTTTGTTGGTTATATTAGCATTTTTGATAGTTTATTACCTAACATTAGAAATTTTTCAAAGTTCGTTACCTATCTGTGTAATTTTTCCGCACTTTTACCGGAAACTTTACACAAACAGTCACGTTGAGTAAGGACACAATAGTAAAATGCCACAACGGATCTTTTTATCAAACTTGGCCGACGTTAAGCCACGTTTACAACGCTATCTTGTCTGGCATCTCGAACCTTCCACCCAAGTCCATTTCAGACCACACCTTTCCCTCATCTAGACCGTTAAAAACACCAACGCTTTTATAATCTCGACCGTTAGATCACATAAAAAGGTCAATAAATAACCCTAACATCATATCTTCAACTTTATCCCCTCTATTTTTCATTTCATTCAACCCTCTCAATTTCCCTTCCATTTTTCCTAGATCTACTCCAATCCTCCCATTTTCTTCCGATTATTTTTATATAATCGGATAGATCGTTCACCGATCTACAATCTGATCATGATTTTATCATATTCCGTCGGCAAAGAGGCAGTTATTTTGAAGCGGTGAGATATTGTTAGTTATATGTTGATTTATTGTTAGATTAGCTTATTTGATTTAATTTAACTGATTTGATTCTTTTAGGTCGTGCAACGATTTAATCGGATTGTATGACGAGACGTGTGGCTAGTATATGAGGAGGATATGGGGCTACTACTGTGAATCAGATGAGATGATTTAAGATGTTTACGAAATATATGATGTAAAAAAATGCTGATGTGGATATAAGGTATGATGGATGTAAAAATTAGTGATATGCGTAAAGGTATGTAGGCGGTAGGTTTATTTGGTTGTGAGAGTCGACCTATGCCATGTCAGGTGCGCTTGCTTGGCAGGTCAAAAGAAGCCTAATAAAAAAAAGAAAAGTTTTGGTGTTGCGTGAAGGGAGATGGTACGGGGGATTTGCCCGGCTCTCTCTTCCTCTTTGTGTCTTGTTTTTTCTTTTTACTCTGCACACACACGCACTTGCTTCCACCATATGCAACGCTTTGCACTTGCACGTATCTGAACTAGTTCCATAGCAAAATCCACTTGAGGTACCGACCAACAGTATTCATATCATTTTGCGCAAATATTCTACAAACTACGCTGCAGGTACAACAAATTGGTATGTATTTTTATTATTACCTGCATAAAGAATCCTATTCATATTACTACATTGATTGCCTAATATTGGAACGCGAGTACAATTTGCCTAATATTGCAGTAAATGTTTCTACGCCGGCACACAAATATAACCATATTTTTCTAATATTTTAACCCATTTTGCTAATTTGTATTTTACAAATATTTTTAGACTTAGATGCAATGATTTTCAGCCAATTGTAACACGTTTTTGTAGTTGCGGCTTTTGGATATATTACACAATCATTTTCCTAATATGTTGTGTATGAGATCCGCTATTTTTCAACTTAGATGTAACGATTTCAACCAATTGTATAAAGTCTTGTACGTACGAAAATAAGTTATGTATGTTAAAATTGAAGCTATGGTATGAAAGCTTCAAGTTATCCAAGTATTGTTTCGCACATAGAATGGGAAATATGACAGATTATCATTTGTATAAGGTGACCAAAATCAATATCATAACTACTTGCTGATGTAGAGGAGTTGCGGGTGCGTTTGCTCACGACCCGATTTTAGGTATCTGTATGTCTTGATGAATTTATTGGCTTTCTTGCAAGTTTTTCCTTATTATTCGTAACTTGTATATGATGAGTCGTGCTTTATTTGTGTTTTTGTTGCTCGTATTACTGTTGGTGGGATGATAGGATGCTGATTAATGTTTTGTACACTAGTTTTATTGGTCGGCTTTAATTTTGTATATGTTAGATTAAGTAGATGTTGATACTTTGTTAGGTATTATTTTTCGATCACATTTCTTTTGCTCAGCTTAAGGCATTAAATTTTTGATATGCAACTTCAATGATGGTAAAGGTGGTAGGTTTCTCCAAATGAACCATGTTTTCTACTTATGGCGATTAGCCCTGCTCATCTTTTGTAAATGTTTTTTTGGCAAACACTAAATTTGATGGCCAAACTGAACGATTCTGTTTAGAATCAGTTTTGATTATTTGGTCTTCGTTGTTGACCTTCTTTTACGATTTCGGAGTGTGTTTTTTTTATTATTTATTTTATTTTATTTTTTTCTAGAGAAATGTAAAGCCTTCTTGTGATTAGTCTGATTTGGCTGTGTGCGACTATTCTTTAATGCAATGAGCGAGTATTTGCACGGTTTATTTTTGTTAGAACTTTATGATGTAAGCATTTAAATCACTTAATTACCTTACTGTTTTTCACAAGAAAGTATTGCATATGCCTGTATTAGGGTTGACCAAACACCCGAACGGACTGACCGAGACTGGACCAAATTCGGTCCCGGTCGTCTTGGGTTTAGGTCGGACCGGTCCGGGCTCAGCCCTAGCCTTTATAATTTGATATGTGTTTTCGTGTAACGAAATATGTAGTGCAATAATATATTTATTTTATTTACTAACGAAACATAGATACAAAAGTTTATATGCTCTTTTAGTCTATTGTTTACGTCATTAAAATATTTGTATTATTTTGAGTTTCTAAAAGAAAAGCGAAGAGCAAGAAGTTGATCTTCAAATATTTATAAATATTTATAATTTTAATAGCAATATCAGTTTTGTGAAGTAATATCATTTTATACAATATAAAATATGCTAAATATTGGCATGTTACTGAAAATTAAGATGTTGATTTTAAAATTTTAATCATTATTTTTTATAAAATCGTGAGTAGAAGACATTACAATAGCATACTTATTTTATTTTCAAAACTTAAATATGTTTTATTTATTTTTTATATGAAAATTCAAAATTATTGATTGAATTTTTATATGAAATATCTGAAAAGAAAAAATTTGTGGTAGTTTTCGTAACTTGTACACGTTCAAATTTTCTGTTTAATTTTCATATATAACTTAACTAGTTATAATGCTCGAACATGCGGGTTTTTAAATTTTTTTTTGAATCATATATTTTTATTTATTAAAAAATAAATAATTTAATCTTTGTTTTGTTTGATTTATTATGTTTAATTATAATTTTTTATTATTAAAAATAATTGTTTAAATATTTATAGTTTTTGTATTTATTTTCTAGTTGTGTTATGTATAAATATAAAATGTTATCTAATAAGAAAATATTTGGTTTAAATGCAATTATTACTAAATAAAGTATGAATTAATTTTTTTGAAATGAAAAATTCTCAATAGGGGTTTTGTTTTTTATATAGAAGATCGTGCGACAATTTTCCCATATGCTAACAATTATTGAAAGAACGTGGTAAATCCCAAACATATCCAGTTAGACTCGAACAAAACTCGCAAAAATGAATGGTGATACTAAAACAGAAGCATGGTTATGTGGTGCATTATTCTTCAATTTTACACTTTTAAATCAAAGTACTATTTATGTTATTAATTTGATGTTACAGAAACGTAGAAACGTATATAGTGTAAAATGCTTCTCTAGATGACTAAAATAAAAGTTGTTGTGGGTGGGGCAAGTTGTGGGCAAAATGTTAAAAATTGAGTTTTGTTGTGTCGATAGATCCATAAGCTCTGAACTGGTTAGAGCACCTATACCGAAGTTGTGTCGTGGTATGGGAAGGTTGGTGGTTCGAATCCACCTGGGTCTGCTTTTTTTTTCGTAAGTACATGTTTGGTACTATTTGTTAGCTTTTATTTGTTTATGGTGCGTTTTGTATACTGGGGTTCATTAGGATTTGGGTTTGGCTCAACAAATATGTTTGGAGAGAAAAAGATGGGTTAGCATGGGTACGAAACCAAATATTTTTGGTTTAAGAAAGTTTTTGTAATTTTCTGTAATATGCCGTTGTATTTTTAAGGGTTAGGTTTATTAAACAAAAATGTACTCCGTATCTTTAAAATTTTCATGAGTTAAGTAAACAACTTTTTTATTATACTATCAAGTTAAGGCTGGGCAGTGGCCCTGAAAAAGTCGGCCGATCAAGCAAGATGACTGATGTTCACTTCGGTCGAGCCCAATGTCGTGCTTGGGTCACACATCGGTCGAGCTCCTACAAGAACCACAATCGGTCTAAATTTTGACCGATTATTACACACCTCTTTTTTCTTTTCTTTCTTTAAAGAAACAGAGCTTCTAAGTATTTTATTTGTTTATTTATTTATTTTTTGGCTGAGAAGATGATCCAAAGATATTTTCTTTGACTACCAATATTGTTTGTGAAAATTCTTTATTTACCTCAAAGGTAAACATGTGTGTACCTAGGGATGAGCATTTCGTACCGAATACCGGAACCGAACCGGAACCGTACCGAAACGGTAGCGATCCCGATATACGGTACGGTACCGGTTCTATGAAATAAGGAGGAAAAAAATTCGGTACCATTAATTCGGTACGGTACCGGTACCAAATCGGGAAATTCTCGAAAAAAAACGGGAAAATCCCGATTTTCCGGTACCGGTACCGGTACCCGAATCCCGTTCGGTACGGTACCGGTACCCTAATTTATGCTCGGGAAAAATTCGGTACCACTAATTCGGTACGGTACCGGTACCGTGCTCATCCCTATGTGTACCTCATATGTCTTAAAAAAGTTTAATTTCCCCAAATACATTATGAGCGACTCTCTCACAAGAATTATTGAGCAACTCTCTCAGAATTATGAGAGGTGTCCTTTTGATTGTCCCCACATAATACTACTTACCAATTATTTATATAAAACCAAATTACCAAAATACCTCATTATTTATATAAAACGTCTCTCTCTCTCACCACACATTCACATCATCTTCATCTCTCACTCACAGGCACTACCTTCCACCGCCTTCACCACTACAACCAGGAGATCGACACCATAACCACCCCGTTGATCGATCCGACACCATCACCATCACTGTCAAAATCCAAATCCAATCATCACAATGAAAGGCCGAACATACATCGAGAACATATCGATCTAATCCAAAGATCCTACACAACACAAGATTCAAAACAAATCATCATCACCAATCATCAAGACTGAGACTCAAGATCACCAAACAAAAAAAAGGAAGATCACAGATCCGGATCTATAAAACCCATCGCAGATCCAAACACACGACACACAATCTGTTTGAATAGTGTTGGATTTGTATTCTAGATATGGTTATCGTCAAGTTGGATTTGAATATAAATAAATGTTTATCGTGTGAGAGAGTAGATCGGTGTGTGTGAAGATGTGGGTTTTTAAAAAAGTGAAAAAAAGAAAAAAAAAAGTTTTTGAAGATCTGGGTTTGTCAAAAACCCCGAAGGTAGATCGAGAGTTTTCTCCTTTTATAATGAAAATAAGTGGTGGTCAAAGTAACTATTTATTAGACTCAATTCGATAAGAAAAAAAAAAATAGTAGGGTGGCATTTGGTTTCTCTTGTAGCCGAATTTTTTGTTGTTGAAATAGAATATATTTTGAGAGTAGATCAAGAATTTATGTGGTAATTAAATGCTTATCGTGTGTGAGAGTAGATCGGTGCGTGTGAAGATGTGGGTTTTTAAAGAAGTAGAAAAAAGAAAAAAAAAGTTTTTGAAGATCTGGGTTTGTCAAAAACCCCGAAGGTAGATCGATAGTTTTCTCCTTTTATAATGAAAATGGTGGTCAAAGTAACTATTTATTAAACTCTATATTCGATTAGAAAAAAGAAAAAAGAAAAAAGAAAAAAAAAATAGTAGGGTGGCATTTAGTTCCTGTTGTAGCCGCGTTTTTTTTTTTTTTTTTTTTTTTTTTTTTTTTTTTTTTTTTTTTTAGAATATATTTTGAGAGTAGATCGAGAGTTTATGTGGTAATTGAATATTGTGTTGATTAGGGGTTTTTTTTTTTTTTTAGTTAGTTATAAAAGAGTTCGCCGGAATAAATGGGTGTCGTCTGAATATATGGGTGTTGGTGGTGGCCGTAGTTGTTGGTGGTGGTTGGAGTGGGTACAATATTCAAAATGTACAAGTTTTAAAGCTATAAGTACAAAAGAAAGTGTGAGGTTATATATGTAATTTACACTAATGTAAAAAATGTGGGACCTAGTCGCTCAAGAATATACAAGAGTGGGATTCAGTCGTTCAAGAAATGTGTACTATTAAATAATATAAAAATACCACTTTTTAACTATAAGACAAAAAAAACCCAAGTTGCCAAAAAATGTAGGGCCAAGTCGCCCAAGAAAATAATATGCTAAGTAGTACTATGAAAGTACATAGTTGGAACACCCCATAGGGACACATGTGATTGGCTCTAAACGGTCAACCTAAATTGACCAAAGTAATGGTCAACAAAGTCAAACTTCTTAGAGTCAATCTCCGTGGAAGTATAGGGGTTTTCCCAGGTCGTTATGTCCCGACGAGGTGTGGATGGTATTAAAACGGGTTTGTGATCGGGTGAATTTGGACAGAAAGGGGTTATGAATGATTACACTAATGAAAATATACAAGGAAATAGTTTAAACAAGGTATATTAACAAGATTGTAAAATTGGAAACCCAGAAACGTTTAAAACCTAAAAACGCGTACGTTCAGTTTAAGGTTACGTGAACGTACGAAATAAAACGCGAGTTTTGTAGAAATAAAATACCTACGAACATGGAAATTACATTTTTACAATCCTAATGATAAAATAAATTTTTTAGAAAATTAAAATTAATTTTTACACTATTTATATAATTATTATTAATTAATTACTAATTTCCTAATTACTTTTAATTATTCAAATTACACTAAAATACAAATAATTATAAATTTAACTTAGAAAAATAAAATTTAAATTTGGAAAAATCTAAAATAATATAAAACTAATTTTAAAACTGAAAATATATTTTTAAGACTTTTTAAATAATTATTATTAATTATTAACTAATTATTAATTAATAAAAACTAAAATAAATTATAAAAAAATACTAAATGAAAAGAGAAAAATATGAAAAAATTACTAAAATTATTTTATTATATCAGGAACCTAGGAAAATTATAAAAATGAGATTTGCTTTTTGAAAAAACTGAAAACAAGTCAATTGACTTAAATAAAAGCTATCACTATTTATATATATATATATATATATATATATATATATATATATATATATATATATATATATATATATATATTTTAAACTATTTTAATACTCAAAATATCAAACTTTAATGAAGGCACTAGAGCTGAAAACTTAAAAATAAGCACTTGAGATGCACAAGTGCTTAACAGTTTAAGAAGTTAAGCTTATTAGGACTTGAGGTGTGTGCAAAAGCTGACCAAAAAGCTATCTCATGAATACACAAGGGTACAATAAGCTACTACAGGATGCAACAACTAGGAATAAGCAATAAATGACCAAATAAGCACAAGATATAAGTTGCAAAAACAAAATAAGCTATTGGCCAAACCTGAGTGTCAAACAGGCAAATGGCCCAACTTCCAGGCCTTGTAGGGCCCACAGGATAGCTAGGAAGGCCAAATAAAAAGCTGATCCAATAAGTTGAGCTTATTGGCTTTCTAAAAAGCCAAGGGTTGATCCTTGGGTCCTACAAATGAAGTCAAGGGAGGGCTTGGAAAACAGGCTCAAAAGCTGAGTGTATCAGCTAACATCAGGAAATGGGACAAGGTTGATGGGGTATGCTGTAACAATTCACAATTTCAGGTTAATTTCTATTCCCGAAAATTTCACTATTCATTTTTACTATTCACTTCCCGAAATTTAATTTTTATTTCATATTCTCGTGTGATAAATCATTTCCATGAAAAATTAAAAGTTTGACACTCATCAGATCATTTTCGCGAAAGTTATTAAGGAACTACACGTTTTAGGGTAAAACATCATTCAAAAATCCTACGCACAACAAAACTCGACCGCGTTAATTTTCCCCGCATCAGAAAAATGTTTGATACACTCATGATTTATTTGAGAATTATTCATGACTAAGAAAAATGTGACCAAATAAACCATCGGCCGTGAGAAACAGGAATTTTCGTTTTTAAGCACTTTTACTTAGCCGTAACCTTAGCCTATACCTGCACCGCGTTTCTAAGACGATTTGAGTTTTCACATTTTTGGAATAAGTCAACATATTTTCCCCCCTCCTTTGACCAAAAATCATTCATTGATTTTATAAATCATTCATTGATTTTCAGGCTTACGGTTTTATGTCTTAAAGATATTAAATACCAACCGACACTAGACTGAACCCAATCTAGACATTATAAGTCATTTTAAATCATTATTATCATATTAGAAAAGTAACATTTTACTTTTCTCAATTTTACACAATATTCGTACGTTTTACGTATTATGCGTTTTAGACCCGTGTTTCCAGTTTTAGCAGGGTTTTAGCACCCCAATGGAACCTACCACTCATTTTATATTTTATTATGGAGTATATTGACACGTTTGATCATTCTTTCAAGTTTCATATTTTTACGATACCCGGTTTTACGTTTTGTGACGCAACAACTTACGGTTAGCATTTCACGGAGTCAAAACTAACTCAATATCTAGGATAATACCATCCAATGACCACCTCATCCTTCCTAGCCATCTTGAACCGCCAATAGGGGGGGGGGGGGGGGGGAAGTCACCCCTTGGTGTGGCTTAATCTCATGCAAGGTGATCTAGGATGTTTACATGTGTATAAGCTTCCTAAACAAGCTTTGACTAGTCATGAAACTAACCTCCTCAAAGGCATATAAATACCCCCTCCCCCTCCCTTGTTGCCGTCCCATATAACTCACACAAACACCATCTCTTTAGCAAAATTACTTTCAAGTTTCATGCAAGATTCAAGTGCTACAACAACATAGAAACCCTAGTTTAGTTTTGATTCATCAAAAATACTTCCAAACCCTAGAAACTTTGGTAATTTCTCTTGAGTTTGAATCTACTCAAGTCACCTCAACTTTCATCATCTCTCTTTCAAGAATACAAGTGTAGAAAGATTGCTTGAAGTGAAGTAGGGTGAAGCATAAATCAATCAAAGTCCTTACGTTACATGTTACTTACCTTTCTTTGTTGAAAGCCAAAAGTTGTAAGCAAACCCTAACATACTCTTTGTTAAATATCATTTTCATGCTATTTGTATTTCATTCCTACTATATTTTGTCTTGTGATTATGTTCATGATGTATAAAAATGGGTAAAACAAGTATTGGTATATATATATGTTAACTTATGTTATTTAAACAAGTAAACTAGTGACTTCCATGGTAAAATCTGACCAAAATGGTATAATTATGACATTGGACAATTACATATTGTAGTAGAGGACTTAACAAGGAAACCATAGCAATTTGAACCACTTAAAATGAGTACATAAGTAAAAAGTTATGACCATTTGAAGTTACCAAAATTTTACGGTAAAACTGCCTAAAAACTTTCTGTGACAGAACATTAAACACGCAAAAAGAGGCCCTTATGGTCCGTTTCATGAAAAAATTAAAACACGAAAGTTGTCCGGAATCACGTTTTCTTCAAAAACTCAGGAGCACGTATCCAGAAAACCAAAAACGAATGAGATTTTCTTCAGTTTCTTGACAGCTATTTTATATACCAAAGTTACTATATAATAGTTATGGTTTAATAAGGCCAAGAGGTCTAATGACCTAAAGCCAAGACCACAACCATGGCTAAAACCAATGTTGAGTCTCAAGACCATGGAACAACGACCAAGGTCACGGCGAAGCCATGACTAAAGGCCATATAAACATACCTAGGCGAAAACATGAGCTAAAGTGTTAGCGATAACTTAAACATGCAGTTTGGATCTACTCCATCTAAAGAACCATGAGATCTTACAAGTAATTGTCATACAAGATTTAAGAAACTCATTCCAATAACAATCTTCATCCAAAAGTAAACTTTCCTAAGTTTAGTCAAATATTGGACATGTAACTTTTCGGATCAAAACTTATATATATATATATATATATATATATATATATATATATATATATATATATATATATATATATATATATATATATATATATATATATATATATATATATATATATATTATCAAATACTACAATAGTAGGGAGCCTCATGTGAGGAGTTCATTAAGTAAGCCGTCGAGATGAGTTGTGGATTTACGAATTAAAGTGTCCTGGCTCCTCGAACATTTACTACATGACTTCTGAATTATGTCGGCCCGAACGGTAGTAAGCGATATATAAACTATACATGTTTCATAAGCCATTTCTTTTCAAAGACTTACACTATACTAAGTACTACATCATGGACTAAATGCAAGACATATATAGGCAATTCTTCATATTATTTACTCCAATCCTAAGTCGCAACATTGTATTATAGGTTGCTCGTACGAAACTTTCTCGATTCGATCATCACATTCACTACTTGCTATTTAACTTAAGGTGAGTTCATAGCCCCACTTTCCATTACTTAATTGTTTTACAAACCCTTGGGGGGAATACATGCTATTTTAAACCGAACACAATGCTTTGAAACTGTATGCTGCCTGATTATTTTATTATTACTAAGTACCATCCTTGCCAATCCTAGGCCCCTTATCATGAACCATTTAATCACTAGTATTAGTGAGCGCGAGTATTGTGAATAGGCCTATTGGGATTGACGAATCCCATTTGTTTGACCATATGAGTTCAAACGAATGCACTATATTTGAAACATTAAGTATGACGGCAAAGTACTTACCGGGGAAAAAAAACCGCCGATTGATATTGGTACCCGTTAACGTATTGGTTGCATGAGCTTAGTTTATAATAATAACTGTTCTGTTTTCCAACCATGAGTATGAGTCTAATTAACTCATACTACCAACATATTGTGTTCAACCATTAAACAAACTCTATGAATATCACTCAACCTTTGTGTTGACCTTTTAAGCATGTATTTCAGGTCCATGAAAATCAAGAATGGCACGGAGGGGCACGGACTAAATGAAGAAGGCTATAAACTACTTTGTCATTCGATAAAACATCAAAAGACTTTATATTGATGTATTCTGCACAAATGGAACTTTTGACTTTTTAAGTATTATTCCTAACTTGACTTTAGTGAGTTTTGATTGGGTCCTAATGATGGAAAATGATGTTATAAGCTAGGATAAGACTAGATTAAGCTTTGAAAACAACTTATGCAAGTATATGATGGATCATGAAATCCAAAATCCCAACAGTTAACTGTTGGGGGGTTGGATAGGTGATTTTGACTTTTTGCTTTTTACCTTACCTATTTTATGCATGAACTAACCTAATTATGCCCAAAGTAATATGTCTAAACCAAATTAACACCAAGAAGACCACTAGAATCTAAGCATTAAACCTGATCCAAACACCCCCTAATCTAACTGTTTTTGTGATTTAATGAACCAAATGAAACAACTAACCTATGAAACTGATTTTAAACCTTGAACTAACCTAAGATGATTCTAAATGAACAGAAACAAGCAATAAACAACAATTATAGCTTACTAAAATAGAATATGCAAATATTGTGAGAAGACGAGCTTACAAATGACCACTGGCTGTTATCCAAGGAATCAAGGGTCAAAACCACTCCTAGTAGCTTGTCACTGAGCCACTAGCACCATTTCAATCCAAAGATTTACTTGCTCAACCTCCTTTTCCTCTTCCCTGGAATTTTTTATTTTCTTATCTATTTTATTCTATTTTTTTGTCTTTTTGAATTTTTGAAACTACAACTGTTTTTGAATGCTCAGGAACTTGAGGAAGCTTATAAATAAGCTAAATGAGCTTAGACAAATGAGAAACAACAGCTTATAATCCTTGAACCAGAAATCGAAATTTCTACTGTAAATTGCAAATCGGAACTTACAAGCTGAAAACTTGAAATAAATGTTAATAAACCTTGAGATTTCACTAATAAAGTTGATTACAACTGATGTAAAGTAAAAATTACAGCTAGAGAGGAAATTACATTAAAAACGAAATAACCTATACTAAGCTAAAACTAATACTACTCTACTTACTTTCTCATTCTTCATTCTTTTTTACTTAAATAGAACCTGGGGACCTTCTCTTTCTTTCCCACCTCTCTTTGAACCATTGGATGGATTTACTTTGATCCTGGCCCTTGCTTTTATTTTTGGCGGGAAAAATATTTTTGACAGGTTGAGTGGGTTTGGTGAGGTAGTTGAGGCAATTAATGAGGAGGGGGATTGTAGGGTTAATAGTGGGGGAAGGTGAGGAATTGGTGGGTGATTGGAGAGGGAGCAGGGGACATGGAAGAGGGAAATAAGGGAGGAAGGAGATGGGGGTGGTGTTTGACTGCATGTTTCACCCTGTGATGTTTTTATTTAAAAAATGGAAGTGGGCCGGGTATTGGGGTGAGATGGGCTTGGGTATTGGATTAGTGTGTTGGTTTGGTTGTGTTTGTTTATTTAAGCTTAAAAAACCACAAGGACCTTAATTGTAATTTTTGAATTTGCAAGGGTCGGATTTGGAAATTTTCCAAACTTGTCATGAGGTCCATTCCTGCCATATATTAAATACCCAAGGACCAACATTTTCAATTTTCTACTTTTGGAATTCACAGGGACTAAAACTGCCATTTTACAAACTTGGAGGACCAAAACTGTAATTCCTTCAATCTTTTCATCAAAAGGCTATTTGTGATAACCTTTGAGTTTCCAAGGACAAAAAATGACTTTTCTTCCAAAAATATCCCACTAGGGACCAAATCTGCCAAAATTGAAACTCTAGGGACTAAATTTGTAAATTCAAAACTTTTGAAATTTTTCACCAAAGGACAAAATATGACAACTTATGATTTCAAAAGGACCTTTGGTGACTTTTCTTTTAAAATAGGTGCTCAGGGACTATTTTTGTCAAATTTTGAAAGTTGGGGGACTGAAACTACCAATTATGCAAACTTTGATCATTTTTCATCTGTTTTTACTCATTTTGCATCTAAAACATATAAAACACAATTTTGGAATATTTTCAGTATTTTGATGCATTTTTGAGTGTTTTAAAATGTTTTGCAGCTCAGATTTGACCAAAAATGATGAGTGTTTGAGCACTCATCAACATGTCACAATTATGTGAAAGTTGCTCAAGAATTTTTGGGAGAGTGTCGCCCCCGGGGTATTTGAAGAAAAGTGAAATTTTGGGGGTAGATAGGGTGAGTGGACTTGTACTTGTTTGGGATTTGAGGAATTACCTCATATTGTTTTGTTTATGATCATATAGATATACAAAAATTCATTTTAGCACCTTTGACATTCGTAGATCATAAATTTAACCCGGTATTAAATATTCAACTTTTCACATACATTAATTTGTTATCAAAACTAAGTAAATAATCTTCTAAAGTAAATTATCAGGTGAAAAAAAAATGGGTCACCATTGTGGCACTTGGGTCATGCCTGGTCGCTGGAAAGAGAAACCTGACGTGACAGCAGAAAAGTTGGGTGAATATGTGTCACCACTGTGTCCAGCCTAATAACGTTGTTATAACCAAACTTTTGGCTAGTAAACCAGTTGAGTACCCGAAATCATCATCATCATCTAAGTAGCACAAAACCACAAAACCCCTTAATCTACCTACCAAATCATAAAACCCTAATTACAAAAGATTCATCATCATCATCATCATTATTTAAGTAGCAAGAGTACTTGCCGAACCAAACCACAAAACCCTAAATTTCAAAGTTAAATAACATCCGAACAAATAACCCATTCAATTAGTTTTCTTTATTAGTATTTCATCTTCAAGAGGAAGCACACATCGGATATGCTTCGACCAACGGAAAGATGCAACTGTTACCATTGATATATTGTTTGTGATGAACCAAACACTTTTTCCAATTGAAATGAGGTTAGAAGCTCAAATGAACCCAGTTTGTTGTTTTGGTTTTCTAGTTTTTTTTTAACGCCGAATCGTTTATAATGAATAAGATAACCGCTGGATCCGTGAGGTTTGGTTATAATAAGGTTAGAAAAAAGTGTTAGGGTGTTCTTCATGTTTACTTCAGAAGAAAGTGAAACTGGGAAAGCAAATATGTTACAATTAAGTGTTGTTTTGTGTAGGTGTTCAATTTTTGTTTTACGTGGGTGTTATTCATGTTCATTTTAGCTTGTTTTCAATTTTAGAAGATAATTTCAAGATGGATGATGATGAGGGGATTACATAGTTACATGATGATGATGAGGGTATAAGTTCCACATAAGCATTACATATAAGTATTGAAATATCTAAATGTCAAACGATCAAATTTACACGTTTAGTTGATAACCAGTTATCATATTTCTGATAATGTGTAACGCCCGACTCTAAATTTATATTTTAACATTGAATACGCCATATAGGTTCTGTCCTATACGCCGTATCGATCTGTACTTGTGAAAATTACTAAAATAAAAATCTGAATAAAACACATTATAATTATATAATACATAAACATGGTACTTAAATTATGATAGCGGAAGCGTAAAACTACAAGTGCGGGTGTTAACCCAAACACCCCTATTTTGACCCATTTTCAAATACATGTTATATATATTTACACATTAGTATCAAAACATGAATTATATTATTCTGACACTTAATCATAAAGTTTTAGGGCGTTAACAAGCTGATTAACAAAGTATGGTTGTGATGCTCGTCACCTATATACACGAGCATTGCCGATTTCCTAACTCGTCTTGTTAATCTACATGTCCCACCGTCCTTAAAACTTAACCTGCAAAACATGGAAACTAAGAACGGTAAGTCCTGATGACTTAGTGAGTACACGGGTCTGAGTCTATATCTAAATCTGAATCTAAAACATGATAGTTCTAGCTATATCTAAATTAACACTTGCAATTTTGAACATAAACGTATTTCAAATGCTATAAATGGTACGACTAATAGTCGTCTTACTACTTGTACATGAGCCTGAGACTTATTCTGAAATCTTAATCATACATGATATCTGAGCACGTGCATTCTGACTAGACGATGTTTAGTCGTCATGCTATGAGTGAGAACCTCCCTAGTAAATGAGTACTCTTATAACGGCTTCTAAATTTATTATACGTGCTTTTCTGATTTGGGTCGTCCACTTCGGACGTAAGTGCTTTTCAAGCACGGGTCATCCACCTAGGACGCTTGGTCATCTACTTAGGATGCTACTATAAAAGCACGTGTCATCCACTTAGGATGCTACTATGGGAGTTCTACATCGTGCACTTCTTAGGCACGCTACTTGACTTTTGGTGCGTTTCTTGGGCATTCTAAACTTGTCAAATCATGATCCTTGTGAGCATAGTATTCATGGTTTGTTTCGGCTATCTCCAAAACCTTGCACAAGTTCCATCATTATGTTCAATCTAGTAACATGAAGCTAATGAACCGTTACTCACCTCTAGGTCTTGTTTATCCTTCCGTAAGCTTTCCACGAGCACCTACTCACATGATAACCATTCTAATGCTATTAGAACTTGCTAACACATTTATCTAACATGTATTGAGTCTAAACAACTTAAACATGATCGCTTAATGTGCTATTTCATCATTAAACACACTTTTACAAAAACACTTTAAGTGCAGAATTTCCTGGGTTGCTTCTGTATTTTGCCCTTTACACCAATTTAATTTCCAAACGAGCCAAAACGTAAAAAATAACAATTAAAGTAGACTCAGAGAGCTACAAATTTTGCTTAGACCTCAACTTAATCCGACAAACGGTCTGGTTTCCACAGCCCTACGAAGTCTGCGCAAAAGTCAATTTAGCAAGCTGATCTAAACTTGTAATGTGTCCAAAACGATCCAAAACTCATGATAAGCTATTCTACTTATTACCAAACTTAATTTACAGCTTATATAACATGTCAATATCATTTTTCATCAGGCCCATATGCTATTTCACTAATTTAAGCCCTTAATAAGCTTGTTCCAAACACCCTTTAACTTGACATACTTAATCATGATTAACATCACCAACATGAATTCTTCTACACATGTAACCATAATTTAACCACATAATACTTGAATTAATTAAATCATAACAAGGCTTATAATATCAAGATTCATCATCTTTCATGTCTAGGTTTACATAACCTCAAATAAGCATAAACACTTAAAACCTTCAATTTCTATCATAAATCATGAAATCATAACTTGTGTTTAACTACTTACCGTTTATGGAGAATCACTTCTAACACTTAAGAGGCTTCTAAGATTGCACCAATTTACCAAGAACATAAACCCTTAATCTTGAAGAAACCCTTGCATAATTCTTGAAACTCTTATCATTATTTTTTACTTAATGATGAATATAAGCTAGTTTCCCTCCTTTTTGTTCCTTGGATGCCACGTTCCATCTCTACACATACATAGGTGCTTTGTTTTTATAAAAATCTGAGTTTACTTCATGTAAGGAAAGACATATAAGCTTATCTTGTAAGTTTCATAATTTGGCAAAGTTAGTCCCTGTCATTAGATCTTTTACATCGTTGGTCCTTTTCATTAACTATCTTGCATTCTAAGTCCTTATCTCTATAAAATACTATCATAAGGACCTTTCAAATTTTCTAAAAGCAATATATAAGTCTATTTATGAAACTTATAATGATCGGGGTGTTACATAATGAAACATGCTTTTAACTTTTGTATGTTAGATAGTGTGATAAAAAAGTTGGTTACCTAATTCTGAAAATTTTGAAAAGTACGTTTTATTTAATGGACTTAACCTTATTTTTAAATCATATTTTTTATCTGATCACTTTCTTAAGGTGAATCTCAATTCAAATCCAAGATGTTAAATAAATGCCCTTTTAGGCCTCGTTTGGTCCATTGTAATATGATGTAATTGGTTATAATTATAATCTCAACCTATATATAGAACAAGTGTGATTGCTATTTTTAGAAGCAAAAACTCTCCCAAAATTCTGTAAAAACTACACGTGTAAACCTCACTACTAATAGTAAGTTTTCACAAAATTTGAAATCAATACGTTTAACTAAGTCAAACCAGAAACCCATCAAACAAGGAAGTGAATCAAGATTTGATTTATTTATTTTTTTCAAATTCATTCAAGTAATCTCTGTAACAATTCATTACCCTATAAACAAAAATTGAAGATGCCAACTGAATGATTAATTTTTGTAGAGAAGGTGATGAAATTCATAACCTACAACATGCTGTTCGGTCATTGAATTTTACCATTATCAAATGATACAGGTATGTTAATTTAAAGTTGTTAAAATTCAAACCCTAATATCAAAAAGGTCAACCTTTTCTTGATTTTTGTTTGACGAAATTATGAACCCTAATTCAATTACATTGGCGTGAAATCGATTGTGTTTAATGCTTAAATAGTTAATTTAATGACCCATCAATCAATTTTTTCTCTATTAAATTTCAGGATCTTAAATTGAGAAAGGTTTTATGAAGATGATTTTTTGATGCAATATTGTTCTTCTGTAGTGACAGCTTTGATGTAGTATTGTTTTTAAAATATAATTGATGTAAATTTTGATACTTTTTATGGTTTACCAAGATGTGATATGAAGAATTGAAGGCCGCGTGGAAGATGTTCGATAGAATGTCTAAGAGAAAAGTACTTTGTTTTTGCCATACTATAAGCATTTTTTATGTCTAAGAGAATTGAAATGAATTTATTGCCATAATGAAATAACTAAATTAACATACTTCAGTTTTGGAATGTTCATGTAAATAGGTGATTGAAGGGAGTCGCAAAACCAAGATCAATGAGATTGAAGATCATTGAAAGAACATAAAGAAAAAAGATGGTGGTGGTTGCAGCAATGTCAAGTGCAACATCAAATATGAGGTGATCTTTGTGTGCAAAAATATATTGACAGTTAGAGTTAATATATCGACAGTAGTTTTTTAGATATAATTGTTTTAGTATGATTAGTTTAACCTGGTATAATAACCTGTCATCAAAATATGTAAAATTGATAATGATATGGCATCGATGCAAATAAGGGTGCAAGAAATGGAGATACATGTATAAGATAGAGTTGATACTACTTCTCATGATCTTGATTGGGATACATTTGACTGGAGCATCAATAGGATAATTTTGCAACTCAGATAATGGACGCTAAAAAATGTATTGACTTTTAAATTACGTGCCATAATGCTGTAATATTTCATTTTCTGATGTTGCTAGAACAAAAAGAATATTAATGAAGCTAAGCAGTCTGGTGAAGATAAAGTTTCTGCAGTAAAGAGTGCATGGAACTACTGATCTCAAGAAGAGAATGGAGGAGCTCGCAAAGAGTTTAGTAGATTATGAGACAGGGTTAGAGGTAAATGTTGGTCTTGTGTATGATTGTATGGTGTTGATGTTTGATAATATCACGAGCTAAACTTATATGTTGTAATGACTTTGAACAGGGTGTATGTCATATAACATTAGTGGTAATGAAGATAAGTGCCTCAAAGATCAATTGCGCGATGCTAAAGTGATTGTTGGAAAGGAAAAAAGTGAGATGGACCAGTTGAAAACAACGATAAGCCATCGTGAAGAAATGCTTAAAGACAATAAGTAAAAGTTATTGTACCCCACTGCAGGTACTGATATATGTTACTGTATAGTGTATGTTCAGGTCAAATCGTGACAACATGCCCTTTAATCACTAATGCTATTGTAGTTTGTTGTAAAGCAAGATTGTGCTAAATGCCTAAATCCATTGCCTTGTCAATTTTTTTACATATGTGACAATAAGCTTTTAAAATGGTTGCATTTATTTTATCATGGAAACCACTCTTATGCTTGAATAACTAAACTTGTACGCAATGCATTAGTTCTTTTTCCTCAATTCACTTGATGCAAGTATTCTTGAAAGTTGCACTTATTGTAGAGACTATATACGATACCTGAGATTTGACATGATTTAGGATTTAAGTTTAGGGTGCATTACTTTTATTTTATCGGACATATGAAAATAAATTGGGTATAACAATTTGCTGGTTGTTCGAGATATAACAAAAGCTAGCACTCGATTACAGGTTTACTTTAAAGGAGTTAAGAAAGTGATTGATGTTTTTCAGTTATCGTTTGTCTAGAAAAAGGAGATACTCCTGACCGGGCCAAATATAGTCAAGTAACTTTTGGCATTATTTATTTGTTTTTAATTATATATAAGTTGAGGTTGATCATACAAGCTAACGGAAAAAAACATGTTACCTTTCAGGGGATCAAATTCTTTGAACCAGAGGTGACCAACTCATTGCTTGGAAATGTAATCCGTGTGGAGCTTGATTTGCAGATATGTGTTATTAATCTGTTATTGTATGATTGATGCAAGCAAATTAAGGGTGATTCACTTGAAATGGTTGAGTACATTGGAATGCAAAGCCTGATTAAGGCATCAGGACTAAGTGTTGGACTTAAATGTTGCATAATTTTTTTCTGCATATGAACGTTTGGAGTTATGCTTTAAAGGTGATGGGAATTCTTATAAGCTTATTGTTCGCGCTATCTGTGGTTGGGGTACTGTGGGTTATACAGTAGGTTTTGACACTGTTAAAGACCAACGACAATCTGTAAGTGACACATCATCAATCTGTTGTTTCTTTATATCTCATTTTTAAAGGAAATTATGTGTTCTGAATGTCAATATTATTTTTTTGCAACCTAAAACACAATGCTTCGATTGTTTTATATTTTGCTATACAGAGTAGGTTATGTGCTTTTATATTCAAGCTACACACATTAGATATCAATATTTTTTGACATCCAAATATCTTAACAATATAAGAAGATACAAACACTATCATCTATAGCTGGTTTTGCTACAAATATCATGTGTAGTGGTTATTTGATATTAGGATCATGTTTATAAAGCAAATGCAAGCATCCTTTAAGTTATAATTACCCAAACAATGAGCATCAAATTATTGGTTTGTATCATAATACAAGCTGCCAAACTCTCAAACGTCGGTCCTTTTCTAATAAGAAGTGAAAGGATTTACCAAACATCTAATCAATATAGTTGAAATTTTTTGTGTTGTTATCACGGATGGTACATCTCATGATGTGGATTCCAGTGAACTCACTGTCAGATTAGCTTCCATATATTCCTTTGGACCGGTTTCTATTCATTGATTTATGTACTAATTGAACCCAGGTATCGAATGTGTCTTGCGTGCATTTTATTTAATTTAAAAGTTATTTTTTTATGTAAAACAATCGTTGCAGGTTATATCTATGCATGCTCTTCTTCACAAAGTTCGGCTACAACTTAAGTTTGTTTAAGGAGTGTTTGGGTAAGCTTATCTTGACAACTTAAACTTAATTATCATTTTTTTTGTCAAAACAGTTTATGAGCTCATGCATTATGAGAATACATTCAATTAAATTATGGTGTATCAGAATATACTTCGATTAGATTACGAGATTATGTAAAATTACCAAAAAAATGATCTTTAAAATTCAGTTTCTATTCATCTACATCTCCTGTTTTGATCAACTAATTCCCTTTTTTTTAGTTAAATTAATTGCACTAAATCTTAAGAATGTTAAAATCTGATTTTTACTTTTAGATCCATGTAGCTCTTACAATGACTGTATATATTGTTTGGTTGTTGCTATGTAAATGGGTGTTTGGCTGTTGTTGTGTCTTGCTCTCTCTGAATGGGTGTGTTACACCAAATACATAAGGCTATTCTATATTTCAGGATATTGCAACAGTGAACTTGCCTTAACACACCTTATTCACCTTGGATTGGCACTCAACTTTTCTGTCTTTTACTATAAGATTTTGAACTCTCCTGAGCATGTAGCCTTACCAAACAAGTTTAAACCTTTATCTTTAATAACTAAACTCAGATTTGTTGATCATCATGATCTAAAGTTACATGATTATGTCGATCCTATCTCTTTTCAAGGCCTTTGATGAAGCAATAGTTGAGTTGGATATGTTGGGCGAGGAGTCGTACAAAGATAGCACCTGATCATGCAACCTCTTCGTGACAACCTCACTTTGTGGACCTTTGATGTGCAGGTATAGTACAAGTTTCAACCCATTTATGTATGAATGGGTTGATCCAAGTGTTGTATAACTGGTCCAATGGGTCAAATCAAGATATTAGAGTGATTTTAGTGATATATCTTTTATGATCACATTTATATTTAACATACAAATTTATCTATAATAAATTGGATACAAAAATTACTTTGGTTCAACTCAACTTGATCCAACCAGTTTTAGCAACACAATCAGTTAGCATTTTGAGTCATACAAAATAATACCTATTTTGGCCCGAACCCATTTTACATGTGATTGAACTGCCTATTTTTTGACACTTTATTCTCAAATTCCATGGTCATATAATTACGCCTCCATTCCAGCATCTACCTAGCTAGCTTAATAGATAAAGACCACTTGCCCAAGAACCATATGCTCTCATGGATTGAAAGATTTAGCCTTTTTTAGCTAGCAATAGTTTTAATTAAGTAGCATTCGCTATTGAAGAGTGAGATGTGGGTGCTTTTACTTTTCATTTTCAATACTCAGGAAGTCTTAGTAACACACACTCGGTCCCTCTCTATTACTACAGCCTTAGGTTGCAATACTCAATTTAGGCGCACATTCAAATACCCTTTAAACGTACATTTAAATACCCTGGGCAAAGTACAAATACTATATTTTATTTAAAATTAGAGAAAAGAATTTTCTCTTGTCAGTGGTAAATCTCTATTGCTATTTAATGTGATTTTTTTTCTGACATATGAACTCCATTGCAGGAAAAAGTGTAGAAGTGGTTGCAAGAAGAGGTAGAAAAAGAGGAAAACCGTCATGGGAAGTCGTATCAGTTCTTTTGATACTACTAAACAGTTCATGTCATGTAGTGTATCAGTGTTTTCTTCTCACACTTATATACTACATTTTATTTATATATTCATTATAAACCAATAACAGGATGCACATGATGAGTTAGAAACCCCACAGCCTGATACTACTTCCCAGTAGGTCAATAAGGACTTTAGTAATGCACATGCTATATAAACTTTCAAATTGTATTGTGTATTGTTTGTTAACACACAATGTATTACATATTGCACTCTCTGGATACAAGTTGGCTATCGTTAGTCATCATAAACCGTCGGGATAGTTTTGCAACCCCACCTATACTCATGCTAATGTTGCTTTTGTTATTTCGTAGGACACAATTTTTTACTTCAATTGCTTTTGTTAGTTTTGTAGGACATAATTATGCTACATGATACTTACAAACCAAAATATTTTATAGAGCTAGCCCGCCCATCGGGCGGGTCTTGAAGCTAGTATGATTATATTACGTAAGTTGTTTGGTTTGCAGAATGTATAAAATCGTAATTCAAATAATGTAACATAGCTTGTTTGGTTTATAATATAATTGTCATTCACTCACTCCAATTATATCATATAATTGAATTCAGGTTACATAACAAGTTAAATGAAAAGTTTTGAATTACTTTATAGTTCAGAATTTTATAATTTAAGACATCAGTATTTATATATTATTATTATTATTATTATTATTATTATTATTATTATTATTTTATTTTGTTTTTTTAATAAACAATCACTTTATTAGAAACTCATAGGATTTTACAAGAAGTTAGTGGGAAGCCGAGAAATTAACTGGGCTCCCACTCCTCTAGCTATAGAAAAGCTAATCCTACTAAAAATATGAGCAGCAGCACGTGCTCCAATGTCTTGGGTCATCGAGAACTTTTGGATTCGCTTCAGTAAGGTCACTGGCCCAAAAGAAGAGAAAGAGAAGGGGAAGAACCCATATCCAATATTCGCGCACTTAGCCTCATACTTGACGCGTTTACGTTGTGCACCCTCAATCACCACTCGACCTGGCACAAAATCAACCATACCTGCTTGCGTCAAGGCCGATGACCCAGTCATATCAACACATACGTCAAGCTCTCCATCCCACGAGTAGAGCAACATATCAGCAGGACGTAAGGGTTTGTCCCTTTCCGCACAAAGCCCAATATCAACCTCTTTACGAGCCGAAATCCCTGACCGAGAACATATGTCAACAAGAACATCCCGCACCACATTATGCCGATGTTTAATACCAATAATACCAGCGCAAGATACAGTATGGTCCCCATAAATATCCCCAGTAAAGACCCTAGAACAAGCTGCGCACGACATCTGAACAGAGAATAGGGGAATACCTAGCCGATAACATAATACACACCTGTATGTCCTAGCATTCATAGTCTGTCCCAACCCCGATATCGGAACCACCCTAAGCCAATTTGAAGTGTAATCCTCCATTTGCGATTTCCCTAATGCCACCTGTCGAGTAGATAAAGAAAATGTAGATTCGTCTGTTTGGATAACACGTGTGAAATGTTTATCTACCAGTTTCTTCATAAGTTTGGGGGCAACGATCTCACATGGATTACACAAAAGGTCAATCTCCATATTCACATTAAAAGCACACAAGGCGTCATCAAAGGAAGGCCGAGAAGTTTCGATACCAGAATGTCGAAGCAACTTATTATTATTATTATTATTATTATTATTATTATTATTATTATTATTATTATTATTATTATTATTATTATTATTGATTTTTTCATTATTTGATTTAGACAATTAATTAATTTTATTAAATTTTAATTATCTAATTATTATAATATTTTTTAATTATTTATTTTAAATAATTTATTATTACTATTTAATAATTTAAGACATCAATATTTATATATTATTATTATTATTATTATTATTATTATTATTATTATTATTATTATTATTATTATTATTATTATTATTATTATTATTATTATTATTATTCCAACATATTACAACTAATTAAGAGTACAATTACAATTTTTTAGACATATTACAATTCATTCAAATTACATTCAAATTTCATTGATAATTTATAATTCATTTAAAGACATTATGCGAGCCGAATGGCTTTATTGTCTTTCTTTTGAAGCTTGGTTGCGTTAAACACCCCCATTGCGTTCCCGAGTTTTATTTTTGAAAGAAGATAAAAGAAGTGGAAAGAAAACAAAAGGAATTCGTGTTTCAGAGTTTTTTTCAAGAGAGAAGAGAAGAAGAGAGTAAATTTGGCAAACTTCTCTCCAAAACTTTCTTCCCAAAAGTGAGATGATTTGGAGAGAAGTTAATTTAGTAAGCTTTTAATAAATGTAATTACTTAAATTACCTAATATAAAACATAACTTTTATATATAATAAAGGGTATAATTGTAAAATCATCAGTTATCACTTCTTTTCTCTTCTAACTTGGGAACATGATATTAAAAATAAAATTTCATTCATCTTCTCTTCTCTTCTGCCTATTTTTAACTCTTCTCTTCTTTTCTTTCAATGCAAAAACTTGGGAACAGAGTGTGTCTTTCGAAGAATGCATTCTTATTTTTCATAACGGTTTTCTACAAACAAGAGTACTAAAATTGTGTCTAAGTTATTTTATTTTATTTTTTCCCAAAGAATTATTACAAAATAGAAAATCTCCATTTCTTAAAATAATAAATAGAATTATCAAACAGATTTTGATGTTTTCTTTATTTCTTTTGTAATTTCAAAATCCCAATTTCTTTCTTTAAAACATAATTAAATTTTAACGAAACATATTTTATTTATTTAGGGCATTATTGATTGAAGGTATTTCTGTGTGAGGAACAAGAAAGGTAATCATTAATTAAACTTGGTTTACTATCATGCAATTGACCATTGACCTAAACAAGGTAATAAAGCATTACCTTACAAATTGAGGGTTATTCAATTTATTACGTGTGACTCCCGACACCACCTCGTTTGATCCATTTTTTTTCAAAATTTTATTATGTTCTAGCGACGTTCGTTGTTCCGAAAGGTTTTTTTTTTTTTTTTTTTTTTTTTCACTTCATTTTAAGTTTGCCATCGCCATAAAATAACTATTGTTGGAGCTGAAGATAAACTGTAGATATTGATGAAGAGGGAGATTATAAAAAAAAGATTATTTTTATAAGCTATATGAAGTATCATTTAATTTTAAGATATTATGAGAAATTATTTTTAAATAATCTCTTATGTGACAAGTGAAATTTATATCTTAAACATCTTATTTATTTTTTATTTTATCATTTTTCCCCAAAATACAAGTGCATTCCCTTAATAATCTTGTGTGCTAAAAATAGCAATAGGATGAAGAGTTTAATATACCCATGCCATTATTGAAATAAATAGGTAATTAGCAGTCGGGTTTACAAAATATAATTTTTTTTTCTACGTATTACATCAAACATTTTATTAAACAAAGATTTAGCTCTTATAATTTTTTGTAATTAAAAATAATAGTCCTAATTAATAAATTGGCACTGGTTATTTCTGGCAGACATGTAATTTATTTGAACCAAACGCCTCTTTACATGTGTTTTCCTATTCTTATTCTTCTATTTAAACCCAGTGCCCTTACATGTGTTTTGTAAAATAAAACTCCATACTGAAAATCTGTTGGATGACGAATTGTTTCTTTAATTAATATGTTTTTTTTGTTGGTATCGACTTGGACTTAGAGATCGATGCCTGATACAAGCACATCAATCCAAAACCCATACTACACCCTCAAACCAAACAACACCTTATTAGTATTATATTTGCGTTTGAAGTATTTTGTTTGTAGCTTAGTTTACTTGGCAATTTATTATTATTATTATTATTATTATTATTATTATTATTATTATTATTATTATTATTATTATTATGGTTTTTCTAAATTGTGACTTAGGTCACAAGTTAGGCACACAAAAAATATCATGGAACTCACAAAAAAAGACATAACGATTGACACAAAAATACACTTGTGTGTACTTTTGTGTGAGTCCCTAAATTCTTTTATGTACTTTTTGATATGCTTAACTTGTGCTCTTAGGACACAAGTTAGAAAAACCATTATTATTATTATTATTATTATTATTATTATTATTATTATTATTATTATTATTATTATTATTATTATTATTATTATTATTATTTTTTATTTTTTTTATATTTTTTTTTTCATACCATATATGGTCAACTCATCTTGTGATTAGAGTATAATATTTCTCATTCCCACTCAAGTGTTTCAACCAACCCATATTAAATTTTACCTCGATGGTATGTTAAAAAAAGAGATTATGCTGATTAGGAGATTAAAGGCGTACATTCATGTTTGATTATTTTTTACGACAAACCGTTACCTATCAGATATTTTTAAGACTTCTAAACTAGACATTTTCAAGATAGACATCGAGTCGATTTATGGTTAGCCACGAAGTCTCATGTCTTAAGTTATCACCAAATTTTGGAGGCGGAACAGGAAAACCGAGTAGCCACTTTCTCTCTATGTCTCTAACATTGAATAATATTCACATCAAATGCAACTTTTATCAACACAAATATGCAAATTACAAGCCCTGAGTAAATATTTTATTGTTTCCTAATGAGTAAAATTTTAGTCCTCAATATAACCCTAAGTAATGCACTTGTGGAGTTGTGGTTGTTTTTGATAGTCAACACCGTCAAGAAATCCTAATATTATTTAATGTTAATTAAAGTGGATAGATGTTATGAAATCTGCCGTTCTAGCTCAGTTGGTAGAGCGCGTGGCTTTTAACCACGTGGTCGTGGGTTCGAGTCCCACGGATGGCGTTTAGTTATTTAGATTCTTTTTTAAGGTTTTATTTTTGAAATGTCTTGAGGGATTTTATATCTACGTGTAACAATTTTCTTAACACTTGCAAGAAGGATAAAAGAAAGAACACAAGCAGCTTAAGACTACTCTTGCATATATATTTATTTCATACCTTATCTATAGCAAATAAACTTCATAGATTTTATGTAAATCATATTTTCAAATTTACTTCCAAATCACTCTAAACTCGAAAACGGATGAGGTTTTTCCTATTCAGGTTACTCGGAGAGAATGAGCCTTTTGACTAAGATATATGCGACCTCACTAGGCTAATCTCTAGACCGTTTCTGACCATTCTCTGACCATCTCGAAAATGTAAACAACTAGCGAAGTTTGAATCCTTGATTTCTGGTGAGAGAACCAAAAGTCTTACCGCCAGGCCATTTGGTAGTTGTTTGACTTTAAACTCAAATTATGGCTAAATCAGTCATATTTCTAAATTGTTGTATTATTAAACAGCACTTATAAGGTTAAGCCATTATTGCCATTATTTTAAAGCTGGAGCTTTGTATACAACAAGTTTACGTTGTACACAAACAAAACCCTGATTGTATATTATTATGTCATGGGGAGGTGATTTGTACACTCAAAAAAATGATTGGGACACTCCAATCTATTGTGTATGGACATTTATACCCTCACAGTTACACTTACACTTTTACCTATGTGAGGTTATAAATGTCCAAACACAACTAATTGGAGTGTCCCAATCATTTAGTGGAGTGTGCAAATCATCTCCCTATGTCATGTGTTGTTTGATGATTATGCTCTTGCTCACTCAATAAAAAAACACGAGAGGTCATTTTCAACCTTTTATCATGTGAGTGATGTGACTCATGTCGATCCATTCTAATCACCATACGATACACACCCAATCGAAGTGGCTTATTGGGTCCACTGACCCGTAACCTGTAGCCCTTTTATCCTCCACAGACGTCGACACAATCACACAAATGATAGTCTTTATATCTAAATGCGTTTAGGCTATAAATTATGGGTAAATGGGTTTACTCTATAAAATAGGAACAAATTTCTTTTGGTTATACTGTTTTGGTGTAAACTTCAATAAAATTTTTCATAAGTAACAAGTTTTCATAAAGCTTTTTAATATGTGCATTGAGATGTATTCTCATACCATAATTTCCAGCACGTATGAAGAGTTTTTTAGCCAAGCTACCCAACTAAACTTTAACTTGCATATATTTACACCAATAAAACGATCGTGTCACCAGGGGCGCAGCTTCTAAGGGGCCGGGGGGGAGGGGGGCGGCCGACCCCCCGAATTTTTTTTTTGCGATGTAGGGGTATATAGTTTTCGTGTAGAAAAATTTCGGTATTTTCGGTTTCGCCTCCCCAATTTAATTCGGTTTCGACCCCCCATAGTGTTAGGAAAAAAAAATTTAGATCCCGACCCCCCACTCGAAATTTCCAAGCTTCGCCCCTGCGTGTCACAAAATCGTCAAAAATCATCGCTTTCGAAGGAATGCTAGAACTGTTACACCCGAAACCCATTTTAAAACGAGTATGACTCTAGATGAAATTAAGACTTTTATGAGTCGGGAGACTCGATATGACTGACTAGTCAACGAATGTTAAGCTAAAGGTGTTATGTGATTGGCTAGTCAAACCCGATAATCGAACTAACAGTTAATAATGTGTAATAAGGTTATAGAAAGATTGATGTGTTACTTTTATAAATTTTATGTGGCCAAAGTAGAAAGAAAAAGGACTTTAGGGACCTAAGTTGCCAAATGACCAAACTGGTACTAAAACCAACTTGTTTTAGTACTAGAACCACTTTGTTCTAGTTTGCAGGGACTATTCTTGCCAAAATCTCAAAGTGGCACTAGAACCAACTTGTTCTAGTACCAACACTAAATTGTTATAGGACTAGAGGGGCTATTCTTGCCAAAATATCAAACTGGTACTAGAACAAACTTGTTCTAGTACCAGGACCAAATTGTTATAGCACTTAAAGGACCAAATGTGCAAAATAGGAAATAAATTTGTTGTAAAGAAAGTTGTGACTAGAAATATCCAGGTACTACACATTTTATTATTATCTAGAAAAGTGGTGTGATGGGTGTATGTCGGTTTAGGAGAGAAAAAAAGGAGGGAAACATGGAATCCTTATGATCTCTAATGGTGCTTAATTATTCTAATTAAAGAGATAAAGCTCTAGCAATGATTTCTACATCAAGTAAGTAATCATTTTCTTGTGTTATTAGTCAATTAAGAAGTTAGGGTTCATGAACCCTAATTTGATAATTGGGTGAAAGATGGTTTTAAGCTAATTAGAGAAGTTATAGTGATTATGGAATAAGGGTTATTGAATTTAAAGTTGGTAAATTTATGGGTTAATTATCATATGATCATTATATGATGATTAGAAGTGTTTAGAGATGAGATATGGTTATATAAACCATTGTTATAGTTATTTGATTATGAATATTAAGTGTTTATGTTATAATGATTTTAACCTAGGATGTAAAGAGGAGGTTGATGATGAAGATTATGATGGGTAATCTTAGCTTGGATTGATAAGGTAAGTAACTATGATTATCATGTGATTTATATGAATATTCTCATGTTATGTGATTATGATTGAGTTGTAAGATAAAGTTTTAGATTAGTAAGTTTAGTGTCATAGAAGGCTTAACTAGTGAGACTATTCAAGTGATAGATCATGATATGGAAAAATTAAGATATGTTTGTAATTGTTATGTGTTATAGATTATGGTATTGCTATGGTGATGGTTATGAGATTATAATGGCTTATTGTGTTCATGATGCATACTTGTGAATTGAAGTATATTTATATGATAATCTAGTTGCTTACTAAGCGTTTCGCTTACGTTATAGTTAACCATGTTTTGTAGGTGCTCATGGGAAGATGGTAATTACTTGGATTAAATCTTAAGGAATGGAAGTATGGATGTTAGAAGGTTGTATGCAATTAGGGGCTTAGTTGTAGACACCGAGCTCGAATTAAAGTTGAACCTCCAAGGGTTTTTAAAAGGTTTATAAATGTATCGTCAAGTGTCAAAGTTTATGTCATGATTGTTGAAGTATTTTGGTTGTCAAGTGGTTTGTTGTAGACATGGGTTAAAGTGTTATAGTAGGTAAAAAGGGGTGTTTGAATTTATGTATATTATACCCATTTAGGGATCAAACGGGTCGAGTGTCGTTTAAAATGTTATAGTATGGTTTGTTATAGTTTTGTATGATGAATGTATGTTTTGGTCCATGTCATGGTATTGGTTGGTGTCAAATGTGAGTTATAATGTTTGAAAATGGGTCAAAAACTGGTGTTTGGCATAACACCCGTCACTTTGTAAAGTATGTTTTCGCAGGTCTTCTAGACCAAGTGTGTATTTGAAAATGAAGTATATGTTATCTAATAGATTGTCGTCAGTTTATTAAAGAGTAACAGGAGGTCCGTTATAGTCAAAGCATTTCTACAAAAAAGTTTTAAAATTTTGGTTAAATCGGGCACGGGGCGTAACAAGAACCATATAACAAGTTATTCTGAAAATTCCAAACAAGGCACCACAGGATATAAAAGACACCTTCCAACACCTGTTTAAGCTTGCACGAAAACTTAAGATTCAACAACCAACCCATCTATTCCTCATACGAATCAACTCAGAAACACTAAAATCCTGCCAAGTAGCAATTTTGCCATAAATCTATCTCGCTATAGGACATGAAAAGAAAATATGACTTGAAGATTTTGCAAACATGCCACAATTCGTACATAAAATGGATTGGATATCCACTCCTCTTCGAGACAGATTAAAATGAGTAGGTAGACAATCCAATCTAACTTTCCAAGCGTGAATATTGACTTTAATCAGAACAGCCTTTATCCAACGAGTTTTAGAAGAAACCTCCGGTGACATATGGTCATCAATATGTCTCCTAACCGAACCAACAGAGAAGATTCCCAATCCCTCCAACGACCATACTCATCTATCTTGCATCACAGGAAGTTGAAAACCCTCCATGTTGGTTGACAGCTCTGAAAACTCATTGAATTCAGCTCTACCCCTCGGATTACGACGCAAGGAATAACCCAAATTATCATGAGCCAATTTAGCCGCTACCGTGATCTTCTTGAAAGATTCCAGCTCATACACTCTAGGATATAAGAATTTGAAAGCAATATCACCTGTCCATACGTCCTCCCAAAACAAAGTCTCTTCACCATTACCCACCTTTTTCTTAATAAGACAAAGAAGATCGATCCCTTGCTTATTAATTTATGTCAAGTCTCAAATAATGTCCAGCCATATAGATGTACAAGAACACTTAGGAGAATTACCAAGAGAACCATCCTCACCATGCACAACTTGAATAACCCTAGCCTACAACGTCTATTATCATTTCGAAAATGCCACACCCACTTAAACATCATAGCTCGGTTCAAAGCATAAAAACTTGAAACATCTAAACCCCCTTTCTCTTTAGAAGCCAACACACTTTTCCATCTAACCCATGTCATTTTCTTTTCATTATCCTCCACCCTATTAAAAAAAAAAAAAAAAAAAAAAAAAAAAAAAAAAAAAAACGACTTCGAATAGACTCTATTCTTTTTAACACTTGCATAGGAACTTTAAACATAGACATATAGTAGATAGGAGTCAAGCCCAACACATATTTAAGGAGAGTTAACCTTCCATCTATCGAAAGAGTTTTCATCTTCCATTTGAAAAGCTGGGTCAACAATTTATTAACGGTCTCATCCCAGGATTTTATTCTAGACATCATACCATCGACTTTGATATGTAGATACGAAAAAGGGGGCTTGAACGTCAAACATCCTATCGTGTTGGCAGTATGGTTCACTTTATCAACATCGGCTGTTATCCCTGTTAGATTATTATTATTATTATTATTATTATTATTATTATTATTATTATTATTATTATTATTTATTTATTTATTTATTTTAATAAAATTTATTATTGATTCATAGAATTTTACATAAAGTTGGATGGGAGTCTAGACACAAGTTGGGCTCCCACCCCTTTCTGTATACAAAAACTTATTCTATGAAAAATAAAAATGCCACTCTTAGCATTATTTGAGTGGCTACTGGCAATAGACTTAATACGGGAAAGTGTGTCCAAAGCCTCCGTGTCAAACTCCCCGAAGGTAAAAAAAGCAAAAGGTATTTTATTATTATTATTATTATTATTATTATTATTATTATTATTTATACGAAGCCCAGAAGCTCTGAAAAAACAATCCAAAGCATGCACAATAAAAGAGATTCGAATCACTATTTTAAATTAACAACACATCAAAATTGCATATTTAAATTTTTTTATGAATGTTTGTTATATTAGCTAATATGTATAAAGTCGTTAGTATTGTGTGGCCCAAACACTATCTAAATTGATAAAGTCGTTAGTCTAATAAAATCGAAGTACTTTTTTTCCATGCAATCGAAATAAGTTTGCTATTTGTTAACTTGTAAATTTAAGAGCTAAGCTAACTTTACATTTGAGAGACATGCTTTTAACTTTCCCTTATTAAGAGACGACTGGAGTTTGATCTTTAATAATTAATTCATTTAACGAATGTACGTGACAATATAACAAACAAACACAAGAAGTTCGAAATGTAGCATTAAAAAGTTATCACAAATACAAAAACTCAAAAGGTGATATAAGGATCAAGTCAAGGAGACCAAGATAATATTAATCTTTTTTTATAATGACAATAAGAAGGTCTGTCAACGGACCCTCTTCTTCATTTATGGTGAGACCGACCGATTGAGACTGACAGAGTGTAATAACACCGATCGAGTGGCACTAGTGCATCGTGAGAAGACCGACCGATTATTTCTCCCTTATTACACTTAGCCTAATAACACCATCTATAACTATGTAAAAGAAAGTGCCATCTATTACTCTTAACGTCTTTGCGTGTTATGTTCAAACAATTAAAAGATGTGAAACATGGCCCCATTAACCATATTTCGCCTCTTTACATTGAACCATGCATCATGAAATTATTTCAAATAAAAGATGAACAACCAAGTTAAGGAAATGGAGGAAATTTGCTTTCTCTTTTCCTTTTGCTTTTTATTGTAATCAATTGATTTGAATTGAATTGAATTGTAGGGAAAGATGCTTTACTTCATTATGTCATCAAACTAAACTATGCTTTGTGACTCAAATTATTACAATGATCATGGTCCCTCATTCGTCAATCATTGTTGCTAGTTACCTTAACCATGAAATTAAGGTGATAAATTCTCTATATTATTCTGCTAAAAAGCATTTTTTCATATTGTTCGTAAACAGGTCGATTAATGTTGTATCTCATTGTTTTATTTCACTAAAAAGGGATTAAGTCGTAGAATAACAACGCACTTTCAACTTTGCATCGTTTTGGTACGTGTATTTTTTTTGTTCTACTTAATGCAACGTACTTTCTATAAGTGTTCCAATTTGATACGTATATTTTTTTTTTTAACTTTGTTTAAGTTGTAGAATAGCAATGTACTTTCCATAAGTGTTCCAATTTGGTACGTGGATTACATATCAAATTGGAACACTTATTAAAAGTACATTGCTATTCTACAACTTAAACAAACATAAAAAAGTACACGTACCAAATTGGAACATTTATGAAAAGTTCGTTGCATTAAGTGGAACAAAAAAAGTACACGTACCAAAATGAGACATTTTGAAAAGTACATTGATATTCTACGACTTAATCCCCACTAAAACACGTTGGAAGTCATCTAAACAATATAATATATGTATCATAATGTTCACATATAGGGACGGTTCAAGGATTTTTGGGAAGGTGTTGCACAAATTTTTTCTATCATAATTACTAAACTTCGCACCATAATTTTTTTTTAGTCAAGTTAAAATTGCAATATAAAGAAAATAGTAAAATATCGAAAGTTGTACATACCAAAAATTCGACACATTTAAAAAAAATTATATTGTGTGACTTAAAATTGGGTGTGATCCGTGCCACACCTGTCTATCCATGTAGGTCGCTGTTCTCATATTCTTAATATATAATTTGGATCTATAACTTAAGTAACTAACTCCTTGCTCAGGAGTCGAAACTCGAGACTAGTTGCATTGTATCTAAGCAGAAAATAAGTATAGTGCGTTAGTTAATCGTTTTTCTAGATGAATCTTTTTAATTATCTTTTAAATGAATCTAAGACTAGATTTTTGTTTAGTGCTCTTTTACCTTTTAGTTTTCTTTTGTTTATAAATCTTTTAGAGTTCCATTATGCATTAAGTATGTAATACTAAGTATCAATAAAAAAAAGTGAAACACTTGTAAGAACTCTTATAAGAGTAACAGGTGCCTCGAAGCCATAAGTTCGTGTTATAGAGAAAAAATGATGTCATATTAATATTTTTTCCTTATAATTTAAAAAATATAATTTAGCACAAAAACACCCTCATTAGATAACTGATGTTATAGGACACTTACAGACCTCACAATTTTTTTTTCTTCATTCAAATAAAATAACATGCTAAACTAAAATTAAATTACATTAATAAAAAAATATACATAAATTAAAAAGAGACATAAAAATAAAAACAAGACATACAAATAAAAGTACATAAATTAAACTAGTTTTGGAGATAATATTTGACCCAAATTTCTTTCTTAGCCTCCTCGATAATTTCCTTCTCCACCTCCATCCTTTCGGTGTTGATTGCAAGCGTCCTCAAGTCCTTGTTCTATGTTTGAGATTTGAGAAATTCAACTCTCGCCATAGTCTCTCGGCTCATTTGTTGCATATTCGCCTCACGGTCTAAAGCGAATTGTTGTTGCAGCATTTCGTGAAACATTTCTTGTGAACCAGAAGTGACGGATGAGTTTGAAAATCGTTGACTTTTATACTTTTTTTCTTTGTCGTATGGAAGCGGCAAAGCATCATCGCCAAAAGCTCAGGTTCTTCTTCGGGTTGTCGTCCTCGAATTTTTCTTGTTTGTGCCGTATCAGGATTTTGCTATTTGTGTTTGTCTTTCAAAAAAGCCCAACTTTTCTTGTGAGCAAAATTTCTCTCCTCGTTGTTGTGATACAAAATTTCAACCCGCGTCATGAAATCTTCATCATTTTTGCCGCTAAGCCTCACAGTTTGTTCGAAAAGCGAGTTAATATTCCCGTCTTCTCGATTCATCGGAGTCCACTTTCCGGTCAACATGTTCTTGGAACGCTCTTTGTAACCATTATTCTTGGCTTGTTCATTGTATTCACCAAAACGTATCATTGTTTTGGTCGGAGCTGACATTCGGATCGTTGGATACATGTATGTATCACCAAAATTAACTCTTCGTTTTGATACCAAAGCGTACGACATATATATGTTTTCTTTTCCCGAGGTTTCTTGGCTTTGCCTTTGCCACATTTTTTGGGTAACGAAGACCTTGCGGTTTCAGATTGTTAGGGTTGTGGGGATTGTTGTTGGAAATTGAGGTTGGTATAGTGGTTGGATTTGTTGAAATTGTTGTTGGGAATTTGAGATTGTTGAAATTGTTGCCATAGGTTAAGTTGCTCGCGTGTAAATTGGTCGGAAAATGGGTTAAAGTTGAAATTTGTTTGGCATTTGGTTATGACGAGCCGAATGGTAGAAGTTGGTTGGCGTTTGTGTTGATGTAATTTGCAGATGTTGGTGTGTTTGGATTAGAGGAAGATGAGGAATTCGGTATTTTGTTTTGCGGGTGGCAAACATTTGATTGATCCATTGATCATGATTCTATTTTGTGAGTTTAGAGGTAGAAATAAGAGAAGCATTGTTGAGTTTAGAGGTAGAAATGAGTGTGTGTAAAAATTAAAAGATTTAAGGAGTATTTATAAGATTTTTAGAAGGTAAAAATTAGAAAAAAATGGATATTTAATACCAAAAAACGGGTAACCAACGTCCCTTTTTTTATCCTTTACATAACGTCTAGATTTTAGGGAAAAAATGTATAATCTCGGCTAGCAGGACGGCGCCAGCACGTATGGCACGACTCATGGTGTCGAGCTTGCGCTATGGGTTGGTGTTTTCGGTCCTCGCAACCTTTTCCAGCCATCCACACGGGGTGTTCTAAGGATTAAATATATTACCTATCCTCGGGTCTAGTTTGGTGTTTTTATTACACGTACATTGCTCTTCTATTGTCTTGCAATTCTTAATTTTTGATATTTTCAGTTTGTAGTACCTATCCTCGGGTCGAGGGTTATGGCGAGTCGACTAGAGGGTGGTTTGGGAGTCGGCAATCTTTTTTCCTTTAATAGAGCTATGTTATTTAAATGGTACTGGAGATTCTTCCACAATCTAAACGCTTTGTGGGTCTCTGTTATTCGCGCTTTACACGGCCACTCTGGTAGATTGCGTGATCTGTCCACGGTTGGAGCTCATTCTAGGCCTTGGAAGGGGATTATTTCAGCTTTTAGACAACTGAAAGACCGAGGTGATGGTTTGCAGATTTTTTGCCAAATTCGAGTTGGCAATGGGTAGCTTACAGACTTTTATAGGGACACGTGGCTTGGATCTACACCTCTTTTCACTCAATTTTTCAGAATTTTTGCCCTTGATGATTCGCAGGCTATTTTAGAAGCAGATAGCTTGCGTATTGGTTGGGTTGCCTCTTCTCTTCGAAGGGAGCCGAGAGGTGGTGTAGAGACCGAGCAATGGGAGGCTATTTCTGCTATGATTCAAGCCTTCGTTGTTTCTCCTAAGCAAGACAGGTTACGGTGGGCTTTAGATTCTTCAGATGAGTTCTTTGACTCGTCCGCGAGATATTTCTTGGACGGTCGCTCATTGTTTAGTGGAGGTAGTTCAACTAGCTGGAATAATTTTGTTCCAATTAAGTTGAACATTTTGCTTTGGAGAGTTGCTTTGGCACGTATTCCTACTAGATATAATTTAGTGTCAAGCGGAATCGTTTTAGATTCTAACATATGCCCGGTGTGTTCTTCTTCCTTGGAGACGGTAGAGCATGTCTTTGTTGATTGCGTTGAACTTCGCGGTATTTGGAGTAGCATTAGTAGGTGGTGGAACGTCCTTACTCCTTCACCCGTATCAGTTGTTTCTCTTATTAATTGGGCTGATCACTCTAAGCTTTCTGTTATGCAACGAAAATGGTTTGATGCGGTTGTTTATACGGCATTTTGGGTTTTGTGGAATTTCTGCAATTCCTTTATTTTTGATTCGGTGAAGCCTCGGAAGTCCAATATTTTTGACGATATAGTTTCTAAATCCTTTTCTTGGCTTTGCAATCGGCGGAAAAATTGTAAGATATCATGGGGGTTTGATTACAAAACCTTGCCATAGCTTGTAATATGTAACTATTTCTAGTTACTTGCTAGTTTTCTTTATAAAATTTTTGCTGTTAAAAAAACAAGAATATTACTTTATGAAAATACACAATTTAACTAATGAATGATTTTTTTAACTTTCTAAATTAATTTGTTTTAATGCATTATAATTTTGTTTCCAACAATTTAAAATTAATAATTGTTGTTAATGTTTTACACCTTTTTATCAATATTTCAAAATTGATAATACACAACTAATACTATTACACTTTTGATTGTTTGTCGTTTGAGAATAAACGTTACAGAAAACGCTTAACTATAAATTCGAAACTATAACTATTGCCGCTATAAACTTACGTTATTATATATGGGTTCTCGGCTAGTTTAATCAAAAGTTCTAATTATGCAGAAGCCCTACTAATTAAAGGGTTAGTTTTAATCAAAAGTTTTAATCGTGCAGAATCCCTACTAATTAAAGGGTTAGTGCAAAATGTTCCATTCACATAAATCAGACATATTTTCCTTTCTAGAAGTCGGATGTGGCGAATTCACAAGACAATCCCCTGCAGCTGATTGAATAGTTAATAAAATATTTGAGTGGATTTCGACTCATTCCTATAAATTATAGCAACTTTCTCTAACTTATTTTAATAAGTTTGAAATGGTATATAGCATAGATTGCGACATTTACACTTTAATAAATCAAAGTTATCAGCTCAAAAAATAGGCCATGAAGGATTTCTACTAAGCAACTTTTTGAAGTATTTTAAACGATTTCCACTCTTAACATATGACTTAAAACAAAATTAGGTTTAATATGACAATTGAAGTCTCACCAAAGCCAGCAATGAAAAGAAAAGGAAATGCAAGTGGAGTTGCCCAAGAAAGAAACAAAAGCATAGCTTTAAACACAACAAAGGAAAGGTCAAAAGTCTTCCTATGAATATTACAAAGCTTTTTACATTTTTATTTACAATTTATTCAACAAGGATAACTTGCTAAGGATGTATTCCTCTAATTTTGAATCACCTTTGTGTTCTTTCAAATATTTAGCAAAATACGTGGCTTTGTCTTTACAAGTTATATAATGACACGACCTTAAGCTTGTTCACATCTTACCCATAACCCATTTTAACTTGTAATAATGTCTATAATGACTTTATATAGATGTTTCGACATCTATAACTTCGATTAATAAATTACTAGTATACTCTATTTTTTTTCAGATAACAAATAATATAAAACAAACAAATTCATAATTTGATACCAAACCAAACAAAGACCTTTTAGTACATTCCAAAATGCTTTATTTCCGACCGTAGTCCTAAGTAACCCCCATTTAAATTCTTGTCCTTATAAACACACAAACAAACGTGTAGTAAAAAACACACTCACACGTGAACAAGTTTTCACACATCTCATCCGATCATGGCGTCTCCGCCGTCCGCCTCCTCGTTCTTCCTCTTCCTCCTGCTCGTCCAAGCCGCCACCATCGCCCGTAAGTCACTCTAACAAAGTTACTACATACTTTCGCTTTTTTACTTTTTAGCTTTTAAAACTGTTTAAAAAGATACACTAGGTATTGTTTTAAGTCTATCTATCATTACTCATTTTTTCACGTGTCATTTAATATGTTTTTGTGTGTGTAGGATCACAATCCTACGTGGGAGTAAACTACGGCCTGGTGGCGGACAATCTTCCGCCACCATCCGCAACCGCAAAGCTACTACAATCCACCTCAATTGGCAAGGTCCGTCTCTACAACGCGGACCCTGCCATCATAAAATCCCTAGCCAACACCAACATAGGTATCACCATCGGAGCATCGAATGCTGACATACCAGCATTCGCGTCCGATGTAAACTCTGCTAAAAGCTGGATCACTGCCAACGTACTCGCCTACCCATCAAGCAAAATCATCCTTATTAACGTAGGCAACGAGGTTTTACAATACGGAACACCCGAGCTACAGGCACAACTATTGCCTGCAATGCAAAATATGCAGACTGCTATTAATGATGCTTCCTTAGGTGGAAAGATTAAGGTTTCGACTGTGCATTCGATGTCTGTGTTGGGGAGCTCGGAGCCGCCTTCTGCGGGTAGATTTAGTCCGAGTGTTGTCGATTTGTTGAAGGGGATGTTGGAGTTTAATAAAGCGAATGCTTCGCCTTTTATGATTAACCCTTACCCGTTTTTCGCGTACCAAGATGATCCTAGACCGGATACTTTGGCGTTTTGTTTGTTTCAACCGAATGCGGGTCGGCCTGATTCTGGGACAAATATCAAATATACGAACATGTTTGATGCTCAGGTAAGTTGTTACTTCACGAAATGGTTAAAGATGCAAAAATTTTAATTTTTCTAATCTTGAAATTTTGTATAATAAAGAAAGAGTTTGCAACTTATTTCAAATGGTTTGTTTTTGAAATCTTAACCGTTACAAGTTTAATATTTGGCCAATTATTCACCGCAATATGTGGCACGTAATTAGCACACAACTTGCATAATCACATGTGTGCAGTACAAGGAGTGATGCACGTTTTTGTTATTTTTTTTTTTGTTCGAACTTGTTTTTGTTGTTAACTGTTTTAAAACTTAAAATTTGAAAAACTCTGTTTTAATATATGTTTTTTTTTTTATCGTTATTATATAAGCTTGTTGAAAAAAAAAAAAGCCACGAATCTTTTTTCCTTTCGATGTGTGTTTACTTGTGGACAAGGTTAATACAGTTAACGTTAGTAGAAAGTTCAGAATTTTGTTTTTTGAAGTGTTCGTATCTGGTTTACTTATTAAATATGGGTTGCAACCTTTTTACATTAAACAGAAGTTTAAACACATACAATTATATAATAATGTAACAAATGTACTATCGGCATTACTTATATGTTTAGGCTGTGGAAGAGTATATAATTTTGTAACATTATCTTGTCATAAGTTTTTTAAAATTTTGGTTTCTTACAAAAGTATTTGAGTCGTATATTATTAGTCAAATAATTTTGTTGGTCTTAGACCCAACTAGTACAAATACTTATGAAAATGGCATTCTGGACCACTTCAATAATACCACAAGTATTCAATGTCTTTTAACACTTCTATGCTCAGAAAATAAGACAAATTACTCTTACTTACTAAAGTATGTTGTATTTACTTAAATGTTACTAGTATATAAACCTACAAGCTAAAATGAGCCGGTATGGATTGATGACAAGTAGGTGGATGCAGTAAGATCAGCATTGAACGCCATGTCCTTTAATGATGTCGAGATTGTGGTTGCGGAGACAGGTTGGCCATACAACGGCGGGCCCGAGGAATCTGGTGCAACGGTGGAGAATGCCAAGGCTTACAATGGCAACTTGATTGCTCATCTTAGGTCCGGGGTTGGAACTCCATTGATGCCCGGTAAATCCGTTGACACTTATCTATTTGCATTATATGACGAGGATTTGAAGCCGGGCAAGATTTCAGAGAAGTCTTTTGGCATCTATAAAACCGACTTGACGCCAATATATGATATTGGACTCTCGAGGAGCAGTCAGGTAAGCTTACACTTGACAAAGTAAGCTAAATTTGCACACTTTTAAGGACAGTTTCCAACGAACATTACTGATTACACTTACTAGTGCGCGACAACTTACATTTTTTATTAGTCTAAACAACTTGACAAAATTATAAATGTTTTCTTAGCCCGTCAAATGAATAAGTATACAAATTGAATATTGTCGTAGTGACATTGTGAATTTTGTTGGAAGTTGAATATTGCCTATAACAAATGTCTAACTTCTGTTACACAAATTCTGTTTAGGGTGGTCTTGCTAATGCACCAACTCCCACCTTAAGTCCACCAGCAGATGCTCCTACTAATACTACTGGCGGTGCAACTACACTTCCAACCAACTCCTCAACGACAACAACAACTCCCGGTTCCACTACTCCTCGTGACTCGCCTACTGCTAAGGTCAATGCATCTAAAAATGCAGCTAGCTTTAACAAAATAGATATTAGTTTTCTTCTTGTTCTTTTCTTAGTCGTAGCTTCGTTGATGTAGATTAGTCTCATGTGATTTCATTACTTTAATGCTGTTCGGGTGTGTAATAGAGATCTGCAAATGCTAAATATTATGGTATGATTTTTGTTGGTATAATCTTGTTAACAACACTCCCTTTTGGAGATACTTATATAGTTATATTGTACACACATACACTTCACGTTATTCTACGCTTGCTACGGAATTTAAATATATACTCTTATAAGCACGAGGCGTATTCAATTTGTTGTGTTGGTCTTTCTATCGAAGTACACCGAAGTTGTTTATGCTGCTCAAACCGAAATAATGGGTCAAAATTAAAAGTTTTATAAAACACTATTTGGGTCAAAAAGAGTGTGTCAAAAGCAAAATTTAGTCTAACTTCTCTTTATTAAACCTTTTTGTCTTTCACGTGTAATTATAAGTGATTTAAAGGTTGAACATGATCAGGGGCGGATGTATGTAGAAGCCAGGGGTAGCGGTCGCTACCCCTGAACTTTTACCCGGTAGTGTAATTTTAGCGATTTTTGGCCATTTTTTGCCATTTTTTGGCGATTTCGCGACCCCTGAAGCAAATTTTCGCTACCCCTAAACAAATTTTCGTATTTCGCTACCCCTAAACTTGGCTCCTAGTTCCGCCCCTGAACATGATGCAGATAACATGGTCACCTTTGCGATATGCGCCTCTTAGGGATGAGCATTTCGACCCGAATCTCGGAACCGAATCGGAACCGTACTGGTACCGTACCGAAATGATACCGTTCCTGATATACAGTACGGTACCGGGACGACGAAATAAGGTGAAAAAAAAATCGGGACCACTAATTCGGTACGGTACCGGTACCAAATCGGGAAATTCCCGAATAAAAACGGGAAAAACCCGATTTCCCGGTACCGGTACCAGTATCCAAATCCCATTCGGTACGGTATCGGTACCACTATTTATGCTCAGAAAAAAATCGGTACCACTAATTCGGTACGGGATCGGTACGGGACCGGTACCGTGCTCATCTCTAGCGCCTCCCATATGATCGACTTTATTTTGCACCTTCTGTGTCATGTAGACCACAAATTAGAGAAACGAGGTGGGCAACGGCCCGCCGCGTTGCGGCGGGGCATTGTTTCATGTTGTTGATTATTGCACAATATTTTTTTTTGTTAAGTAGAAAGTAGGTTAGATGTTCGGTGCGGGGTTAAAAAGTCCGGAAAAAAAATTGAAACGGCGTGGTTATTGATGGCGTTTTGCGGCGGGGACCTGTATCCATGGATATTGATCAAGAACAGTAAAGACCACCACCATAACAACATTATTGTGGATAAAGACACTGGGTCATGTTTGGCCTTTGTAGTGTGCAAAATAAATAAAAGTCAATATATGAAGAAGCCACCTTTCCTTGATTTATATTTGACTGAATATTAAATAACTTGTGTAGAATCAATGTCTTGAGAGACTGAATCTGATTATTGTATAACAACTAACATGCGGACCAATGATGGGCCAAAAAGAGCCCGCTGAAAAGCCCAGAGTTTTACTGACGTGAGATTGCGTCATTTGACGCTAATATATAGTAATGATGGAACGTTTTATCAAGCATATATTTCACGGTATCATTTTTAAGCAGTTAAAGGTCTTAATGAAGTTATATATGGCTCTTACTCGTCAAAATCTTTGAATCCTATTAAAAAGAAATGATGCTTGCGTTTTACATTGATTCGGATTTGCTTATTTTAGGCTTTTAGCTTCAGAAAAAGCCTTGTTCCGGAGAACATGCATGTTCTTGAGTCATCAATGGGCTTGTCTATTGGGCTTTGTTTCATATTCTGAAGACGTCTGTTTTGAAAAACAATGGGCTTGTCTATTGAAAACCTAACAACTGGTTTCATACTTTCATAGTTTCATGCTTAAATTTATGTGAGAAGTGAAGATTTTTTTTTTTTTTTTTTTTTTTTTTTTTTTTTTTTTTTTTTATTGTGGACCAACTGTTTTATAAACCATATGAAACATTGTCAAATATGTTTAAGCATAAAGTCAGTCATACAGGTTCAGACATGACTTTATAAACTTTGATGACTTTATAAACTCATTTGTAATGATGTTTACAAATTTAAGCTTGTAGCTAATATAACTTCATAGGTTCAAGTTTATCTGGATAAGTTTAATCCATAAATATTGAGCTAATTGAATATTAGTAAAATTATATACTAATATAAGCTACCAAATAAGCAAGCACAAATCACCCCCTCGTCTCATATTATAATACTTCGTAATGAATATGCTACATGTATGGCATGCTTGTGACAAACAAGACCAAAAGTTCTATTAAATTATATTTCATCATGTCAATATTCGTTTTGGTGTCGTCGTTGATTAGTTATTTAATAAAATAATGAGGCCATGGTTTCTTAATCATTGTTTTAAAGAACACCTAACAATATTGACTTTAGTATATAGTTTTTATATTTATTAATTACTAGACGTTTGTTTCTTTCAGTTGGGTCTCGTATTCAGATATAACTTAAAAGACACCTCAAATTGATAAAATTACTTTTCGTTGAATAAATTACGCAAATTAATTTGATGTAGGCCTATCAGAGAGAGCACGTATTAAATTTCAGTTTGGATGTCTCTAACATGTAACTAATCAGAGGAACACCACATATATCTAACAAATCTTTCTAACATCGTGTGTCGAACATGTGCCATAAAAATATTGTTAAAAAAAAACTTGTAATATTAATCTTAAAACTATTTTAAAAGAGCTAGGTGATGGAGCACATCAATCAAGAATGAGCTAAGGCCATCCTCAAGAATAGGAATAGAAGACCGGAACGAATAACTCTTATTACTATCTCACCTATGTATCTCACCAATAACTGTTATTTGTGCATGTAAGCCTCATAACATATCACAAAAAATACCTCACTCACTCACAAAAAGAAAAAAGAAAAAAGAAAAAACGAACGGCGGTTGCTGTTGAACCAACGAAGGACGAATGGTGTGAGCAGTGGCGGGACTTGAACATTTATTTTTGGGGGTCAAATTTATTTTTAGAAGGCCAAATAGTAAATTTGTTTGTATTATCAACTAAATTACACCTAAAACCCAACTTTGAGGAGGCCGAGACCCACCCTGCCCCTTAAAAGGTCCGCCCTTGGGTGTGGGGGTATACGGTGCACTATGACCCCGTTATTGGTTACCGTGCTCTCTTGAAGCACAAGTGCATATACCAACCTACACACATCATGTCAAATTCGAAAACCATGTTACTTTTATTTTAAACTAAAGATAGCTTAACTTTTTAAAGTCCAGTAGACCGATCATGACTCTCAAGAAATATGTCACAACTTCTCACTAAATGTCACTGAAAACCAATAACCCATTACCTTATGGGTGGAATTGCCACAACATGGGCGTTTTTCTTAGCAAGAATTATTGCAGTAGGATAATGGCTAGGAGGATTTGAAAGGTATTATGACATTAAAATTTTCAAGGATTAGCCGAGGCTTAGCTCAGGACAAGCGGTTTGACCACCATATCAACCTGATCTTCCAAAATTAAAAAAAATAATAATAATAAAAAAAAAAAAAAAAAAAAAAAAAATCCAATGATACAAAAAAGGTATATCCGTATATTACATAAATCATGACTATTTCAATTATTGAGCCTAAAAACCATTTATTAACAAATATAACATGTAAAATTACGTCGCAGATTTATATAAGTAACTTGTTTATTTATTAAAAAAAAATGAAGAAAAACAAAACCCGGTCAGGTCTCGAGAACCGGTTTGATCCGGGCCGCTTCAAACCCGGCGGGTCTAACTGGGTTTAGTAAACAAAAACCCGATTTAAGACCTGTTTTTCCGACTAAAACAGATTCAACCCGTTAAACCGGCCCGATCAAACCAAATTTCAAAACACTACTGAAAGCATATTTTCATTGTGTGACACTAGTTATTCAAGTCAGAGTTTCCTTAACCAATATTATTCAAGCCATGGATTTAAAAGCATTAATTAAAATTAGAGAGAAAAGAAGCAAGTAGTTTTAAATTTGGAACACCGTCCATAGAAATAGAAATAGAAAGAGTGATCCAATTAGCATATTCTTCTTTCTGCTTTCCGCCACCTCCTCTTCTTCTTCTTCTATATCTCTTACAAAAATAAATACGTAGTAAATCATAATATATTTTCCATTTTTATAAATTCCATCACTGTTTATATAAATTATTCCCCTTCCTTTTCACGATTATCATTCGTTCCTCAATCCTCCATATAATAATAATAATAATCCTCCGGTAATGTAAATCAATCTCTCTAATTCTAATTAATTCATTGTTTTTATTAATTACAAACTGTGGTTTTAATTATATATATCAGTTTTTGTAGATGGCTAGTTTGATATCTGACAGTGCACCATGGAAGGACCTCAAGGTGATTAGTGATATTTTATTTTTAATGTAGTAATTAATTAATTAATTAATTGCATGTAATTGATGGTTATGATGATTATGTGTTGCAGAGTCATGTTGGTGATATTGAGAAGACGCATCTGCGTGATTTGATGAATGATGCTCACAGATGCAACTCACTGATGCTGTATGTTCTTTTTTATTTTATATAAATATGTGAAGAATTTTAGCTTTTAGCTCTGTATTTTAATTTCTTAAGTGTAATTAGCATCTGCAAATCATGTTTTTTTTTTTTTTTTTTTCTTTTTTTTCTTTTTGCGGTATATGTTTTTGGTTGTGACCAAGGTCACCTTACTACGGGCATTTGGTCATGTGTTTGGTCTTAGAGAGAGAAGCTGATGTGGCCCTGAGGGTCGCCATTACTATTAGGCTAAACCCACCACCATACAAACTTAAACGGGTAAAGTCCTCCCTTTTAACAACGATGACGTGGTCGCTTCATAGTTGTTTAGGGTTGTTTGCACCTAGTAGGATTTGAACTTGAGACCTGTTACATTTTAGTGATGGTAGTTAAATGCCTATTGTCACTAGGCGACCCCCTGGGTGGTTAATTAGGAGCATATTTTTGTGACATGATATTTTGTTATCTTAAGCTAAGATATTATAGGTTGAACTTGTTTCCCCTATCACTCTTGCAGTTGTTGATATAGAGATGCCCACTAGGATCGGGCCGATATTGCTTACATTCCTTATAATTGTGTTTGGGATTGAGGAATTGGGAATGGAAGATAGATAGTGTTTGGTGCTCGTGTGCTTTTTTTAAGTTAGGAATTCTACCTTTCAAATTGGGTCAATTCCATTCCTTTTGACATTTGGATGATGATTTCATTCTTGTTCTGTCATACTCTAAACCCATACGGCTACACCCATAGTGAATTCCGTCAGTAAACCAAACTCCACCTTGTTTATCTTAAAATAGTTATAAGGATTATGATTGTTGAAGCAGAATCAAGGTGGTTCTTCTCTTAATTTTTTAACCGGAGTAGTTTTAATTTCTTTTATCTAGTAGGAAGGGTAAATAGTTTTGCGTTTTTATGTTTGGGCCAAGTGAGTGATGTGTGTATCTATTCTTCTGGGTTTTTTGCAGCGAGTTTGATGGATTATTCCTCGATTATTCACGGCAATGCGCCACTGTTGATACGATGTCTAAGCTCTTTTCGCTTGCTGAGGTATAATTGTTTAAATTAAGGGAATCATGGTATTGGCTCACCAAACAACTTTAACAAAAGGTGGCGCTTTTTCTAATCATATTCTTTGTTATGCAGGCAGCACATCTCAAAGAAAAGATTAATAGTATGTTCAGTGGGGAACATGTAAGTGAAGATATTAATTAACTTATTTTCCTTACATGGTTGTTTTTGTGTTCATCTTTATGCTACCATCTTAATGAAATAGGTAAGCTGTAATACTGATACTGTAAACTTACGGTTGCTGTTTTGTATGTACTTCAGATAAACAGCACAGAGGACAGGTCTGTGCTTCATGTAGCTCTTCGTGCTGCAAAAGATACAACCATAAATAGTGATGGAAAGAATGTGGTACCAGATGTTTGGCAAGTTCTGGATAAAATTAAAGAATTTTCTGATAAAGTCCGCAATGGATCCTGGGTAATCAATTGTTTTAAATGCTAGTATTTTATTCAACTTATTAGTTATTACCTATTACTTTAATGCTTAGTAACACTCAACCCTTAATAGGTGGGAGCCACTGGGAAAGCATTGACAAACGTGATTGCTATTGGCATTGGTGGAAGCTTCCTTGGTCCATTGTTTGTGCACACTGCTCTTCAAACAGGCAAGCTTTATTAATCCACATTTTCAATCAGATATGAATCACTATTCTTTATATAGGGGGTTGTATATAATAAAAATGCTTAGTATCATTATTTGTTTTGGGGACTTACAGATCCTGAAGCTAGTAAAACAGCAGGAGGACGCCAGCTTCATTTGTAAGTATACATATTATGTGCCTTATGATGTACAACTCTGCTCTAATATTTACTTGCTTATTTATTCGACCCTAATCTGGTAGCCTTTTTTAAATTGTTTTTTACTCCTAACAAATTGCTTCAATGATCACAACTGGTATATGTTTTGTAACTCTGCTTTAATGCTTTAGCCACATAAGAAGCTTCACAAACTTAGGACTGGGCTTCATGTTAACTTCTGTTTTTGATGTATTAGTAAATACAAATCCTTTTGGAGATGTGTTTACAACTCACAGTAAAGAAGCAGTATATCCATCATTAGGGTAAAAATGAATAAAAGAAACCTTATGCTAATAAATAATGGACCTCACTTTAGCAAATCGGAACTTTGACATATCACATGCAAACATCTTCAAATCAGTGACCACAACAAAGCGATAAAAACTGTTAATTATATGCCTTCTTGATGTTTAGCTATCACTGAACTTATGGCTGCATGTCCAAGCCCATGAAAAGATATACAATTTGCACATCAATACTTAACCAGCTGGCCTAACTGACATCATTGATTCATCGTTGATTCGGTTTAGCTGGTTCAATTGGTTTCATCGAAACCATGAATATCCCTGGGTGTATGTATACACTGTTTCCTGATCAAGCTTTTTATCAGCCCCTTGATTAGTTAAGTGGGTGTGTTGTATGTCTTCTGAGGTCTATGCTTCTGACTCAATCTTAAATACTAATCTTGATGCTTCATTATTAGCGTATGAGTGTGTTGCCAGTATACGGATGAATTCACCATACCTCCGCTTTGTACTTAGTTTCTTCTCAAGTGTTGTTAGCTACAAGCATGCCATATCATTGTCACTTGGTGCATCCATAGGTAATACTTGTATCTCAGCAATGATCTTGCTTATTTATTCCTTGTTTTATTTCTACAGTCTAGCTAATGTTGATCCAGTAGATGTTGCCAGAAACATATCAGGCTTGGATCCTGAGACCACTTTAGGTGATATGATTTTATTATCTGTTGTATTTCGTTTGTAATTCATTGTAATTCAAAGTACAGACACCTAGGTTTTGCTTTATATATATTGATATCTTCTTGTATGCAATGCAGTTGTGGTAGTTTCAAAGACCTTCACCACAGCTGAGACCATGCTGAATGCTCGAACATTGAGGGAATGGATTTCATCTGCTTTAGGGTAAGTGCACCATTGAATACATAACCAAATATTTAATGCATGCTGTAAACAGTTTCAGTAAATTATTCAGTTTTTTCAATACATTTTACTAATATTCTGAATCTAATAGTAATGTGCAAGCCTCAAAAAATTTATCTTACTAAACAGGTGATAAGGTTCACATGCTTGTAGGCGTTGCATTTTCCTTTCATATAACTTAGTCATGTTATATTTGCTATTTCAGGCCGCAGGCTGTTTCAAAGCATATGGTTGCTGTTAGCACAAATCTTAAGGTTCGTTCTTTTATGATAATTACTAGGACGGGAAGAAAATTAATAACTTTCTGAAAGAAATTATATGAAACTTCACAAATTTTGGTGCAGCTTGTAGAGAAGTTTGGGATTGATCCTAATAATGCTTTTGCATTTTGGGACTGGGTAGGAGGTCGATACAGTGGTAAGATAATATACCAAGGAAATCTAATTTTGAATTTTCTATTAATTACTTACGTGATATGTGATTGGTCATTTTGATTCACTTCAGTTTGCAGTGCTGTTGGAGTGTTACCTTTATCTCTCCAATACGGTTTCTCGGTCGTTGAGAAGTACAGTAACATATAACCTTCATTTTCTTTCATTCAAATGCATATATTTGGGTTTGCTGCAACTTGATAAATTTTAAATGATCCCTTTAAATTTACTGACACGACTTACTTCTTATTTATAGGTTTCTGATAGGTGCAAGAAGCATTGATCAGCATTTTCAGTCCACTCCTTTTGAGAAAAACATACCTGTATGTATGCATGATATTATATCTTGTTTGTGATTTGGGTTATGTTTCCACCTCTAATTCTGCCTGGTAAACTTACTAACGTTTACTTTGACATACTGTTTCAGGTTCTTTTAGGTTTATTGAGCGTATGGAATGTCTCTTTTCTTGGATATCCTGCAAGAGTGAGTTCTATTATTTTCAAAACCTAAGACACTCGAGGGATTTTATTTTTTTTCAATCAATTCTTGGTTTATTTACTCATGTTCTTATCTTCCACAGGCTATCCTGCCTTACACTCAAGCTCTCGAAAAGCTTGCTCCACATATTCAACAGGTATATTATTATTTGCATACCCATGTCCAACTTTTCATAAATCATTTCCCAGTTTCTCTATTTCTAATCCTTTTTTATATAGGTTAGCATGGAGAGTAATGGGAAAGGAGTATCCATAGATGGCGTTCGCCTTCCTTTTGAAGCTGGTGAAATCGATTTTGGTGAACCAGGAACGAATGGCCAACATAGTTTTTACCAGCTAATTCATCAAGTAATATTCTACAATCTGATTCTTCTGTATAATTTCCTGTCCGCTGAACTCTATAATCTTAATTCTTGATGTTGGATTTTTCAGGGGCGTGTTATTCCATGTGATTTTATTGGAATTGTGAAGAGTCAGCAACCCGTCTACCTTAGAGGTACCGTTTCATTCGTTTTTTCTTTCATATTTTTTATCTTTATTTCCCATATATTCTGTATCATGTAAAATTTGGTTTGCAGATGAAGTGGTAAATAACCATGACGAGCTCATGTCCAACTTTTTTGCACAACCGGATGCTCTCGCTTATGGGAAGGTAATTCAGTTAATTCTTTCACTTGCAAGTTACAACTTAAACGTCAACTTCCTTGGACATGATTGTTTCTATATACAACTTACGTGATCTTCTTGTTTTTGCAGACCCCTGAACAATTACAAAGTGAGAATGTTGCTCCTCATCTTGTTCCTCACAAGGTAATTTCCTCGTCATTCCACATTCTTCTGGGCACTATCATATGCTTGATTACTAATATTTATATCATTGCCAGACCTTTACTGGGAATAGGCCATCTCTTAGCATTCTACTTCCATCATTGGATGCTTATAGAATCGGACAGGTTTGAACATCACAGACCTTACTCAAATATAAGTATTTGGTGCTCTCATGCTGGCCACACCTTACAAAATCTATTTCTTTCCTTTTCAGTTGTTAGCTATCTACGAGCACAGAATTGCTGTGGAAGGTTTTGTTTGGGGAATCAACTCTTTTGATCAGTGGGGAGTTGAGCTAGGAAAGGTACACAGAAAATTCCGTCTCCTTTTTTTTTTTCTTTTGCATAAAAGAAGTTGGCGGTTGCTTAACGAAGTTCATTGGTATGTTAAATTGCAGTCACTAGCATCTCAAGTCAGAAGGCAACTTCATGCATCTCGTAAGAAAGGAGAATCAGTGGAGGGCTTCAATTATAGTACCACAACTATGCTAAAAAGATACCTTGAGGTAAACAAGTTTCAAAGTCATCGAGAATTTATATTTGTGGCTTTTTCTTTAACTAGTATTGACTCTGGTGATGTATCTTGGCAGGCGAGTGCAGATGTGCCTTCAGAACCCACGACGCTTCTGCCTAAGATATAACCATTGCTTGATGGTGTTGAAGTTGTCTGCCACTAAACCCGCTGATAACATAGCAGTAGAACGTTTTATAATGTATGACACGAATATCACTGTCATCAGCCATTGTTGTTCACTTTTCTCCAGTGAGCTCTTTTGTATTTGCTTCTTTTTGTAACTGCATGACTCGTGAGTTACGAGCGTAATAATGCTTACCATTTTGAAGTGATTTAAATGTTGAAATTATAATATTTTCTTTGCTGAATAAGATGCTAGTATATCAGACAATCGCTTTCGCCTTGTTTGTCATGATTAGATATTGAGCATTATAAACATGAGAGACTCTTAAGTGGACCTTGATCTTTGGTTATTAGAATTATAATCCTTATTACCAACTGTTTGGCAAACTGCTACATCAACTTCAACAACTCAAGGGTCAATTACCAGCTTTAGGTTCAGACTTGACATCAGAAGTGTTAAAAAATACAACTCTCTGGTCCCTTCTGGTGAGAAGGCTTTATTTTAGTTTGTTTGAGGGGACACAATGTTTTTTGTTTGATTGATGAGCAACATGATGCTCGAGTTTACTCATATATGCTTAAACCGTAAAGTTGGCATAACAAGAGCGATTATCTACACCTTTCATTTTCGTATTGTTGAGTAAAACTAGTTTGGTAATTACAATTCACTCGGGGGAAATTAGGTACACTATATAAAGATATGCATAATTAAGACATTTAATATCATTTTTCTTGAGGACATCAGTTTGCTTAGATGAAGTACAATTTTCCCCAAATGTCAGTTTGCTTAGATGACAATCGGTTTACAGAAACGTACTACGATCCAAGTTACTTCTGTGTGAAAAATCTTAAAATTGTATCTGAAGGCATGTAAGTTGTTTGTTCCGGACTTAATGGGTTGAATTGTCTAACACATGTGAGCTGATTTTGAAGCTATATATCATTAAAAAGAATGAAAAGAAATACTACTGATTGAACCTAGTATAATGACAATATGTTAGAATTGTTGTTTTTGTTGTTGTGTTGTAGTTATGATTGGTTTCAATGATTGACATAGTCCTCAGCAGGTTCATCCATTATTTTCAGTTGAAGCCACCATTTAAAAAAGTCAACCAAATGCCTTCCAACCCAACCAAATACTTGAATTATTTTAGGGTCAATCCACATTTGATTTACTTAACAACTTCACCATCTTTTTATTAATATTCCAAACACAACTATCTTTCATTTCTTGTTTCTTGCTTACCAAACAATGGTTCTTCCTCCTCCTCCTCTCTCCCTCCTTTGCATTATCTCCATTGTCACCCTTTACTTGATGATATGCTACGCCGTTATCGGATTCATTGCTAAATCTGAAGTTCTTAGAGTTGATCACACGCGTGAAGTTGACAAACCGCCCACAGGGTTGTCCCTAGAAGAGTTACAAAAGTTACGAAGCTTTAATCATAGGATCAATGAAGGCGACGAAGAGTCTTTGAGTTGTGCAATATGTTTGGATGATTTTGAAGATTTTGAGGTATGCAAAAGATTTCCAAGTTGTGAACATGTGTTCCATAGTCATTGCATTGACCTTTGGTTGGTTCATAGAAGAACTTGTCCAATGTGTAGGACAAGTTTTGAATACCTAGCTCATGTTGTTTAAGATTTTTTATTTTTATGTGCATATATCTTTCTTTCTTGTTTGAAAAATATAAAGTTCTTGAATTTTGTTGATATTGTTCCTAACCGAATAATATGGAAATGGCGAAGCTTACGATCCATATTGTGGTACTTTTTCATTGTACATCAAGTTCAGTTGAGAAATAATGAAAAATGGATCATTTTTCCAAATAAGCAAATGTATGGCATTTGCGAAAACATGTTGTTTTGTACTCGGTCACATCTTTTTCTATTGAGTTTTTCCGATTAAAGAGTTAATTTGGCGCGTTGAATCTGAATGACTTAAGTGTTTCTTTTTTATGTTAATGAGTCTTAATGGGGAGATATTGGTGGGGCCATACATATAATATGTTTCTTTTTCTGTTAAATGGTCTATATGAGAAGAGGAAGCAAAGGATGCTCCTCCCCATTAAGACTCATTAAGAGAAAGAGGTCCACCCACTTAATCTAGAAATAAAAAGAAACAAGCCTTAGTCAACTCTTTTACCAATAGCCGCTAGATTTCAAGGTCACGTATCGTCCTAGTTGAAAACATACTGTCAAACTTTCGTATTGTCCAGTTTATCTCTAACTACAAGTCAACAAAGTTAATGCTTTTTTTTTTTTTTTTTTTTTTTTTTGCCAAATATGTATTAGAAAACTCAAGAAGAACCGCACCTAAATACAAAAAGAGGAACTCGCCCAAAGCCTATAAGCCACAGACTTGAGGAGCCCGAACCATCAACGCTTAAATAAAATCGAACTAAGGATGCTAAAGCAAAAGATTAGCTAAACAACGAGCCAAAAGGCAGAAAAAGACTAGAAACACGAGCATAAATCTAAATCAAGAATGCAGGCCCATTACACCCATCGACCCAACTATACTCGAAACTGTTCACCTGTGTGAAACCTAAAAGAATATATAATTAAAATAGTTAATAATAAATAATTAACTTATGACTTTATCTATAGCAGACTAGCAGCCCACTGCACAAAACTACAACTCAAATGAGATTCAAGATAATATATTTAATTAGTTTTTTTCTAGACGCCACACCCCAAAACGTTTTCCTTAAACAATTGATTTCAATTTTCATGGGGCGAGTTCAATAAAGACAATAAATTAAAAATCAAATCAATAAATTCTACTCTATCTATTCTTTTTTATAAAAAAAAAAAAAAAAAAAAAAAAAAAAAAAGTCATTTTTCATCGCATTTTCAAAAACAAAATATCTTGTAAACAATAAATAGTTAAAAAATATACCATCACAACGAGAATTTTCTTATCTTTCAGTAGACGTGCAATTCGATAAACTTTTAAGATTTTTATTTATTTTTATTTTTTTTAAGTTTATTTTAGTGTATTGAATATTACATAATACGAAATCACATGTAGTTTGTAATGTGAGTTTTAAAATTTAAATTACAAATCACATGTGATTTAGCAAATCATGTATGATTTTTAAGTGCATAAATTTCAGCACGCACAAAAAATAACTCGAATAAAATGTTCGTAAGAAATATATAAAAGTTCCCATATAATGTGGAATGATTTTATGATCGACATGATTGTTTAATTAGTTTTATTTAACGATCAACAGTTTGAATATTTAATTTTCATAAAAAAATAAATGAAAATGAGTTTTTAAGTATTGATTAAAAAATAAATAGCTAGAATTGTTTCATTGAATCTTCGATTTTTATGATATTTGTTGAACCAAACTCATAATTTCATACGTTGTGAAGCCAAATAGTGTATTACACAATTGAGGATCATTGATCGAGTCATTAATTACCTACTACAGAAAAAAATAATATTTTTTTCAATCTTGATAGTGTTTTCTGAACTTTTGCTCAACCATAACACCCGGTCTAATGGAGACTGAACCAACATGTCAAAACTCAAAACCGAGCTAGGGAGAACACCCACCAAACCTTGATACTGACGCTAGTTGACATGCACTGTGGCTAGTTGATATGCACTGTGGCTGGTTAACTTAAAATGTCACAATGAGTGTCTACAGACTATTCTATGTTAACTATTAGTAATTTTGACTTATTGGATTAAGAAACCTAACAAGCACGTTACTTAATTTTAAGGTTGATGCTAATGGTAAGGTCCCCCCACTACACCCGATTGGCCGAATTGGTGCACGCGTTTCCTCCATTAGCCCAACCGAATTGGTGATCGGTCTCCCCCAACCTTTTCAAAGTTATGGTTGGTTTGTTAACTGAAAGTTTCATTCTCTTTTTTTTGTGTGTGTGTGTTGTTTATTTATTTATTATTATTATTATTATTATTATTATTATTATTATTATTATTATTATTTTATGTTTTTTGTTGTGGTTGTTGTCGACTTATTAGCAAATTGTGGTTGGATGTAGTTTTGAAGAGAGAAATCTAATCTTGCCTAAGTTTATATAATCTTTAACACCAACAATAAAGAACTTTATAAACCTTTCTAATTTTGAAGTAGTCTAAAGCCCATCAATCAGTATCCAGTTTAGAGAATCATGCATGCCATGTTGCTTCTCAAGTTGAGTATGATGCAGGCCAATTCAAATTTATTATTCTAACAAATTCTCATAGCATTATCAAACTTCATTGTATAATGCATGACCTTGTTGCTTCCGAAGTTGGGGCTAACTAGGCATAAAACTTTTTTTAAAAAAAAAAGCATACTAAATTATGCATTATACTACACTTGTTACACGGTTACACCAAACTATTCGTGTAACAAGAATGATATTGGATGCCCCCGTTGCTTCCCAAAGGAGATAGCAAATTGATACGAACCAAGCGTATAACTAAACCTAACCATTATCATCAAAGCAAAAAATCAATACTAATTATGATACACATAAAAAATTAACTATAATTCTAATAGTTTAAGATTGAAACATAAAATAAATCGACTCATGGGTGTTTGCTAAAGGTTATTTAAGGGCTTATAAAATACTCATGGATATTTTTGTTTTATGTTTCATAAGCTTCTTTGAGCTTATTTTGCAACTTTTTGTCTTATGTAAGCTTAAAATGGCAAAATAAATATATATATATGCCAAAAAAACCAAAATAAGCCACAAAAAATGCACTTATAAGACATAAGACCAAAACCAAATAAGCCATAAGCAGGCTATTTAAGCCGAAACAAACGTCCCCTAATTTGATTATGAGCTTAAAAACACAAATTTAACAAAATAAAGCTCAGACGTATGCGCAAAATTTCATAGACAATGTCTCATAAGTCCAGACATAAATATTGGCATATTCATCATAGCAAAACAATCATATCACTAAACAAAATAAAAAATAATCTCAGGGTATGATCCAATTTAATGGATATTACACAGTCAATCAACATGACATCATTTCAGACCGCCCATCTATTATATATCGTCATCGAAACAACAAAACATTTCATCCACAAATCATAAAAAGCATACCAGAGTATTTTCTTACAAAAACTTAAAAAGCATCAGAACAAAAAACTGAGAATTGTTTTCCATATGAATATTTTCAGTGTGATGTAAAGATGTTGTTTGTTTTTTATGAAGTTTTATATCCTCACCTGCAGAAGAAGAGGTACATCTAAAATCTTAATTTGCAAAGAAAAAAACTGTTTGTTTTTGGTGCTTTGAAAGAAAATAATGAAAGAGAAATAAAAAATGTTTTTGTTGAAGAAATTAGAAGAGAGTTTATATTTAGTTTAAGAAGAGAAAAAAAAAGCATTTAATACAAACAAAAAAAAGTGAAAAGAGAGAAAAAATACTTAAAAAAAAAAAAAAAAAAAAAAAAAAAACAAATGACACTTTATGTGTACCATCATCATTTGCTTTGCAAAATAAAAACAAACCTTTGAAAAAAATATAAACATAAAAATATTTGGCATCAGTTAATAAGCGGAGTTTGTAGTCACCATGGTTAATAAGCGTGTTAAGCATAAAACTGAGTTTACATCATCTGCCAATTTATAAAAAACAACTTTATAAATTAAATAAAGATCGATTAAGCATTGTAATATCCACTTACACTTACAAAATCTTTTTAAACATCCTACCCTAATCAGTCACGAATTTATTCATAGTAAAGTTAATGTTTGTTTGGGTTTAACTAATTCTAAACTTATGATTTCAGTTTTATACTGATAATAAGCCATTGTTCATGGTTTACGGTATTGACGTTTGTTAACTTGTATCAACTATCAATCAATTAATAGAAGCTTATTCATTAAGCAACAAATACACATTTATAATTTTAGGGGGTGTTTGTTTCAGCTTATATAGTAGGCTTATTTGGTTTTGCGCTTATGCTTCATAAACCTTAAAACCATGTAAACCACGAATCGGAGACAAAACAAACACCCGTTATATGTTAAACCTTAACAAGACTAAGATCAAAAGTTGTAGAAGCTGGTATTTTGATTCTCAAATACTTGAAAACCCCAAATCAAACAGAAACGAAACACCCAGTATGAGAATTAAGATATCATCCCAGATTTGATATGTCAGCCTTTGGCAAAAAAAAAAAAAAACATATCTGATTCAACTATTAAGTAGATACACAATAACAAAAAACAATGAACTAGGCTCAGAAGAATGCTCAAAATTTCATAGACAAAGTCTCATAAGTCCAGACATAAATATTGGCATATTCATCACAGCCAAAAACAACCATATAAAAAAACCAATAAACAAAGTTAACTAATTAACAGAATCTCAGAGTATGATCCAATTTAATGGATATTACGCAGACAATCAACATGACATCATTTCAGACCGCCCGTCTGCTATATATCTCATCATCGAAACAACAAACATTTTAAAAAACATAACAAAGTATTTTATAACAAAAACTTAGAAAGCATCAGAACAGATTGAGAATTGTTTTCGACATGAATATATTCAGTGTGTAGTATAAGATTTATGTGTAGCATCATTTGCTTTCCAAAACAAAAATAAAAATAATTGGCATCAGTTAATAAGCGGAGTTTGTAGTCACCATGGTTAATCAGAGTGTTAAGCATAAAACTGAGTTTACATCATTTGCCAATTTGTTAAAAAAAAAATAAAAAAATAAATAAATAAATAAATAAATAATAATAATAATAATAATAATAATAATATAGGAAGGACCATTTGACACTAATGCAATATATGTTATGCAATGCGTTGGTAAGCCTTACTATTACTAGCTATATGCATCAGTTATATCTCCTTGAATAATGGTGATTTATCACAAGGAGAGGGTAAAACAGATGCAATAACAAAAAAACAATATAGAAAATATGGATCAGATGGAGGGGAGGAAATATGACTACAGATGATGTTGTTGTGTGCTGCTGAAAGAGAAGGAACATGTGGGTTAAATAGGGTTTAATGTGTAGCTAGGGTTTGCATTTTTGCGGATTTTAGATGGGTCACTGGCCCAATAAGATTCGGCCCGGTTTTAAGCATAATATAGGCCTACACAAGTGTGTAAAAGATTTTTATGACAAATTTGGCGAACCCTTCTCGAGTTATCTTTCGTACAGCAATTTATATATCCGAGTTACAATAGAGATCTAAAACGTGTAAATTAGACGAGGTTTTTCTATCGCCTAATTTATCGTTTCTGGACCTATTTCTTAGCTACGTCGCGATGTCTACCTGAGAAATTTTGAATGATATGAAACGCTTACACTACGTTTTTTAGTTTATTTAAAAAGGAAAAGTAAAGTAAGAAGATGTGAAGTAGAGTACATGAAACGAAAGAAACTTCTTATTATTGTGGTGTTCTCTAGTTTGAAAGAGACGTAAGTTTAACTAAGAAAAAACAAAAAACTAATTTACCAGTATGCCCTTTGATTATACTCTTATAACATCCATTTGCTTTAACAATACAGAGTTAGGTGTTGTTTGTTTATTAAGTGCCTCTGAGTCTCAATCTGATCCGCACATCTGAATATGAATTTGTGGTTGAAATGTCTGGATTTGATTTTCATCTTAATTTGAATAAGTGTTGAAAAATTTGAATCTTACTCAAATAAAACTGTTTGTTTTTCTAAAATTTTCTAAATGTGTTAAACTATTTGTTTTTACAATTTAAATATAAAATAATTGCATACATACGAGAAATAAAGTTTATTTAACATTCTTTATCTTTATCTTTATCTAACAAGACATATGCAATTATTATTTAGTACTCTAATACGTAAGACATATTGGAGAAATAAATAAATAAAAATAGACATTAAGGGCTTGTTGTTTGTTAAGAGGCCCTGAATTTGAATCGGATTCGCGAATCTAAATCTGATTCGCATATCTGAATCTGAATATGTAGTTGAAATGTATGAATCTGATTCCATCTTAATGTGAATAAAAGTTCGAGAAATCTGAATCTGACTCATATAAAGTGTTTATTTTTTGTAAAAAGTTGTCAGAATTTTTTTAGGTAAAAGTTGTCAGATTTGTTAGATTATCATGAAAAATTTTCACCCATCATAAAACACGACTAGACATTTACACAATAATAAAGCAAAATATGGTTAAACCTTTTTAAATCTTTATAAGCGGCTCATGTTTGTGTTGACATTATAAACCCGTCAAAACTAGTTTGGATTATGTTATAATGTTTTAATATGAATTGTCACTCATAACTTCTCGCATCTTGTACATCTATTATTTAACAAAAAATATGTGATGATTTTCATTAAAGGTACTTTCTATACGATTCGAAATGTGAAACAAGAACAAACAATACATAATGAAGAAAAAAGAAAAAAAAAATCATGAGACATTAAGAGGTGTTAAGACACCCTTCAACATCTAATTCGATAAGAGTTTTTAGCATCTTACTAATTATTAATGAGCTGAAAAAAACAAATACTCTAACTATTAACCACCTTTTATCGCCTCTTAATGACAGAGAAAAAACAAACACACTTTTTAGTCCAAACTTCTTATTGCATATGACTGTGTTAAATTAAAAGGCTATTAAGAGGTTTTTTTGGAAAAACAAATTCAACCTACCATTACATAAAGGTATAGATTTATAGTATAATACTAAACGAGTACCCGTGCATAGCAACGAGATTTTATAGTGATAGATAGTTTATTGATAAAAAAAATGTTTATACGTTATAAACAAAAAAATAATAAAAGTTTGAAGATTTGGGAATTAAACATAATGTTTTGAAACCCGGTTCGACCCAGGTGGTTCAACCGGTTGAACCGTTCCGGTTGAAAAATGGGTCGATTTAAATTGGGTCAACTTGCTAGGTTGGGTTGAAAACGGGTCAAATTAAACCTGGTCAACCCGGTTTGTGATTTGTGTTAATAGTTTCCTTTTAAAATATATGTTTTCAACATTTCCTTTTTTAGTTTCAACTTTTCACTTTTCAGTTTTTCCTTCGGGTACCCCCTGACGATTAACCGGAGAAATAGATCTCGATTAGGCCTGATTCACCAGTTTGTATCGGTTTCAACGGGTCCTCTCTGGTTTGTTTTCGGATGGTTTTTATTGGTTAACCGAACCAGTGGCGATACCGGTTCCCGGTTGAACCCGTTGATCCCGTCCAGTAAAACTATATGTATCATCAACTTGTTAGGTTGTACGAAGCTTTGCGTATTTTATTAATTTGTATAATGTGTATAATAACATGTACTTTTCATATTAGGGTGTGTAAAAATCAATGTTGCAAAAATCGTGAATCGGTACTGAGGCGGTCGGGGGGCGATTAGCGATTTTTTACCGATTAATCGGCCGATTTTTGTGACTCGGCCGATTAATCGGCCGATTTCCGTGTAATTTCCTCCAAGGTCGCAGACCGATTAGCGATTACTCGCCGATTAATCGGCCGATTCGGCCGATTTTTGCAACACTGGTAAAAATAACATTAATTAGTGTGTTTAATTATTTCATATGTATTATGTTGTAGCTTATTTAAATTGTACATTATAAAAATTTTATTGTACTTTTTAGTATGTGGTGCTTTAATTGGTTGTATTTAATTTGCTAGATATGTTTTTAGTTGGTTGTATAATATGAATACATAATTGTACTTTTAAGCAATGTTGCAAAAATCGTGAATCGGTAGTCGGGCGGTCGACCACCCTGCAGCCTGTAATCGGTCAAGGCGGTGATTAATCGGTTTGGCATTTCCTGCATGTTTTGGGAATTTCTGGAGAGCAAACTAAATATCTTAACTGATTCCAAGCCTTCTATGTTTACAAACCTCAATAAAAGGATTCAATTCTGATTATGAGGCCCATTGTACGTTATAAGTGAAATAAACGATCCCCAAATTAAGTAAAATGCCTAAATTTCTATTTTTTTTAAATTGACCGATTCGACCGATTCGGCCGATTTTTGGCCGATTCGGCCGATTTCTGACCGATTCGGCCGATTTTTGACCCTTTTTTTCTGATTTTTTTGCCTAGGCCGATTTTTTCACCGATTTTCGAAAATCGACAAGGTGCATCACCGATTAGCGATTAATCGGCCGATTCGGCCGATTTTTGCAACATTGCTTTTAAGTAATGAGGTATTTTAATAAAAGGATTAATTACATTATTTTTATCTCTTATATGACTTTTCAACAACTCAACTTTCTTACTTTAACTGTTTTTCCTTTATAAGTAGTATATACAAAGGGCGAAGAGTGACAAAATCGTCCAAAACAAACACAAATGACATCTTTCTGTTGGTCTTTGACTATTTGTTTGGTACATACTTATGTAGAATGCCATGTCCGTACTTGCAAGAAGAAAATTCTATTTCTTTGTGTAATGGCCATATTGCATCTATCACTTGAATTGAATTTTTTTTTTAAAAGATGTTATGTTTCAAAAATTCTGCCACAAAAAAATGTATAACTAAGTAATAATTAACTTTTAATTGAACTAAGATAACAAAGTTTTTATATCCTGATGCTTGATAGACATTTAAGATTGTATATTTGTATGTGATTAAAATGTTTAATACTTGTTCGGTTTTGAACTTTTCTTTGAATTTTACAAACTTTATGTATTAGCTATTGAATTATACATAAGATTTGATTAATAAATATGAATTGTTGCCATCAATATGAACTGTTTCCATCAATATGATTCAAACCTTTCCAATTCGGTCACATAATTCACAAGGCAACACACAAGGGTAAAATCGGGATCACATTAATTCACAAGGCAACACACAAGGGTAAAATCGGGATTGACCAAAAGTTAAGTTTTCCACAATTTCACTTTGACCATTTCTCTATTATAAGTAGTTAAGATTAGTTAACTCTTTATTTAATTAGTCATATCCCAAAAGTTTTTTTAATATTGTAGAAATATTCATTTTCGATACTTTGAAGTTTGAACATTAACACGTTTGTTTCAGGGCCGTGCTTCCACGCAACTCTCTTACCCACTCACTAGCTAATAAATTGAACTGGCTTGCCATAGTATATAGACAAAAATGTCATTAATTCATTCAAAGTGATGGCGCTACCAAGTCAACTTAACGAAGATTAAACGAATAGACTTAATGGTCGTCGCAGTTTCTCACATCTATATAACGAGCAGGTTAGCCCGCGCGATGCTGCGGGGAATATTCATTTATAAAAACCATATGTTATATATTATATTTTGATGGTAATATGTTGGATATTTTAGGGTTTTATGATGTTTTGTAATAAACGGGTTGTGTATACACGTGATTTTTGCCCATCATTAATGTAATATATATATATATATATATATATATATATATATATATATATATATATATATATATATATATATATATATATATGTTAATTTTTTGTTTCTGGTTTTTTTTTGCAAATAATTTTTATTTATTTATTTATTTATTTATTTATTTTAATGTTTTGTCTTTTGGGCTTATCTTGTGGGCTTTATAAGTGGGCTTACTGTTTTGGTCATGCGGTCAAACAGGTAAACTTGTATATGTTGGTTCAATTTGGGGGAAAACGAATAGTGTAGAGTTAGGGTTAGTGCTTCCAGGATCTGAAAATCAGTTGGTATTCATATTCGATGGCTCCTAAATATCCAAAGCTGCTACAGATTGGACAACAAATTGGTGATGTGCGAGTTGAGAAGGTTTTGGAGGGTATATTTGTTCGCGAGAAGCGTGCTTACAGATGTGATGCCAAAGATTATAAGGAAAGAATTGAAGAGGTGAGGAGCCGTATTGAGCACAGGCACGAAATCATTCGTGAGTTGAAAAAATTTGGGGTTCATCCTTTGTTAGAACAATTTGTGGAGGAGTTAAAAGGTGCTGAACGTTTTGACCTAAATGAAATTGGTTGGCTGATTCAGAAGAGCTACACTGCTAGTCTGCGTGTTGGTGAGAACTCTAAAACCATCAAGAAACTTAGGACGTTCAATTAATGTTGTATCTGGTTGTGGTTTCGTATGATGTGTTTAAGTCTAGTATCTTTTGTATGTCGTAGGTGGTATTAAAAATAGTATATCTGCAGTTATGTGTATTATAATTATGCAGATATCTTATGGTATATCTTTTGAATGTATGTAATTCCAGTGTGTCTGGAATTTGTGGAGTTTCTGTTAATAGAAATAAAAGTATCATTTCGTATTTCTTTGGTGGCATTATATTTGGGTTGTGTGAGAACTATATGGTTGATGTATTGTGTACATTTTCACTATGTTAGATATTCTGGGTTCCTAAAATTTTGTGTAGTTTAATGTTTGTATAAGTAAGTTATGAATTGGGATATGTTGTTTTTCGGTTTACAATATCTGTAAGTTAATGTGAGAGTTTAAATCAAGCAATATGAAATGAACTAACTTGAAATGTTGAATTGGGTAGATAACTTAAGCACCTGCATTATAATAAGGTAGTATTTCTTTTAGCTGATAATTAAATGTATATATTTGAAATAAGATAAGCAGGTAATAGAAAGCAAATTTAGTAACAGAAATTTGTTGGGTCAAAGGGGGCCATTATTTGTTTGATAATGTGTAAAAAATTTTAATGCCACAATGTAATTTGTCATTATTGATATGTGGCTGAGAGAGTGGTCATAAATAAAATAGATGATACTTTTGAAAGTGTAAGTATATATTCTTGGCTTGTGGTTAGGAAGGACTTTTGTTCCTGTGTGAAAAGCATTATTCTGACAGTTTTGGTTTCCATGCATTGTTGTGTGAGAGTTGCCTTTTTTGTTTTTATTAGTTCTCATTGGAAACAGAAACCAATTGGTAACTATTCAATTTTAGTTTGTGTAACTGGTATCAGGTGTCTAGTATGAGTATATAAGAAGAAGTATGTGGTATCATTTTTACTTATCTAAGCTGACTTATGTTTAAAAAAAACTCTAAAAAAAATGGTGTCCATTCCAAATTTTGAACAACTAAAAGAACTTTGTGGGTCGGATGAAATAAAAGATTGCTTCATGTTTTTGTTCATTCAAGAACAAAGTGAGATTGAGGGTTTAATCAGGAAAGTTACTGAATGGCGTGATGGTTTTCGGGGTAAGATTGTAAAGTTTGCTGAGCTCATCGAAGAGGGACAAAGTTTTAGTGATTTTGATGTGCCAGCGTGTGATGGAATGCAGTGTTTGGTTGAAGCGCAGGCAAAAAATGGACAGATTTTGCAATCTTTACTAACTTTTTTAGATCTGCTTCATGAGGCTATGGTTGAGAAAAAGCGTCATGTTATGGTTATGGATGTGCATGGCTAGAGCAACATGTTGTCATGGTCGAGTTTGTGTCTGTCATTGTAAAATATCTACTATTGTTGGTTTGTTTAGCTGTATGGTGTTATCTTATGTTGTGGTTTAGGATGTTGTTTTTAACGGGTCTATCCATGTTTCTGATGTATGTGTAAAATATTTGGTCTATGAATAAAACTTGTTAACTGTGTATCTTTTAATCTTTATATATTTTGTTTACTGAATATGAAATTTAATGCAGAAAGCAAACAGAAGTTTTTGTTTCTTGTTGTAAAGTTATTTCTAGTCTGTATGATAAAATGATTACATGTAAATGTAAATACATGCTAAAAAACTATGTTATTATAAGAAAAAGGAGTTTCACAAAAGGTGCATCTGCATAGTATGTGATTTGCAGTTCTGCTGATTACATAACGTTTTATTTTATCCATATTTCTACATTAACTAGTCTACGAAAGTAATGTTATTGCAGTGCTTATATACTTAGAAGGGTAGGCACACACATTTTCCGTCCTGATTATCAAAAGGTGATTTTTTTTATGATGCACTGCACAAAACAACGGAATTTCATTTCCATAAGTGGTTTGCTTATCAAGCTTTCTTTTTTTTGGTGTCAACTTGTTCTTCTGCAAAGAGTGCTCGCCTTGTTGATTTGCGACTTGTGTCTGGTCCCATTGGTGTGTCTGTTTTTTTATCGTGTCTGCATTCCAGTATATGGCGATGTTGTTGTTGTGGTTTATATAATAGATAACAGTTAGTTTTGTGTTATTGGCTTAAAAATATTAAGAACACCAAGGAAAAAACAAAATAAGTAAATAAAACTGTAAGCTAGAGTGGATACCTGCTGGATATTCGGCAATGCACGTTTCTTTTTCTGGTGTTTCTGTTAGTTGAGATGGTGCAGCCGCTGATGTGTACTGTATGCTAGTTGTCTCTTCAACTGGTGGTTCTGTATTTAAAATAGGGCATGAGAATCATAAAAATGTTTGTTTCAGATTAATTTTTAGATGTATATTTGACCTTAAGAAAAAAATTATATACAGATGCACATAAGGATTTAAACAATAGCAATGTAAAAGGGAGTTGTAATTTAGATAGAATACTTGATGGATGTTCAACAATATGTGTTTCTTTTTCTGCTGTTTCTGTGATTTGAGTTGCTTGCATTGGTGGTGTGTGTTGTATAGCAGCAGATTCTTCGAACATTGTCTCTGTATTAACCAATAATTATGAGGATCATATGTACGTGTATGTGTCAATATTGTTTGCATATATATATATATATATATATATATATATATATATATATATATATATATATATATATATTCTAGTTGTCGAAGCCCGCCCGATGGGCGGGCATGTCTTATAATTGTCATTGGAATATTTTTTATAGCGAAAGAAGGTAGTAAAATTACATTTTAAAACATACTCCATAGGTAATAATCAAATATGACATGATCAAATGATAACGGGTTTAGTGATACCGTCAATGTACACTTTATAGTCTTACAATAAGGAAATAATCAAATGTCGTCTTTTGTATTTGCGTATGAATGCAATAAATACGTACTTAAAACAAAGAAAATCGAAGGTAATATTATATAATTAAGAACACATGTATAACTTAATTATTGTTAATTATATCGAGTTTTCTTTAGCTTTTATTGTTCGTCATGTCCAAACCCGTTTTTATATTTATATAATAATCAACCATGGCAAACATATATATCCATACTTCATAAAGCAAGAAAAGAATATACAAAATAACCTAAAGCAAACTCTAATTAGAGTAAACGCTATAAAAACTATATGTTGCTTAAGCAAAAAAGAGGATTCAAGGTCATATTAACTGCATGATAATTTGCAATCTACCAACATACGTCAATTTAAATTGCAATAAAACTGATTACATCTATAAATTTCCATCATCCGACTTAAATAATAATCTCAGGCCGTATGAGTATAAAATGCATGGTATCTATCATATTGGTTACGTTTGAGTTGCAAATTGCTTCAAACCAAATTAATAATAATAATCAAACAACTCTCCTTACATCATCAATAGATCTCGTGCACACAATTGGTTAATGACATCAAATTGTTACCTCTCATTGTAACGTTGTAATCGGTCGCTAACCTCATCAACGGAGCTATTTCTGGCACCCAATTATTGATTTTTCTATGAACTCATACTGTATATTGTGTGTAAAGCAACCTGCGGTACTTTTCCAATGTACCTTGGAATCTCTTGAAACTCTATATATTGTGTTCTTATATCAAATAAAATAATTTTAACTTTAAATCAAAAGAAAAAAAGACCGAACAGCTTAAGAAGTGTGCGTAGTATCATTTTATGTCTCTATTTTATGGAGTCCAAAGATATGACTCATTCGCGAGCTCTGCATTTATCTGTCAAAGCATTCTGGATTGCTAGAGCTGCTTTCAAGCCACGGTCCCTAAAATTCTCAGCAAATAACTTCCATGAAGGGTTCTTTTGAAGTTTATTTATGACATGCTCATAATGTGCTACAGATTACAGTTTGTTTACTATTCTGATCATCATCATCTTCACCTTTAGCACTTGGTGTCATAGTGTTCACAAATGGGTGCCCGCAAGTAAGCACAAGGTACTCTTTTCTTTTCTTGGAACTGTTGTAGAAATTGTTGCAAAACCACATAAAACCTGGATCAATATAAAAGAGAGATTAAACTTCAATTATAACTCAAAAGATTCAAATATGTAAGCAATCATGTGAACTTTAGATCAAAATCACAAAAACGACAAACCTGTTATATACAAAAAATAACAGGAAGCCATAGGTTGCCCACAAGTTTATTCCAAAACTTGTCTGTTGAAACCGTATTGACCAACCGTTGACAAAGAATACGACCATATGCACGAACAATTTGTTCTCCTGCCGGCATAAGTAATAAAAAATATATTAGTATTACTACCTTAAAAAGTGAAGCTACGAATCATTGCGGTTTTGAATATCGGCACCTATATGTATACAGTTAACGATAGAATTAGTCTTCAAAAAATAGTAAAAACAAATTAGCCACTACCTGGACGACTTATGTAAGACAATTGAAGAACTGAAGTCAGCTAATGATTATAGATGACATGTAGGATTGTTGTAAGAGCTAAAAATGAACTAAATCAACTACTCACCCGGTGTAAATAAGATTGCCAAAGAAAGCCCGATGAGAAAATAAGATCCCAAGTTTACAACTACAACATTTTTTTGACCAGTCCCTCTAATGTCAATTATGAAGCTATTAATACTTTGTTATGTAGGTAGTGATTCATGAAGCAATATATTATGGCCTCATGGTAGGCTTTTTATATTAATCAACCGGTTCTCCCATAGCTCAACGTTAAATTTATAGCAACAACCAAATGCATATTGAAACGATATTTGAAATTGTTACCCTCCTTGTTTTGTGGTCGGGATCAAAACTTATCTTTATTTAACTCTTTGTTCCCGAAGGCACTTATTTTGTCATTTGCACATCCCCTTTACAAACCTATAAATACCCAAATTCAAAAATACGTTAAGAAATAATTTTCATAACATCCACTTCAAGCATAGGTTTAAAGCACCAAATTTTATGCATACCTTCTGGTAAACAATTGCATGATTTCTATCATCAAATTGTAGATAACCCATATGGGTCGGCTATAAAATGACACCACGTGACCGAGTATCTCATGTGTCGGTAACTGGTCTCGAGGGCTACATAGTTAGGACTCTCATGCCTTTTCAATGCTTAATATGACACCACTACCTTTAGTAGTTCATGCATATGAGCCAATGGTAAATTATATTTGCTCATATATATAAGAGGTTTATTAAATTCAATCTACCTCCACAATGAGGCTGTGTCATATGATAAGCATCTGATTGAACTAAAGCTTCTACTCAAAACTAAGGAATAAATATTAGCACGTATTTTATGTCCTTGAGATATATGTATATATGGAACATGATATGCAAACAGAATTCCAATATGACCCATATTCAGTTTTTAATTCTCCCACAGCAAATCTGACATGCTTGCTCAAATTAGAATGAAAATATAACAAATAACCCAACTTTGGTTTTGATGTCCCAAGGATGTGAAGCTTTAATAGGATATTTGTTTCACTCACTTAAAGTTTTACATGCCACAAAACCACCCACTCTTCCATGAATCTTACTGATGACAATAATTGGTGCCAACAAACAGGCAAAAATGGACGCAATCTAGAAGATAAGTCTAACCACCAGCAACTTAGAATAATCAGGTGGGAAACAGAAATCCAAACACGAACTCCCAAAGTTTTTGTCAGGACTTATATGTGGACATAGATATATAGATACGTAGATGGAAGCCATATAATTTACTTCATGTGTTCTGAATATTGATGTGAAGGCATTTTGCTCCATCCATCTTAATAGTAACTCTTCATCTCTATTATACTTGAAGCGAGGTAAGTTTACTACAGAATAACCTCCAATGTCGCTATGATTAAACGCATACCCACATAGTCCACTGCTTAGCAAGCCAACAACAGAACTTTCTTTCCCATCATTAGCCTGCCAACTTACCATTTGATCCCCTTCCTGATACGTGGGAATCGCACCAGGCTTTACCTCTCAAGGGATCTTGAGAAGCTTACAACCCCCACCAGGCAGTGTACCTGATCGTTGTAGTATAGTATAGTGACAAGTACCGGGGGATTGATCGTTCAGCTAGGAATAGTGTCGCTAGGATTAGAAAACCTAAATACTAGTTTTAGAGATGAAGGATGATCATTTTTGTATTTTTATATTTTTTAGAAAGCAAGTAAAAATCTCGGGTTTGAAGGATTTGGGCGGAATTAGTTGCTAGTCAACTAACCCAATACTAAAGATGCAATCAAAATAAAATACTAGAAATGAAAATAAACTAAATTAAACTAAGGTTGTGAGCAATAAATGGAGAAATTGTGTTTACTTAGATTTCACTACTCCCTAGATATCTTTTACACGTTAATTACTTGTTATAGTTGCGTGGATGACGAATTGTATTCCTTAATACCATTCATGGGGTGGCGCACTTAATTCCCCAATCCTATGAGTGCCTACTTCACTCCTATGTCGAGCCGGCTAAGAAGCTCCTAACATGGGATCATTAGAATTTACTCATGCATTAAATACAACCAATAAAACCTAGTGCACGTCAGTTCATGTTTCCTAAGACGTTCAAGCATGTTACCATTTGGAGATCTGCCAGTTTTCTTAAGCCTAACATCGAAATCATTCATCCAATACAACCATAAACAAGTAATCAACACATAATTAACATCTAGGTTTCATTAGATCTAAGCAAACACAAGATAGATCTAGCCTAGCATGATGGAATTAAGACAAGAACAAGATATAGACAACCAACACATAGACATATTGATTGAATTAAAAGAATACTTATCTCAATTACACATGAAAGGGTTCAAGGGCTGAGAACCCTTGAAAAACCTATAAAATTCGTACTAAGTTCGGCCTTAGGGTTTCTCCAAAACTTCTCCCTTTTATGAATGAAAATTAGAAAACTATATATAGGAAATTGAGGCTGACGGCGTCAAGACCAAATTGGTGATGCCGTCATCTCGCCGCCAAAAGAATTCTCGGACTGCCTTGATCTACTTCTGACGCCGTCACGTTATAACTTTTTCCAGGCCGTTACGTATTTTACTCTTGACGCTCTACCTTGTGACGCCTTCATTTCTGTACTGGGTCGTCATGAAAATTACTCTTGACGCCGTCAGGATTTTCTTCTTGACGCCGTCACCTACTGTTCCCAGCAAGGAAAATTAAGACTTTGGCGTTTTCTTCACTTTTATGCTCCAAAAACGTCCGAATTGCTTCCTTTTCCAGATTTCTCTCCCAAAGTACCTAAAATCACAAAAGGGACGATTTAGGGCAATATTTGATCAAATAAATTCTAATTCTGGCTTAAATGACCCCCTAAAAGTGGTTCATTTTTCGCCTCATCATATACCTTACACTTGAGATTTGCTTGTCCTCAAGCAAATGCGCTTTTATTCTACTCAAAATACAAGTTAGGGGTCATCTAACACTAATATAAAAGTAATTACAACAAATAATCATTCCACCAAAGACCAAAGACAAGCGCGGAGGTCATATACTAGCACCTCACAAATAGTGTTTAGATACTCACATCTCTCGGGTGTAATAAAGTATAAATTACAATATGGAAACGGAAGATATCTCTCACTACCTGTCATAGCAAAATAGATTACCATAGGCTTGGGAAAGGATCAAACCTCCACCACATGGCGTAAGTACCTAGGATAAAGTATCAAAGAGGTCTTTTAAAGGGTTGTAACGTTAGGTGTAGGGATATGAAATACGCGGTTTTGTTGGATAAAGGAAGTTTTTACTGGTGGCGAGCTAACAATCTTGGTTAATTACATGTACAATATGGCGTTGCTAAGCCAAGACTAGACTCGACTTAAGCTAATAAATGAAAAATAACAAAAACATAAAATGAACATAGAATAAAAAGGGATGGTAGTCCGTATGTTTTTTTTTCTCTTTTCCTTTTTTCTATATATATATATATATATATATATATATATATATATATATATATATATATATATATATATATTTTTTTTTTTTTTTTTTTTTTTTTTTTTTTTTTTTTTGCATACGCTCTTACCCTACCATCCGAAATAATACATCATAGGGAATGAACATTTCCCTTACACTTGAATTTTTACATACTTTACAATAGACTAAACTAATGACTCGAATTAAGAAAATCAAAACACTTGGAGCACTTTTAAGATTAACGCACATATGGGGGTAATATATGATGTTCTTCCCCATTACTCCATAAAATAAGTACTTTACCCATGAGTCCCAATCGTCCCAAACAATATGTACAAGGATATGACTCGACTTAGCAACCATGTAATCAATTAGATAATTAACTTAGAGTTTAAACAAATAACAATAATGCACTAAAGATGAGTGCATACATGGAAGGCGAAGGCGATTTGGGTGTACATTTAAGTGGGGTGTAACAAATTCTTCCTTTAAGTAAGATGCTTAAAGTTAGAAACGAAAAGATAGGCTCGGAGGGGTGTACTAGGGGTTTCGTGTACTAAAAATGAGTACAACGCTAAGGGTGTGGGAAAAATTAGTTGACTTAACTTGCCAAGTAATATGACTTAAATGATCAAGTAATTATGATACGGGTTTAACACAAGGGTGATCCTAATGCCTCTTATCATGTAGTAAATCCTACTACACGAATGTAGTCTCACTAGCGGTCTCGGGATGCATCACTAACGCAAGTTCTAGAGTCTAAATGCTACCGGTACACTCATAAGTCATAAGCACTAATAGTAAATGCTTTTCCTATCAAATCTAAAGGCGAACCTCACATATTTGGGTGGAAAATTTTTCTGAAAGTACGGTTATGTGCTAGTCATACAATCTCCTATCCATGAGACGCTTGCTATGGCTAAAGTTTCACTCCTAAATGTTGTAAAAAATTTTAAATTTGGCGCTAAAATTGCACTAACAAGTATTTCTCATAGTTTTATTACACATCTACCATTAAATAAAACAAACTCAAGCGAAAGTGTATTTGTAAGGTATCATCATTTTACCCTCCCCTTACACTTAAGATAAACATTGTCCCCAATGTTCAAGTAAAGAATGTAAAAGTGAAAAAGTAAAAAGAATGAAATCAAATACTCCCCTGATTCGCTCGGTATGGATAATAAGGAGGCTAGGTTAAATCTTCCTCCAAGAAAATGAACAATCAAAGCTTCCCTTCCAGAATATAAATCATCTTCTTGTCATACATAACCTGTGAATCCTGAGAAAATAGACAAGACAACCTCGCATAAAATCGGCGGCAACCTATATAAGTTACTAAATCCTATAAAACAAAATAAGATATAATGCTTGTGGAATGAAGTTTGCAGATTTCCTGGAGATTATAAAACTTAATAATTCACAAAAACCATAAGACTCCGTTAGAAAAACAAAACCGGTAAAATTTCCAGATTTTTACACGTGACGCTGTCAGAAGTGACATGCAGAAATTCTTATGTTAAGTTTCCGAAAAATTTCTGGAAAAAACTTGGTCTCACTTCCTGGAAAATCCTGCAAAACTTCATTATGACTCAATACAAGCATTTGACTCTAACAAATACGAATATACATGTTTATTTAATATTGTGGAGAATCATGATTGGTTTGTTTCTTGAAAACATATTTGGGGTTTCCCCTTACACTTATCTTTTGCAAAAATACTTTTAGGTGGAGTTAAGACTAGGCCAAAACAACAAAGTAAAGTATTTCCACTATTTAATTGAGAAACATGATCTACCAACCATAAAAATAAAGCATGCATACGGAAGCAAATAACAAACAAACAAAATAAAATCACACAAAACATGGGTTGCCTCCCAAGAAGCGCTTTTCTTTATTTACGAGTCTTGTAGCTCGACTCAAGGTCATGGGTTACTACGTGATACGGGTGAGTTCCTCATTGAGGACGTCCTTGGGATCAAACTTAGGTTTCAACTTCCTATCGGTTTCCTTAGTATGGTATGACCTTTCAAACTTTTCTCCATCCGGATCATACAAAGTCATCCTCATATGCCATGATCCGTCACCTTCTTTAGGTGGCTTGTCCCACCTCCATTTACACTTGTCTCCCTCTCTTTTCCACTTATTCATCTCTATATTAATAGGCATTACGCTCAAGAACTCAATCATCTTCCTAAAGACTAAGGGGTCCTCAAAGGGATCTAGCTCTTCATCTCTAGCTATGAGTTGTTTCACCAAATGTGTTTTCTTAATGAAATCTTTTTCTAGATAAAATGGGCATTGAGGTCCTATAAAGTTCCTTTCTATCCAAGGTCCATATCTAGACGGTCTCCTATTCATCTCTACCCAATGCGGTGTCGGTTCATCATCACAATCATAACTATGCTTCTTTACATCGTACACCGACCAAGTATCGCCTTCACCTACCGCTATCTTAGACTCCTTACAATCTATCATGGCGCTAGCGGTTGCTAAAAATCCTCTTTCTACCAATAATGGGCATGTAGTGTCACTAACCATGTCTAGGACGTGAAAATTCGCTAATATAGTTAACCTTCCTACGTGAACAACTACATCCTTAATCATTCCAGCCGGGTGGGCAATACTCCCATCCGCTAGCCCTATCAATACCTCCGTTTCCTCTAACTTTCCTAGCTTAAGAGCGGTGAATAAGGATAAGGGAATCAAGTTGAGGCTTGACCCTAAATCGGCTAGTGTGTCGAAAGCTTCAGATCTTCCTATCTTACAAGGCAAAACAAATATACCCGGATCATCAAGCTTTTTAGGCAACTTGTTTTGAACGAAGGCGGTCCCATTTTTACCTAGTTTAAACTTCTCATATTTTTCTAGGAGGGCACTATAGTAAGGAGCACGCGCTAAGACATCAATGACAGGGCGTTCAAGGTGAAGTTCCTTGAATTCATCGTCAAGGTCTTGCGTAAGAGGTGTTTCAACTATACTTTTGACCGGTTCTATATCGGGTGTTTTACTTGATTGGTCCTTTTGAAGAATTTGGTTTTGTTTGAAACACGTGCTCGTTGATTTAACCGAGTAGTATTGTGGACACGAAGTGGGTGACGAAACTGAAGATATGGAATTAACGTTTAGTTTCGGATTCTTGACCGTGTCGCTTGGGAGTGCTCCCATTTCTCGGTCATTGAGAACTTTCAATAATGCGTCAATTTTGGGGATCATCTCGCTTTGCTTTTGTTTGAAATTGGCTTCAAACTTAGATATGCGAGCTTCTTGAGATGCCATGAACTTAGACAACAATCCTTCAAGATTGTTGGTACTACCATAGTTGTTAGAAGGATTGTTGTTGAAAGTACGGTTAGAGGGCGGACCGTTTGGTTGGTAACGATTAGGCGGATTGGAAGAATTGGGTTGATTTTGTTTCCACCTAAGGTTTGGGTGATTTTTCCAAGAGGGGTTGTATGAATCACCATAAGGGTTTGGCTCGGGCTTGAAAGTGTACCACTTATCTCCCGCTTCGTCGGTACGCGTGGATGCGTAGTCCGCAAAAGCTGTTCCGGGGAGTTCCACACAATCACGAGTGTCGTGGGGACCACTACATAATTCGCATGAAGAAGTGATTTTGTTCACTTGGCTTGAAGGCTTAGGAGCTTCATAAGATTTCATGAGAAACTTGACTTGGTCCTCAAGTTCCATGATCCTACGGTCGGGAGTGCTAGAATTGTTCGAAGGCAAAGATATTGCCTTGACCGTTTTGTTCAAATTACGGGGATCATTCCAACTTTCGTTGTCATAGAGAGCAAGATCTTCTATGAGTTCCCATGATTGTTTCGCACTTAGATCACGTAGCTTACCACCAGCCGATTGGTCAATGGCTCGCCTCGTGGAGAGATCGATATGGTCATAAAAGATTTGGACTTGGAGCCAAAGATCTATGCCATGGTGAGGGACTTTTTGGAGTAAGTCGTTGAAATGAGTCCATGCATCATAGAGAGATTCATTTTGACGTTGTTGGAACATCAAGATGTCATTTCTAAGCTTAGTAGTTCTCCCCGGTGGGAAAAATTGAGCAAGGAAACGAGTGGTGAGATCATCCCATGTGGTGATGGATCCCGCGGGTAAACGCTCAAGCCATTGACTAGCTTGATCTCGTAGAGAGAATTGGAATAGGCGTAATCGGGTTGTCTCTCTAGTTTCAACATCTAAGTCTATGGAATCTACGATTTTAAGGAAGTCCTTAAGATGTTGGTTTGGATCTTCGGAACGAAGTCCATGGAATGCACATCCGCTTTGCACCAACCGGATGGTGTCGGATCGCAAGGGGGCCACATTGGCTCCAATGAGCTCAACGGTGTTTCGGTAGCCTTGGTGGCTAGGTCGGGAATACTCTCCTAAGGTTTGGGGCCTAAGAGGTTCTAGTGGTGGGTTTTGTTGCGGTGGGATGATGGGTTCAAAGATGTTCCCATCGTCCATGATGTCGGGTGGTGATGAGTTACGAACAAAAACACAAAGAAATAAGATAGACTAAAGAAAACCTAAAAGTAAAAATAAAATCTTACTAGAAAGGAATCTAGCAAGTAGACCTAATAAAAAGAGATTCTAACCTAGACAATAACTATTCCCCGACAGCGGCACCAAAAACTTGATACGTGGGAATCGCACCAGGCTTTACCTCTCAAGGGATCTTGAGAAGCTTACAACCCCCACCAGACAGTGTACCTGATCGTTGTAGTATAGTATAGTGACAAGTACCGGGGGATTGATCGTTCAGCTAGGAATAGTGTCGCTAAGATTAGAAAACCTAAATACTAGTTCTAGAGATGAAGGATGATTATTTTTGTATTTTTATATTTTTTAGAAAGCAAGTAAAAATCTCGGGTTTGAAGGATTTGGGCGGAATTAGTTGCTAGTCAACTAACCCAATACTAAAGATGCAATCAAAATAAAATACTAAAAATGAAAATAAACTAAATTAAACTAAGGTTGTGAGCAATAAATGGAGAAATTGTGTTTACTTAGATTTCACTACTCCCTAGATATCTTTTACACGTTAATTACTTGTTATAGTTGCGTGGATGACGGATTGTATTCCTTAATACCATTCATGGGGTGGCGCACTTAATTCCCCAATCCTATGAGTGCCTACTTCACTCCTATGTCGAGCCGGCTAAGAAGCTCCTAACATGGGATCATTAGAATTTACTCATGCATTAAATACAACCAATAAAACCTAGTGCACGTCAGTTCATGTTTCCTAAGACGTTCAAGCATGTTACCATTTGGAGATCTGCCAGTTTTCTTAAGCCTAACATCGAAATCATTCATCCAATACAACCATAAACAAGTAATCAACACATAATTAACATCTAGGTTTCATTAGATCTAAGCAAACACAAGATAGATCTAGCCTAGCATGATGGAATTAAGACAAGAACAAGCTATAGACAACCAACACATAGACATATTGATTGAATTAAAAGAATACTTATCTCAATTACACATGAAAGGGTTCAAGGGCTGAGAACCCTTGAAAAACCTGTAAAATTCGTACTAAGTTCGGCCTTAGCGTTTCTCCAAAACTTCTCCCTTTTATGAATGAAAATTAGAAAACTATATATAGGAAATTGAGGCTGACGGCGTCAAGACCAAATTGGTGATGCCGTCATCTCGCCGCCAAAAGAATTCTCGGACTGCCTTGATCTACTTCTGACGACGTCACGTTATAACTTTTTCCGGGCCATCACGTATTTTACTCTTGACGCTCTACCTTGTGACGCCTTCATTTCTGTACTGGGTCGTCATGAAAATTACTCTTGATGCCGTCAGGATTTTCTTCTTGACACCGTCATCTACTGTTCCCAGCAAGGAAAATTAAGACTTTGGCATTTTCTTCACTTTTATGCTCCAAAAACGTCCGAATTGCTTCCTTTTCCAGATTTCTCTCCCAAAGTACCTAAAATCACAAAAGGAACGATTTAGGGCAATATTTGATCAAATAAATTCTAATTCTGGCTTAAATGACCCCCTAAAAGTGGTTCATTTTTCGCCTCATCACTTCCCAAAACAACATTGCTCATTTAGGACTATTAGACTACACATGCGGAGTAGAATTTTTGATTGATTTAAAGGTCATAGGCATTTCTTCTTCTTGCCAGTGTAGGTTAGAAATATTGTTCATCATTTTTAAAAAACCTGGCTGGCAATGTTTAGCTCAAACATCTGCAGGAGATGTATTACCATCATCATAAACTGAACTTTTTTAAAAAAATAGGCACGCATCACACTGCTAAATCCGTGTACCAATAGTCATCAGAAACATGTTCTGATTGATAATGTAGTCGAACGGTTACCGGCTTCAATGCATATAAAACATAAAAAATGAATATAATTGAAGATGTGTTTAAAGATAAGATTACAAAACTTTGATTGCTAATACAAAAAACTGACTTTACTTACATGTACATATGTCGTTTTCACCCTGAACAACTGGCGGGCCTAATATCAATGCCGGTAGAACTGAACTTGGTTGAATGTCAGTCGTAGGTACAGCTGCAAAAATGTGGCATTTTGTTTTTTCTTATATTACTCTCCCACCCCTTTTCACTCGAGCTTTATATGAGATCAAAGAGGCAAAAGTATCTACCTTTCCTCCACCACTACACTGACCCATTCATGTACAGGTAGGTCGACTTGGATTATATTTTATCTGTAATAGGTCAACATGTTGAGCTTTAGTTAAAACTAAAATGGGTCACATGTAACATAAGCATCAATATCAAACATTCTCGAAGTCTATTCTGAATGAAAGCAACCACACATCAGAAAAACTATGAACCGTATCCAAGCATCAAGAATGTCATATGAGTAAACCCAAAGAAAATTACAAACCTATTATTTCCCAAGAATTACAGTTGAAAATGTGAAGGTAATTGTGTTTTTACCCTCAGTAATTTACAGGAGTCAATCCAATTACCCATCAACAATGATAGAACAACAAACAACATTAGTTCTGCTCACAAACATCCCAAATTTAATACAATAACAACACACATGTTTTAAAAATTGATATACTAATGAACTTATAGCTGTTCTTTATAGTTGATTACCTTCTTTGATCTTGTCCAAAGCAGCAATAACAACTTTCCTCTTTGTAACACAATTCGATTGTAAGATAGCGACAGTGACCAAACTAACCAATTAAGCAAATGACGATAAAAGCACCCGAGCTTCAAGAGCCTTAATTCGGATGTTTGGGATAAGCATTGCAGCTACAACTTTAGCTTCTTTATAAAATATAAAGAAGCTAAAGTTAGAGGAGATGATATTAAGTAAAAAACATGATAACGTGTATGCTAATAAGTAACAAACTTACATCAGAAGCTGTCATTCTTGCTTTCAAACGTTCCCAGTCTAAGAAGCTCTTATGGTACTTCCTAAACTTGAAAAACTCCATTTACGATTTGACCTGTTCACGGTAAGGTTAAGTTTGGTCTTCAAAGTTTACTTTACTTTGTATATTTCACCTATTATCTATTAAATCAGTAAGATATTTTGTTGTGTTTCTTTATACAACATTTTTATTTTTATTTTTTATTTTGTTAATAACTCTTAGTAGAAATTGGTGATAGGATTAGATTTTAGCAATGGTATTTTGTTATTATTTTCTTTGAAATGATATGTGCTTCAATTCCCCAAATTTGTGAACGCTTGAGATTGCGTTGAGTTGCATATGCATTAAATTAGTCATCATAAAATTTCATAGATATGCATCTTAATACTATTTAACATTGCAGGTTGGATACATGAATAATGTTCCACCACATTTACTACACTCTGAGTTTGTCTGACCTTTTAAAGTAAAATAAATACGCGTGACTGGTGGTGCTGCAGAGAAACTAAGATAATCATGGATCTAATTTAGTTCCTACATTATACTCTTGAAACAATCAATAGTAAATACCTTGACCAGTAATTGACTGAAGAATTAACTCTTATATAGATACAAAAAGGTATAAACAGATGAGTATTCGACTCTTTAGAAGCATTAACTCTTTAAAGTGCACCAGTCGAGCTAATACCACTTTTGATCCATGGTTTCTAACTTGCTATCATCATCAAACTAAAACTTTAAGCACAAATAAAAGTAATATAATTTCTTTAAAAGTGAAAGGGGGTGTTTGGATTAGCTTATTCAGTCGGCGTATGGGCTCATATGAATTGAAAAAGGTTATAAACTAACTTTTTACGGTTTATAAATTTGTCAAGCTGACGCTTATGGATTTAAATAAGCCATAAGTTGTTTATACAAATCCCTAATAAGCCGAAAAAAGTGTGCTTAGGATCTTTTACAGAAAAATAAGATACTGAATTCACATTGAAACGTGTTGGTGCAATGTACCTCACGAACACGAACATGATTTAGTAGCTGATGATGAAAACACGACCTGAATTTTTTGAAAATAAATATTGATTAATAGCTGTAACCTTAAACTCATAAGGGGATTGAAGTGATTGTAAATATTGAAAATAAATAATGATGAAAACGTGACCTGAAGTTTCCCTTAAGCATTGCAGCTACATAAAGAAGCTAAAGTTAGAGGATATGATGTCATACAACATTAAAGGTTGAAGTCTGGAATCTAAAAGCTTCTCATATCGCCTTTTACAGTATTTTCAATGATGTGAAGCCCTGATTCTGTACCGATCACTGATGTACAACTGCAATTAAAAAATAACAAAAGCTAAGAATAAGTGAATCCTTTTTTTGAAAATACGGACGTAAGAAAGAAAAAAGAATACAAAGGGAGCAACAAATCTTATCCTATGGTATCCATGCCCGCTCAAGATTATTTTTTGTAAATTTTGTAATCAAGAAGTGCCTAAATGAGAATTTATAAAACCTTTAATCTTTCATTTGCCTTATAATCTAAAGCAAAAAAAGGTATTGGAGAAAATGAAAGCTTATCACTACAGATGGCAGAATGGGTAGGCAAGTCGGCTGGATAACGGTTCCGGGTCAGGACAGATACATTTTAATATAGGTAGAACCGCATTGACTCAAACATTTTTGTAACACAAACAGTGACAAAAAAAGGTAATCAACCAATTCGGAATTCAAACCCAACCATGGCAGGGGCATAATTTATCTTCAACTTCTTTGCAAAATATCAGCTCCTTTGGAACCCTGACTGAACATTTCCTGGTGGAAGGCACTGCTCAGACCACACACATCCACTTGCACTCATTCATTCTGTATACAAATGTAAAAAACTATGGTCACGATTAGATAAAGAAGGCCAATTAAATCTACATTTACATGAAATAAGAAAACAAACTGAAAAAGATTGTGAGTTTAAAGTAATTTTATATGATAACATGGAACATGATTATACTGCAGCATCGTGCACCAATGGCTCTGTAACGTGAATAAAATGCTCAGAATCTGGTCGACTTGCTCCCAACACTGATGTACATCTTTCCATTCTTTCACTTTGGTTTTCTTCCATAATTCTTTGGAACATTCTTTGGAACTCTATCTCACTTTCTGAGATCAGTTGCTTCATGGCGTCTAAGCTAGTGAGCTTAATGATGCAATTTATATAAGTTGAACTACTTACTAATCAAAAATCTAAAAAAATATATTAATTGGTTCTCCTGAATACATCAAGAGCGAACATGAAACGGTGGGTACCTTCAACTTAGATTGAATTTAGAAATGTCGAAATTTGACAATCAATTACCTCTCACGCATCGCAATGTTAGCAATGTCAAAATTTGACAATCAGTTACCTCTCACACATCGTAATGTTGAGTCAATCGCTTGCTTTAGATTATCATACATTGATTTACCCCGATATGCATGCTTGTTGAACCGTGAATCATCTGTCACTGCCCATCTTGTCTCGTTCCATCTGCAACAAAAAAAATAATAATAAAAGGTAATCAAAATTTCATTATGCATGTTCTTAAATCAACTTACAAAGTCCATGTGATTATTGTACATCATATACGAACCCACATGGTCCAACATCAAAACTATCAGGTTATAACTTCAGCATATTATATTCAATACCATTTAGATATATTCCACCAAAATTTCTGCAAAGTTAAGGAAAATTACCCTATTTTACTTTTACCATACTAAATCCATCCCTTGTTAATCAACTGACCTGTGTAAAGCATAATGATTTTTAATAAACAATAAATAAATTTATAAATAACAGGGAAAAAATCCTTTTCGATATCATAATGTTTCTCACATTTGGTTTCTCTCGCTGGTCCTAAGTTAAGCATCATAAGGGAAACATTTCCTTCATGTTTCATCACCGAGAGTGTCCTCCATTAACTTCTATTGTATTAAGTTCCTCAATAACACATATCAAGCATTTATGGATAATGCTATAAACATTTAAAAGATAAAGAAAACGACTTACTTTGTGTTCGGGAAAGCATGAAGGCAGGTACCAAAGATCAACAAAATGACTTGGTGTTCGTTAACATATCGTGATGCTTCATATCTTCCAACATGTTTATTTATTTTGTCGTTGCGTTATAAGGCATCACTCTTGTTTTGCATCCTCAGAAACTAATCCTAAACCACAGACACATGCATTTTCCCATAATAAATAAGTAACAAAGTGTGTCTATGTAGTCCTTGTTTAATAAATCGAATTTAAACCAATCATATATAGATAAACAAATAACTAAACAATCATAATACCCTGTGCGTAAATGTAACAATACATAGAAGGGATAATGAGAGAATATATACATGTATTGGCTGTTATGTGCCTTCATGCTTTCCAACGATTTGTGCTGGTGTACATAACCCAATTGTCAATAACAAATACATTTGAGTAGATGCCAAAGCATGAAAAAGGAGCACTCTTGTGTCTCTGAAACAAATATAATGCAATATATTCGACTGAAAACACAAAACAACATGCATGTTAGCAAACAGGCTCACCCATACTTCATAAACATTGCAGTTCCGCTCGATAACAACTTGAATTCAAAAGGACGTCTAACCTACAAAAAGCTGCAAAGAAACCAACATATGCATACACGGTAACATTGTTTGATCATCAGGGTTTTGAGGGAAAAGAGAGGTACCTTTTTTTGTACGTAATCAGTCAGACAATATACAAAGACTCAAATTTATTTACAGAAGGGCAAAGCATCAACATATAATAATTTTCAATGTTAGATTAGTAAAAAAGACCTTAAACTTGATAGTAACATACATAATGGAACGATCATATGTACCTCAGCCGCCATGATTGGTTGATGCATTTTTTTATGTCGTGTTCTAGTGATAAGAGGAAAAACATAATATTAGGGTTTTGAGAAACAGTTATTATGAATGTATTGAGAAATATTTTAGGTAAAATTAAAAATGGATAATATGTTTTGGATTATTACTGATTTTTGTGCTTCTAATTAATGCCATTATCAATTTTTACTTGGAAACTTAATAACAAAAGTTGGATTGCTCTAGTGGTTCCAATGCTTGTTTATGGTTGGAGACCATCCTATGTTCGAATCTTGCTTGCTCCAACTTTTTAATTCCGATTTTTAATAGCTTCATGTATTAAATACTTGCTAATGTGATGACGTGTATTAGATGACTAAATAAATGAAAAAAAAAATCTGCTTACATTACATTGATGACATGGCTGATGATATGGCTGATAATGAATTACTGGGCATTGACTGGGCAATGAGGTGGCATATTCTTCAAATGCACATGGCTGATGACATGGCTGATAATGAATTACTGGGCATTGACTGGGCAATGAGGTGGCATATTCTTCAAATGCCTCCTGTTATATATAATGTAGAGATATATATATTTTACCTGAAGACGTGCCTTCAATATGTTTGGGTGCTTCTGTGTCATAAAATATGTCACTCATAATAAATTCCACATACCCCTGCTTGCAAGTATTACTGAAATAGAACTGGAACATGTGTTGTTTTCCCACTATTGTGTCAATTCTTGGTGGGAATGTGCGTGGGTCTGGATTGTCAATGGAGCTGACCAGAGTTGGGCAGTCAATGCAGACAATTTCGTCTGCTTTCGGTGTAAAGAATGTGAACTGTGCTGTTTCAGTGTTGTCTGTTATAATCACCTTGAAATTGTATCTGTATATAAAAGTAGTTAAATATTATTGTTTATAATCATTATGTTTTGTTACGGTGCATAACATTACCTGTAAGTTGTTTCTGACAAAATGCCGTGATCTTTGCAGTCGTAAACTCCGTTGGTGTTTCTTGCTTTGTTGCTGCAGGAGTTGCATGAAACATAATACCAATCACGGTTTTTGTTGACAGACACTATTGTTCCTTCACAGGTAAATCGCACGTTCTGTCTTTTTTTGAATAAAACAATTTTTAAGTAGATTGTTATACAGAAATAGGTTTTCATATTTTTTATTTGAAGTTGTTATTGTAGTGGGTTAAAAGTGACTTTACAGTTAGTTACCTGGTAAGGATCTGGATTTTGTTTGATGAGTAGATTAAGAGGAAATCGGTTTTTGTACTTTTCCTGTTCTCTATTCTCGAAACGATATCTGATAACATCAAGCTGTGGTTGCTTGTCGTACAGTTCTCTGTACCTGTTACATATTGATTTGGATATAAGTATTTGATTACAAATATAGATCTTAGATTAAGTAATTAGTAAATGTAGAATATCTTACTGTGCCTGGTATTGTTGGAGTTGTGGAATGGTAGGGTTGATGTAGTAATACGTTGCGGGTGTTGAGGAAAGCTGTAAATCTGCAGTTGTAATATTTTTTATTAAAAAATGCATCATAATTTTAACTTACGATTAATGGGTGATTTTATAGTAATATTTATAAGTGTACCTCTGTTTCGATGTTTTGTAACTCAGCATGAACTAACGGCAATTATTACTGGCTTTTCAAGTGCATCAATTTCTTCTTTCTTGAAATTTTGTGCTAGACTATCCCAGAGTGTCAATTCAATGTAGTTTCGGCTGTTTAGTTACAAAAAATAGTGTCATATATTAAATGCAACAATGCACGGATAACACATTTTTTTGTCTTTTTTTTTTAATCATGAATGCAGGAACTTACTGGAGATTCTCTATTCCAATCACGCGTATGATAGACTGGTTACTATTTGGGTTTCCGATTTTTTCAGTGTCACTTGAGTAAACGTAGCAGCCAATATAATCTGGAAACATGAAGGTATAATTTTATTAAGTATTTAAATAGGTTTATGATTTAGAATAAAAAAAAATTTAAAAGAAATACACATTACCTGTAAGGACTGGGTATGGTTTCTTTGTTTGACTTCGTGGTTCAACTACTCTGGTAGGTAGTTGATTGTAGGATAGAAAACTGAAATAGTGATGTGGGAAACTCTCAGGGGGTATAGCATCAAGTTGTGTGAATCTAGTAAAGAATAAGGATGTGGGATTTTCGAGTGTTTGTTGCCAATTATTTGTTTTAATGCACTGAAAGTTTGAGATGCGATATGCTTTGCCAGGAACCAAAATGGTTTTAAAATGCTGAATATCTTCAGGTTCCATATTTGCCTGTATTGCGTCGCCCTGCATTGATTGAATAGCCTTTTTTTTAACTTACCTGTGTGTGTGAAATGTTTTCTAAAAAATCCTTGTAAACTATGTTTTTGGTCTGATTGTACGCATGCCCTTCCTGTTTTTTAATAAGAAGTTTTAGACCATAGGGGGTCGTAGATCTTGAGAGAGCCACGTAAAGTTGTCCATGGCCGAATATTGGTTCTGGAAGATAGATGCCAATTTTTTTTAAAGACTTGCCTTGGCTCTTGTTGATTGTCATCGCATAACACAACCTAACTGGAAATTGTTTCCTCTTGAAAATGAATGGGTAATTAGGGTCTTTGACTGTCAAAGGAATTCTTGGAATGAATATTTTCTCTCCTATTCTGTTGCCTGTGATGATCTCTGCCTCTGTTAGCTTTGATAGCATTTGGGTAACTATCAATCGTGTCCCGTTACAGAGACCACCTCCAAGATTAACATTCCTGAGTAACATAATCGGAGTTCCAATTTTAAGTGTAAGATCATGCGGCGGTAGACCTTGAAATTTAAGTGTATTTAGGTATTCTGGAGGATACAGAAGTTCTGTTGCGGCACCATCTTTTCCTATCGGAATAGCTTCATCTGAACTTAAGTACGTTTTGCTTTTGCCTTGTATCATCGATAAAACTTCTTTGTTTATTTCATCAGCAGTTTCATTTTTAGGACAGACAATCGCTTTTTCTTGAAGAATTTGAGCTGATGGTGATTCCAATGTTTTTTTGTCGTATATAAAACTGATAAGCTCTTTGATCCCGTTTTCATTGTCTGGAATGACATATTCTTCTGGAATTGTAATCCAGTTGGCGTTCTGCGGGTCTTGTTCGTCGCCTTGTCCAATATTGCTGTCGCCTACATCAAGTAACCAAGCAGAAAATTTATTTGTTTTCATTTTTTCTTCTTCGTTAAGTGGTGCTTGCAACAACCTCATATTTTGTTTCAGTTTATACACCTTGAAATGCCGCCAAAGGTAGGATGCTGTTATTGATGAATTTACTATATCTGCTTTAGAACCCTTTTTTTTAACAGGCAACGTTTGCCTAAAATCGCCTCCCAACATTATCGACTTACCACCAAACAACGTTTCTGTGTTGTTTAAAATGTCTCTTAATGTCCTGTCTAACGCCTCAAAACATCGGCGATCATTCATCGGCGCTTCATCCCACACAATTAATTCAGTTTCTTGTAACAATTTTGATAACAATGTGTTTTTTTAATGAAACACATTGATTCATCTGTCAATTCAAGTGGCAATTTGAATCTCGAATGAGCTGTTCTGCCTGATGGAAGTAACAAAGACGCAATCCCAGATGATGCAATAGCCAAAACTATTTTGCCTTCTGAACGGAGTGTATTGATAATCGTTTTCCATAAAAAAGTCTTCCCGATCGTAGTTTTTTTCCTCCATCAATAATCGGTTACTAAGCTCATCAAGCAGATGCCTTGGAGGTGATGGGAATCCAAAATCTGTGATCAACTTTGAACAATTGTTGAGTATGATCTCCAACTCATATAAAAGACACCCTTTAATTTCTGGGTGATTTATATGGAGATCTTTTATATGAGTCATAGCTGAGGCTCGTGCTGGTATGTCATCAATAATGTGATGCCAGTATGTTTCGAACAACTTTATTGGATCTGCCACTTCACAATAAATTAGAATGTGAGCGAACAAAGTACGGAGTTCTGATGCAGTGGCAGACAATATTGCCTCCTCCAATGCTATGCACCATTCTCTGTCGTCTTCAAGCAGACCTAACGCCTGGCATGCTTCACGATAAGTTGGAAATATCACATCATTCACTTTTCGCACATCAACAAATGATGTGCAACCTTTCTGATGACAAAGGAGCATTCTAAAATAGAAAAGCTCACCTGCTGAAGGATGGACATATGCTAATCTTTCCACTGAAGATTTTGTTTTGTATTTTCTTCGTTTCCAAGCTTTACAGTCATCATACCAAACAAATTCTGATGGGAAATCAAGATATGTTAAATGACGTCCCTCTTCATATAGTCTGTTAAATGTGAACCATTCGGTTAATGTTGTGAGCTTTCTACTCTCATCGCTGGCAACATATGGAAGAGATTCGTTGTCGCGAAATTTTATCTGTTGCATGTCTTGGAGATGAACAGCTAAAATCTACACTGCTGGTTCTCTATGATGAATTGGGAAATTTAGAATTCTCCAACACGCCTCGACATATGAATCTACCATCAATGAAGTTTTTAATCTCGTCAATCTGAATGTCAGAATTGTTTGCTGATTTTGATGTTTCACCCAAAGGCTTGACTATCTTTGCTGCTATTCGATCAGTGCCTTTTGATATGTATTTGAATAAATACTTTATCAACATACTCCAGCCGCAATATTCAACGTTTATATGAGCATTGAATATTAGACAGAGCAATCGGTTATAGGGCATAACGTAGGCGTTGTCCAATTTAACGTCACCACGTGTAGCATAAGCAGGCGTTTTTCTTCTTCGGTAGTGTACATGGCCTTTGTCATCAAAAAAAGTATTCTCATTGTATTTTTTTGGAAAATGCTTGCCACAGCCGCCTTCCTGCATACATGGTGCTTTGGATTTGTAGCACCGCATGGACCGTGAATCATCATGTCAGTCACAACTTTGTACCCTTCTGGATCATCTTTTTTGTCTGGTATTTCAGCACTAATGAACTTATCAACAGCTTCAGGTGTCTGTATCTTGTCATCAGAATGTAGCCATACTAATGTATGGCAGTGTGGGAGGCCGCGCTTTTGAAACTCAATTGTGTATAAAACTGTTGAAAAAAAATGTAAGTAACTAACTAAATACTAAATAAATCTTAACTAAATAATTAGTATAAAATTAAGTGATATGAAAGTAATTTATTTAAATCAAATAACACATAAGTACCTCCAGTAATTTTGCCAAAGATCTTTCTTTCTTTAATAATTCTCAGAAAATCTTCAAATTTTTGCTTGAAAACTCGGTCAACTATGTCAGCTCTGTCCGCAGTTGTAAGTTCTGGAAACCGTTTCATGTATCGTTTAATCTCCGGCCAGTTTACATTGCATGTGAATGTAATAAAAAACTGTGGGTTTCCAAGAACTCTACAAATGGCAAGAACATCTAAATAGTGACTATACATGTATCTTGGTCCGCCAGTGAAACTTGAAGGCAAAATAATTCTTCTGCCTATCTCCGAACCACAACGATCTCCCCTAGAAATTGCGTCGTAAATTCCTGATAAATACTCACTTCTGATATTGTTTTGTTTAGCTCTTATAAAATCCAAACGGTCTTGTTTAAGTGCACAATATACACAAACAACGTATTGCTGAAATAATCTTCCACCTTTAAACATCAAACCTTAAAGATGAGGACGCTCATGTAACTGGGACATGTAGTACATGTTCATCGATAGTTTGGGTCTTCTATTGCTTGTGGCAGGTACTCTAAGCTCCATTGAAGTGTTGTAACCTGGCTGACCGTATATGAATAGAAGCGGAAATTGTAATGACATGTACGATGAGTGAAGCTTGTTGATTCTTTGTGGCTGTTCTCCTTTCTTTTGTATAATAACATCATAGTCTGTTTCAGTGTTTGGACCGCTTTCATACATTATGGCACCAAGTATATCTGAAGTTGGTAGCTGGTACTCACGTGCTCCAACAACGTTAAATAATCTGATCTTGAATTCAGGCACATTTTCTTCATTCAGTTTATCCCGTGCAGTTCTGAACAGCTTAACCAATTCGTTGTGCTCGTCAAGAAGCTGTATGAGGTGTTCAATAACTTCTGGCTTCAATGACCTAGAATTCCTCCCGCCAAAATGATTCATTTTGTGGTCAACTTCATTTTTTGTATCATATATGTAAAGTTGTAAAAAACATGGGTCTTTATTGTCCATTGGACAAAGTGAACCTATCCAATGATATATTTCACCAGATATTTTGAAAACATACGGTCCCCTACCGTTGTTTACTGAATCGTCTATCTGTGCACCAAATGAAGTCATGCTGAACATCTGATTATATGCACGTATGTTTTCGAGAAAATGCTTATCTTTAAACAGTTGTTTGATCGCATCTGGAGGATCAACTTCTTGTTCAATGCGAATTTTTCCTCCTGCGCAACATCGATTGTACCGAGGCTTTTGTTTTGAAGAACTGCTTTTTAGTCTTTCTCCATACCAAAAAGATGCATTGCAATATTCGCATCTCCAATCACAATCTCCCAGATCAATATATAAACTTGATGTTTCTGCATTTTAATTTTGATAAGGAAAAAATTATATGCATTTACATATATGATATACAAAATGCAATTAATTTCTAAAAAAAAAGGATATTATACCTTCTCGTGGCAAACTATTTTGTGTGTGCTTTGTATGTTTATGTCTATATTCTGTTTCTCGTTGCATATGCCTCTTTTTGTTCCCTCTCATTGAATTACTTGGCATGTTAACTGTTTCTGTGGTACTATCTTTTTGTACATGATCGTTATTACATGTAAATTTCAAATTTCTTGTTAGTAAAAATACACACAAATTATAAGTAAATACACTATAAATAACTTAATCTGTTAACAATCAAGTACCTATATTGTTGATAGACAAAGGTTTCGGCTTTTTAAGTGGATGGTATTCCGTATCAGTGCTTGAAAAATGTGCACTTGAACTTTTGCTAATGTATCCAACATCATATGAGTCCTCTGCCGTTCGTTTTTTTGAAGGTACCATTTCTAAAATAGATTTATTTGTTCTTTTATAATATACAAAGTATCACAAACTTTGAGCAATTATTGTAAAGTGTATGAGAAAAAAGGAATCAGAAATGGTTGTATACCTTTTTGACTGTGTTATGTGATTTTTTTTGCCTTCTTTGCCGAAATCATACATATGTGGTACAGATGATGTTAAACCATTGTTGGTTAAGAAGTCTGTGCATAAGACGTTGTCTACTTTGTTGCCTGAATTAGTACCAGGAACAGTGTCTTTCGATATCTCTAAAATAAAAAAAATAAAAAAATAAAAAAAAGAGTAAGTTAAAGGAGGTACACATGTTAGAGTCCACAGTATTGGTTGTTACTGTAAAAATGGTATGTATACTAAAGAGTATCTTGTGTTAGAATTTTTGTTACCTGTGATCTGTATTTTAGATGGCCTTTCTGCAGATATATGATACCATTGATTTTCATTGTATCTTTTCTTTGAACATGGCATGTTTGTAGAGACTGTGTTTGTCTGTTCAATGTTGCTAATTTCTTCAGAAACTGCAGGTTTGCGATGATGGTGATTCAAACACAGATTTGGTGTCTGTGTTTCTGAACCATTTCCTTTGACTGTTGTCACGGACGAACATGGAGACCAACTTGTCGATGACGGCGATACATGTAAGTTTTCGCCTTCATGAACTTGCAAATTCTGGTTCGCTTTTTTATAGATGCCATCCTTTATAAAAGTATTTGAAGAGAGAAAGTGTGTTTTATGTGACGTATCATGATACGTGGCGCCATTTTAAAAAAAAATCCTTTCCAAGGATTTTTATCTAGTGGTGTATTGTTTTTTGGACCACAAACATTGTTTGTTTCATTTTTTTAACAAACCTTTTCCAAGGGTTAGCTATACTCTTAGAATCCATTATATGGAAAACAGATATAGGCAAGCAAACTATAATTGCAATTTGTACACACATATAGCACCAAAGCAAAACAAATAAAATAACATGGACATGTATTTTTTTGTAGCATCATTTCATAAATAGTTTGTGCAACAATGGTAAAGAAAAATGATTAGACAGAATATGAAAGTATATAAGTGAAATCAAATATATATATATATATATAAAAAAAATGGACACAGATAATGAACCAATAACTAAGCTGCAGAAATTTTACCTCTCTTAAAATTCCTTCTCTTCTATCTTCAAGTTTCCTAGACAACAAAGACCTCTTTCACTGAATTATGTTTTCTTTTCTTAATTGCAGGTTTTTGATGTATTTAAAGAAACTAAGCATTCTTGAAGCTTCTTAATGAAGATTATACATGTATTTTATAGCCAGGTGGGTATCTTTGCATACCAGCATTTAATGTAATAGTACAGTCTAAACAGTAATTGGTGTACATTTGTCCACTTTAATATTTTTTGTTTTTTAATTACATGTTTAAGTATCATAACAACCAATCAGATTCATGTTTATTTTCCTAAACAGTACATGGCGCGTTTTTCCATACTTAACACCCAATCAGAGTTTGTATTAAGCATTTAATCACCAAATCAACCAATCAAATCCGGACACACGGCTTTTGGATCACGATTTTCGAGAGACCAAATTTTGGGTTTTAGTATATAGTATAATACGACACTCATGCATGCATATACTTCATCCTTTGAATCGAAGCCACTAAAGTCTCAGCTCTAGAAATCGAAAAACTAGCTATATTTAAGGTAAGTTTACTTCAATGTGCTCATATTAATTTGAGGTTACTTAATTAGTACTTGCATATTCATACTTATAATACAATATCGTGAAACAGCCTAGGATACATATATCAAGATGTCTCATGGCAGTCATCAGCACAGCTTTGAACTAAAATCTGACAACCTTCCTTTTTATTGCCGGCGGTGTGAGCAACTAGGTTTCGGATCGGGTTTCAAATGTAGAGACTGCAACATTGTTTATCACCAAGAATGTAGGAACCCACCACCCTGCGTGAGATACCCGTTCTTCTCAAAGTTTTACTTAGAATTTTTCAGCTGTGAAAAGACAAGAGATAAGCTGCTCGGTGGTGCTTTTTGTGATGTATGTTGTAAGAAGATCACATGGTATCACTACAGATGTACGTGTAGTTATGTTAATAAACGTCATGTGCACCCGTCATGTTGAACATATACATCTAACTTTGAAGTTGAGGGCCTTACATTTAAACTATATGACAAGGCCACTGCAAACTGTTTGCATTGTGGGTTTGAGAAACTTGGTTTATGTCCAGGATGGGCTTATGTTTCTTCGTGTGGTGATTACTGTTTTCATGTTTCATGTATCATGGACATCATCCTTGATAATCTGAAAAACAGGTCCAACACTGGACAGAGTGGTCCTTCTCAGACTGTTGAAACACGGTCTGTGGTAATTCTGAGGGAAGAAAAGAATTCGCGAAAAGGCAAAGTGGTGCCAGTTCTTAACGCGATAGTAAACTTTAACCGGTAACTATTTGGGTCTTTTTGCTGATGCTGGACGTTTTTTGCTTGATCAATGATGGGCAACGGGCCAATTATGGACTTTTGTGTGTATGTTTAAGTGTACTACACTACTTTTTTGATCATCTGTTATATATTACATAGAATATATAAGGAGAGGAGGCTTTGAATCTATAACCTCCAAGGCTCCAATGAATAGTGTTTGAGATCCTAAGAAGGTCATATGTATTCTTTTATATCGTTGTTCAATGTTATATCTGGTGCTAATTTCTGTTTCATCTTATAAAATTACATGTGTTAAATAAATGACACATGTATTGTATATAACGAGGATTTCAACCCGCGCGTTGCGGCGGAGCGTTTGTATACAATAGTATTGTATGCGTTGGGAGACGACATACTTAAAATAGAACCAACTTTTGTTTAAAAATTTGTAACCCGTGCGTTGCAACGGAGCATTTGTATACAATACTATTGTATGTATTCTTTTGAGGTTTTAAGTTAATGCAGAATAGTTCGATACAATGTTTGACCACCTCTACCTCTAAAAGTAGAGAAAATATGTTACTTAGCAAGTCAAGTGTTGTTTAGGTCAAATACATGACTGAGTGACATTTTTGCGATTTCAAGTGTTAGTTTTTTTCTTTTATTGATGGATGACAAGCCATGGATTTTAACACATGAAATCGCAAATAAAGCCATACCTGAGCTCAAATTTGTGAATCTATTATTGTTCTCCACCTTTAGTATCTGTCCACTGGACACTCCTTCTAGCACATTGGTACACAGGCTCACTTCCTTCCTTCGTTCACCTATTAGCGGACCAGTCCCGGAAGAAGGTTTCGAATCCCTAATATGCCTCAGGTTGTGTTAGTGCCAAATAATACAGGATGAAAAGTTAACGTGCTGAAATAAATTGAAGCATGTACCTCCAGTAGTACACGGGTCGGCTTGAATGGAATCTCGACTTGTTTTGGAGCTGTCTTCTTCCAATCAATAATCTTCTTGACATCTTCCTTAGTTAATTGGAAATTAGTTCCTCATCATTGTGTCAAAATCCTCAGTTGCCTCCTCCTCCTCTTCGTCCTTTCTTAAGCACCACTGCACCAGCAAGGGACGCTGTAAAATAGAAGTTTGCTTTAAACGAATGTAAATCACTGAACTACAACTGTAGCAGAAATAAGGGGTGTTTAGGATTTCTCCAAAAGCAAAACACTTAAAAACCTCAAGCGACGCAATTATGTTTTAACATTCACTTAAGAGCAAGTCCGTGAGAGAAAAGTGAAAATCTTGACTATTATATGATTCAACAGAAACGAACGATCAACAGACAAACATGAACCTCATTAAAAGATGTACAAGGGAAGGTCAAGGCTAAGTCAAAGGACCAGTATTGTAACAATTGTAAAGTTAAAGGACTAGTTTTGACATAGCAGATAGTTTTATATAAATACATTTTGTAATCTTGTTATTTCTCAATCAATCAATAATAACAGAATTTCCCTCTCAAATCATTTTCTTATTTCTCCTCCATTAATCTTCTTATGGTATCAGAGCTCTATAAATGGAGTTCTGACCATTAAAACCATTACAAAATCGTTAAATTTCTTCATAAAGTGTGCTAGAGTGTGTCTAGTGTGAACATTTTGTTGTTTTTTTTTTCCGTTGTGCTTGTAAATTTTACTCTGTTTCTTGATTCTTGATGGCTTCTTCGTCCTCAAACACACCCACCATGACTGAACCAGCACTCTTTCAGAATCCATTGTACCTACACCCTTCAGATGGTCCTGGCTCATTGACTGTTCAAGAAAAACTTCAAGGTGCTCAGAACTATCGTGCATGGCGTAGGGCGATTGAAATTGGTCTCTCTACAAAGAGGAAGTTAGGTTTTATAAAAGGTACTGTTCTAAGATCCACAACTGATCCAAATCTTGCAGAACTTTCGGATACTTGCAATAACATGGTGATTTGTTGGTTGATTGGTTCTGTGAATGAGTCTATTGCTAGATCTATTATGTTCATTGGTACTGCAATTAAAATTTGGAATCAGTTAGAGAAAAGATTTGCACTAAGTGATGGGTCAAGGAAATACAAGTTAAACAAAGATACTTATGAAATAACACAATCTGGTGAATCAGTTGGTGAGTATTACACTAAGATAAAAAGTGTTTGGGAAGAACTTGATAGTATCAATGTGTTGCCTTTGATTTATGTTGTTTCAAAGGAAGTTGGTGTGTTCTTGAGTGCTTTGAATAAGCAAAAAGAGGAACACAGATTATTTCAGTTTCTGAATGGTCTTGATGATCATTATAGTAATTAAAGAAGTCAAATTCTCATGATTTTTCCTTTGCCAAGTGTTGAATCTGCTTGTTCTATGCTTGTTGGGATATGAAGATCTAAGTACTGCTGGAAAGATCAAAGTACTGCTATACTGCTCAATAGTCAACGTGCTGATCAAGGTCAAAGTACTGCTAGTTATTGAAGATTATTCAAAGTACTTCGAAGAACAAGGACTTATGTGTAATATTGTTTAATGGATTACTATGTAATATTGTATGAATATTCTAGAATTAGTTAGGGATAATTACTTGTCGTTCAAATAGATAATGTAAACCAACTTAAGGTTATCTATAAAAGGAGCCTTATGATGGTATTAGAGGTACGAAGTTTTTCTAAGAGTCTTAGAGTTTTCACAAAACAATTTTAGAGAAGTTAAAGATTGTTAGTGAACTTGTATTTAGAGAAGCAGGTTCAAAGAGTTGTTTTAATATTAACAAAGTTCTTCTTAATTTTGTGTTAGTAGATTCCGCACACTTTACAAAGTAATATCAGTGTTTCACTATTAACTGTTTTGAGTCATTCAAGATTGTTAAAACCTTACAGGCTACAAAGTAGTTTGGTCAGAGTATATCGATCCAACAATGCTTCAACAAGAAGAGTCACAAAGAAAGTTGTTTGGTTCTTCTAGTTTTGAGTCTACTGCACTTCTTAGCAAAGGAAAGTTTCAAGAAAAGTGTTCTATTTGTGGTTTTAAATGGCATCCTCCAGAGAAATGTTGGGATAAGGTTGGTTACCCAAATTAGCATCCAAAGTACAAGGCCAATAAGCAGTTTAAGCCTAAAGAAGGTCAAGCGAGAGGTCAGGGTCAAGTGACACAAAGAACTGCTGCTCATGTGGAAGATGGTAATGTGAGTTTTACACCACAGCAGTTTGAACAATTTCTCAGAAGTTTTCAGACGAAAATGGCCTCAGATGGTGATACTGAATTTGCTCAAGATTTTGCAGCAAGTATTGCTTGTTTAAACAGTCAATTAGACTAGCTAGAAATCTTAGAAAATTGGATTTATGATTCTGGAGCAACAGACCATATGACCCATGAGGAGAAACAGATTTTGGAGCCTTACTTATTACAAATTAAACCACAAATTAAATTGCCAAATGGAAATACTACTGTGATCTCACATGTAGGTAAAGTGCAGCTGAATAATGGCATTTTGTTAAAAGATGTTCTTGTTGCGCCATCTTTTAAGTTTAGTCTTCTATCTGTCCCTAAATTGATTGAGGATGAGCAGTGTGTTGTATCTTTTTATCCACATTTTTGTGTTGTCTAGAACTTGGCAACCAAGAAAGTTAAAGGATTGGGTAAGAAGAAGAATTACCTTTATCATCTACTGAATGTCCCAACTGACAAGGTTGATGTTGTTTTTAGTTCCCTGGTAAAAGCTGCATTTCACAAGTTTTCACTTTCTGCTGTAGGAAATCCTTTCAATAATGCTAGTTCTTAATCTCTTTGGCATCATAGGCTTGGACATGTATCTGATTCAAAGTTGACATTCATTACTGATTTACCAGTTACAGTTTCTAAGTCTCATAATAGTGATTGCTTGTCTTGTCCAATGGCTAAGTTTGGAAAGTTACCTTATACGTTGAGTGAATCTCATAGTACTTCTGTGTTTGACTTAATTCACATTGATGTGTGGGGGCCTTACAAAGTACCAATAGAAGGAAGGTTTAGATATTTTTTGACAGTTGTAGATAATTGTAGTAGAGCTACATGGACTTATTTGCTGGTACATAAGTCTGATTCTTTTGTGGCTTTGAAATCCTTTCTCAAGTTTGTATCTACTCAGTTCAATAAGAAGTTCAAGATTGTTAGGTCTGATAATGCATTAGAATTTGTGAAAGGAGAATGTGGTTCTTTTTTGTTAAGAGAAGGAATTCAACATCATACCTCATGTGTAGATAGGCCACAGCAAAATGGGAGAGTGGAGAGAAAACACAGACATATGCTAGATACTGCAAGAGCATTAAGATTTCACTCGCACTTGCCTTTGAAGTTTTGGGGTGAGTGTATTATAACTGCAACATACTTGATAAACAGGCTTCCATCTTCTGTTCTTGGAAACAAAACACCTTATGAGATCTTGTTAGAAACAAAACCTTCTTATACTCATTTAAGGGTGTTTGGTTGCTTTGCTGTGGTGAGTAATCTGTTGATATAAATAATGCGTAAAAACGTTATTAATATTTCTCGATATCCCTATGTTTTGACGATCACAAAATATAAAATCATTAAACGTAAAATCATTGCGTAAATAAGTATTTAGTGACAAAATATCATTTTATCCAACTAATTTACTTAAGGTATGAATAAACAAGTGCCTAATACATTTTATGATCAAAGGAAGGTTTATTTACTAATTACAAATTATATAAAATGGTATAAACATTTTATATATTTAAGAAAAATACTTTTGGTAATTAAAGGAAAATGTTTATTTCACAATAAATAAATGAATTCAAAATTTTAACCAAATTCAGTTAAATTTTCACCAAATAAACTTTCCCCAGAAAAGATAAAGAAAACTGGCCGTTACTGTGGGCGGCCCCCTTAATTTTAAGGGGGCCAGCATACGCTCCTGTGTCGGATTTCTTTACCTATAAATATTGGTTCAAATCTGAATTTTTTCCTCACCTTTTGCACTAAAACTTACTGTTCTAATTCTCTCAAATCATCTTCCTAAATCTTTTGATCATGAATATATTAGTTCTTGTTTCAAGTGATCCAATCCTTCATCATTCAAAGTGCAAGAGAAGAATACTCCTCCAACATCTTGTTAAGAAGTATTGTAGGTTTGTGTATATTGTAAAGGTGTAGAAGTTGTGTAATAGATAGATATAGGTGTGTTAGTAGTTGTGAATTGAAGTAGTTGTGTTGGGTAGAAGTAGAAGTAGTGTTGTGAAATAGAAGTAGTGAAGTTGTGTAGTAGTAGTGGTGTGCATAAGTTGTGAAGAAGGTGTGTAGTGGTGTGAGATTGGTTCTAGCTACTATTAGGACTCGACATTTAGCTTAGTGCCGTAAATTGGTGTAAGAAAAAGTTGTGTAAGGTTTTCTCCGCCATAAGAGAGCTTGTTGACATAGTGAAGAAAACTCTCGAGTTAGGTTCTCGGGGAGTGGAGTAGGGGGAAGAGGTGCTTCATAGCCGAACCACTATAAATCCTTTATCTTGTGGTGCGATCTTTCCATCTCTATCTCTTTACTTATTTACTTATATTGTTGTCATTTTATTTCGTAGATATTAGTTTATATAAGTGTTGTTTATTAATCTCACATAAAACAAGAATCGATTATTTTGCAAACAAAGTTTTTATAAAATAAAATTGACGTAAAACTCTTCAACCCCCTTCTAGTTTTCCACATAATCCTTCAAGAGTACCAGATAAATTTGCTCCTAGAGGTGTTCCATGTGTGTTTGTGGGGTATCCTTCTAATAAAAAGGGGTATAAGTTCTACAATCTTCAAAATCATACAACTTTTGTATCTAGAGATGCAACCTTTTATGAGCATATTTTTCCTTATGCTACTGAAAGTATACAAAATTTCTTGTCACCATTACCTACCACTCTTCCTTGTCAATTCACAACAAACTACACTGAAGAAGTACAAAATTATTTTTCCACAAATCAGCCAACAGTAGATGCTTCCCAAAATGACAATGTATCTGCATCATCCCCTGTTTCCTCTGTTTCAACAAATGAAGCTTCTACTTTTGAACCTGCTCATGTTTCTTCTGAGCCTTCTCATAATCCTCCACCAGTGATTACTACTTCTGTACCTACTAGAAAATCCTCTTGACAATCTACTTTGCCAATAAAATTGAAAGATTTTGTTCTTAGTCATACACCCAGGGCAAATCAGGTGTCTAAAACTCCTCTTATACCTGAATTTCAAGTATTAGTAAATGCTCTTCTAGCTCAAAGAGATCCTGTAAGTTTCAAAGAAGCAGTCAAAGAACCTGGTTGGTGTAAAGCAATGAACTGTGAAATTAAAGTTTAGGATGATAATGGTACTTGGGAGGTCACTGTTTAGCCAAAAGGAAAGACTGCAATTGGGTGTCACTGGATATTTAAAACAAAGTATAAGGTAAATGGAACAGAGGAAAGGAAGAAAGCTAGACTGGTTGTACAGGGAAATAGACAAAAGCATGGAGTTGACTATCAAGAATCTTTTGCACCAGTTGCAAAAATGGTCACTGTTAGATCTCTTTTAGCTGTTGCTGCACTGAAGGGGTGGCAGACTTGTGAAATGGATGCTTCAAATGCATTTTTACATGGTGATTTTTTGGAAGAGGTGTACATGAAAATGCCTTTGGGTTACAATGGAAAGGGGGAGTGCATTACAACTGATTCATAGATGGACAAGAATCTTGTTTGCAAGCTCAAAAAAATCATTGTATGGTCTTAAACAAGCACCAAGACAATGGTTTTCAAAACTATCTACTGCTCTTGCTTATTTTGGTTTTGTTCAATCAAAGACTGACTACTCATTGTTTGTCAAAAATGATAGTCAAAAGTTCACAACAGTTCTAGTTTATGTGGATGATCTCTTGATTACTGGCAATGATGTTTCAGAGATACAAAATCTTAAGTCTCAGCTGAGTTCAACATTTCACATAAAGGACTTAGGTGAGGTGAATTATTTTCTAGGACTTGAAGTGTCAAAGTCAGGTCAAGGAATTTTCATTTCTCAACATAAGTATACAATGGAATTGTTAAAAGAAGGTGGTGTTCTGAATTGTAAGCCTAACAAGCTTCCAATGGATCCAAATCTCAAGCTGCAAGTTGGTCAAGGTTCTCCATTGGCTGATCCAGAAGTATATAGGAGATTCATTGGCAAGTTAATCTACTTGACAGTCACTAGACCTGATATATGTTACACTGTACAGTTGCTAAGCCTGTTTATGCAATCACCTACATCTGTTCACATGCAAGCTGTTAAACATTTGTTGAGGTATTTGTTGCAAGTACTAGGTCAAGGCATTTTGTTGGCTAAAGATTCAGCTGTTGAACTAAAGGCTTACTGTGACTCTAACTGGGCTAGTTGTCCTATGACAAGAAGGTCAACCACTGGCTCTTGCATACTCTTGGGTGACTCACATGTGTCCTGAAAATCTAAAAAGTAAGCAGTGGTTTCTAGATCATCAGCAGAGGCAGAATACAGGGAAATGGCATTGACTTGCTGTGAAGTTACATCGCTAGTGAGTTTGTTCAAAGATCTTGGTATAAAGAACCTACAACTTGTTAACTTGTTTTGTGATAATCAAGCAGCCCTATACATAGCAGCCAACCCTGTCTTTCATGCTAGGATAAAACATATAGAAATTGATTGTCACTATGTTAGGGATCAAATGAAAGTTGGGCTAATCAATCCTTTATATGTTAGTACCAATGCTCAATTGGCAGATGTGTTTACAAAGGCTGTCACTGCAGATCAACATTGTTAGTGCAAATATTACGATATTTAATCTATACAGTCTCGTTTGTTTTGATTGATGACAAACGTATAACTTGATACATAACGTAAATTGTACAAGTTACTCGTAATCATATTTTGTCTCAACATCTCTCAACGTCTCGAGTCATCGTATGCTACAACACAGGTTCGTACATGTTTGTTATGTGGAATTATGATCAAACCCCTTAGAATGACTAAAATACTTTAGGAGTCTTTAAGTATTTTAGGTGTCAAAGTACATTTTAGGTGTTAAATAGAATAAGTGTCACATTAGGTGTCTAGATAATATTAGCAAGTTTACAATATATAAAAATGTGTCTTGTATCAACATAAGTACATAAAACATTTTTAGTAACTTACTAAATATTATATAGCTAGCTAATATATTTTTTTTAATACAAGTAATTTACCTTTTTAAGTTAATATATACATTTGTCTAAACGTATTTTTCATAAAATGGAAAACTATACTTGGAAATTATCTTTGTCAAAGATCATTTAAGATGTGTCATAGATTGTAGTTGACTTGGAAACATCTTTGGAAAATGACTTGGTCAAAGAGCTTGTAAGATGTGTCATATTCCTTGTAAGTTGACTAGGAAACATATATGTCTTGTCTTGTCAACATTTAGTTTCAAGTATATGCATATGTCTTGTCAATGTTGACTCTAATAGTAACCCATGGTTTTGGAACACGGTTTATAGAACATGGTTTTGGAAAACTTCTTTACTTGTTTTGCCTATAAATAGAAGTTCATGTTTTACTTATGATGATGATGAAAAGATGAAAAAACACTCACACATAGATAAGTAGGAAACCATGTAGATCACCCTTTCTATAATGATCATAATGCTTCTAACATTAATCTTTGTTGTAAGCATATCGTACTTCATGATCCATCAAGAAGGTTACAAGATCTTGAAGTCACCATTCATTCAAGCATTCCAACATATGAAGATTCAAGGTTACTTGACATCCTCAATGATTGAAGACTTCTTATTCAAGAAGTTCATGTAGATTAGTCATTCATATCCATTAGACTTTTATGTCTTGGATCATCATTGTATCATCACAATATAGATTAGATGGTTTATGTGTTTGTGCCATAAAACACAAGGTTTTTATGTTGGGCTACAAAACATAGCGGGAGTGGTTGTACCCTTGGTAAAGAACTCGACATCTAGCTTAGTGTCGGAAATATTGTATCGGCGACGATGGGAGTGGTTGTACCCTTGTAAAAGAACTCGACATCTAGCTTAGTGTCGGTAATCTTATAAGCGACGTGTAAGGTTTTCTCCGCCGAGAAGGGAGGTTGTTGATCTAGTGAAGTAACTCTTGAGTTGGGTACTCGAGGAGTTGTGTAGGGAGGAGAGGATATCTGTGAACGAACCACTATAAATCCTCGTGTTCGGTTTGCAATTTCCTTTTACTTATTGCTTTTCTATATTGTTTGCATTATGTGATTGTTTGTGTTGTGACTTGTTGTTTATGCTTGTGTGATAACTTGTCTTTAGTTTATGCTAGTCATAAACTACACTTAACATATTTCATATTAGAACAAGATAAGAATGGATATTTGATACAACAAGTTTAAAGAGTTTTAAATGGTTTTTAAACGGTAACGTATTCACCCCTGCCTACATTTTCACAATTGGCATAAGAGCTTCATAGCTCTTATTTTCAAAACAAATGGTTTTTAAAATGGAGCACGATCCATGTATCAAATTACCATTGAAGCGGAATATAATATGAAAAATGTTTCGTTAAGTATACTTAGAAATTTTGCGGTTAAATATTACTTTGTATACAAGCTTGAAGGTGTCCTTGAAAAATAAAAGAAAACATTTCTTAAAATTTGTAAGTGTCAGATTATATGCTTAAAGCTAATTTACGAAAACTACGGTTTTAAAATGAGTGTTTTGGATAACTACAAATTTAGTTGAAAAATCACGTTCGTAAATGTTTAGATAAGTCACATAAGTAGAAATGTTATTAAATATATGTTTTATATGTTTACTATCAAATCTAGTAAGTCCTACACGTTTTCTTTATGTCAAAATATGAGTTTTAGTGAATCTATCATCAGACCCCGCGGAACCCTCATCCTTAATGGGCGGAACCCTAAAAAAGGTTCCTTGAAATCCGTCAGTTCAGTGAGAGTTTTTGTCCAACTTCAATAATTCATAACTAATTAACCGTAAGTCCGTAGGAGTCGCACCACCTATCAATTTGAAGGTAATTGTGTCTACTTTCTTTTTAAAATGATGTTATGGCCTAAATCTAAATAGAAGTCAAAAGATTAAACCAAATACTTCAATGTGTTCAAAATATCAAGTTTCGTTTTGACGTAGAAACTCAAACTTTTGAGTTAGGCAATATAAGTTAGTATCCTTTGAACATTGACATTATTTTATTTAAAACTAAAGAATTTTGTGATATTCATATATACAAAGGAAGCTAATCAAGCTTGGCATACATCGTCATATTTAAACGCAAAGTGACGAAAAGTATATTTCTTTTTATGTTATGCTAAATGACTACTTGTTTTAGTTATATGCATATGTGGTATTTGCTTATTGAAAGTTGTGATTACACTTGTTTATTTGTGATTCATGAGTGTCAATCTTGTCATGATATTCATTTGCTTGTTTGTCTAATTCATGTTTATACACAATAGGATATTTGCTAGATTGTGTGTACTAAGTTGAAAATTTGTGTTTGTATTGCTTATTGATTTAGATATTATTCCTTGCATATGTTATGTGATTATTTTGCATAATTCACTTAGGAATGAGAATTAAGTAATACTAATTAAATATCTTGGAATATGGTCACGCGTCTAAATAAGTCACTACATTTTTAAACATGTAGTATTCTTGTAAAATGGTGTTTGATATACATGCTTCTACAATGATGTTTAATGAATGTGTTGTGCTATAAGATAGAAACTCATCTTAGATTGATCATGCAAACTAACCGTATCATGTTTTTGGCTTAATTTCTATTTATGGTAAGCTCATAATCCTCGGCTTAATCTATATGCTAACATGTGTTAGAATATATGTTTTTAGTTTTAATCTATCACATCTAATTAGGTGCATATGTTCCAAGTATTATTAGGATACTTGAACGGGTTTCGGGAGTCAATAAATGTCCACTATTAAGGAGTGTTTGGCACTACTTGAAATTTGAACTATTTGGTAGTTAATCAATGTGTTTCATGGATATATGTTCTTCTAGGATCTTTTGTTATCTTTGGACATTGTCTTATACTAACGGATATGCAGGTAGACAACATTTGGGATGTTGTCAAATTTTCTAGTTTATGGATATTTCACTAAGTATAGTGAAATTCGCTAGCCCCCGGTCAAAGTCTAACGGTTAGAGTTTTTCTATATCCAACTTTAGCATTTCCTAATCAGTACTATATTTAAGTTTTGTTTTTAGGAGTTTTCGAAAAATTTGAAATTCATCTCGAGGCTCGAAATAGTGGGCTGCTTCATTTCTGGTGTCTGGCGGAACCTTCAAAAGGGTTCCGCTAGTGCATTTTCTGGGCAACCCAGAAATAGCCCAACGGAACACACGAAACCCTCAAAAGGGTTCCGCCCGTGTATTCGTAAGGTTCCGCCAGTCCTGCAGATTTCTTTTTAAATTTTCATTTAAGACCCTCACTCAAGATCACTCACTTTCATCTCTAGGATTCTTCTCACTGATGTTCACTCATATTAGGATTAGGACTTATCACTTGCACCTATAGGATAATCATCTATAATAATACTTTCTAAATTTCGCAAGAATGATCCAAGTTACCTTTCTCCATAAAGGAAGGAATCCGAAAACTTGTTCCTTGTAATCCTCGAGCCATTGAGTATTTGTGATCACTACACACACTCACGACATTCTTTCATCCTTAACTCATCCTTCAAGACGATAAAGATTTACATCAAGTCATAACTTACTCTTAAGTTATACATGTATTATCGAGTCTTGTTATCCTTTTATGCTATCCATTCTCAACTAAGTAGGATTGACAACTTAAGTATTTCGTTCGAAATATTCAAGTAAACTTGACTTACTACCGTAGTCATTAAAAGTCATATCCGAAAAATGAACACCCAAGTATTTTAACAATGTTTGTTAAAACACTCATCACAACTTGAACACTCATCATAGTACTCTCCTAATCAATAGGAACAAAAACAAATGTCAATAGGTTTTCATCCTTAAACATTTAGCACTTAAGTTCACTTGTTCTTTCACCATCATCTCATCACCTTCACCTTGTGATATATCTCATCCCATAAGCTTCACAAACATAAGCAAAACTTCAAGCACCTCACCCGCCAGTTGTACCAACCAATAGATCAGAACAAATTAGGATTCATCCTTCTTCACTTTCTACATCTATGAAACTTAAGTACTTCCTTAACACAAAAAACCTCCACATCACCACATCCTTCTTTGGACACACTAGAAGAGCTACCACCTAGATAAACCAATCCACCATCCTTACCTTCATTTGAATCCATTGAGTGCATTGCTCAAAAAGCCCTTTGTCTAAACACTAGTTTAACAAACTCAACCATACTTTACCACCTATAGGATTAGAACCTTCGCCATCAAATGAGCATGAAGCGCACATTTAATTACACTAGGTTTAAGTAGTTCCGCCTTCACAAGTTATCAAAGTATTGGTAATACTTTTAACTTCTGAACATGTTTCATTAAACTTCAAATCAACATTTTAACAACATATGTTAAAAAGCAATCTCAAAGCCAACCTCATACACCCTGAGCAACAATGACTCTTGAGGAGTATACATAAGAAACTCGAGTGAATTCCTCTAGTCATCATCTAGTGATTATAATCTTGAGACCAAGTATATTTAGGATAGGACTATCCGATTCAAACACTTTGGCTTCATATCTTCATTTAGTAAAACATGATGTCTTGAAAGACATTATGCCTAAGAAATCATGCGTCAAGTTTTCATCATTAAAAGGATATTGTATATCCTATGCGTCATTCTCTCATTGAACATGAACGGTTGTGTTACATGAGATTTCATTATACCCCATTGGGTTAATGATCTTAAATCAACACCTGCAAGTTCTAGGATCTAGAGCCTCCTCCTCATCTCGTCATTATTGTTTTCATAAGCATGGTGACTTTATTCCACGTGATAATCTTACTTATTGAAAGACACCATATGTGCCTATTTTCTTTTAAGCGTTCATCATAACCAAACCTTACTCATAATCTAGTTCAAACCTTGTGCACATCCACGGTTAGTCCTACACATCTCTATAGCATACACAAGATCTATTGAAGTTGGTAATTTCACTTAGATTCTTGTTCCAAAGAGCTTTCTTAAGAACGTTCTTAACATATTCCATTTTTACACACTAACACATCTCTTGGTCTTTGATGATCAAATCACTCTCATAATCTTTCATCACTCAAACCTTAAACCACCAATGTGACTTGAAAAACCGAGCTATCCTTTGTTCTACCCATATCGAGTCGTCCACCATTTCCATCCCCTCGAAAAAACCAAGAGTCAATATCATACACCTAGTCATCTTCACAAGAAGATTCCACCATGTAACCAAACAAGTGTGTAATCCCCACTAAAACCTAACACATTAAGGTTAAACCATCTTTCATGATACATAAACTTATATTCACCCTTGTGTCGCTCTTTGAAACAAAGGGCAACTGTTATATCCACACACTCATTGTCATAGCTATCTATGTAGTCGAAAGTAAAGTGAATTTCATTATGAAATGCGTCTTTTCCACTTTCTAGCAAGTGAAGAACACAAAGAAGATATCCAAGCTTCAAGTGTTGTCAATTCATCATCACCTCATTTCACACATTCACCTTCAGTCGTCAACCAACAAAACACCTCAAAATTCCATGATTCCCAATCATCCATTAATGATTACCCACATTCACAAAGAGTCTCCTAACCTCAATCCTCAAGATCACTCATCGTCACCTCCATACCAATTTTCTAATCCTTTCCACCTCCTTTGAGAAAACCACATGCCTTTTCATGCGATCATCTCGCATTGATAGAGAAGAGCTACATGACTTCAAGGATAAAGTTCTTTGTATGCTAATCAACATCCCTAAAAACTTCAAAATCATTCAATTTCACAAAGCTCATCGCTTTCACTAAGCTAATCGCTTACATTAACCTACAACCTCCTAAACACTTCATCATAATTCTTTATACGATGCATTACACAATATGTTGGATGTCCACCTATTGAGGAGGAGATAAATTCATTCCCATATTTGTATTTTGTCAAATTGTATTCAAAGAACATCTACTCATGTTTCTTACACCCTAAAATACCAACACATAGGTACACTTCATTTAGTTAAAGTCGGTTCACAAAACCACAAGTGCTTCAAGCCTTTAAATTTTTCTCTTTTTAATAGTTCAAGCCTATTTCACCCCCAATACCTCATCAAGTGAAAAACACATCATATGTTCGGCAAAGTTCTTCATCTCCACAACCAACAACCAATGGAGTCTAGGATTATACTCAAAACTAGGACTTCACAACTTCATTGTCTAGAACACCATCATAGGATCATATCCTTTTCCTTCCTCGACACATATCTTGCACATCATTGTAAGTGCAAACGATATTTTAATCAAACTCTCATTCTCAACACGTTGGTCTAATCAACACTTGATGAGGCGAAAAATGAGTTTTAGGGGGTCATTTAAGCCCGGAATTGAATTTATTTGATCAAATATTGCCCTAAATCGTTCCTTTTGTAATTTTAGGTACTTTGGGAGTGAATTCTGGAAAAGGAAGCATTTTGGACGTTTTTGGAGCATAAAAGTGAAGAAAACGGCAAAGACTTAATTTTCCATGCTGAGAACAGTACCTGATGGCGTTAAGAAGGAAATTGTGACGGCGTCAGGAGTAAAATCCATGACGACCCAGTGAAAACCTGAAGGCGTCAAGAGTTAAATTGGTGACGGCCTGAAGATGGACTACACGTGACAGCGTCAAATCTAGATCTAGGCAGTCCGAGGAGTTTATTGGCGGTGAGATGACGGCGTCAGACATTTACTTTTGATGCCGTCACCTCACAAAATCTATATATACTTTTCTATTTTTCATTCATAAAGTAGGAACTTGTGTGGAGAATACTAGGGTTGAACCTAATAAACCCTAGGTCGTTTGTATCAGTATTTTCAAGGGTTTTTACCCCTTGAAACCTTTCATGTTCAATTAAGATAAGTCCTCTTTCAATTCAATCAATATGTCTATGTGTTGTTTGAATATATCTTATGCTTGTCTTGATTTCAACATGCTAGACTAGATCTTTCACGTGTTTGCTTAGATGTAATGAAACCCAGATGTTAATTATAGGTTGATTGCTTGTTTATAGTTGTATTGGATGAATGATTTCAATGTTAGGCTTAAGAAAACTGTCAGATCTCCATTGTGTAACTTGCTTGAAAATCTTAAGAAACATGAACCAATGTGTACTAGGTTTTTATGATTGTATTTAATGCATGTCACACCCCCAGAATCGGGTCCAGCGGAAGCATACATGTAGCTGGGGTGTAACTCAATTGGTATTACAGCACAAGTACAAAATTGGTTTTCACTTCAATCATTTAGAATAAAATCGTTTAACTAAAAGTATTGAATTTACATTGTTTAAAATTAGTGCGGAAGTAGACCCTTAAAATAGTTTAAAACGGTCCCCATAAGAATATCAGAGTCTTCTATGACCATGCCATGCCCTGCCAAAACCTCCTGTAGTGTGCCATTGCTTAAAACCTGAAAATACATGCTAAAACGTCAGCATAAAGCTGGTGAGTTCATAGTTTTAAGTAAACAAGTATTTCCCGTAAACAAGTGTTTCCAGAAATCAAGTATTTCCCAGCAAAGGCATCGTAAATCCACTCAGTTACAAGTCCCGCCATAAGAGACTTGTAACCTGTGTGTTTACAACCCACTGCCAAAAGTAATATGTTTAAGTAAACAAGTCATTTGCGGAACACGAGATTTTCAGTAGCAAGACAATATAACAAATACAATGTCATAGCTAAAAATAAGGTATACAGTGCCTAAGCTCATGACCCCGAAGCTCGACGTAATCGTATGCAATCAAGCATAAAATGCCCCAATTAAGTGTTTGCCAGACACTCGGAAGTAATCCGAATGATATGCGTCCGTTTAACAGGTTGGCGCGACCAACTCGGACGGGGTGTCAACCCAAATAGATCTATCCACAGCATTCGCGCTTACACGCATGTAATTAACGGTTCATGATAAAGGGGACTTAAGTGGCAGTAATAGGTAACTCAGGCAAAGTAACAGTTTTGTATTTATGTCCGCAAAAGCAAGAACTTGTGTTCATAAGAAAGAAATCAAGGATGGAATAAGTAATTCATAATGTATTCAAATAATCAATCAAGTATTTCAACCATCCAGTAATGTTTGAGAAAAGGAATCGCGTTCAAGTAAAAACAAGCATTGAATTTAAATAGTAAGGAGCATGTATCTTACCCTAAAACAGTTGTAAAACAAGTAAAAGTAGGGGTTATGAACTCACCTGGTGCAATAGCTACGATGACAACAATGAATACACGAAATGAGGCACGATCTCTAATCGCAACCTAATAGGAATGATATGATCTAATGTAAGAAATGAAATGATGCTACACATGCAAATACGTATGTTATTGATACCACTCGTTAGTTTTGAAAATAATGTTTATCGTCGACAAATACGTTTTTGACGTCTCGTTAGGTTAATAACCACTTTTCATGGAAATAGGTTGAAACGGTACTCCACGATCCTTGTTTGGTGTTCTATCGGCAAATATAAGGTTTTTGTCGCAAAAATAACATTTTTATTACTTGAAAATATGCTCAAAATGGCCTCGCAAAACAAGTCGCGAAATGTTGTACGTTAAGGGTTAGTGATGAAACTCGGCGTTTTTGAAAACCTTGTAACAATATCTAGAAGTCGCGTCATTTAACTTTTGGCGATACGGGTCTCGATCGATGAGAAAATCGACTCTTATTGTTGTTACTTGAAAGTATTATGTTCAACACTTAGAAAATTTTATTATAGTAAAAGCTGTCAAAGTATATGTAGTTTATCGGGTATATAAATGAGGTCGTAGTTTATTCGTTATAAGTCTATTCGACGAACGGCCAATTGATTTGAAAAGCTTGCTGGAAGATCTTGATTTTACTTAACTACAGCTCAGACTCAAACTGATCCGATCGTAAAGAAAAACAGCCGAGAAAATGGTGTTTCGCAAAGACAGTTTTGCGGCAAAAATTGTAATAGAAAAGCTGATGGAAATATATATATATCGTCGGATTTCAAACACTTGTATCTTTTTCGTTATAAGCCCGTTTTCTATGTTCTTTATATCCCCGGAATCGTGGGATGGCATACTAGTATATTTTTTATAAGTCGGGACAGCTAGATCAAGTTTTAGGCCTCGAAACAGTCCAAGAAAATCGTGGGACAGCAAGTAATTTTTCAGAAAATAGTTTTCGTCGTTAATATTAGAAATATCATAACTTTTTCGTCGTAACTCGGATTTTAGTGATTCAAGCGGCTACGGTTTCGTTTTTGAAATTATTTTCTGAATATCTAATCCAATGTTACCCGGAGACCCCTGAGTTTTCTGAAATTGGCGATTTGGGACAGAACCTATATTTGAAAGTATTTTTCGTTGTTAATATTCGGAAAAACATATCTCCTTCGTTATTAACTCGTTTTTATCCCCGTTTTCGGCCATAGTTTCGTCTCGGAATGTATTTTCTAAACCTTTGGTCCAAAATTACACCCTAGACCCTGAGTTTCCCACGTTTTACAAAAATGGACAGTAGCTTTTATATAGTTGTAAAAATCAACTTTTCTAGTTTGTAACTTGTTCAAGACTTAACCAATCTACTTCAAATCAACTCCACAAGTACCCAATCCTACCATACACGTTCTTAGGGTGTCATGGGTTCCTAGTCTTCACCAAGAATGATGGGGTTCAAAAGATTACTAGTAAAGATCTTTAAACTCATTTTAGTGCCAAAAATAAACAACAAGTGGTATATAACATATGTATACTTGCATAATTAGTTACTAGAGCATGAAAATATAGTGAATGGAAGTATAAAAAGTAGATAAATTTTACTTGAAACTTACTTGATGTTTTGATGATTTTTGGAGCAAAATGCTTAAGGACTTTGAGGTTTTTATTGCAAGATCTTAACTAATAACACAAATGGGACTAGAAAAATAACTTGATCTTGAAATTTTATCAATTTTTCTTGTTGTTCTTCTTGTGGTCGTGGGTTTTGAGCAAGAGAAAGGGATGAGATTCTTTTGTTTTTGTTTTAGTGTATAAGAATTATAAGTGTAGATAATTCAAAGACAAAAAGGACTAGCCATAAATGAAGTTGATGAAATTTTGGCAAAGTGGTAAATGTAGTATGGAGGGTGGCGTGTAAAAGGGCATGTGTGGATGATTATGTAAGTAACATTTGACTTTAGGTGTATTATTGATAGATATTGTGTAATTTAGGTGATACCGGGTACCGAGTTAGCTAGAAATAAATCATGACGCGATGAAATAAAATATGACGAAGTTGTAAAAGCTGTAAAATATTATTCCTGATGATAATCGGGTGTTAAAATAATTATCGTGTTGAAATTTCGCAAACCGACAGAGTTATAAGCTCCGACCGTGAAATATAGTAATTGATTTCAAAACACCGGGTAAATTAATAATATAATTTTTATATCATTATAATAAGTATGAAAATATGTTAGGATCGTAGTCGGGAGTATTGGGTATACGTTCGTAGTAAAAACTGAGTGGTAACGTTAATTACAAATTAAGCATACGTATATAGAAATAATGCATATCCGTGTAGGGCCTAAAATGTGATGATGATGTAACCGAGGATATGTAGACTACTCCAGTCTATATGACGTGTCATTAATGAATGATGCATGAATTCACAGCGAAACCACATTGGTTACGCGAATTTGAAGACTCGTAAACTCAGTTTACGATGAAATGAACGGCAATTGTGAATAGTGATTTCCTTCCGGAAATGAATAGTGTCATATGAATAGTAAAATTTTGAAACACTTCTCGGAATCACAAACTGACTCCGAAAATGATGAATAGTGACCGGTGAATAGTAAATGATGAATAGTAACTGATGAATAGTGAATAGGAGAAATGTCCTGAAAATGCGGGTTGTTACAGTCTCACCCCCTTAAAAGGATCTTCGTCTTGAAGTTCAGTTTGTGTCGGTCTCTGGAGTGGTATTGGTGAAAAGATGATGATTTTTATCGTGTAAGCTACTGAGCTCTAATGGGAGTTCAAGTCTGACGGCCAATAGGCCTACTCTGTCAGAAATAGTAAATGGTTCAGTGTGTATCGGGTTTAACTTTATGAAGTTTTCTGAATGGTATCATGCCTTTTCTAGGCATAACTTTCAACATGATCTGGCTATCAACTTGAAATTGTAATGGTTTACCGCTTATCGAACTTGTAACTGGTTCTTGATTTGTAGGAAATTCCTGGTTATTTCATGAATGCTTACGGGACTAGTGAGTTGGGCTTTTCCAAGTTTTGATCCGTCAATGGATGTTGACACTTCGACCATAGAGTGCTTCGAATGGTGTAGTCTCTAAGCTCGTGCAGTAACTAAGGTTGCAACTGAATTTGATTTATGGCAAATGGTTAATCCAACCATTTCTAGTGTCAATCACACCCGATTTGGGCATATCTCCCTAGGTTTGAATCAATCTCAAATTCTGATCATTGGTCTACAGATGATAGGTGGTGTGGTTCCAAAGAGATCTTAATGAAATCGCTAGGAGTTGAGGTGAATCAAATTCCTTTATTAGGAATAATTGAAATGGGTATCATGAATCTTGTTTTGAAAGACTTACAGGGTTAAATCCGTAAAAGGGTGTTGTTGAAAATAATAGATTAGGATAAGGTTGTGATCCTCCGCAGGATGTCAGGAATTGAGTCTTTCTCCACCTACGGTGCTTAGTCTCCATTACTAAGATTTTCCCCAAGTTATAGGTCATCAACTCACAAACTCCTAAAGGTATCAGTGAGGTAATATAGTGATTGATTTTCAAAGTTTGTTTTGAGATTGTGTTTTGTTCATAAACCTTCCCCGAATAAATGAATCTACAACTTTAAGCAAACGGCTTTTTAAGTGACATTTTTCTTGATGTTTCAAAATTTAATAGTTATGCAAGGTAGGACAATTTTCAATATAAGGTGGATATTATGGTTTACCCAAAGATTGATGTTTAAAATTTCCTAACATTCAATAGTTTTGTGAAAGATTAACCAAAAGGAATTTGCTTGTCAAAATAAGTGCCTCAGAAAAGTATTTCTTACAAGATATATGTTTTGTATAACTGTAGTTTGGAGAAAATCCATTTAAATGTGAAAGTATTAAGAGGATAAAATAGTCGGGTAGGTATGTCTGCACAAATGCATAGGTGTCTAACATGTTTGAATAATGTCTATTGGTGAGGTCATGTTCAATTTATAGTCTTGGTTAAGAGGTTGGATTTATCTCTATGGTGTTGCTTAGTGAGCACTCATATCTAAATGAATCTTGTAATTCAGTCAAACCAATACTTTCTAGATGATAGAATTTTGGCGATCAGGCCAGTGATAGTGGTTCGAATTGTTTTGTGATATCCTGAGATTTCTGTTGAGTTTTGAAAGGTCTTAATGTATCGAGGGATCATCCTCATAGAAGGTATGGAAAGTCTTTCCTAGGGAGGTCATTGATAATATCCACTTATCAATATAGGGAGTAGTGAGGGATGAGTGACATCGGAATCTATAGAGTGTTAGCTAATTCCTTATATATATATGGGGGTGGGGAAAGGAAATGATAGTAATGGTGAGAAGGGAAGAGACTGAGAAGGGAAGAGACTATGACAACTGCAACAAAATGAGATTGTGACAAAAGAAAATATTGTGATATGAGTGTATCGTGCATAAATATGAAAGTTCATGAAATAAAATGACTAGCTGACATGCTTCCAATCGGTGGTTTACGAAGTGACGAAAAGTATGAAGGTTCCAACAACGAGAGTATACACACACATGAATGAAACATTTGGAAATTGAGTAGGGAATTCAATCCAGACATAATCTTATTATAACCATTCTCAGTGTTGCAAAATTCATGTCTGAGTCAGACATAGGTGGTCAGCCTATATCTCACTATCCCGGGTCGAATGTAGATGACCAGTCTACATTCTACCGAGGTTCCATGAATTTTGAAATACTCAGTTCAGTTATACTAATACCATGTCCTTCACAAATACCAAGAGGTTCTGAAAGACAAAAGCAAGTGACCAAACCCGAGGTCAAATGATAAAACTATGCAAGGAAAGACATAACAGGGTGACATATATGATACGTGAACATGCTTATATGAAAGACAATTATAGTAATCAACTATAATAAATGAATATAATATACCAGATAATGAGACACAAATCTCATCACCTAAGTCAGTAACTAACCACAGATGAGGCTTCAGCTTGGCAGGCAGGCACGTGACGGTCATAGGGTTAAGTTTTCGTAAAAGTAGCTATAGTCTAGGTTTTAAAAACACTTAGTTCGCTATAGCCAAAGCTCTGATACCAATCTGTCACACCCCCAGAATCGGGTCCAGCGGAAGCATACATGTAGCTGGGGTGTAACTCAATTGGTATTACAGCACAAGTACAAAATTGGTTTTCACTTCAATCATTTAGAATAAAATCGTTTAACTAAAAGTATTGAATTTACATTGTTTAAAATTAGTGCGGAAGTAGACCCTTAAAATAGTTTAAAACGGTCCCCATAAGAATATCAGAGTCTTCTATGACCATGCCATGCCCTGCCAAAACCTCCTGTAGTGTGCCATTGCTTAAAACCTGAAAATACATGCTAAAACGTCAGCATAAAGCTGGTGAGTTCATAGTTTTAAGTAAACAAGTATTTCCCGTAAACAAGTGTTTCCAGAAATCAAGTATTTCCCAGCAAAGGCATCGTAAATCCACTCAGTTACAAGTCCCGCCATAAGAGACTTGTAACCTGTGTGTTTACAACCCACTGCCAAAAGTAATATGTTTAAGTAAACAAGTCATTTGCGGAACACGAGATTTTCAGTAGCAAGACAATATAACAAATACAATGTCACAGCTAAAAATAAGGTATACAGTGCCTAAGCTCATGACCCCGAAGCTCGACGTAATCGTATGCAATCAAGCATAAAATGCCCCAATTAAGTGTTTGCCAGACACTCGGAAGTAATCCGAATGATATGCGTCCGTTTAACAGGTTGGCGCGACCAACTCGGACGGGGTGTCAACCCAAATAGATCTATCCACAGCATTCGCGCTTACACGCATGTAATTAACGGTTCATGATAAAGGGGACTTAAGTGGCAGTAATAGGTAACTCAGGCAAAGTAACAGTTTTGTATTTATGTCCGCAAAATCAAGAACTTGTGTTCATAAGAAAGAAATCAAGGATGGAATAAGTAATTCATAATGTATTCAAATAATCAATCAAGTATTTCAACCATCCAGTAATGTTTGAGAAAAGGAATCGCGTTCAAGTAAAAACAAGCATTGAATTTAAATAGTAAGGAGCATGTATCTTACCCTAAAACAGTTGTAAAACAAGTAAAAGTAGGGGTTATGAACTCACCTGGTGCAATAGCTACGATGACAACAATGAATACACAAAATGAGGCACGATCTCTAATCGCAACCTAATAGGAATGATATGATCTAATGTAAGAAATGAAATGATGCTACACATGCAAATACGTATGTTATTGATACCACTCGTTAGTTTTGAAAATAACGTTTATCGTCGACAAATACATTTTTGACGTCTCGTTAGGTTAATAACCACTTTTCATGGAAATAGGTTGAAACGGTACTCCACGATCCTTGTTTGGTGTTCTATCGGCAAATATAAGGTTTTTGTCACAAAAATAACATTTTTATTACTTGAAAATATGCCCAAAATGGCCTCGCAAAACAAGTCGCGAAATGTTGTACGTTAAGGGTTAGTGATGAAACTCGGCGTTTTTGAAAACCTTGTAACAATATCTAGAAGTCGCGTCATTTAACTTTTGGCGATACGGGTCTCGATCGATGAGAAAATCGACTCTTATTGTTGTTACTTGAAAGTATTATGTTCAACACTTAGAAAATTTTATTATAGTAAAAGCTGTCAAAGTATATGTAGTTTATCGGGTATATAAATGAGGTCGTAGTTTATTCGTTATAAGTCTATTCGACGAACGGCCAATTGATTTGAAAAGCTTGCTGGAAGATCTTGATTTTACTTAACTACAGCTCGGACTCAAACTGATCCGATCGTAAAGAAAAACAGCCGAGAAAATGGTGTTTCGCAAAGACAGTTTTGCGGCAAAAATTGTAATAGAAAAGCTGATGGAAATATATATATATCGTCGGATTTCAAACACTTGTATCTTTTTCGTTATAAGCCCGTTTTCTATGTTCTTTATATCCCCGGAATCGTGGGATGGCATACTAGTATATTTTTTATAAGTCGGGGCAGCTAGATCAAGTTTTAGGCCTCGAAACAGTCCAAGAAAATCGTGGGACAGCAAGTAATTTTTCAGAAAATAGTTTTCGTCGTTAATATTAGAAATATCATAACTTTTTCGTCGTAACTCGGATTTTAGTGATTCAAGCGGCCACGGTTTCGTTTTTAAAATTATTTTCTGAATATCTAATCCAATGTTACCCGGAAACCCCTGAGTTTTCTGAAATTGGCGATTTGGGACAGAACCTATATTTGAAAGTATTTTTCGTTGTTAATATTCGGGAAAACATATCTCCTTCGTTATTAACTCGTTTTTATCCCCGTTTTCGGCCATAGTTTCGTCTCGGAATGTATTTTCTAAACCTTTGGTCCAAAATTACACCCTAGACCCTGAGTTTCCCACGTTTTACAAAAATGGACAGTAGCTTTTATATAGTTGTAAAAATCAACTTTTCTAGTTTGTAACTTGTTCAAGACTTAACCAATCTACTTCAAATCAACTCCACAAGTACCCAATCCTACCATACACCTTCTTAGGGTGTCATGGGTTCCTAGTCTTCACCAAGAATGATGGGGTTCAAAAGATTACTAGTAAAGATCTTTAAACTCATTTTAGTGCCAAAAATAAACAACAAGTGGTATATAACATATGTATACTTGCATAATTAGTTACTAGAGCATGAAAATATAGTGAATGGAAGTATAAAAAGTAGATAAATTTTACTTGAAACTTACTTGATGTTTTGATGATTTTTGGAGCAAAATGCTTAAGGACTTTGAGGTTTTTATTGCAAGATCTTAACTAATAACACAAATGGGACTAGAAAAATAACTTGATCTTGAAATTTTATCGATTTTTCTTGTTGTTCTTCTTGTGGTCGTGGGTTTTGAGCAAGAGAAAGGGATGAGATTCTTTTGTTTTTGTTTTAGTGTATAAGAATTATAAGTGTAGATAATTCAAAGACAAAAAGGACTAGCCATAAATGAAGTTGATGAAATTTTGTCAAAGTGGTAAATGTAGTATGGAGGGTGGCGTGTAAAAGGGCATGTGTGGATGATTATGTAAGTAACATTTGACTTTAGGTGTATTATTGATAGATATTGTGTAATTTAGGTGATACCGGGTACCGAGTTAGCTAGAAATAAATCATGACGCGATGAAATAAAATATGACGAAGTTGTAAAAGCTGTAAAATATTATTCCTGATGATAATCGGGTGTTAAAATAATTATCGTGTTGAAATTTCGCAAACCGACAGAGTTATAAGCTCCGACCGTGAAATATAGTAATTGATTTCAAAACACCAGGTAAATTAATAATATAATTTTTATATCATTATAATAAGTATGAAAATATGTTAGGATCGTAGTCGGGAGTATTGGGTATACGTTCGTAGTAAAAACTGAGTGGTAACGTTAATTACAAATTAAGCATACGTATATAGAAATAATGCATATCCGTGTAGGGCCTAAAATGTGATGATAATGTAACCGAGGATATGTAGACTACTCCAGTCTATATGACGTGTCATTAATGAATGATGCATGAATTCACAGCGAAACCACATTGGTTACGCGAATTTGAAGACTCGTAAACTCAGTTTACGATGAAATGAACGGCAATTGTGAATAGTGATTTCCTTCCGGAAATGAATAGTGTCATATGAATAGTAAAATTTTGAAACACTTCTCGGAATCACAAACTGACTCCGAAAATGATGAATAGTAAAATGATGAATAGTGACCGGTGAATAGTAAATGATGAATAGTGAATAGGAGAAATGTCCTGAAAATGCGGGTTGTTACAATGCATGAGCGAATTCTAGTGATCCCATGTTAGGAGCTTCTTAGCCGGCTCGACATAGGAGTGAAGTAGGAGCTTATAGGATTGGGGAAGTAAGTACGGCATCTTAGTTATTGGGTTAGTTGACTAGCAACTAATTCCGCCCAACTCCTTCAAAACCGAGATTTTACTTGCTTTTATAAAAATATAAACATACAAAAAGAAACATCCCTCATCTCTAGACCTAGTCTTTAGGTTTTCTAATCCTAGCGACACTATTCATGAGTTGAACGATCAATCCCCGGGTACTTGTCACTATACTATACTACAATGATCAGGTACACTGCCTGGTGGGGGTTGTAAGCTTCTCGAGATCCCTCGAGAGGTAAAGCCTGGTGCAATTCCCACGCATCAACACTCTCGCATCTTATGATGTCATTCTCATCCTCATATAGGTGTTTAGTATTTTTAGTACTCTTTTCATGTGAACTCTTGTTCATAGGTGCTTATTGTTATCACTTCCTTTCAATTACATTCAAGCATGCATTATGGCAAGATACATCATCTTTGGTAGATGATAAAGTCATATTCGTTGCTTATCCCTCAAGTTGTGGATTTTAGGATTGCATGAGTCGATATGTTCTATCCTTATCTTTCGATATAGCATTTGCTATACACATGAGTTTCCAATGGTAAGCGTGTTTTTAAGTCTAATTTTTACAGTTCCTAATCATATATGAGTTATATTTGTGTTTTTAGGAGTTGTTGAAAAATTTAAAAATGATCTCGGCACTTAAAATATCGGACTGCCTCATTTTTGGGAACTGGCGGATCAGGCGGAACCTTCACGAGGGTTCCGCCAGTGCAATTTTCTGGAAACCCAGAAATGGCCCAGCGGATCAGACGGAACCCTCACAAGGGTTCCGCCCGTGTTATCGCAGGGTTTCGCCAGACCACCTGCAAATCTTTTTTTTTTTTTTTTTTTCTATTTTTCAAATTTTTGACTACCACACTTCTTCAAAACAACCTTTTAGGTGAGAAACTCATTCCTTGTTAGTTTATAACATCATTAGAAGCATCTCATCCTCATGTCTTCTCTCTAGGCATTGTTTTGTAGGTTTCTATCATATTATATTCAGGTTTTTATTGTAATTCTTATTCGAAGAATACAACTTATTTTTCTTATGATTGTTTTTCTTTCTACAAGAATGCACCTCATGAGATCTTTGATATCATGGGTGTCTTCCTTGAGTTGCTTATATCATATATATATATATATATATATATATATATATATATATATATATATATATATATATATATATATATATATATATATATATATATATATATATATATATATATATATATATATATATATATATTATTTTTCTTTGAGATGAAATATATTGCATTAACTCTTTCATTGTAGGTTCACCATTATATACGTCATATATAGCATACTAATCTAAGGATGAAGTTTTGCATCGACTATTTTTCTTCTTTTATTTTAGGTGCTTCTTGAGACCTTCGAACAAGGAGGAATCTCCATCAAGCACTCATGATGCATCATCTATACACTTTTTTGTATAGGACACGTTTGTCTAAAGACAAAGCTTATACTATACTAATTTTTGTTTTGTAGGATTCTTCATCCTTGCTTCATATACGTTGGTACCCTAGCAATGGGGAGTATTGATCAAGGGGGAGTTAATCATGCACTAACCTTTGTTTTTGTAGCTTTCTTATTTCTTGTGTCATATACATTGGGACCCTAACAACGGGGAGTATTGATCAAGGGGGAGCTACAATTTAGGGGAAGCATGCACGCATTTATCTTTATTCTCATTCTTCGACACACTTTTGTGTTTCGACAAAAAGAATGAGATAAGTCAACATAGTCCAACATGCATTTTATTCATCATGCATTTTTCGTATAATTTTTATGTTGCACAACACTAACCTTGATGTAGGTCAAGGAACTTAATTTGATCCATGGATCCGCTAACAACCTAAGGGACGCAACAACCTTAGGAAATTGGAGTTGAAGAATTAACTTCACTAGGGATGATGCAAGCTCGCCATTTCGAGGAAAAATTAAGTTAACTCCAAGGACACACCCCTTTTTGTTTCGACAAAAGGGGGTGAAGAGTGTAAACGGAGAAGGAAATGTAGAAGGTGTGTTGCGGATACAAGTAAGTAATACAGACACAATTAACTTTTTACATTTTACGTTCTATCACGTTTACATATTCTGTCATCATCAAAAAGGGGAAGATTGTTAGTGCAAATATTACGATATTTAATCTATACAATCTCGTTTGTTTTGATTGATGACAAACGTATAACTTGATACATAACGTAAATTGTACAAGTTACTCGTAATCATATTTTGTCTCAACATCTCACAACGTCTCGAGTCATCGTATGCTACAACACAGGTTCGTACATTTTTGTTATGTGGCATGATGATCAAACCCCTTAGAATGACTAAAATACTTTAGGAGTTTTTAAATATTTTAGGTGTCAAAGTACATTTTAGGTGTTAAATAGAATAAGTGTCACATTAGGTGTCTAGATAATATTAGTAAGTTTACAATATATAAAAATGTGTCTTGTATCAAAATAAGTACATAAAACATTTTTAGTAACTTACTAAATATTATATAGCTAGCTAATATATTTTTTTTATACAAGTAATTTACCTTTTTAAGTTAATATATACATTTGTCTAAATGTATTTTTCATAAAATGGAAAACTATATTTGGAAATTATCTTTGTCAAAGATCATTTAAGATGTGTCATAGATTGTAGTTGACTTGGAAACATCTTTGGAAAATGACTTGGTCAAAGAGCTTGTAAGATGTGTCATATTCCTTGTAAGTTGACTAGGAAACATATATGTCTTGTCTTGTCAACATTTAGTTTCAAGTATATGCATATGTCTTGTCAATGTTGACTCTAATAGTAACCCATGGTTTTGGAACATGGTTTATAGAACATGGTTTTGAAAAACTTCTTTACTTGTTTTGCCTATAAATAGAAGTTCATGTTTTACTTAGGATGATGATGAAAAGATGAAAAAACACACACACACATAGATAAATAGGAAACCATGTAGATCACCCTTTCTATAATGATCATAATGCTTCTAACATTAATCTTTGTTGTAAGCATATCGTACTTCATGATCCACCAAGAAGGTTACAAGATCTTGAAGTCACCATTCATTCAAGCATTCCAACATATGAAGATTCAAGGTTACTTGACATCCTCAATGATTGAAGACTTCTTATTCAAGAAGTTCATGTAGATTAGTCATTCATATCCATTAGACTTTTATGTCTTGGATCATCATTGTATCATCACAATATAGATTAGATGGTTTATGTGTTTGTGCCATAAAACACAAGGTTTTTATGTTGGGTTACTAAACATAGCGGGATTGGTTGTACCCTTGGTAAAGAACTCGACATCTAGCTTAGTGTCGAAAATATTGTATAGGCGACAATGGGAGTGGTTGTACCCTTGTAAAAGAACTCGACATCTAGCTTAGTGTCGGTAATCTTGTAAGCGACGTGTAAGGTTTTCTCCGCCGAGAAGGGAGGTTGTTGATCTAGTGAAGTAACTCTCGAGTTGGGTACTCGAGGAGTGGAGTAGGGCGGAGAGGAGATCCGTGACCGAACCACTATAAATCCTCGTGTTCGGTTTGCACTTTCCTTTTACTTATTGCTTTTCTATATTGTTTGCATTATGTGATTGTTTGTGTTGTGACTTGTTGTTTATGCTTGTGTGATAACTTGTCTTTAGTTTATTCTAGTCATAAACTATACTTAACATATTTCATATTAGAACAAGCTAAGAATGGATATTTGATACAACAAGTTTAAAGAGTTTTAAATGGTTTTTAAACGGTAACGTATTCACCCCCTCCCCCCCTCTACGTTTTTACAAACATCACACTCTTCTGAACAAGCTGGGAGTTTCTGTGCCATCCAACTCTCCACTTAAGGGAGAGTGTACAAGGGAAGGTCAAGGCTAAGTCAACGGACCAGTATTGTAACAATTGTAAAGTTGAAGGACTAGTTTAGACATAGAAGATAGTTTTATACAAATACATTTTGTAATCTTGTTATTTCTTAATCAATCAATAATAACAAAATTTCCATCTCAAATCATTTTCTTCTTTCTCCTCCATTAATCTTCTCAAAAGACTTTTTTTTAAAGTGATTGTATAAAGAAATTTTTATAGTAATAATATAGTTTAAAGCTGAATCGAACCTACTCTTTATCTATCAAATGTGTATTAATAACGGTTGGCTTACCAATGGATTAAGTAGCCTGTGACAACGTGTTCTAAAAACGAAAATTGTAAAACTACATGAGATAAGAGCAAGTTGCCTCATAAAGCAAAAAATATCCCAATTGCACGAAAACATAATAAATCAATCAGAATACACTTACAAAAGCAAACTCATTATACTGTGAATCAACTTCACTCTCCGCCTGCACAAAAGCGTAGCTCTCAGCAGCAGTTTCTGCAGCCACATCAGCAGGCGCTTTCATCTCTGGCGTAATCTTATAATAATAAGAACCGATAATCTTTGCTATTTTCTCTTTCACTGCAGCATCTGTATATCATTATAATATAACCATTCAAATAAACCTATTAATAATAATCAAATAATACCAACTCCTGGAGTCTTTGGATTAGCTTAATTTTTGGGCTTATGAGAACATTTGAAAACGAAAAAGCTCATAAGCTCATTTAAAAATGCTTATCAACATAACATTATGGACTTATTTAAGTCCATAAGCGTCGACGCGTCGCAACCCAAAGAATACCAAAAAAACCCCTTAACACACCAGCGTTAAACTCCTTAGAATGTGCTCTTTCTTTATTACTAACGAGTAAACTTATGACATACCCTAAATCTTAGAAAAGCATCTTATGTTAGAATTTGGGTGTGTGTGGTGGTAATAATCCTGATATATTCTCTGAATAGTGTTGGGTTCACTTTCAGGTTGAAGTATTTCGACCCTATATGCCTCAGGTATTACGAAATCCTCAATTGGATAATTCAGAGGACTACACTTTGTTTCTAAAGCACGCAAAATCAAAGCAATACACAAAAAGTTTTTATTTTTGTTCTGTTCTGGAAGAGATCAATTTATCATGGAAAACATAACCGAAAGTTTGTTAAAATCAGTTGGCAGGAAGGGTCATGACTCTTGAGAAAAAGGGGTGTCTTTTGGTGGGAAAAACCGTTCTGAAAGTAAAACGGGTAATACCCGGAACCCAAAAGTCGTTAAGGTTTTGGGGCGCTGCCCCAAACCTCGCTAGCGGGACCCCAGCAAGGGGGCGCGACCCCCTTGACCCTCGCTCTTTGTTCATGGCGGCATCAAGCTAGCTATAACTAGTGTGCACTCCGCACCTCCTAACTCGACTGTAAGCTAAATCTGATTAAGCCATTGATCTCAAGTAAATCACAATTATATAAAATATAAGTGATGACACTAAAATCACCAACAACTTATCGTCTTTTTGGTATCTATAATTTCCAACTGCGACTTAGTTGTTCAAGTCACAACAATGCCTTTGCAAAACACATCCGCACAACACCTAAGAAGCTCATTCTGATTGCTTATTTTTTTTCTAGTTAGCTGCTTATACAAAGTAAGCAAGTGCAAGCACTGTTTCCTAGGCAAATTAAAAGTGCTTATTTATAATCGTAATAAGGAAAAAACATGTTTATTATTAATTGTAGCATAAACTTTGAGTCATACTATTCAGCCTAACACTAAGAGGGTGTTTTGGATTGCTTATGAGAGTTTCCAAACAGGAATTTTCTGTCTTACTACTATACATTTGTGTTTTACCAAATAAGGAAATCCAAACACTATTTCTCAAAGCCCTTATTTTAAAGGTACACTGGCAGGGTACATGCGAGATGTGGCAGCGGGTACCCTGTAACTATACCGGTCAAGGAGACGAACCCTTCGTCAATTTTGGAGCCGACCGACCCAGTTCGACCCTTATGCTGCAGTGGCGGCGACTCGGTCGGCGCAGTGGCGACTGAACCGGTCGACTGACCACTGCAGGTAGCCTAATTGCTTTATTTTTAAATGATTGGCTTAGTAGCTTGATTATATTGTACATTGTGGTTAAATGATTATATACTTATATATTTTACTAGATCTTAAAATATTTATGGTCCCTTCATATATAAGTATACAAAGTCTGCATAGATTTGGTTTGTGCGGTTTCCGGGTTATGTTTAGTCGAATAAAAACCCGTTGTCTAGTTGAACTCTCGTTTACCTAATTGAAGACTTCTGAATTTACTTCACAATGACATAGACATACCGACAAAATCTAAGGGCGGCTCTTATATTTATGTTCTATAATTTTCAACTTGGAAGCAATAGCAATGAGTTTTTAACCTCTTTAATTTTGCATGTTAGATAATTTTCAAACAGTTTAGTAACTTATTTGTGAAAACAGAGAATGTAACTTGGTGCAAGCTAGCCAAGTCTAGGCTCATTGATGATGTATTCTATTAGTTAGCGGCCAAATTTTTTGTGCATAATTCGTTTATGATCTTTTACAACCATATATATAGCCCTGAATTATTGACAAGATAAAAGAGTGGTAGGAATATAATAGATAAGCATGGCTGATCAGGTTAACAAGTCAATCGTCAAGCTATTAAATGACCCAAAGTAGATGACAATAGCGACTCGGTATGTAGCCAACTTTTGTGTGGATGTAATTTCCTGCATAAAAAAACTCGGGACAACGATTTGAACTTATAGTAGTTGTGGGGCAGAGTGAAGAAGAACCGAAACTTCTCGTATGAAGAGTAGACCTTGACTTACCATGATTGTGTATTCAAGTCTGTACACGTAACACACTGGACTTGTCATCACCATGGAAAATATGTATTTGGTTTCTTTTAATTACACATATGGAAAATAAATATGTGTTACGTGTATGGACTTGAATACACAATTATGACTTACGTACTTGATACCCCTTTTATTCTATTAGAGTATTAGTCTTGTTTTGATGGAACTGTATAGTAGTTCATAGTTTTATGCCAATTGACTTTAAACAAGGTTTGTATTTGAAAAATCCTAAAAAGTGGTTAATGGTTTTTAATAATTTTGTTTGGACATTGTGTATTGTCGTAACATAAAAAAAACCCTTTTATGAAAAATTTGTATTGGCTTCTTTTAATTACACATATTCGGTTATTATAAGTTGTCTGCAATTTAATTTAGTCTTTGATCCTAGAATATTGATATAGTTTATACAATGCTATTGTTTTAGTTTTTACTAATTAAGTAATGCTTTTGAATTTATAACACATAAATTTATCTCATTGTATACGTAAAGTTAATTAATATTAAGAGTAATGCTACAATCACATAAAAACTTCTAAAAAATATGTGTTTAAAGGTGATTGGTTTAATCAACGAAAGGAGAAAGAAACGGTCATAAAATCCACCAGTCACACGCTAACATGTCATTTTGTTGATCTAATATTAATATTAAAGGTTATTACTATTATTTTTTTGAATAATCAGCTAATATGATGAGCAACCTCACAAAGAAGAAAACTCTATCCTACCCTCTTGATTGCTACGTATTCATTTCAAGTTTCTTGATAATGGATAATAAGGGATGACATGTCCGAACTTTTAAACTTTATTTATCGTCCCCTACATTAGTTTGTCAACATGTACTGTATTTCACTTGTTGACATCCCTTTGAGGATTAAAAAGGTCACAAAAGAATCAAAATTCATATTTCGTGCAAAACTCCTTTTTACCGTCTACAAGAGAAATATATCGATGACAGACAACAACTTGCCGTGAAGAGAGTGAATGTATGTATAATACAGACAATACTGTCATTGATTTATTGAAACTGATGGTTGTACCAAGTCTACTTAACGTTTATTAAACAAAAAGACTTAAATGATACGTAACAAGGCAAGTTCGTCGCGCTTACTCACATCTATATAATTAAATGATACGTAACAAGGTAAGTTCGTCGCGCTTACTCACATCTATATAATACGAGACTCATTCATTCATAAACATCATCCTCTAAGCCACTCAAATCATCCATCTCTTCATCTTCTCAAGAGAAACACTAGCTATTCAAGGCACGTTTACTTCAATGTGCTTAAGCTTTGGATGCATTTTTATTTAATCTACAAACTTCAGCCTATATATTTACACACTCATATATTGTCTGAAACAGGATACATATATCAAGATGTCGCATGACAACCATCATCACGAACTTGAACTCAAATCTTTCAACCGTCCTTATTACTGTGGGCGATGTAACCAACTAGGTTTCGGATTGAGTTTCACATGCAACAAAAGTGAGTGCAACCTATTTTATCACAAACAATGTGAGAACCCGCTATCCCGTGTTAAATACCCATTCTCTAAAAAATGTGTTTTAAAATTTCACACCAAAAAAAAGGGGAAACATTGCTCATGTGTTAAATACCCATTCTCTAAAAAAAGTGTTTTAAAATTTGACACCAAAAAAAAGGGGAAAGATTGCTCATGTGTTGTATGTGGGAAAAAAATAAAAGGGTATCACTACAAATGTTCCTGTTATTTTACAAAACGTTATGTTCACCCATCTTGTTTGAGTTCTGAACCAACCCTAGTAGCTCTTGACGGGCTTACATTGAATCTAAAGAAGGAGGCCACTGCAGAGTGTTTGCATTGTGAAAACAAGGGTCGTGGATGGGCTTATGTTTCTTCGTGTGATGATTATTGTTATCATGTTAAATGTGTGATGGACATCATTAACGATAATTGGAGAAAGGGTTTTATCACCGGAGAAAGTGACCCTTTTCAGACTATTCAAAAACAGTTTGTGGCAGATATGGATAAGAGGCAACAACAAGTAACTGGGCCAAAAAAGGATATGCAACAACAAGAGAGTGTGCCGAAAAAGGATATGCAACAACAAGAGAGTGTGCCGAAAAAGGAGAAATCCAAGAAGAAGGCAAATATAGTTGAGTTGTTTTTACAAATATGTTCTTTAACAAGAACCATTGTAACCATAGGCGCAGCTATATAAGGGCGGGAGGGGGCGCCCGACCTCACGAATTTTTTTTTGCGATGTATACTTTTCGTGTAGAAAAATTTCGATATACTCGGTTTTGACCCCCATTTTAATTGTGAATTTTTTTTATACATTAAGCAATAATATTGATCTATTACATTTTACATAAGCCCATCAAACCAAACTAAAATTTATTAACAAACCAAATCCCAAACTAAAATCCATTACTTAGCCCATTAAAAAAAAAAAAAAAAAAAAAAAAAAAACGGAACAATAACAATTAACAAACCAATTAACAAAATCCCAAACCCTCCCCCTTCGACCCTCATCTCCTCCCACCTTCCTGGCTCCTGCAGTCCCGCCGACGGCCGACCAGCTTCCGCCACGCCTGTCGCCGCCTGCAGCGGCCCTTCTGGTTTGTTGTCTTTAAATCTACTTGTCTTTTATTTAGGGATTTAGTAGAAATTAGGGATTTAAGTAGAAATTAGAAATTTGGGTTGAAAGTTCAATATGACAGCCTGGCAGGAATCGTCAATCGTGTAACACTAATATAAGTTCTTTGCAATTTAGTTGTCTTGGACAAATGTTTAGTTTTTAGTGATTGAAACTTTTTTTTATATAATAATAGTATTTAATTTTTGACCCGACCCGGATCGAATCATCGACCCGAACATATTACCGGAAAAATAGCGTTAGGAAAAAAAAATTAGATCCCGACCCCCCACTGAAAATTTTCTAGCTTCGCTAATTGTAACTATGGGTCAAAGTTTAATTTCTCTTGCAAATATGGGTTCATAGATGGAACTTAGGCGAATTTTATGGGAGGGCCAAGCGCTATATTTGTTTGTTTGAGAATGCCAACGTTGTATTTCATTTAAGCAAATATAAGTAAAACCTCAAACCGGTCTCTAAGGTTCGTCCATGTATGGGTTTATTTACAAAAAGACAACAAAACGGGATCAATCAGCCCAATGACAAAAGTTCAATGCAGAACCATATTTTGCTAAAGAACAAACTGGTTGATCTTAACTACCCATTATATTTCAATCCAATGGTTCAGATTAATTGCTATTTTAATTAAATTATTTACTGAGGGGCAATTTGGTAATCATACTCTCACTAACTAAACTCACAAGGTCTTTCATTTCTCATTCAATCTTCTCACTGGTAACACACACACTACTTTCACACACTAACCGCCACCAAACCACCGTATCAAACCCTAACCCTTATTCATGCCAAATTGATCAAAATCAACGCTATTCAATGGACATACAAGACGAAATATCACTATCTAAAGGTCTTATGTTGCCCCAATCGTCTTCACTGCTGGTTTCCAATCGAAAGATCACTATCAAGACCGGCTACTTTGAGTTTGATGTATTTGTTGGTTGTGCTTTTATGGAAAACTAGAAGGGGTGGTTGAATAGTTTTACGTCTTTTTAGTTTTATGAAAACTTAGTTGTTTAAAAGTCTTGTTTACTCTTAAAACTTTGATTCAATCTTATGTGAATTCAAGTCTTGAACAATATGAACAACTATCTAAGTATGAGCAATAATAATAATGCAAACTAAGTATGTGAAATCAACACATGCATAATATAAACAATTATAGCTATATACAAGAGATAAGTAAGTAAACGTTTATTTTATAATCCTTAGTTATATTTTGTATGAAAACTATACTTGATCGAAATGATCAATTAAATGTATGTTACCTTTTTTGTTTGATTGTAAAAACTTTGTTTTGTGAATGAAACTTTTGTTTGATCTTTAAGTAAAATCAATACTAGCACTATATGAGCAACTATACATATACGTCTACGTCTACAAAAGTAATAACGATATAAGCAAGATAATAAGTAAGATATGGAAAGATCTAACTGCGAGACAAAGGATTTATAGTGGTTCGGCTACAAGGACACCTTCCTTGCCCTACTCCGCTCCTCGAGTCACCTACTCGAGAGTTTTCTTCACTATGTCAACAAGCTCCCTTATGGCGGAGAAAACCTTACACACCACAACTTCGTCACAACTTATTCACACCTTCTACACAACTTCTTCACGACTTGGCACACCTTCTTCACAACTTGTACACACCACTACTACTTCACAACTTCACACTACTCCACTACTTCTTCTTCACATCACTACTTATATCTCACTACTTCTATTCACAACTTCTACTCCTAGATCTATCTAGTTACACTACTATCACACCTTTACAATGAATGTACACAACAACTAGACTATATACACAAATCTACAATACTTCACAACTTGATGTTAAAGGAGTATTCTTCTCTTGCACTTTGAGAGATGAGAGGTGAGGGAATGAATCACTTGAAACAAGGATTAAAATTATATGATCAAAGGGTTTTTAGGAGGATGTTTAGAGAGATTTGGATCTGAAAATTTTCGTGCAAGAGGTGGTAAAAATACCAGGTTTGAGGTAGTATTTATAGGGAAAAATTTCTGACAGAATCTGACAGGGGAGCGTGGCCGGTCCCATTAATTGTGTGCCGGCCCCCTTAAAATTAAGGGGGCCGCCCAGACGAAAACTGCAGTTTTCTTGTCTTTTTCTGGGGAAAGTTTATTTGGTGAAAAACTAACTGATTTTGGTTAAAATTCTGAATTCATATATTTATTATGAATAAAACATTTTCCTTTATTACCAAAAATGTTTTTCAAAAATATATAATAAGTTTATTTAATTTTATAAACTTTGTATTATTTAAATAAACATCCCTTTGATCATAAAATGTATTAGTCACTTGTTTATTCATACCTTAAGTGATTATGTTGGATGAGATGATATAAACTTGCTTAAAACTTGTTTACGTATTAACTTTGCGTTTAATGTTCTTATATTTTGTGATCGTCAAAACTTAAGGATATCGAAAGATATTAATAACGTTTTTATACATTATTTATATCAACAGCTTTGATTGATTCATTTACTAATTGTTTTGGCGATTTGGAGTCTGCGTAGACAGTGTTTGATCAAATGCTTGAGAGAAATTCGGTTACATGGACTTCGACGATTACTAGATATGGGCAGTTGGGGTGTCATGAAGACGGGATTGAATTGTTTTTGCATATGTTTTTGGGTGGGTTTATGCCTGATCGGTTTACTTTGAGTAACGTTGTGTCTGCGTGTGCTGAATTGGGATTTGTTTCGGTTGGTCAGCAATTGCATTCGTGGGTTGTGAAGATAGGGCTGTGTTTTGATGTGTATGTCGGGTGCAGTCTATTGGACATGTATTCAAAGTGTGATAGTAGAGAGCCAATTGAGGACGCTGGAAAAGTATTTGAACGGATGCGTTCTCATAATGTGACAACTTGAACTGCGATGATTACTAGATATGTGCAAAGTGGAGGTCATGATAGAACTGCCATTGAGGTCTACTGTAAGATGATCAGGACTATTTTCTTCCTTAAACGACATTTATCTATAACTTGTTACTATCACTAATTATAATGCCAGGAAAAAAAAATTATAAACTGATTTCATATCATTCATTAATGAATTTCGTTTATTTTCATATGAATGAGTTGAAAATATTTCACTTTAAACTGAAATCACTTTATTATACGCTTAAATGACACTTCTTTGTGTGGTTTTTCTTTAGGTTGTGGGAATTGCCTATTCAATATGATGGAGATGGATGAGCAAAACTTTGAGAATATGACCAAATATATGACTTGGTAAAGAAGATATACTTTTGGAAAAAAGGATTTTTATTCTCTGATTTTGCTTTTTTTACTTAAAATCATTAACATGTTGGAATGATGGTGTCTAGTGAGGGGTCTCATGTTTCAGTTTACCTTCATGATATTGTAGCTTTCAAAGTATATTTGGTGACCTTTTTCTAAAAAGTGATACTTGTTATCTTAGGCCCGGATTATGGGATATTTCTAGTGCAGGTCATGTAGCTGCTGGTGATACATCCCTTATTACAGCGAGGTACATAATCAAACCCAATCACAACAATATTTTTTATGAACTATTGATAAAGTCGTTTTAGTACATATAATTATTCCGAAGAAATACCGGTGAAAGTATTTCCCGGGTCGTTCTCCCAGCGAAGGTAAAATGGAGTCGTGAACAGTCGAATCGCGAAATCGTGTCGTGAAAATTGGTGAAATGAAAAATATGATTTAGGAATTCAAGTTGTGATAAGTAATAGTGAAATAAGCAGAATTTACAAGCTAAGTATGTACAAATGTTAAAAACGCGAAAACGGAAATGCACACGCGTTATTTAAAACGTAACATTTATTTAAAAATGATTCTACGAACTTGGAAATATTTTATAAAAATCTAAAACTATTAAAAAGAATTTTAAGAAAAGGAAAAATATTTTTTTGAGTTTTTATTTATTTTCTAGAATTAATTTCCTAATTTTTGGAGTTAAAAATGAATTAAAAATAAAGAAAAATAGAAAAATAAAGTGGAAAAATAAAAATTTAATTCTAAAAATTCTAAAATATTATAAAAGAATTTATAAAAATATTTTTGTATTTTTCAGAACTTTTTCTGTATTTTTATGAATTTTTGTTATTTAAAATTGATTTAAAAATGATTTTTAAACTAAAAGAAATTAAGAAAAATAGTAAATGAACTCAGAAAATTATGAAAATTTTACAGAAATTCTAAAATATTCTAATGAGCTTACAGAAAAATTTTAGAAAAGAACAATTAAGCAGAAGAGCTTATTTAAGACAAATCAGCTTATGGCAAGTGCTTATTAATAAGCACTTGCCACAAAACTTAACCAAATTGATACCACAGATGTAAAATACACTAATAAGCATAAAGTAACTCAAATATGAACTAGGAGAACACATAATCAATGAATGCAAGCAATAAGCTACCAAAGTGAACCAATGAATAAGCAAATAAGCACTCAGATAAGCAAGTAACTAAGAATCTGAAAGAAACAGCTCAAACACAACTTAATAAAACTCAGATCACTCAAAAAGCACAAGCCACAAGCTCAAATGAACACTAGCAGCCCTATGGTACCAAAACAGAAATCAGGCTCAATCCACTATTTAGCAAGACCAATAGGCTAGTCCAAATAAGCTCTAAGCTACAAAATTATGGGGGCAAAACAAGCTCTACACTACTGAGATTACAGATCAACTAATTCCCTACTTAGATTTAATCATAAGCTACTCTAAAAAGATGCATATTCATCAGCCTACAGGACCGCTTCTTATGAAACAGTTGACTATTCTAATTACTAAGCTAGTTTGACCTTTTCTAATTTTACACTACTGATTCAACTCTTATAAGCTGCTATAAGCTAAAATTAATCTATATTAAGCTACTATGATATAAATTGCAATTATAGCTATCATTACTCTAACTGTATAAATCCTACACTAACAATTACCTGATGTAATATCTAACTTTGACTTTTATTGAATTACTATACTATTCTAATGATCTAAATGTCTCTTAATAACCTAAGTGAATATATGTGAGACATCAAATCAGTTAACAAGCAACAATATCACCCAACAACCATTAAATCCAAACACCCCCTAATGTATCAGCTTACACTACAACACTGATCTAAAACCTTAGACCTACCAATTATATTATTGAAACTGATTATCCTAACTCTATATAAGCTAAATGAATCAAAATTGACAGCAAAGAACAACAAAAATAAAGATATGCAGATTTAGCTACATAAAGCAGTGGTACTAGAACTTATACTGAAACATGAATTAGCACAAAAATAAGCAAGTACAAAGCTATTATTCACTAATACTAAACAGAATAAACAAGAAGCCACTCAATCATTAAGCTAATCAAACAGAAATGTAAGATTCACATTAAGCATTCAAAAGAGACTTATAAGTTCAACCCTCAGCTGAACAGAGGTAGTACTAGAATCCAGGCCTATCTTTAAAATAGGCTCATATTCACCAAACACCATGAGTCTAACAAGAATTAACCCAGATTCATCATCATGAATACCATTGACTAATTTGAAAATTTAAACTATGAAACTGAATTGAAATGGAAAAATTAACAAGATGTTTTAACACTGAGATTCTACTGAAAATTAAAGAGATATAAGTTGAAACAATAAGATAAAATCAATAAGCTGCAATGATTTAACATAAAACGGATTTCATTATAAAAAAAAACTACAATTGAAATGAAATACAATCTACAATTCAGAATTGAAAAGGGCAGAGCTTCGCTACTCGAAGTCTCCACACCTCTAAGCTAAAATTAACTCTCTATAAATAGGAGAGGTTAGGAGTGAGCTTACGGATTGCCAAGCTGACAATCCATGTGAGTTGTGCTTCTTCACATCCATTCAGAGCCCTTGATCTCCTTTCCAATCATTACCACATGATATCCACCCTTAGATCAATCCCAATGACTTGTTTATACCAATAGAATGCAGCCACGTAGCCATAATTGTGCTTCTCTAGATACTCTGACATATGCTGACACCCCTTGATCTTCTAGAAGCTCACTTGATTGTACCAATTTGCCCTTAATGACGGTAATTGATGGGATTGGGGATTTTAGGGTTCTAAGTTACTGTTCAGTGAATAGTATTTCTGGGTAATGGGGTAAAAAGGGGGGCGGGTAATCTTTTTATATATTTGTTTGGTTCCTTGACTTTTTGACCGTGGGTAGTGGGGATGGGCTCGGGTATAGTTATTAGGTGGGCTTGGGTTGTTGAGGTTAATATGTGGTGATGGGCTTTGGATCAGATTTTGATATAATATTAGCCTTTGAAATTTACAAGGACCACAAGTGTAATATCTTGAATTTAAAAGACCACTTCTGCCAATTTATGAAACAATAATCCAAGGGCTAATCTTGCCAAGTAATTATTCTTCAAAGTAGATTCTGACATTTTGAGCATAAAAGCGATCCGAACTTGAAAACTGCTTCCCGGCATCGGCTTTTGAATCCTTTTCATACTCTCGTGCTCGGTTTTGCTTAGTTTTGTTCGTTTTTCGTAATATCCGTACCTGCACATCACAAACATAAAAACAAGTGTTTTCTTGGCATTTGTTAGCTCAAATAATCGTATTGGATCGGTTTTTGGCCATATAATAGTGAGTGAATAAGCACTCACCAAAATCCCCCCGACTAAGGTATTGCCGTGTCCTCACGCAATGTGATCAATTCACGCTTTTGGGATAAATAATTTCAAAACTCTTTTTACTAACTTTGAAAAGTAGCAAGGAGATTCGAAAGAAGTAATAAAATCATTTATTCCCGCAAACGCTCCGTTTTCCGAAATTTTCCTTTTATTCCTTTATTCAGCTTACACTTTCTATTTTTGGACTTTTCATACTTGATACTTGTGACGGTTTGTTGAACTTTCATTATTTTTGCAATAATTATTAGGGTCAACGAGTAGAAACACTTCTTTTTAAGAAGTGAGCATACGGATAAAAATCGTCATCCTTGATTTTTCACGAGTCCCCAAACTAAGCGTACAAACGAGATCACAGCTTATCTACAAATTAGATGCTAACACTACTCATAACAGTTACTTGTGGAAACTCCTTACTCCCATTTCCTAGGTTTTGTATCTCAATATTTTATTCTGTTGAGAAATGAATTGCTTCATATATTCTCGTTTCAATAATTTTTAAGTCCGATAGTGATACCTAAGTTAAAACGATAAGTAGTTATTCATTTTCTCTTAAGAACCACTGCAATAGAAATTCGGTCCATTTCAAGGAATTAGGGGTACATACAATATCAAGGATATAAGTTGCGGAGTACGATCACGTGCACCTCATGTGACTGATTACTAATCACTTATCACATGCACCTCACGCGCCAACAACTTATTGATACATACATAGCTCTTATTCGATACAACTTTAACTTTCATTTTTTTCATTTTTCTCATTTCTCATTTTTTCACTTTTTTCATACTTTTTACTTTTTTTCTTTCTTTCTTGATTTTTTTCTCAATACATCAATGGAAGCTTAACGGGTAGCTCCAAAACCACATAGATAATCAGCTTTTGATCTTTGATTTTTTCACTTTTTCGCTCTTATTTTTGGTGTTCCTTGATATGTACCCAATTTCTAAAGCAAAAATTCTCTTAAGAAAACAAAAAACTAAATATTATTCAAACCTAAATACCACTAATTAACCTACTAATTAACCTAGAACATCTATTATATATATTGGTGACGTATCTGATGGAGTAAAAAGCCACGAGTACCTCTTATGAGCTCTAAAGAGAACCACTACTCCACGTTTAGCATCTAACTTCTAAATAAACTCTATCATTTCTCGCTCTTCGCAATTTAAGATTCCAAATAATGAAACCCGCGAATACTTAGCCGATAATCAGCCACGCATATATAAAGTCAATTACGGAAACTTGCAAATTCTAGAAGAAGAATTTGCGTTTTCTAGCTCCTTATGTAAAAGACTAGCGAAAGCTTTTAAGCTGCGCATGTATAAAGTCAAGTACGGGAACTTGCAGATTCTTAAGAAAGAATTCGCATTTTATAGCTCCTTGTGTACAAAACTAGCACAAGCTTATGTGATCATCATTGGTTAAGGGAACAAGCTAGGGCTCAACATGCCCGGTCAAGTCAAAATATTTATTCCTACTCTCGCCAGCAAGAAAGTCAACAAGGTGTCAAAACACTTATTCAAACTTTATTATATTTTTTGTACGACTTTTTCAATTTTTCACATCTTTTTGTACTTTTTCATTACTTTTTCATTCACTTTTCTTCAAAATTTTTGAAATTTTCTCATTTTTCAATTTTTTATTTTTGGTGGAAAAACGGAGTTGCAAGAGTGCACGACTTGTGAAACATGCAAAGTCAAAATCGAATCGAAGATTCACCCTCCCCCCGACTAGAACGAAACATTGTCCTCAATGTTTAAAGGGTTAAGGTAATCCTAACAAAATTCTAGGCCGTTTATTAATTATGCCAAAGAAAACGTTAGTCGATAAGATTTAACGGATAAAGGATTTCCAATTAGCACCGATGAATGAGACTCCAAGTGAAGAGATAACGAGCACGAGAGTCATCATAAATCATGGACAATCCTGAACAAACATCACAAACAACCACGAAACACAAGAGTAGAAAAGGTCACCCTCCTCACGTCACGTTAGAAAGAAAAGAGAAATTTAAGAAGATGAAAAGGATAGGCATGGGGTGCCTCCCACGAAGCGCTTGTTTTTGTTCACCGAGTCACATGAGCTTGACTCGATCCCCGAATTAAGTCGTCCTTGGGGAGAGCAAATGAAACGGCCACATGAAAATAGAGATTCCCGGATCAAATATGGTATCCTCACTCCCGGTGGAGTGGAAAAGTGACGAAGTGATGGGAAAAACAAAGAATGGGTGAAACACTCGGATAGTAAAAGCATAAACATCATTAGAATCAAGCACGGGATCATCGAGATCATAAGTCTCGTCCACCACTCCAATAATAACTTCACAATCTACATCGGGTGGTTTTGCAGGTGGACGAGAAGAAGAAGAATCGAAAGAAATATCATTCTCATCATTCTCAATACCCGGTGGTATCAAGTCATCCGCAGCAAGAAATAAATCGATATCCTCTAAAAAAGGGTCACGTAACGGATTATCAGAAATAGGTATAGAGTCGATCTCAAAGTTAAAGCACTCATAATCCGGAAGAGAGATATCAACATGAATAGTGGGATTGCCACAACTCATCTCTTCAAATCGAAAAATTTCAAGCTCGGGTAAAGAATCACTATCCATATCGGGGATAGGAAAAGAAGTCGGAGGATCTTTTAATGCCTCAATACGTGAGATAAGAAGATTGACATTCAACAACGTTTCACGTAGAGTTTCATCTCGGATTTCCGTGTCATCATCTTCTTCATTATCATCTTCAAAGCTTTCAAGCTCAAGATGTTCTTCATCAACATAATCGATCTCTCCACATGATATAGAATCATCATTATCAGAATCGGAGAATAACTCATCACGATTATCTTCAACCGGTGTGTCAATATGATTATCAAAACGATTATTTTCAACAAATTCAGAATCATTGTTAGAAATCTCCTCGGACTCACTCGGGATTGGAACGAGGTTCTCAACACGTGACTTATTGAATTCGCCCGATTCCGTTGCCGGAATAGTGTCAAGATGCCCGTCCCCCATTGTTAGAGAGCCCTCGGGTTCTATGGAAGGAGAGATAGAATCATTTTGAGGATTAAGATTGATCGTAATCGTGGAATCATTATCGTATAAACAACACTCGCAAAATTGGAATTTCCTTTCTTCGGTAGGAGGTTCTTCCATCGATCTCTCATTAGGCTCGGGAGAAGATGTGTAACGATTATTCACCATCTCTTTCAACTTATCGAGCATTGATTTAAGTTCAAGAATATCATTATTGAAATTGGAAGTTTGTGAGGGTTGATAAAAATCATTAGAATCGTAACAAGAATTAGGTTCATGATAAGAACTTTCAAATGATCCCCCACAATTTTCAAAACTCGATGTATTTTGAAAATCACCATTGTAGCACGAATTTGGCTCATAAAAATCATTTTGAGGAAAATTATTAAAGCTCGAGTCGTAATCGTAAGACGTGTGAGCATTCGGAGCATAGCACATACAATCGGTGTATCCACATCCGTCACAAAAACATCGCCCACACGGCCTTCCTTCTTCGGACGGGTTTCCACAATTATAGCAATAAAACAAAGGTGGTGGTGGTGTATAAAAATCGGGAATATTTGACGAATTGTTGAACGAATTTTGATCACACGTGTGAGAATTACAATTCAAACAAACGCCATCACGAATATTATCTCCACATTCGTCGCATGTACACCACACACACAACCCTCCGAAGAACGGTTCTCCACAATTATCACAAAACGTATCCATAAGAATTAAACGTAAGAGGGTTTGAGAAAAAGAATAAAATTTTAGAGGACAAGAAGATTATTTTTGGTTTTTTATATTTATAGAAAAACAAAAACTTTTATTTTCTTTTTGTGAAACGTTACGTTAATTGAAACCGTTTCTTTCAAAACCACGCGCAACGAAACGAGAGAAACGAATTTTCCCGCTTAATCGGTTGTTGAATTGAAGTAATCCGATAATCAATTAATTTCACGTTTTCGTTATATTGTGAGACTTATTTGGTTTACAACGCCCTTTCTTTCGATCGGAATGAGGCTGTAACTTTTATTTTATTTTTGGTATTTTGAAAACACTTTGGTAAAAGTGTTTTTGATTTTTCAATTTTTTTATTTATAAGAGATATATATACAAAGTAGAGGAAGGCTTAACAAAACACGATTTTCAAAAATTGATATTCAAAAGTTCACTTCGGCCTTCCCCGGCAGCGGCGCCATTTTGATAAAGTCGTTTTAGTACATATAATTATTCCGAAGAAATACCGGTGAAAGTATTTCCCGGGTCGTTCTCCCAGCGAAGGTAAAATGGAGTCGTGAACAGTCGAATCGCGAAATCGTGTCGTGAAAAGTGGTGAAATGAAAAATATGATTTAGGAATTCAAGTTGTGATAAGTAATAGTGAAATAAGCAGAATTTACAAGCTAAGTATGTACAAATGTTAAAAACGCGAAAACGGAAATGCACACGCGTTATTTAAAACGTAACGTTTATTTAAAAATGATTCTACGAACATGGAAATATTTTCTAAAAATCTAAAACTATTAAAAATAATTTTAAGAAAAGGAAAAATATTTTTTTGAGTTTTTATTTATTTTCTAGAATTAATTTCCTAATTTTTGGAGTTAAAAATGAATTAAAAATAAAGAAAAATAGAAAAATAAAGTGGAAAAATAAAAATTTAATTCTAAAAATTCTAAAATATTATAAAAGAATTTATAAAAATATTTTTGTATTTTTCAGAACTTTTTCTGTATTTTTATGAATTTTTGTTATTTAAAATTGATTTAAAAATGATTTTTAAACTAAAAGAAATTAAGAAAAATAGTAAATGAACTCAGAAAATTATGAAAATTTTACAGAAATTCTAAAATATTCTAATGAGCTTACAGAAAAATTTTAGAAAAGAAAAATTAAGCAGAAGAGCTTATTTAAGACAAATCAGCTTATGGCAAGTGCTTATTAATAAGCACTTGCCACAAAACTTAACCAAATTGATACCACAGATGTAAAATACACTAATAAGCATAAAGTAGCTCATATATGAACTAGGAGAACACAGAATCAATGAATGCAAGCAATAAGCTACCAAAGTGAACCAATGAATAAGCAAATAAGCACTCAGATAAGCAAGTAACTAAGAATCTGAAAGAAACAGCTCAAACACAACTTAATAAAACTCAGATCACTCAAAAAGCACAAGCCACAAGCTCAAATGAACACTAGCAGCCCTATGGTACCAAAACAGAAATCAGGCTCAATCCACTATTTAGCAAGACCAATAAGCTAGTCCAAATAAGCTCTAAGCTACAAAATTATGGGGGCAAAACAAGCTCTACACTACTGAGATTACAGATCAACTAATTCCCTACTTAGATTTAATCATAAGCTACTCTAAAAATATGCATATTCATCAGCCTACAGGACCGCTTCTTATGAAACAGTTGACTATTCTAATTACTAAGCTACTTTGACCTTTTCTAATTTTACACTACTGATTCAACTCTTATAAGCTGCTATAAGCTAAAATTAATCTATATTAAGCTACTATGATATAAATTGCAATTATAGCTATCATTACTCTAACTGTATAAATCCTACACTAACAATTACCTGATGTAATATCTAACTTTGACTTTTATTGAATTACTATACTATTCTAATGATCTAAATGTCTCTTAATAACCTAAGTGAATATATGTGAGACATCAAATCAGTTAACAAGCAACAATATCACCCAACAACCATTAAATCCAAACACCCCCTAATGTATCAGCTTACACTACAACACTGATCTAAAACCTTAGACCTACCAATTATATTATTGAAACTGATTATCCTAACTCTATATAAGCTAAATGAATCAAAATTGACAGCAAAGAACAACAAAAATAAAGATATGCAGATTTAGCTACATAAAGCAGTGGTACTAGAACTTATACTGAAACATGAATTAGCACAAAAATAAGCAAGTACAAAGCTATTATTCACTAATACTAAACAGAATAAACAAGAAGCCACTCAATCATTAAGCTAATCAAACAGAAATGTAAGATTCACATTAAGCTTTCAAAAGAGACTTACAAGTTCAACCCTCAGCTGAACAAAGGTAGTACTAGAATCCAGGCCTATCTTTAAAATAGGCTCATATTCACCAAACACCATGAGTCTAACAAGAATTAACCCAGATTCATCATCATGAATACCATTGACTGATTTGAAAATTTAAACTATGAAACTGAATTGAAATGGAAAAATTAACAAGATGTTTTAACACTGAGATTCTACTAAAAATTAAAGAGATATAAGTTGAAACAATAAGATAAAATCAATAAGCTGCAATGATTTAACATAAAACGGATTTCATTATAAAAAAAACTACAATTGAAATGAAATACAATCTACAATTCAGAATTGAAAAGGGCAGAGCTTCGCTACTCGAAGTCTCCACACCTCTAAGCTAAAATTAACTCTCTATAAATAGGAGAGGTGAGGAGTGAGCTTACGGATTGCCAAGCTGGCAATCCGTGTGAGTTGTGCTTCTTTACATCCATTCAGAGCCCTTGATCTCCTTTCCAATCATTACCACATGATATCCACCCTTAGATCAATCCCAATGACTTGTTTATACCAATAGAATGCAGCCACGTAGCCATAATTGTGCTTCTTTAGATACTCTGACATATGCTGACACCCCTTGATCTTCTAGAAGCTCACTTGATTGTACTAATTTGCCCTTAATGACGGTAATTGATGGGATTGGGGATTTTAGGGTTCTAAGTTACTGTTCAGTGAATAGTATTTCTGGGTAACGGGGTAAAAAGGGGGGCGGGTAATCTTTTTATATATTTGTTTGGTTCCTTGACTTTTTGACCGTGGGTAGTGGGGATGGGCTCGGGTATAGTTATTAGGTGGGCTTGGGTTGTTGAGGTTAATATGTGGTGATGGGCTTTGGATCAGATTTTGATATAATATTAGCCTTTGAAATTTACAAGGACCACAAGTGTAATATCTTGAATTTAAAAGACCACTTCTGCCAATTTATGAAACAATAATCCAAGGGCTAATCTTGACAAGTAATTATTCTTCAAGGTAGATTCTGACATTTTGAGCATAAAAGCGATCCGAACTTGAAAACTGCTTCCCGGCATCGGCTTTTGAATCCTTTTCATACTCTCGTGCTCGGTTTTGCTTAGTTTTGTTCGTTTTTCGTAATATCCGTACCTGCACATCACAAACATAAAAACAAGTGTTTTCTTGGCATTTGTTAGCTCAAATAGTCATATTGGATCGGTTTTTGGCCATATAATAGTGAGTGAATAAGCACTCACCAACTATATAAACCAAAATCTTTATGCATAAGCATTTAAACTAAATATGTTTATATTTGTTGGTTTTGTTTGCATGAAAGTACCATCATGCTTTTCTTTACATAGTTTTAGCTGTTGTAGCTCTTTTTTGTACATCTTGAATCATTAAAAGGGTTTGATATCCCTTTCAGGTCATTTTGTAACCCGTATTTGACACATTTATTTTATGACATAACATCATATATTTTGAATTTACGATATATATAACTTGAAAGGTTATTTGATTAATGTCTCGCATTTGATTGTAGTGTTACAAATGACGGAAAGTTCATCGATAATGAATTTGATGATGTTTATCTCCTGACAACACTAGACCCCATCCCCTTGGAAGCTTTTACTCTTCAGGTAACGAATATACACCAAAGTAGCAACTCGCTGTTAGTAGCAAAAATAGGTTGATCAGTAAAAATTTATTTTTATTTTGTTAGGAATCTGAGGTTCAGCCGTTAAATATATCTCAGTTGAAGAGTGCAAATCCCAGTTGAAGAGTGCAAGCAGTTACTCGCTAACGGAGACCCTCATTATGCACCCTATGAACTTCTGGTATGCATATTTTGTAAATTGCCTTTTCTAAAATAAAAGTAGATTTTCACATAAATCACATGTGATCCACACAGAATCACATGTGATTCTGTGTGGATCACATCACACAGAATCACATGTGATTCTGTGTGGATCACATGTGATTCATGTCAAAATCACACATAATTCATGTCAAAATCATTTTGTTTACTTACCAACATTTTTTAGATTTGCATACTTAAGCCTCCTTCACGGAAAACGAGAGATGTGATTGAAGATATTTATGCAGTTGAGAAACCAAAGCAACATAAGGTCAATAATCCACAAGGGGCTCGAAACAAAAGTGGATGCATGTGAACAAGCGACGAGAATTGATGCAGCTAAACAAGCGACTAAAGCTTCTTGAATATCGCACTTTGTTTAGATTTGGTTTTTTCTTTATTTTAGTTACACCGTTGGAAAAGTGTTATGTGGATCTTAATTCAACTACGTTTAATTGAATATTTTTTGTTTGATGTTCTAGCAGATTTAGTTTTTGTAACTGAATATAAATGCAAGTTGAAAACTTAGATCACTAAATCACATGTGATTTATGAACAAATCACATTTAATTTACAAATCACATGTGATTTTTTGAAAAAATCATGTGCTTTGGGTACAAATCACATATGATTGGTGAAACAATCACATGTGATCTAGATATAAACATTCCTATGCTACAACCATCAGTTTATGACATTTAGCAACAACAAAAAAATAAATCATCAGTTAAGACTACCATGAGTACTTGTTCATTACTACAACCATCAGTAATTACCAAACGACTACCATCAGTACATAAATCATCACTAGTACATAAAACCTAATCATCTTCTCCTTGAATTTATTTAACACCTTTTTACGCTCATGACTTTTAGAATCTTCGTCGGAATCTAATTACTTCCTTTTTCTCTGAATAGGCTTAGACTCAGCTTTCAGCTTAGGCTTTTCTTCAACTTTTTTAAGCAAGACATGTAGTTAGCTAAAATACAAACATGTAGTTAGTAACATGTAATTTTAAATGATTACTCAGAGTTATACTACAAAATCACATGTGATTCAGAAAAACCACATGTGATTCATAACAAATCACATGTGATTCAATGCAAATCATATGTGATTCGATTCAAAATCATATATGATTCAGAACAAATAATCTGCAACTTAAACAACACCTTTAGCCGGATTTTGGTATCACTTATAAAACTCACACACACATTTCAAGATAAACAAAAGCAATCACTTCAAACACAATGCATCATATACTACCACTTCTTTTACAAAAAGGTTTAAATCGACGGGGTAACCTGAGTCGTGCACCCTTTTTGGATGTCGACCGACCCTTTGTAGTATACTCATAATCATAAACATGTATGGTTACTTGTGGTTAGATCAAATTAGATGAAGAGATTAGAGATATGTAGAAAGATAGTTGGGAGCCTTTTCTTGAGAGAGAAACAAGAAGAATATTAGATTAAGTGAAAGGTCCAACCCTCTCCCTTGGAGGGAGAGGGGTATTTATATTTACAAAGAAAACATCCACTCCCGGGATGTGGATCAGGCATACATTGGGTAAAGACCCGTCCTTCCTCCACGGTGTTACTTAAACTAATCTATGAACTAACTAAATATTAATAAGACTACGAGCTACTCAATGCTAATCTATACTCGGGGTGACCGAGTCTTTCATATGAATATTTATATTCCTAACAATCTCCCCCTAAGGGAGGTCACCCCAAAAAATACAAATTGAATTCTAGCATTCTATTCTTCGAGTTGAATCTTCGTAGCTCGTAGTCAGTGATTCTTCATAGTCATTAATCTTTGTGCTTCCAGCAGTGGACATTAGATGACTTGTTTTATGTGTTGGATGATCTTTGACTTTGCTTTGAGTGTATCATCCAAATGAACGTCTCCAAGCCATCTTTGTGTCGTAACATCTCCATGTGACGTAGACATTTTTGTATCGGCATGCTCACACTTTTCAGGATCATGATCTTCAGCATCAAAGTTGTGGAAGCATAGATGAAGCCCATTCAATGATCATGATTTCTTGATTAAGATGTCGAAGTGTGAGCATGCGGTGATGGATCTACATCTTTTCAGAAATCTACCGCAACCGTCAAAAATTCCTGCAAGCAAACAGTTAGCAACAAATCACCCGGTACTTACAGGTTTGGAATTAGAGATCGTCAACAGCATAGTGTGAAGACTCCTTCTAACCCTTACCAAGACCGTTCCCAATCGGCAACCCCCAGAGAGGATTTACACGATCTACCTAAGTAAATCAACGACTGGGTGAGTCGCTGGAGTTCACTCCACGACTGTAGACCATTGGTAACCGCCGCGACCACTAAGCGTAATCCACAAGAAATTACCGAAGTGACCTACTTTCAGAGCTGTTTGATGTTGACCCTGGCTGGGATTTCCACTCAATCACTGGGAATTACATATGTATATTCCCTCATAAGTGTTCTTGGCAGATTGCTAAGATCTGCGAAGGACTCAAAATATTACAGCTGGTGTCCTTAATGTTGAACAACCAGTGTAGAAGAATCAAGTGTTCCTAAGAGATCTTTTGATGCATCTCGTGGCTCTATACTCGACAAGTGCATAATTTGGTTTTCCTATGCGGAGACTAGGGAGAGGTCTCCTGCTTCAATATCAACCGTCTCTAAGAGATGAGTTGATAGATTACACCGGTTCCCCGTAAGAATGAAACAAGTCCTTTTAAAAGAACTTGAGTGGCTAGAAGGTTTAGTGCAGTGCGTTACTGGGTCCATGATGTCTTGTCTTCAATACCGGTGTTACCTTAGTAACAACCAGTAGCATATGAATTGAACCCGGTTTCTGCCCTAAGGTTGAATGATGGGAGGGCTATTTCTTTTCACCCTTTCTCATTTCATTTCTTTTTAATTCTTCAACCCCTTCTTTCCCTTTTCTCATTTATCACCTTTTGTTTCATAATCATACCTAAGGACTTTCTAATACTATCTATTGGGTATTGTCCTTGGGTAGATCCCTCCGGCTCTGGCGGATCATAGGACGGTTTTCCTAACCTTAGCCACCTTATAACTTCATGACTATCCTATGTTGCCATACACTAAATCATTGAAAATTCTTCTCAACGTGTTTATGATTAAGAAACACATTTTGTTAACACGTTGAGAGTTTTACGATTTTCAAATGCTCCCCCTTAACATGTGCTCAGATGTTTTAATTATAAATTTGCACATGTCGGGAAGAGTTGCACTTTTGAATTGATCCACCTTCAGTGAACATGAGCAGGCATTCGAGACACGCTTACATCACTAGTTGGACTAGCTTGAAGTTATTACCCGGCCTGATCAAGTCCATAGAAGGTTTCTCGAAACGGTACACTCTATTTAGACAAATCCTCTTCGAGACACGCTTACATCACTGGTTACACCAGCTTGAAATTATTACCCGGCCAGGACTAGTCCTTTCGATTCATGACAGTATATGTTCCGTCAATTCATTGGTTAAGCCTGAGATGCACTCACATGAGATGCTAAGTCCTTTTATTCACCACAAACCATTTGCTCCCCCTCAATATGTGCATTGATGTACAAAAGAGTTTAGCACATATGGGAGAGCATACAATTATGTCCAAAACATCACATTTTAATCAGATTTCATATTTAAATCACATTTTCTCCCCCGATCAAAAATTTCAAACCATTTGAGATTTGTGATCCCAAGTGATTTAAATACGTTTAAAGATTTTGGGAGAAAAATGTGGTCAAATTTAAGAATGACTGATTATTAGACGATACATTTGCTCCCCCTCAGTCCTTGAGGAAGCATGTTATGTGTCAGAAGTGATGAGTTTTAAAATGATTTAGGGCACGTTTGGTAGGGTGAAATTCAGAGAAATGAAATGAAGCTCAGAAATGTATTTCATAGAAATGAATTCCAAGGAAATTGAATAATAATTCCAATGTTTGGTAGCAACAGAGAATTTACCCAGGAATCAGTTAAGAAATCATTTTTTTACGTTTGGTAACAAATAAGGTAGAAATGAAAATGTTAGAATATATTACTAAACTTCAAATGGCATTTTGACCAAATGGCTAATACAGTAGCAAAATAAACAAAACAAAAGGACACAACAACAAGACACAAACATGACATTACACAAATGATAATATATAACCATAACCAACACACTTTCTATGACCAAATATGATGTAAACAAAATAACAGGTCCTATTTACAATTTAAGTCCAAACCAAAGGAAATGTCAGACCTGCATGTTTGAAACCATCACATGTTTGAAACCATCACAGGAAATAAGCTTCAAATGTTACCATACAAAAGACAAGTAGCTTCATTACAGTCACTTGAACCCTTCTACATTACTTAAAAACTATACATTACTTGCAAATACCATATTACCATAAGTAACGAAGACGTGGCTTCATACAAAAAAGGAGTTTTAAGAAATAGATTACTTATGTGGATTTTCTTGCAACCATTTGTGCCATCCTGATCTTTTTCCCTTGATCATACTCGAAAAGCATTTCGGCTTTGAACGGGCATTTACCAATAACATTTATCGCTTCATAAGCTTCTTCGTAGGTGATATCCGGTAAAGCATCAATTTCATTCTGAACTTTCTTCATCAAATCAATCTCACACTGAATTTTTCTTTTATCTTCGTTAGCCATTTTACTTAAGTTTTTGTTCATCTCATTCCCAATGGTATTGATGGTGTTATTAAACGTATCACACGAGCTAGAATAGATATGAATTAACTCGTCCGTCTTACATCTTTTGCGTTTGGTACTTTTACCCCCCACATTTTCTAGAGACGGATTAACACCCGAATCGACATCGATGCCTTCAATATCAGTTGGCGTAGTCTCCTCCGTTTCACTTACAACTTCTTCTTCGCCAAGATCAACAGCTCGAGACCCGGAAGCTCGGTCTTTACCAAAGATGGTTGCAAGCTTGTGATAATAAATGAACGGTTTATCTCTCAAAACATCAACTTTTGGGTGAGTCTGGAATGAAGATTAGAAGACGATTTAGTTATTCTTGTTAATAATATAAGTTTCAAACATGATAATTAAGAAAAGTCATTTTAGAATACCTTGACGTAGGCATCCTATACATCGTTTGGGGCAGTGAGAAGACATTTATCAGGATCCCAACCGAATCCACTTGTGCTAGGGCCAAGTACCATGTCGTGCATAACGCCAAAGTTTCCCTTCAATGTCTTCAATCTAGATTTTATATGGGGCTCATCCTGTAACCCCGAATTAGGAAGACTTACATCCAACAAATCCTTAATCACTTGTGCGTAGCCTGGTTTAAAGCCGTTATCAGCAGCATACTTCCCAGATGCATGTAATTCCATCATTGCATCCATTAACTTCTCATCTTCTTGTGGTTTCCATGTTCTTTTTAGTCTTACAGGACGTTTGGGAGGCTTAGCTGTAGGTGAGTCTGTCATGCCTACACACGCAAATGGTATCCATTATTTTTAGTATCATCGATTTAGACAAAGAAATAGATATATAGTTGTTGTAAATTAAGGTCATACTCATATTGTACAGGTCATACTCATGTTACAGGTTCAATTCATAAGTACTACTATTGTTAGACTAACATTTCGACTAGCAATGATCCTATATATACAATAGCACTTTATGTCAGTCATTATCAGCATACAAATCATAATTTAATTATGAAAAAAAAACAATATGAAAAAATCGTACTTACTGTAGATCTACGATTGAAACAAAGATTCAAATATCAAAAGAGCACGAGTAGCAAAGTGGATGATAAATACTTACTTTCATCACCAAATGGAGTTTAAACAACTTGTGGAAGGTTCGAAAGTGACAGGAGAAAGGGTGGGTAGAGGTTGAAGAGAGGATCTCCAAGATCCCCAAAGAGGATAAGGTTTCAATTTTTGGATGGAGAATGTGTTATGCACGTGATAAAGTATGTATACTTGCCCATTTTTGTCTACCTACTTTTTAAGTAAAAAAAAAACACGGAGAGTTGAAGTGGGAAGGAGTTCATTTCTTAACAAATTGTGATGGAAATAAAAATACAAAGGGAGTAAGTCACGGGAGTTAGATTCTCCGCTTTTTTTCTTTCTCAAGTGTACCAAACACAAGAATACAAATCATTTCCATTACTTTGGGTCCAATTCCTGCTACCAAACACGCCCTTAGAGTTTAACGAGAAACTCATGAAAAATTCATACTCTGACACCTAATATTTGATATTACACTACTTTGGAATGCACAAGATAACAATTATGCCATAAATGATATTGACCTTTTTGCTTCTATGAATGAGTCACTAGTCAATATCAATTATCCATCCACCAACAAAAACTTCAAAAAAAATTGTAGATCCCCACTTGGCAGGACCAGAATAGTAATGCTTTGTTGAAGTGAAGGTGGTGGTGGTGATGAAAGTGTTGTTGTTGTTGTTGCTGCCGATGTTGTTGTTGTAATGAATTCAGAACCAGTTAGTAGAGTGTGAACGTCTGATCATATGGTTAGAGCAGGAGCAAGCACATTCATATTGGACATGGAATCTGCATAAGAATATCAACACAGATATACGTACATACAGATTCATTCTTCATTAATCGCTACCACGTAGCAACAAGCCTACTCATAATACCATATATATCATGATCAAACCACATTCAAACAACTCATCAAGATGCTATCTAGTCATTAAAAAGCAACTAGCAATCATAAACATTCATTGCAAGCCACTATTAGACATAAACAACAATCACTTACATGGCAATTCACACATATTTCAACTTTCAACTCAGGAGTTTAGGAACTAGATATTAGCTCGGTAGCTACATACCTAAGCAAATCCTGAAAGCTTAAGTACATACTCAACAGTAGTTGAGCAATTATAAGCTAACAACATGCAATACACATTCAATCAGATCATACAAATGCCAGAGGAGAAAACATGAACATCAAACACACTGGTTATCTAACTTGTTTTAGATTTTGGGTTTAAAAGTATTTAGGGGATTATACGAGGATTCCAACGAGACACAAATGGACTTAATAGTTACATAAAGCAAGGAAACTATAAACAAATTGCACATAATGCCCTAAACTTTCTAGCAACAAAGACATTTAGCCAATAGAGATAAAGCTCAGTAAGTTCCTCTTCAACTAATTCCCCATTAACTACAAAACCTTTTTCTAACAATTATCAGATAACCAAGAAATCCATTTGATGATATAAAAATTGAAACCACTCTCCCCCTCAATCAATGACCCGTATTATAGTTAAAGATTGTAGTCATTAGATTGAGTGACAAATTTTTTTATGAACAATCCAAATCTGATAGAATATCAAACAACAAATTACCACCATGTGTCTCACAAATAATTTTCAGAAGAATCATAGAATGAAAATCCTTTGCATACAAAGAAGATTTCTCTTTTTATACCAGAAATGATGCACTGAAACGTACATCAAGTCGATGAAACATGGATATAAAGTAATCCATGTCCGGGTGAATATCACCCAGTAAGAGGAACAACCGTCATTTTGGCGACGTGTTTTCCCATTTAGAAAAGCGGGTTGCTATCTGAAGTAATAGCAAGCCATAGTTTTAAGTCCGGGTTACAGTCTGAAATGACTGCAAGCCATCATTAAAGAATGTTTTGAGAAACGACATGTTTTAGAGAAAAAAAACATTATTTGAAAACGAAAAACTCTTGCTCAAGCATATGTATGATTCCGTGTCATTATTGAATGACATTTCTAGAAACGTACATAATATTGATTACACAAGAGACATGTCGAGGGAAGAATATTTTTGGATTTTTATGATTTTTCACATTTTTATGGTTTTTATAGAGTTTAAATTTTTCTATTTTCTTTTTGTTTTAAACTATGTACAAAGGATATGTGAAGTAACTCCATTACTCCTCATTTTCTTCCTGATGACATAAGAGTGATACTGGCGAAGGACTCTTCATTCCAAATCACGAGAGAATGAATTAAAACTGTTCTCTCAGAAGTGCTTTTGTGAAGAAATCCGCCTGCTAAGATTCTATCCTCATGAAGTAACAGTTCCAGTACCCCTTTCTCAACTTAATCCATCACACCTTTGAAGAATCTATTTACCAGGAGAAACTTTGATAGTGTATCATACCATGCCCTAGGCACCTGCTTTAGGCCATAGTGAGACTTTGTCAGATGAAAGACATGGGTAGGACGATCAATATCCACAAATTCTTCAGGTTGACTGATATAAACGACTACATTCAGCTTGCCATTAAGAAATGAAATTTTTCACATCCAGTTGATAGACCGTCATCCTCTGACTTGCTGCATTGGCGAGAAATATTCTGATAGCTTCAATGCGAGCAACTGGAGCAAAAGATTCTTCAAAATCAATGCCTTCCTTTAGACGATATCCCTTAGCAACAAGCCTTGCCTTGTTTTTAGGACGACATCATGCTCATTAAGTTTCACTTTGAAGATCCTCTTAGAGCAATAATCATTGCACAGTCTGGAGATAATACCAATTCCCATACTTCAAGTCGATCGAACTTGCGAACTTCTTCATGAATCGCATTAACCCAACAGTCTTTAGAGATAGCAGTCTTCACATCTTTGGGTTCGACTTTGGATAGTACAGAATTATAAAAGCACCACAAGGCAAAGGTGGTAAGTTGCCTTCGTGTGAACACCGGTCGAGCAAGATTCCCAATAATGTTATCAATCAGAAGATCATCGGTCTATTATCTGAGATTTTGATGTGGTTGAGGGTAGGAACCTAAAGAAGTCATGTTTGTATCCCTTGAAGAAGGTGTCTCAGAAGAAGACTCAGGAGCAAATAGGTTCTTGAATAGAGGATACTCAAGAGGAGCAAATGAATTAACTTCAAAAGAATTGTCGACTGCAGTGCCTTGATGTACATAAGGAGATTGAAGATTTAACGATGATGGTGAATAACTAGCAGATGGAGCATCTTGATCAATTCAAGTAGACACTGATGGATCATTTGAGTTGTACAGAACCGGAGCAGCGGCAGCTGGTGGTGTCGGTGTATCATCAGTAGGTGTCTCAAATTATTCATCAAACATCGGTTCAAATAAGATCTTCAAATGCTCACTTCTCGGAGGTACATAAAGTACTGCAGGCGTAGAATACTGTACAAGGCCTGAACTGATTAGTTCAGGGGACAAAAATTTAGACGCGGGTCTTGCACTGATGTATACAAGAGCCATATGCTCAGTCAGCTCAAAGAATGTGATGTGAATGGTTTCCAAGGTTTATCGGGTTTGTTTGTTGTAGATTCGGTATCCCATACAATCTGGAGCATAACCAACGAAGAATCCAATATCAGCTTTTAGCTTTTAATTATCCAAGATCTTTAACTAACATCTGTGGGGTAGCATAAAGCACCAGACACACATAGAAAGGAGAGATCCGGTTTCCTGCCATGCATCAGCTCATATGAAGATTTGTTGTGGAGAATAAGTATCAAGTATCGGTTTTGTTGAGTCATACTTTCAGCAGTTTAATGAGTTTGATGATAACCTTTGGAGTCACGTCCTTGGTTCTCAAAAACCTCACCCATGTAAACCGAGAATAGTCGAAAACTATCACAAGAACATACTTCTTCCCATTATACTTTTCATTTTCATTGGTTCACATAGATCCATGTGAAGGGTGTGACGAACTTCCATGATGGTGTTGACAGTTTTGGGTTTGAAGGTATACTTCTTGCTTTTCCCCAGTTGACAAGCCGAACAACGATGATCTTTTGCTCATTTGACAAGCTGAACAAGCCGAACATCATTGATGGTACCAGAGTTCAAGTGATTTAAACATTGGTGCCATAGCCACGATTTGTTCTTTGAGGCCATAGACTGCAAGCAAGAAGGAGAAGGCCGCATCATGACTTCAAATGGAGATGGTGTACAGGTTAGTGCTACGACTGTTTTTAAGAAGATCAACACCATCCAATTCTCTGAAAAAGCATGACTGTTTACTGAAAGCAACTTCTAGATCCGAATCACAGAATTGACCAATCAGAAACAAATTATGACCAGGTCCTTTAAAGTAGAATACCCTGAAGATTACACTTTCACCAAAATACACAGTCTCCTTAACCCATAATTGCCCAAAAGATGGTCGTTCCCGAATTTGAACTATCCTGATAAACAAATTCACGAAAATCTTGAGCCCTGAGCGATCCCCAATCATATGTTTTGAGCAGCCTGAGTCCAAATACCAAAGGACGAAATGTACGACCTGCATTTGAAAACAGACAATAGCAGAAGATTTGGAGTGTCAGATCCCCAATTTGAGTTGGGTTCTAGTTGGTTAGTGCAAATAAGTTTTGGAGCCACTAAGGCCTTAGCTGCATTCGTTTCAATGGTGGAAATTTCACTAGTAGATGCAATGGGCCTAGGTAAAGGACATTGGGTCTCCAAAGGGAAAGTTCTACCAGTTGGCTTCCATTCCTTAATAGGCACTACTTTAGAATTAGTTATCCTAGTTAAAGGGTACTGTTCTCCTAAAGTGAATTTCCTTCCAGTGGGCTTCCATTGATAACCAACATTGGCAAACAGTTTTCCTGTTGCTTTCCAAACTTGCTTAATTTGTTTAGCTCTCCACACTTTCTTAACTGGGGGTTTGTTAAACGACTTCAGAAATTTCTCAACACATTTATCATGATTACTCGAGATTAAGCATTGATTACATGTTTTGCAAAGTGAATTAGGATTTGAGTTATGGTTCCTTTTGTTCATCTCAGACTTATAGTTCCACATATGGTCTTCTACATTTGTCTTAGGAACACTTTTAGCTAGAGAAGTCCTATAATCCTTCATATGACTCCTAGGTTATGACTTTCTAGCATTAGTGACACTATTAACTCCTGTAGAGGGAGTGATGGGAACCTTAGTCTTTTTCACTTCTAGTTGCTGAACATGTTTTGATGTGTTGGGATCTGAAGTTTCCAAAGGTTCAGCAAAGGTAACATGCTTGTTTGATGACTTCGAAGATGATGCAGATGACCTATCTTGCTTGCTATCAATCTTAGGGCATGTACCAATAGCATATTCTAAGAGTTCCTGAGATCTATTAGTGAGAAAGCAGGCACCTACAATAGCATCATCAAGTGGTTTTGCTATCCTATCCTCTTCAATGGTTTCACGAAGCAAGACAAGGCACTCCTTAAGATGTTTAAGATAGTCACTATGAACTAACTTATTATTCCTAAGGGGAAGAGGAATATTCACAGCATCAATTGCGTACTTCTTACAAGCAGAAACCTTTTGAACAACATTATCACAAGTGATGATTGGCATTTTCCCTTTCACCTGAGTCTTTAGATTCTCAATGTCGTTAAGCAAAGAAGTTATCTTTTCATTGTTTTTATCTCGTGTGATCTTAATTGAATCATATAACTCTTTGTAATGCTGTTTAACTTTCGAATTTTCAGCACGAAACCAATCATTTTCATGTTGCAATTTATTGATGGAATCTTGAAATTGAAAATTCTGAGAATCTATAGACTGTGGTTTTTGGGTGCCAATCGCATCACTGTTGTTTGACTTCAATTGGGCAATTTGAACCCTCGGTTTCCGAATCATGTTAGTGTGAGCTTGAATCTTTTCATCACGTTTGGCTAATTCAAAATATGCATCAAATTCAGAAGCATCCGAAGATGTCTTGGAATTTGAGATTTTTATTCTTTCTTCTAAATGTTGACACTTTAATTTCAAATTAAGATTATCAACCTCTAGTTTTGACAAATTCCTGACCATGTTATCATGGTCATCGTTTTGAATTTTCTCACACAATTTTAAATTCTCCCCCTCAAGCTCAACAACACGATTCTGGAAAACATTTAAAGCAACAGACATTTCATGAAATTGACAAGCAGTTAATGCTGAATCAGTGGCAGTATAGAATACATCTTGAGCAACACATTTAGCAATCAAGGTATCATTCATGATAAGAGCATTTTTCCTCGCAATTTCACTATATTGAAGATCTATTACAATTTTTTTCCCTCGTTTTCCACTTCTTTAAACACCCTTTTCATATTATCAACATATTCATTTAAGGTTTTTTGAAGACCCTCAAAATGTTCCTTGAGAAGTTTAAAGAATGACATGACCTCAGTTAAATAACAACTCTTTGTTTGTTCAAAACCCCTTTCCCCTCCAGTAATACCCGTTGGCGTAATTCTCTTTTTACATGTTTTATCAAAATCAGTGAATAATAGACCAAGAACATATATAGCAATTAGAGTATTATTTTGCGTGGGGATAGTTAAAGGGACAAGATGCATGGGTGTATTCAGTGGGTATAATGTTGGATTAGCTATCTTAAACATGGTACGAGTTTCACCCACAATTCTTTCTGCTTGCATTCTTTCTAGGTCAAAACTCCAAGATATTTGCTCTGGGGTAAACCTTTTTTGAGGGACAAAAAGAGCTAATCGATTATCTTCAAAGTAATCATATTTGTACAGAATTTTGTTTGCAAGGCACAAGGGATCCTTTAATTTTTCAGCCAATTTCTCTCTAGTTCTATCTTCTATCTCATTGGTCTCATCATCGGATCGCAAATCAGGAGGGGCATGACCAGGCTTAAGCATAACATTTGCATCATATAATGCAGGTTGGGCATCTCTAACGCTCCTAAGCCAATTAGATTTAGGTTCACCTACATTCTTTTCACTGTTTTCATCACACAACTTTCTATGCTTTTGTATCATTTGAGCAGTTTGAATGGTTTGGCCTTGTGTGTACAACTTGTTTTCAAGCTTGTTCTTTAACGTCTTAAGTTTGGAAAAATCATTTAAGAGTTTTGTTTCCTTATCCTGAAAATCACGTTTTTGTGTAACATCCTCTGTTGTATCTCCTGTTCACGTTTGACAGTTTGATCAAGTTGATTTTGGAATTGTCATAGATGTAGGATGTAGGATTTAGTTGTGGTTAGTGATAGTCGAGGCTGTGATGTTTTTCATTTGCTTCGATGTCTCTTCTTTTTTTTTTTCTTTTTTGGCTCGATATTGGACTGATGATGGTTAAACAACCTGAGGTCTTGAGAGTTGGTATATGGTTTAGGTCGTGGTCACTTTGCGAAATTTTTTTTTACCTTTCATTTTCGAAACTCTGCATTTATCGAGAATAGTTTTTATCGAGAAAGTGAGTTTTCGAAAACGTAAAAAATTTCAAAAATGAGTTTTCTCGAAAAATAGTACATTTTGAAAACATAATCTCGAAAGCAAGTACTTGTCAAAAATGTAATCTCGAAAAATAGTACATATCGAAAATTTCTTATACAAGAAATTCCGATCTGATTCCGGCGACCATTTGCAGATTCCGATGAGTTTTGACCGATGTGATTTCCGATGATATTCGACCATTTTGACCACATATTCACGGGTATGGAACAAAAATATCCAAGAAAAACAGTAATGAAACTGTTACAGTGATAAAACTGATATAGTGATACTTTTGACCATGAAGATACATAAAAAAACTGTATAGAGGACTATTCCAAATAAAGATAGAAAAAAAAATTCTGATCCGAAATATGTGGTAAGAAAAACAGCCTCTAAACACAGTACGAACCACCATAAATCAATGAAAATAAGCAACCTGGGCTCTGATACCAATTGTAGGACCGAAAAGTATTGTGATTTATGTGGTTCGGGAGGTCGAGGTTGATGATTATAGATGAAATCCATGTTTGGTTTTAGAGAGAGAAAGTAGAGAAAGGGTGAAGAAAATGGAATATATTAAAGATGAAAGTAAAGATACACAATTTCCCACACCCCTCATGGAGAGTCATGAGGGGTATTTATAGGCTCATCACAATATTACTTTGCCTAGTGTACGATAGTAGTCCCTGCGGGTACTACATGTTACTAATCTAGTCCAATTCACATGTGTGACGTTATCTTTATAAAAAAGCGAGGCTAACAAGTTACGTTCTTTTATGTATGCATGCATTTGCCAATCCATTTTCTGTTCACGTTCGGTTAGCTCAAATTTTGCACGTTGTTCATAACACCTAACTTGATCCTTAAGAATATTAATCCTAGTGGTCAGAGTGTCATCAGGGATATAAACAGTGTACTCATCTAATTCACACACATTATCATCAACAGAGGATGCATCACTTGATACAACAAATTCGGCATTGTTCTTCACATACTGTTCATATGGGACAACATTGCTATTTCCCATATTGGCAATATCTAATTCTGCAACGTTTGTTTGTTGTACTTCGTCAGGAATCCTTTGTTCAAGCATCACATCATTATCAACAACAGAAGATGCACTACAAGGTACAGCAGACGCTTCATTGTGTTTCACATATTTTTGACATGGGAAAACATTGCTATTTCCCATATTAGCATTATTTGAGCCAACAACGTTTGTCATTTGTACTTTGTTGGGAATCTCATGTTTATCGACCATGTCATTCAGTTTTAGTACCTTAGCACATGAAGCATGTTCTTTCATCGGTCTGTTATACGCATCCACATCCTTTGTAGCAAGGGTGATTGAACTGTTGGTAGAGTCAAGCTTATCAGTCTCTGATCCTCTGTCATAGGTGACTACTCTCCCAACACCCGATGCTTTACCCGAATCCATAATACCATCACTTGATTGTACCCGACATGCCTTCACCTTGTCTTCATACTTGAGTTTGTGCTGTGCTCTTCCCATAATGTACTCTTTCAAATTACCCATGAGTTGGAGTAGTGTGACTCTGAACACGTCAACCTCGATTCCTGTGTGAGTAGCAAAGCCCTTTTTTGTCATTTGACTCTCATGATCATACTCCTCCGTGAATCGTGAATCAATGAACGCTTGGAGTTGGTTGTTGATCACACAGAATGCAGCCATAGATCTTCCTTCAAAAAATTTACCTTTTTCAAGTTGTTGTTGGAGTTGATCTAAGTATAGAGTCATTTCGCCTGTGAAGGTCTCAACCTTTTGACTGAAGAGTGTTGCGAATTCACGATTGTAACCAACCGAGTATCCAGGTTGTGCAAAGAGAACCTTGAGATGTGAATGAAGTAATCGAAAACATTCAATGCAACTATCCTTTGCATTATCGGGCAATTTAATTGGCTGATGGAGTTCATTATGTTGAGACTTCGAGCACGGAGATTCCATTTTAGCATTATCAGACTCAAACACGTTAATTTGTTGTGAAGGGTTGTAAGTCTTATGTACATCGATCATGTCGTACAATTTAAGTATCTCAGGTATGACTGAATCTGAAGAATTTGACATGATGTGGACGTGCACGGGATTTTACACTTCTATGATTTAAACCGAGAAATAGATTCTTTCGCGGGAGTTTACAAAATCAAGAAGAGGTAATCGGAATCTGAAGGTAAACTCAAACTGGAGGTAATCTCAATCGGAAGGTAAACTCAAACTAGAGGTAATCTCAATCTGAAGGTAAACTCAAACTGGAGGTAATCTCAATCTGAAGGTAAACTCAAACTGGAGGTAATCTCAATCTGAAGGTAAACTCAAACTGGAGCAAACCACAAACTTGAGCTAACCACAAACTTGAACTAACCACAAACTTGAGCTAACCGCAAACTTGAACTAACTGCAAACTTGAGCTAACCACAAACTTGAGCTAACCGCAAACTTGAACTAACCACAAACCTGAGCTAACCACAAACTTTAAGCTAACCTCTAAACACAAAAATACAAGAAAGTCACTATCTTGCCAGTTTGTCTTTTTCCGCTTTTGAGTTAATCTCAACCAAGAAACAAGCTACTCTCAACCAAGAAACAAGCTAATCTCAACCAAGAGCATCCAAAATAAACCCACGAATTCAATCTAAAACACCACGAATATGATGAAATGATTAATCCAAGGACAAAACTAAGCATATAACCATCTACTAATCATGAAAGTACATCCATAACATATCAAATAACACTAGAAAGATCAAACCATGATGTTTTCAAAGAAAACTCTTCTAACTCACAAAAACCACACCAAATCCGAATATCCAAGGCCCTAAGATGAAACCATGGCTCTTGATACCAATTGTAGTATACTCATAATCATAAACATGTATGGTTACTTGTGGTTAGATCGAATTAGATGAAGAGATTGGAGAGATGTAGAAAGATAGTTGGGAGCCTTTTCTTGAGAGAGAAACAAGAAGAATATTAGATTAAGTGAAAGGTCCAACCATCTCCCTTGGAGGGAGAGGGGCATTTATATTTACAAAGAAAACGCCCACTCCCGGGCTGTGGATCAGGCATACAGTAGGTAAAGACTCGTCCTTCCTCCACGGTGTTACTTAAACTAATCTACGAACTAACTAAATATTAACAAGACTACGAGCTACTCAATGCTAATCTATACTCGGGGTGACCGAGTCTTTCATATGAATATTTATATTCCTAACACCCTTCCCTGAACGGTTTTCAAAATCCAAAAACTAAACCGCCTAAACTAATAGGTTTAAAAAATAAGCTGAAAATGGGCTTATAAAACACAAACGATACCAAATAAGCTCATAAACAAACACTCCCTTAAAAATCCCTAATTATCTAGATTTCAATACATATGGTTACACAGATCATGAAAAATCATTTTCCAATTCAAAGTACTCTGTAACAAATACTTCTTCCTTGGTGCTAATTTTAATTTAAACAATAAATTTTGTATTTTTAAATAATATCATGTGGTTGTATGCAAACAACCACCTTAACTTAAGTTAAACATATGAGTTGATTACAAAAGACATCAAACTGGAAGGAAACTAACCAACTCCAACACCAATGACATCACCCACCACCACAACAACCACCATCATCACCCCACCGTCACCAAAATCACCATCTTCACTAAACCCAAACCTCCCAGATGACTTCTCAATCCAATGCCTCACCAGAATCCTACGGAACCATCAACTTTTAATCTCCTTTCACTCTCCGCCATTGAACATGATAAATAACTTCGGTCTAATTCCAAACCCGGTTCTTTCCAATGGAGTGAAATCGTAATGTAATCGGGGTGTACGGCGGGGCAATGGCGGAGATGGCGTATCAGCGCCTGATCAACAAATCGATGGTTGATTGACGGTGGATTGACGATTTTGTGTGTTTTTCATGTAATCAGAATTTTGATTGGAACTAGAATCGACTGCAGATTTTGAGAGTGTGTGTGTTTTCCCTAATTTTTTGGGGGAAAAGTGAAGAATAATTTTTTTTTGTTTCATATAATTGTCTTTATTACCCTCAAGGTGTAATTATGTGATTTGATCTCAGCCTTTGGATTATATTGGAATGGATGGTTGAGATGGATTGAATGGTTCTTTGGAAAATGGTTGGTCTGTACGGATCTCAACTCACAGGCCAATAGCTTGGTTGCACATTTTTATAAATTGTTCATTCTCACCCTTTTTAATTTTATATTGTTCATCTATAACCTTTTGTTGTCGTCTTTAAACAATTTTTCGAAGTCAACAAAATCTTAATTTTCAATGGATATCTTACTAATTTATTAAGCCACGGAGAGAGCAGAGCGTACCACCCTACCATAGTCGCGAGTCTGTTTATTTTATTTGATTGCTCTCAAATTTAGTACACATCTATGTATTCTAATATAATGAATTTTTGTAGCACCCTTTGAACCAGCATGTGCAATTAATTTGCTAGCGTGTCTCGATGCTCAGGGCACTGATATTTTTGGAATGTACTACCTCGCTTCTCAACTTACAAAATTCTTCAATACGGTTCATCTTTATCATTCAAATTCAAATCGGCAGTTTCAAATTCATCAATTAATGACATCACATTCTAAAAATCATCCAATAATAAGTTACCATTTTTTTATAACTTTGATTCAGTCATTATTATCAACCCTAAGAACTCGACTCGATGCCAGTTTTTCTGTTGCTGGCCATACCATAAAATTGGTAATGATCTTGATATCAGTGAAATTCTGTTTTGGGTTTAGATCTTAATCACATATGTTGCATAATTTGTAAGTTATTTTGTTATTTGGTTTCTTTTATGTTCTCCTTTGATTATGTTAAATTTAGTTGTGTTTTAGTTTATGCATACCAAGTGTTTGTGAAAATGTCTGTGTGAATTATATGGTTAAAATAGTGTTGATGATTTTTTTTTGCTTTGGCTTTTTAGTAAAAGATTTTGAGAATTTTGTGTTTGTTCGTATCAAGTGGATCAATATACCGTTGCTTTTAAGGAAAATTTCAGAAAATTTGATGATGTTCTTGAACTAGATTGTTGTTATATGTCATGGGTTTTCTGTAGATGGAGACTCGCTTATGTTGCAAAATGTGCCAAGGAAAGTACAAAACGGTAATGAGCAGATGAAATAGAGAATCTTATACTTTTGGTTTATGAATAATGTTAATACAAATAATGTCAAAAACGTTATTTGCATTATTCGGTCTCTATACGTTTGATAATTACAAAATATAAAAACACGATACATAAAGTTACATTTAATAAGTTTTTAATCAAGAAAACTCGTTTCATCAACGTATCTACTATAACGTCACTTCAGGTATGAACAAACATGATACCGACATTAGTAAAGTGATCAAAGATTTTATTTTCTCAAAACCTCATATTTTTACGTAACAAAACATTTTTATAAAAATATTTTTTTAAATAAATTTGAATTTCAAATACTATAACAGCTATTTTTTTTTCTGATAAGGATTTATTTGTTACGTTTTTAAGGGGTCATTTAAGCCTTAAATCGTAAATATTTGTTACGCTTTTAAGGGGTCATTTAAGCCTTCACACACCACTTAAAGATGCATTCTCTCCACCATTTAGATGAGTAGTATCGCATTCATAAACACCCTCATAACCTACGCTTACAATGTTTCTAACTTTCATTTTGTTGTAAGCATACTCCAAAGATGATCCTCCGAAGCAAGCTTAAAGATTTTGCATCATCATCCACCACAAGCATGCATATATGAAGATCTATAAAAAACCAAGATGAGGGAACTTGTGATCTTCACCCATTGAAGGATTCCTATCAATGGAAGTTCATTTAGATTAATCATTCATATCCATTAAACATTTGTGTCATGGATCATCATTGTACACATCACTGTATCATCACAATATATTCACTAGAGGTTCACCATGCTTCAAGCCTCACCCCATGCGACTTCGAGTATAGGGTTTTGCCCCAATTCGACTTATACGTTTTATGCCATTATGTTCATATGGCCATTTTTGCCCCAAAATCAAGTACAAATGTGTAAGTGTGTGTATAACCCAAGTACACTTGTGTAAGTGTTCTTTTTCTTACAACTAGTACTATGTATAAGTGTACTATTTTTGCAAATAAAATATACATTATTTTTTTTATGCAACTTGTACCATTTTCGCAAATAAAATATACATTAGTTTTTATGCAACTTTAGCAATTTATTTCGATTTGACATTTGTAATAGTATTTGTACCTTTTATAAGAACTGTACAAACTATATTTCGATTTGACAACTTGTACTATTATGCAACTTGTACCATTTTTTGCAAATAAAATATTCATTATTTTTCTATGCAACTAGTACACTTTTAATCGATTAGACATTTGTAATAATTATCTATTAGACATTTGTAATAGTAATTATACCTTTTGTGCGAACTGTACAAAAGTTTATTTGATTTGACATGTGAAATAGCATGTATTGTAACTTGTACTATTATGCAAATTTGTCATATGTACTTTATGCGCTTTGTACTTTTTAAATAAAATTATATTAAGTAGTGTGTTGAGTACTCTTCACTAAATTATTGTTAAATTGAGTAATAAATTCTAACTATTTTAAATTCGATTTGACATATATACTTTGTTATGCGCTTTGTAATTTACAAATAATATATTATTAAGTAGTGTGTTGAGTACTCTTCCCATTAATATTAAATTAAAAACAAAATAGTAAGTATTTTATGTTTTGGTGGTAAAATTTCAAAACAAAAATTCAAAATTTTAAAATTTTGAATTACAAAATCTGAAATTTTAAGTGAAATTTGAAAATATTTATTTAATAAATAGATATGTAGTGTGTTGAGTACACTAGTCCCCCTACTCCCCCTCACTTAATACTGTAGAGCTTCTTCTTTGATTTGCTTCCCACTTGTAACCTTGCAACTCAAACGACAAAAATCATAAAAAAAACCTTTAGAGCTGTTTTATATTAGTTATTTATCTAATCGTTAACATTTACAAGAACGACTGAAAAGATGTGGGCTCCCAAGGTAATTTCTCGACGACCGTCTTAGATGTATGCTACTAGTTTGCATGCCTACGGTTTAATAGGATCTAACATTTATCCTTTTGGTTAGTTAGTTTTTTGTATATGTACTAGGCTGTTCTTAGGGTTATACAATGTATTAGCAAGTTGTATGGTTGGAAGTGTGAAAGCGTATGTTGCATAATGGTATTGTCTTTTTTATCATTTATTTAATACTTGGATTGGACATGGGAGTAGTAATTGGTATTGTCCTTTTTATGATCATTACTCTGCAGCTCTGTGAAAGTGTAAGTTGCATGATGTGGATTTTTATTTAGCTTAAATAGTTGCTCTGTTTTTTGTGGTTATTTTGTTAATGTTTATGTTGTACTCGTGTGTCTTGAGTATGAATGTGTTTGTATATGTAAGTTGGTTTAGATTGGGTATGTAATATGTTGTATGAATATATGTTTCATTTTAATTTTATAGTTTTTTTGGTAGTGTGTGAAGTGGCCAAGTTGAAAATAAGCCCAGTTTGAATGCAACTGTACAGACATCTGATTTAAGCAATTAAAATATGTTTAATTCATTGCAAATGGATATTTGTGAGTTTAATTGTGATTTGACATGGCTCTTACCCTCTAAAAACCCAACTTGATGCACATTTAAGTCCCCTGTCATAAGTAGCAATTTTGATACGAACCAAATGTAGAGTATCATTAATAGGATGGTTTGTGTCTTAGTTTATCATTAGTTTTTTAAGTGTAAGTTGCATATCACAAAAGTAGTAAGCTTCCTTTAGAAGACATAAGTCTAAAACAAGTCAAACACAATGACCAAGTGTGTAGTAGCCAAGTTTGTAACAAGCCTAGATATTTATGGGTTTAATTGTGATTTGACATTGCTGTTACCCTCTCAAAGTCCAACCTGATGCACATTTAAGTTCCCTGTCATTATTTAAGAACTTTGATATGACCCAACTGTAGAGTATCATTAATAGAAGGGTGTATGGTATTAGTTTATGATTAGTTTTTTACTATATATAGGGTGCCAAAGAGTCTAAGTTGCTTATCACAAAAGTAGAAATTTATGGGTTTAATTGTGATTTGACATTGTTGTTACCCTCTCAAAGCCCAACCTGATGCACATTTAAGTTCCCTGTCCTTATTAAGAACTCTGATATGACCCAACTGTAGAGTATCATTAATAGAAGGGTGTATAGCATTAGTTTATGATTAGTTTTTTACTATAAATAGGGTGCCAAAGAGTCTAAGTTGCATATCACAAAAGTAGAAAACTTCACTAAGAAGAAATAAGTCTTTATCCAATCCAACACAATGGCAAATGACCCCCAACAAAACCAGCTTCAAACATTTGAAACAACATCCATAACATTTGTGGCACAACAAACTCCAATGCACCCACCTCAAGACCAACCTCAAGTGTTACGACCAGTTCCAATGCACCCACCTGCAAGCCAACCTCATGAGACCAGGCTAGCTGAGTTGGTCCGTGCATCCAACTCTCATTACCTTAGGGATATGATGATTACGCTCTTTGAGCGTGAAAATGCAAGGGACTTTGCTCTTGTGGGTAACCTGCACGCCTTGGCATCTGAGTTGTCTCTCCGTGTTCAGGAAAGGGCTGAATACATAGGGGAACTGAATCGCTTGATAGGATCAGTTATTGCATATGAGAGTGCCCAGGTTCTGAGGCAACAACAGGATGCTGATCTCGCCCGGTGCAGGATGATTATGAGTGCCATGAATGAGATCCAGATTAAGATAATGAAGAAGATTGCCTTTGTGGTGAAGATGCGCAACCAGAACCAGTGAATGGTTCTGCAGTAGTGCTCTCTTGTGCATCTTCTGTCATTCATGGTCCTCTTTTGTGAAGCGTTTGTTCTTTGTTTCTAGGGTGAAGTTTTAAGTTTGGTTTGTATATGGTTGTATTAGCGTAGGTTTTCAAGTTAGGCTGTGTTATCAGCCCATTTTGTAACATGCTTGTACGTACGTTAATGCAATGTTTCTTATGCTTTGTTAACTATCTACGCTATTTATTGTTAATTTAATCTTTACTACGATGATACATAACACCTTACAAAGATGATAACATAACACCTTAGGTATGTTTGTAGGCCAAAAAATTGACCAGTATCAAGCGCACCAACAGTAATTGATTATATAGTGGGTATTGTTGTTGACATTCCACACTCCTTCATTCTTTCTATTGTTAACCTTACGTTACTATACTGGTATACATTTGAACTTTGAACTGTCCCTTGCTAACTTATTCTCATGACAACGTTTGTGCATAATGTTTGTTTTGTCCAGCCGTTATGCAAAAAAAAAAAAAAAAAAAAAAAAAAAAAAAAAAAAAAAAAAAAAAAGCGTTGTCAAGTGAATGAGGTAGCGAGTGACGGTTCAAAGTACAATTTTGTACTAATCAGTTATAGGACTACTCGTTGCTACTAGTATTTGGGCGGTTGATGTTGCTCACAATTTTTAGATCTGTTCTTAGGCCAAAAAATTGACCAATATTAAGCGCACCAACAGTAATTGATTATATAGTGTGTGTTGTTGTTGACATTGCACACTCCTTCATCCTTTCTATTGTTAACCTTAAGTTACTATACTGGTATACATTTGAACTTTGAACTGTCCCTCACTAACTCATTCTCATGACAACGTTTGTGCATAGTGTTTGTTTTCTGCCGCCATTATGCAACAAAAAAAAAAAAAAAAAAGCCTTGACATGTGAATGAGGTAGCGAGTGACGTTTCAAAGTACAATTGTGTACTAATCAGTTATAGGACCACTCGTAATCAATTAGAGTTGTGTGGTAATTACTTTACGAATGTCCAATACTCTGAATCAGTTATATGTGTTATATGGTGTTTGTTTTCTAGTTTTATTAGCTTTTATTAACACGTCATTTATTTTTTTATCCGATAGGAATATGAAGCAAAGGTCCTAATCAGAAGCAAGTTGAAATACTTGTGTTTAGTTAAAGAAAAACTGAATAAAAAAAGAAGGAAAATGTTTATGATGACGTGCTTTGAAAAATGGTTGGATCTCAAGTTTTTTGAGCATGAACAGCATATGATTGATTATATACTACAAAAACTAGCACATGTAGATGATCATCATTATGATACGCCGCTTGTATACTACATTTTGGTCGACCCGAGTTTTCACTTATAACAGGATTTCGTTTTGGAACTGTCTCATTTGGGTTATTTACTTCCGGGGAGGTTAAAATTCTATCAAGAGTATTTCCAAACAGGGGAGGTGTAAAAGTTTCCAACTTAGATCTTTTAAGTGTCATTGAGGATGAAGAGTTGTTTAGTAAGCTTTCTGATGATGACGCAGTTCGTGTATGTCTGCTTTTGTTGTTAGAGGTGGTTTTATGTGTCGTCTGTTGACGGATCATGTTGAAGACACATTGCTAAGGTTGGTTGAAAACCTAGAAGAGTGGAATGCTTTTCCATGGGGTGAGCATATCTGGCGTCATTTGTATGACCAAATGCTAAATGCAGTACAGAAGCAAAAATGGTCTCACCTGCATGGCCTAAACAGTTGTAGGAACTATATTCCCTCGTATACGCTATCTGGTTTTGTTTGGGCTTTCAAGGTTAGTGAATAAATATACATGTAATCAAGGTGAATGTTTTTAATTTTAGTTTACTAACTTTTATGGAACGTCATGTTATGTATAGATATGGATTTTGGAGTCTTTTGAAAACAGCAAACAATGGTGGAATAAGGTTCTAGATGTGACACCAAGGGGATTAGCGTGGTCCCGGAACCACATTTTCAAACGATCAGATTATGGTTTCTTATTCGGAAAGGTATTCAGTTTGTATCTTTTGCTTGTATTGTCATATATTTTCATATCTACAAACCTTATTACTGGCTTATATTGTCAAGGACTCGAAGGTTATTTATGATCTCAAACCTACTATATCCGAGCAGCAATCTGATTGGTATATAATTTTTTGGGAATTTTCAATGGAATACGTACCTAGGGCTCCCCCAAATAGAGCGTCACATCCTTACGATGTGTATCTACAAAAGTGTGCTACAGCACGCAAGCGTGGTCGTATCCACTGTAGTGACGTGCCAATTGTTGACAGGACTGAGACTAGTATTAAGAACGAGATCAGGCTTAAGGATCATGTGATTAGCCAATTGAATATCCGTGTCTTCAAACTTGAAGCTATTATTCAGGTAATGTCCGTAAGTAAATAGCAGGATACGAATCTTAATCCTCTAGTTTGTGTTAAGTATGTATAACCATTTTACTAATTAATTTGCAGGTTCTCGGACGTGAGAAAATCGGGGGTGTTTCGGTAACAATTAATATAATTTTGCATACACTTTTAATTGCTACCACTACCATTAATTCACATATGGCTTAATTTTGCACAGGATACTTTGGAGTTTAATGACGTTTTCCGCAACCTAAGTGCTGAGTTATGTGATGAACTAAATCATGACTTCCTTGAATTGATTTCGTCCACCAATGAAGTTGACCCTGATGAAACTGTTGTTCAGGCAATTTACTCAACCAATCTCTAAACAATTAGCATACCACTTTCCCATTCTTATTATGCATATATCTATATTCTTGACAGGAATGTTTTCTCCAAGATGAATTAAGGTTGATATTGGATGATGAAGAAAAATGGCGTCTAAAAGAAGAAAAGATATTGGAAGAGGAGAATAGATTGCGCTTTGAGGAGGAAAAAAATATTAGAGCCGAACAAGAAAGGAAGGCGACTATTGAAGCTGAGAAGATGAAGAATTCAAGGGAGTTTATGAATTCAGCTCATATGAGAAGGTACAGGCAGCGGTTAGGTCCTACAAAGTGGACGAACGGTTCACGAGACGTATCATCTTATTATTGGTCAGAGAAATATCTTAAGTCTCATAGGAAAAAACCATACGGCATCGTAGATCCAGATATGACGGGTTTACTCAAAGATGTTGAACATTGGGAATGGTATAAAACACTAGTTTCATATATTTACATTTGCATTCCAATTTATGTCCTTCAGACGATGCCGTTTTTAAGTTGATGTGTTGTATACTCACATAAACTTTTATTTTATTCAGGACCTTAGTCGATGTAACTCTACTATGAACACAGTTCATTTAAGTGTGGATTATGATTTCTTTCTTGGATAGCCTGGACCGCTTTATTGTAAGTTTCCATGGTGTCAAGATGTTTGTGTTGACCGTAGGTTCTGGGAAAGTTTAGTTTGCTTAGATCCACCTAGAAGAGGTTGGATCACGGATGAGGTTATTAAACATACATAAACCCTTTATTTAACTGTATTAATATCAAAATAAAGTAACATTACTGTAATGTATGTGTTGTTGTTCTCTTAACCCACCTAATTGTATTTGTTTTTTCAACAACACATAGAACTCTGGGTGAGGTACATGTGGCACATAAGACCTGGAAATGCTAACTGGGCAATGGTTAGAAGCTACTTTGTTCAACTACTCCTCCAAAACTCCATGCCACTTTGGTATGCTAACGGGAAAACATACAGTATTCCATGGGCTGATGTTGAGCAGGTGAATGTTTGATGCTTACACCTACGTACCATGTGTGGTTGTTACAATTTTCATTATACTAACTGTACGATGCTAGTCTGTATTTTACAAGAATGATTTCACAAATTAACACACCCCATTGTACTATTTGGATCGGTGTAGGTTTTAATTCCTATTAACGAATCGTTCAGCCACTGGCTTGTCGCACAGTTTGATATTCGCACTGGCGTGGTTACATTTTATGATAGCGGTGAGACACACAAAACTGAATGGCGTTCATGGTATGTCAAGCTGCGGGATTGTTTAAAGGTAATACTAACTCATTTAACTAGTTAAATTATGTGTTAGTAAATTAGTTATTCTGTGAACAAAAAGTTATTTAATGAACTGCAAAGTTGGCATAAATAGAAGGGGCAAACTAGGGCTAACCTATGAAGGTGGGTGACTGAAATAAATGATCTCCTATTTTAAACTATTCTTGTTATGCGACCCTTAAGCTTGCCTTTCACTCTTTGTTGTAATAAAACCTGATTCCAAACATTTTTTCTTTTCTTTCACAATAAAATCTGATTCCAAAACCCAACTCTCACATAACTAACCTAAACTCCAAAAATTTCCGACTACATACCTTTCGAAATACAAGTTTGCATCATGAACAGACTTCCCGTAAAGGCTTTACTTCAGTTTTGAACCATCTCTAAAAGCTGGAAGAATTGCATAGACAGTCAAAACTTTGTTATTGGCTACGGCAGCTCGTGCGAGTGATACCTATCGTTTTACATTAACCTATGACCAAGGTCACTTTGGTTACTTGTATCAGGTTGATGACGATCTTTCCTTGCTCCCACTCAATTTAATTGTTCCTTTGTTGAAACTTAGACCTTGATAGATCTTCTGAGCACTCTAGAATCGTTAGTTATGTTAATGTAATCACCAACACACTAATAGATAATCTCTGTAACTTGTATTTTAAAGCGGAAACAAACACAAGTTTTAATACTAAGAACAATCGACCCTCTATGGATCTTTTCAATAATATAAAAGTGTTTTCTAAAAACGTAACTCAATACATAATCGTGTGTTCCTTTTATACACAAGGAACCCTAAACCGTTTCACAAGAAATGTATATTCTAAAAACTTCTAAAAGATATGCATTATCACTTCCTAAATAAACTCATGCATATCCTAACTATATTACATAAAACACGGAAAAACTATATCCGTAGAAACTAATAATGCTGAAACTAAACTTCAGCAGAAACAATCTTTAAGCAGAATTTGTGTCTTCAGAAGAAACCATCAGCAGATTCTTTAGCAGAATTCTCTCTTAGCAGAATTCCCAACAATCCTCCCCTAATCTTGAATTTGACATGGTTAAGTTCAAGATTCTTGATAGATCTCTGAAGTTACATACCAAGAGGATTGAAATCGAACATCATCAGCAAAGAATCATCATCAGCAGGATCTCTATGATCAGCACATACTTGAAAACTCCATTCTTTGCAGCAACAAATGACCAAATGTACATCAAAACAAATTAGTTTCATACTATTCTCATCACATCTAGGTGTGTTAAATCCTGTGAGAGGTGAATCATTGAAAAGAATAGATTTGATGTCTCTTTAACAATAGCCATCACTACTGGAGTAGCCAAATGTTTTAAGTTCTAAAACTATGGTACACTGATGACCAAATGATTTTTACCAAATCATCAGCTGTAAACGGATTTGAGATGTCTTTACCTGTAGCCGTTTGCTCAGGACTAGTCAATTATTTTGATGAAAAATCATCTTGGTCAACTGAATACCAAATATGGTTTTCCACTGCCTTTACCACAAGCCATATACATGTGGGCTAGCCAATTATTGGGAATCCATAATGGAAAAATCCATGGTCAATTGACAACCATTTCAACTCTCAGCAATGAAGCATGGGTGAGTTGATAACCCTATGGTTTTGAGCAAACCATTACAGCTATCAACAGATTTGATGTGTCTTTACCAAAGTTGTACCCTTTGGACTAGCCAACTTTTTGATGGAATAGTCAACATCAGGTAAGTTGATAACCAAAGAATGAGTGATCAACACCAAACCTGCAGACAACATACACAATACTATACAACATTGTTAGTTTTTTTTTTTTTTTTTAATAAAAAGAAATAATTATACAACAATATACCATCAAATAGAAGCTACTCTGGAAGTCCTAATTCTGAGTTTAAACACTTTAACCAGAGATTCAACAAACAACCTAGCATTCCCAACTGGATCAGGAGGAATCTCCAACTTTTGTTGAAGCATTTTCTCCATCAGAGACAGTGTCAGAGGATACCTTTTGCCAAGATCCATAATAAGTCTGAGTCCAGATGTAGTTTCCAACACATGAACATATGGCATAGGATAAAACTTCCAACTCTGAACCTTCCATCTCTGATTGTTTTTCCATATGTCATAACCAGCACCAGTGGGAGTAGAAGAATCAAACAACACTCTGAGATAACCCAATAAATACAATCCAGACCCTGTAGGAGTATGATTTGCATAAAATTTGTGAACCAAATCATTGAGAGTGAGCAAATCCTGATGATCCACAAGATGTAGCATTTCTTGTTGAAATGTAAATTATAGAGAAGTTTTATCAAGTCTATAAATGGTATTGATCTGTCCATTTTTAGACAACTCCCAGTGAACCAAAACATCTCTAATTGCCTCAGGCCAATCATCAGGGGATCCTTATTTGATAAATGAAGCATCAGAAACATTCACATCTATTAGGCTTTGTGCTGAATGTGAAGTTCTGACTTTAGCCATTCTCTTAGCTCTTCTTCCAAGAACATAAATTGCATCATGAGGTAAAGAAGATTCAGCAGGAACTTCAGTTTCAATAGATACACCTTCTGCAGCATCAATTTCCACTGATGGTTTATCCAATTGTTCATCAGTAAAATCCTGAGAAGAATCAAGGGCAGCAGAGGCATATTGTTCATCCATAGCCTTCCTCATCTGTTTAGCCCTTGCAGCTTGAAGCTCCATTTCTCTTTCCTTAAGTTCATGAAATCATGCCAGATCAGCTTGTTGTTCAGCATCTAACCTCTTAGCAGCCTCTTCACCCAACCTTTCCTCCTTCATTTGTTTCCTGGTTCTCTTTATAGATAGAGGATCTTCTGCTATCACTTTAGCTTTACCTTTATCAATACTAGATGTAGCAGCAACAGTTGGTACATTAGCAGAAGTGGCAGGTAAAGATACCTTAGCAACCACAGGAATATCTACATGATCAGAAGAACCAGCATCAGCAAGAATGTTAGGAACAATCTTAGGAGCACCCATTCCATCTTTGTCACACCTAGATTTGATTCTATTATCTGAACCAATTTTTCATCTGAAAGTGCCCACACTTGTTTCCTAGTCCAAGCATTGTTATATAAAGCACTACTTTGACTTTTCACATATGTTCTCATATAGTCCCTTTGCCGTGCTTGAGTCATTGGCTTATCTCTTTTGGCTTTGGCTCTTTACTCATCAGCTTCTTTCTTCCTCAACTTCATTTTTTTCACAATTTCAGAAACCCAGTCCTTTTTATCTACCTCATTTCCAAGAATGTCTGCAGCTAAGTCAGGAGCAGCGATCACTTGTTCTCCAATATGCTGCCAGTCTGACTCATCAAAATTTTGAACAGCAGCATCCAATTCTCTCTGTCTTTCAATAGGCAAGGTAGAAATGTATCTTTGTGTAGCAGACTGATATTCTGAATCAAACTTGGCTTGCTCTGCCTGAGTCTTTCTTGTTCAACTCTCTCTTCATCTGTAATAATCTCATCCTCACCCACTTCAACCCCTTCAGCAAAATCATCATGAGGAATATCCAAATCTTCCATAGAATCAGCATTTAACTTTTGAACTTCTGAATCAAGTAGATTATCAGCAGATCCTTAAGGCTTGAGGGTTTCAGGGATGTCATTAGAAGAAACTTGCTTAATAACAGATGGATTATGAGCAGGGGAATCCATATACTCTTTTCCTGCTACAAAGAATATATCTACTGATGCATGAACCCCATCAGTAGTCTTGTCAGCAGCAATGGTACTAGATGGTTGTTTCTCCTGAAGAGTATTAGCAGCTTCTGCCATAAGAATGTCTTCACCACTTAACACCTTAGAAGATTCAACATCATTCTTTGCCAAATATTGTCTTCTACTTCTTCTGCTGAATTGAATTGTTGGCTTAGATTGAAATACTTCAGCAGCTTTGGGAGAAGAAACATGTGATTGTCTAGCAACTTCAGCTGAAATTTCAAGAGAGTCCAAATTTTCCTCCTAAGGCACTTCAGCAGTATCCATTATCACCTTGCTTTTCTTCTGCTGAGTCAATTATGCCTCCAAATCCAGAACTTTTCTTTTCAGCAACTCAATCTCATTACCAAGAGTAGAATTGGTGTCAGCAAGCTCCTTTTGGAGATCATCAGTCTTTCTCATATACCAGCAGAATGAATCATATACAGAAGTGAGAGTAACTGGGTCCTCTGCTCCACCAACAGATTTCTCAGTGGTAAATGGAGCTTCATTGGACCTAGCAGGAGAAATAGACATATGTACAACATTGGGAGAGCCTTCATCAACTGGCTCTCTCACTGGACTAGGTGTAGATAGTCTAGTGATCTCAGGCTCAAGAGACTGAATTGTATTTCAATCTCATGAGTTTGCTCAACTGGAGCAACCTGGGAAGATGAATTAACAGGACTAGGTGACATATGGGCAGGGGAAGGTGGTGGTAGGTCAGAAGAAACAGGTAATGGTTCAGCAGTTGTAGCTGGATCTTCCTCAATTACCACTGAAGGATTACTATCAGCAGAAACACCAGAAGATGATGGATTACCATCATCAGCAGCATTTTGAGTAGGCAAATTTCCAGCTTCATCACCCTCAACTACATTATCATTGCCATGTGGCAACATAGCATCTAACAGAGGGCGATGTTCCCCAGTATAGTTTGTTTTCATTGAGGGAAACAACTTCGAACCAAGACTCTTAATAGGCACATGAGTCCTATCTTCAGTAGTTATATCTAAGATAATTTGTAAAAACCTAGGGTACATCAAGAACTTATGCTGTTGTTTATCAATATTTTCTAGCATATTTTCAAAAATAAACTTTGAGAAATTATAAGTTAGACCCTTAGAGAGATAGACAATACCACAACCCAATTGTAGAGAGAATTGATCCCATCCACCACACTTGTTGCTTATACATTGGAGCAGCAAATGCACCAAATACCTCCACTTGGGACAAAACTGATTCTTCTGCCACTTAGTAGTTTCAGTGCTTTGATATCCAGCTTCCCTTAGCACAGCAAGTATCTCTGCAGTGTTGGAGTGGTAGACACCATTCTCATCATCTAACTGAAGCTTTGTCCTGATCAACCCTTCTGTCACCACATACTCTACACCTTCAATTTCAGCAACAATCTCTGTGTTAGATCTCTTCGCAGCAGATGCCCAAAATTGCTTCACCATTGATTCATATATCAGATTAGGACAATGTGTCAAAGCATAATGAATCTTTGATCGCTGTAGAAACTCCACCATTAAATCAAACTCTTCATGTCCCCTAGCCTTGTTCAAAATAGCATACTTGTTATGATCTCTCTTCAATTCAAGTTGTGCCATATGAATGTATTTGCGTGAGACGTTTATGAATTACTCAAAGAATGATGGGTTTAAATGGAGTGATAAGCGAATAATTTTGTTTAGGAAGAGATATGCGAAGTAGGTTATAATTGGAAGTTCCCCAATCGTGGTCAAAATTATCAGAACTAACTGTTGACCAAGTCTGACGTGTAATGTGAAATCCTCCAAATTCAAAATTACCCTTCAGCAGAATTGAAAGTCAAATCTGCTGATGGATGGTCAACCAGCAGAAACCAAGCAAGAGTAAAAATATCTTCAGTGAATATTTTGATTTTTACTATGCCACCCAACTCGCATTAATTATCATAACGCCTAAACTTTGCTTATTTAATAACCCCAAGTTACACTTCTTAGATATCAATTAACCCCAAATCATCTCAAAACCCTAATTTCTCAATCATCCCCAATTATCCTCATATAATGTCTTCCAAGCCCGAAATTATAGACTTAACCTCCTCCTCTTCCTCTTCATCCGATGATCTTCCACCATATCCATCAAAAATAGATGATTCTGATTATGCCCGTGAGTTGGAAAGGCGATGGAATGCCTTGGAGAAGGGGGAAGCAAGTAATGCCCCCATTCCTGCTGAGAGACAATATGTCTCTCCCTTCATTTTCACATCTGATGAAGACTCTTCAGAGGATGAAGACGAAGATCCCTCATTTCTTCCTCCTTCCACACCAGAGAGACCCCAACCAAGGCCTAGGAAGAGAAATCCATCTCTTCCAACATCACGAAGTGTGGTGTTGGGTCTTCCTGCTCCATGACCTGGTTCATCATGCCATGGATGCAGGGGAAAGCGCAAGAAGGCAGATGTCGTGGGTAAGGGGAAAGGGAAAATGATGTAGGTGGGATTTTGCCAGGGACCAAAGTTATAAACCTTGGTTCTTGAGCATCTTCATCGTCGTTTTCATCATTCTTACTCCTCTTCTTTTTCTATTTTCACCTTCAGCTTCTTCATCATACTGGTTATGCACCAATAAGCTTTTGTAATAGATGATAGAAGCTTGACTAGTTAGACTAGACTTGTATAGGGTTGCATCTTGTAATTTCATTCGAAGTTGTTTGTAAGTTGCAATATGTTCTCAGAATGAATGAAAAACATATCATTTGCTAATTTTGATCTCTTTATATCTTTATTCAGTAGAAATCAATCTCAACATCCATTAAACTTCAGAAGAAACAAACTTCAGCATCCATATTAACATATCATGGTGAAAATCAGCAACAACTTGCAATGGCATCCTGCAAAATAGACACAGACTAGCAAACAAACCAAACAAACTTACAATACATTAGTTGGTTAGTGTTAAAAATTCAAAAAGTATACAAATTATACAAAGTTTACTATCACAATCCTCACCTGAGGCATATGCCTCCCCTGAGGCTTATGCCTCCCCTCAAACTTTGCATTCAAGGGTTAAGCATACCAATATGAACCACTAAATGTTGAAACCTAGGTCCATCAAAAGCTTTAGTTAACAAATCTGCCACATTGTCATCTGTGTGAATTTTGACCACTTTAATTAAATGTTTCTCATATGCATCCCTGATAAAGTGATGCCTGATTTCAATATGTTTGGTTCTATTATGAAAAACTGGATTTTTAACAATACAAATGGTACTTTGATTGTCAATAAAAATGGTGGTATTCATGAAATTATACCCATAATCCAGCAATTGATTCTGAATCCATAGAACCTGTCCACAACAATTGGCACCAGCAACATACTCTGCTTCAGTAGTAGAGGTAGCAACAATGGTTTGTTTCTTGCATTGCCAAGAAATCAGTCTTCTTCCAAGGAATTGGCAACCTCCAGTTGTGGATCTTCTATCCATATTAGCACCAGCATAGTCACTGTCACTATATGCTGTCAGCTGAAATGGAGATTCTTTTGGGTACCAAAGACCTAATTTGGGTTGGCCTTTCGGG